>OY992878.1:165843300-166560800 GCA_963921405.1 Cepaea hortensis
GGACCTCAGAGAGAAGTGTCTATGTAGAAGACCATTTCCTGGACGTACGTATTTTGGAGGGGGAGGAGGGAGGAGGGAGGAGGAGGAAGAAGAAAAAAAAACTATGACAGTTGGCAGCTCTGGAATGAAAGGAAGACGTGTAGAAAATTTCATCTCAATCGGATGGGCCGTTCGCGAACGTATAAAGGACATACATACATACATACAGAGATACATAAATACGGACGCACATCCTAATTTATATATAAGATTATAGTTGCTTGCATAAGTAAAATTACTGTATATAAACCAATGGCAGATACGGGAAGTCGCGTAAGACGATTAATCATCCCAGTTAATAAACAACCGTCTTCAACATGAAGGTCTGGTTTGGCAGATCTGTCTGTTCCCTGTTCCGTCCCATGAAACTGTTGTATTCTTCTGTAACATGAAGATCTGGTGGGGCAAATCTGTTTATTCTGTTCCGTCCCATGAAACTGTTGTATTCTTCTGCAACACTTGCGTTCAGCGGCGCGTGTGCACTTGTAATCTGCTTTGTGAGATGTCCTAGTTTGTCCACACTGAAACTGTGCATGCCCCATTACCTCGTCTTTTGTTGCTTTGTCTATAGATGATTACTGGGGCAGAGAGGGATGAGAGCAGAGAGAGAGAGAGAGAGAGAGAGAGAGAGAGAGAGAGTGTGTGTGTGTGTATGTGTCTGCGTGCGTACGTGCGTGCGTGTGAAATAGAGAGATAGTGAGTGTGAATGTGTGTGAAAGTGAAATAGGGGTGTGCGTGTGTCTGAAAGAGAGAAAGAGAGAGAGAGAGAGAGAGAGAGAGAGAGAGAGAGAGAGAGAGAATGTGTGTGTGTAAAAGAGAAAGTGAGAGCGCACGAGCAAAAAATACTGATAGAGAGATTGAAAGTGTGAGAGTGGAAGAAATAAGAGAGAGAGAGAGAGAGAGAGAGAGAGAGAGAGAGAGAGAGAGAGAGAGAGAGAGAGAGAGAGAGAGAGGAGAGAGAGAGGGGGGGGGGAGAGAGAGAGAGAAGAAGTGAGAGAGATAATGAATGAAAAGATAGTAAGATAACTAAGATAATAACTTGAGTACACAGGATGTAAGACACACAACAATAGATGCATCTTGTCCCCGGATCACACCTCACCCTCCTCACACACATCCTCTCCCCCTTTACTTTATCTCTCGCCTCCGTATTGGACTCCATCAGGTTTTTTTTATTAACACATTTTCCCAAATTAAAAACAACTGAAAGGAAATCATATTGATTGTGATGAAGAAAGCACGCAGTCACGTGATCACTGCTTTACTTCCAAACCGGAGTAAAAAAAAAACAGACAAGCCGAGAGAGGGATCATGCTGCATGGGCAAGAAATGATCTCTAAGTTCAGCCCAGGCTTTGCGCTATGGAGAGGGATAACTCCATTTTACAATCTATCTACCAAGACGGCAAGGTACAAGTTATATTTCCTTCATAGCCGGGGTAAATAAACACTTATAGCTAGCCCCATTTATCAGCTTCAGCGAGCCAGAAATAGATGCTGCCGAGGAAAGCGCTGAGGGCATTGAAACAACATCAGATAAAAAAAAGCACAGTGTTGATCAGCTCTCGTCAAATGACACTTGTTCCTTCAGTGAGGCTCTGTGGTTAACTGCAGCGACAGGTGTGTCTATACTTTTCAGTTGTTTCTTTCTATTTCTTCTAATGTCCTTTCTCTTTCCGTTACTTTGATGACTGCACATCTATCCATATGAACTAATTTATCACGCCACGTGGGGACGGCAGGTTCAAATCCCTGTGTGCCCATCAGTATCTTCCCAGAGTAGGATCTATCAGTATCTTATCAGAAGAGGACCCCCACTATCTTCCCAGACCAAGACCCACCACTATCTTCCCAGAAGAGGACCCACCACTATCTTCTCAGACCAGGAACCCCCACTATCTTCCCAGACCAGGACTCACCACTATCTTCCCAGACCAGAACCAATCCCCCCCCACCCCCATTATCTTCCCAGACCAGGACCCACCACTATCTTCCCAGACCAGAACCCACTCGTAGCTTCCAAGACCAGGACCCATCAGTATATTCCCAGACCAGGACCCACCAGTATATTCCCAGACCAGGACCCACTCGTATATTCCCAGACCAGTACCCACTCGTATATTCCCAGACCAGGATCCTCATTCGTATCTTCCCAGACCAGGACCCAGTCGTATCTTCCCAGACCAGGACCCACGCTTACCTTCTCAGACCAGGGCCCATCAGTATCTTCCCAGACCAGGACCCACTCGTATCTTCCCAGACCAGGACTCATCACAATCTTCCCAGACCAAGACCCACATCTATCTTCCCAGACCAAGACCCACCACTATCTTCCCAGACTCGGACCCAACAGTATCTTCTCAGACCAGGACCCAGTCGTATCTTCCCAGACCAGGACCCACGCTTACCTTCTCAGACCAGGGCCCATCAGTATCTTCCCAGACCAGGACCCACTCGTATCTTCCCAGACCAGGACTCATCACAATCTTCCCAGACCAAGACCCACATCTATCTTCCCAGACCAAGACCCACCACTATCTTCCCAGACTCGGACCCAACAGTATCTTCTCAGACCAGGACCCACTGGTATCTTCCCAAAGTGAAGCAAAGAATGGAAAGATCGTTACCCACCTGTCGTGCTACACTAGAACAGAAACCGGAGAGTTGCAGACAGGTCGGGGCTTGGAATCAGTCGTGCTACACTAGAACAGAAACAGGAGAGTTCCAGGCAGGTCGGAGCTTGGAATCAGCCGCCGGCGGGCTAACGAGATCGATGCAACTGGTACAGAACCCTGGTGCCCGCGTCGTGAAACTGGCTCTGTCCTAAAGTCGTGCTGGGTTGGGGAGAGACATGACTGTCCTTTACTGGGGATGGAATCCACGGCCACTGGTTGGGTAGGCAAGCACTGACCGCTGCCTCAGCGCGGCCACTGGTTGGGTAGGCAAGCACTAACCGCTACCTCAGCACGACTGACTTGCTCACTATAATTTCATCACAACGATTATTTTTGGGGCGTTCTCTCGCTTTGAACTCAAGCGTAATCCATACGCGTGCTACTATTTCTAGTACATTGAACTGAATTTTACTTGTGGATTAGCTTTCTCTATTACCAATGTCCCTCGACATCAGGCGAACCCACTCCGACTTCTGAGGTACAGGCAGAGAATTAGAAGAGATGGAAGGAAGCTGGGAGAGAGATACAGACGGGAAGAGAATTAGAAGAGATGGAAGGAAGCTGGCGGAGAGATACAGACGGGCAGAGAATCGGTAAAGATGATATTGGTGAAATGGGAAGAAGAATGGTCTGTCTTCACTGGAATGTTGTTCTTATCTGCTTCACGAATTGTACTCTCAATCAGAGAGAGAGAGAGAGAGAGAGAGAGAGAGAGAGAGAGAGAGAGAGAGAGAGAGGGAGGGAGGGAGAGAGAGAGAAATAATGTAATGGAGAGACATACAGAAATACAAATGAGTAGACAGAACAAGAACAGATGTATCAAATGGGTTGAATGTAAAGAAAAATTAACTTTTCAGCGTTAAGTGTTTTTGATATCTGGATCAATTCTTGTATATTGACGCACAAAGACACGCGCGCGCGCACACACACACACACACACACGTGCGCGCATACATGCAAAGAATATGAAGAAGAGACAGATATAGAGAGAGGCAGAGAGAGCTGTGTGGACAGAGACCGAGGACAATTTTACCTGGGTATATTTGACCTCTAGGTCACGGATTGGTGTCAGGTTGGCCATGTTACAGACGGTCAGGGTTCGACTGAAAGCGGAATGTGCTTGATGAGGTCACTGAAACAATCAAGCAAACATGAACTTTTTCTATACCTACCCAAACATCAACTCTTTCTCCACCAACACAAACATCAACTCTTTCTCCACCAACACAAACATCAACTCTTTCTCCACCAACACAAACATCAACTCTTTCTCCACCAACACAAACATCAACTCTTTCTCCACCAACACAAACATCAACTCTTTCTCCACCAACACAAACATCAACTCTTTCTACATCCACCCAAACATCAACTCCTTCTACACCCACCCAAACATCAACTTTTTCTACATCCACCCAAACATCAACTCTTTCTACATCCACCTAAACATCAACTCTTTCTACATCCACCCAAACATCAACTCTTTCTACATCCACCCAAACATCAACTCTTTCTATATCCACCCAAACATCAACTCCTTCTACACCCACCCAAACATCAACTCTTTCTACATCCACCCAAACATTAACTCTTTCTACATCCACCTAAACATCAACTCTTTCTACATCCACCCAAACATCAACTCTTTCTACATCCACCTAAACATCAACTCTTTCTACATCCACCCAAACATCAACTCTTTCTACATCCACCCAAACATCAACTCTTTCTATATCCACCCAAACATCAACTCCTTCTACACCCACCCAAACATCAACTCTTTCTACATCCACCCAAACATTAACTCTTTCTACATCCACCTAAACATCAACTCTTTCTACATCCACCCAAACATCAACTCTTTCTACATCCACCCAAATATCAACTCTTTCTACATCCACCCAAACATCAACTCTTTCTACATCCACCCGAACATCAACTCTTTCTCTATCAACACAAACATCAACTCTTTCTCCATCAACACAAACATCAACTCTTTCTCCACCAACCCAAACATCAACTCTTTCTCCACCATCCTAAACATCAACTCTTTCTACATCCACCCAAACATCAACTCTTTCTACATCCACCTAAAAATGAACAATTTCTACACCAACCCAAACATAAACTCTTTTTACACCCATCCAAACAAACTTCAACACGTGGGAAAATAAAACACCATCTCACCACTTACAATATGAACACGAACAATATGCTTTCGACGGTTTCGAGCCCTCACAGAAGTGGGTTCCCAGTTGGACCTGATAACAAGGAAATGTCACGGAGAGAACAAGGCGGCCACATCAGCCATGGAGTGGGAGGCGGTATGTGCTGTAATTAGCGCACTTGCCTGCCAGCTGGGTGGTCGTGTCTTTGAATCCCCAAGGAAGAGTTCTTTGTGTGATTTCTAAATTGACCTGCGATCCCAGAAATCAACAATGGAAGTTGTTCAACGGAAGTCTGGGATCGACTGGCCACAGTAATGTGAAGGTTAAACAGAATGAAGACACCAGGGACGGTCGCCTGCCCACCAGGAAGTCAAGGGTCGAGTGGCCACAGTAATGTGAAGGTTAAACAGAATGAAGACACCAGGGACGGTCGCCTGCCTACCAGGAAGTCAAGGGTCGAGTGGCCACAGTAATGTAAAGGTTAAACAGAATGAAGACACCAGGGACGGTCGCCTGCCTACCAGGAAGTCAAGGGTCGAGTGGCCACAGTAATGTAAAGGTTAAACAGAATGAAGACACCAGGGACGGTCACCTGCCCACCAGGAAGTCAAGGGTCGAGTGGCCACAGTAATGTGAAGGTTAAACAGAATGAAGACACCAGGGATGGTCACCTGCCCACCAGGAAGTCAAGGGTCGAGTGGCCACAGTAATGTGAAGGTTAAACAGAATGAAGACACCAGGGATGGTCACCTGCCTACCAGGAAGTCAAGGGTCGAGTGGCCACAGTAATGTAAAGGTTAAACAGAATGAAGACACCAAGGATGGTCACCTGCCCACCAGGAAGTCAGGGGTTCGATCCCTGGCCGGGCGAATTCGAATTTTTCCAAATTAATAGGAGTTCCCAGGTCGACCCAGCCAAAAGTGGGTACCAAGAATGTTCTGGAAAGTAAACTGGGCGAGTGTGATACTGAGCTCATCACCCACCTAGTGAGGATTGGTCTAATCAAATATGAGACTGGCACCATATGGTTAATGTGACTTAAAGGTCCTTATCTTGGCTTGACGAAACTCTGGCCGGACATCGGCACAGATATTTCAGTAAAGTGTTTGTGAATACGCATCTCTCCTGTGCCATCACACGGATGTCAATCGTGGACATTTGGCAATCACTCAAGAATAATGTCCGGGAGTCTCCGTGGCTAAGTGTAACGTCGTCTGCCTCTCGCACCGAAAGTTGTGGGTTCGATTCCGAGCTATGTCATTCGGTCACGAGTGCAATTTTCGCAGAGATTCCCGGGGATTGTCGATGAAGATACGGACCTCGTGCTCTGTGTGGCACTGTCGGTAGGCCGCCCTGGGAAAAGAGACCTAGCTATGTGGGATTAAAAATGAAGTCTATTTTCTTGCCTTTTAAA
This sequence comes from Cepaea hortensis, assembly GCA_963921405.1. Lineage (NCBI taxonomy): Eukaryota > Metazoa > Mollusca > Gastropoda > Stylommatophora > Helicidae > Cepaea > Cepaea hortensis. Next base: position 165,849,597 of record OY992878.1, read on the forward strand.
CTCTTTGTAAACCCTTCAAGAAGAATGTCGAGTCTTGTGAACTGAAATGTTACAGAAACAGTCGTTGAATATCTTGGACCGAGACGGAGTATTATAGTCACATTCTACAGGCTCTGAAGGTCCAGAACATTGTCTCATCAACAGCATCATATGGCGGGAACTACAACACTCAATGTTTAACACCACAGTGGTTATGTCACTTTATGTTAAACACCACATAGGTATGTCACTTAATGTTAAACACCACATGGTTACGTCACTTAATGTTAAGCAACACATGTTTATGACAGTTAAGGTTAAACACCACATGGTTATGTCACTTAATGTTATACACCACATGGTTATGTCCCTTAATGTTATACACCACATGGTTATGTCACTTAATGTTATACACCACATGGTTATGTCACTTAATGTTATACACCACATGGTTATGTCACTTAATGTTATACACCACATGGTTATGTCACTTAATGCTATACACCACATGGTTATGTCACTTAATGTTATACACCACATGGTTATGTCATTTAATGTTATACACCACATGGTTATGTCACTTAATGTTATACACCACATGGTTATGTCATTTAATGTTATACACCACATGGTTATGTCCCTTAATGTTATACACCACATGGTTATGTCACTTAATGTTATACACCACATGGTTATGTCCCTTAATGTTATACACCACATGGTTATGTCATTTAATGTTATACACCACATGGTTATGTCACTTAATGTTATACACCACATGGTTATGTCACTTAATGTTATACACCACATGGTTATGTCACTTAATGTTATACACCACATGGTTATGTCACTTAATGTTATACACCACATGGTTATGTCATTTAATGTTATACACCACATGGTTATGTCACTTAATGTTATACACCACATGGTTATGTCACTTAATGTTATACACCACATGGTTATGTCACTTAATGTTATACACCACATGGTTATGTCATTTAATGTTATACACCACATGGTTATGTCACTTAATGTTATACACCACATGGTTATGTCACTTAATGTTATACACCACATGGTTATGTCACTTAATGTTATACACCACATGGTTATGTCACTTAATGTTATACACCACATGGTTATGTCACTTAATGTTATACACCACATGGTTATGTCACTTAATGTTATACACCACATGGTTATGTCACTTAATGTTATACACCACATGGTTATGTCACTTAATGTTATACACCACATGGTTATGTCCCTTAATGTTATACACCACATGGTTATGTCACTTAATGTTATACACCACATGGTTATGTCATTTAATGTTATACACCACATGGTTATGTCACTTAATGTTATACACCACATGGTTATGTCACTTAATGTTATAGACCACATGGTTATGTCCCTTAATGTTATAGACCACATGGTTATGTCACTTAATGTTATACACCACATGTTTATGACAGTTAAGGTTAAACACCACATGTTTATGTCACTTAATGTTAAAGACCACAGTGGTTATGTCACTTAATGTTATACACCACATGGTTATGTCACTTAATGTTATACACCACATGGTTATGTCACTTAATGTTATACACCACATGGTTATGTCACTTAATGTTATACACCACATGGTTATGTCACTTAATGTTATACACCACATGGTTATGTCATTTAATGTTATACACCACATGGTTATGTCCCTTAATGTTATACACCACATGGTTATGTCCCTTAATGTTATACACCACATGGTTATGTCCCTTAATGTTATACACCACATGGTTATGTCACTTAATGTTATACACCACATGGTTATGTCCCTTAATGTTATACACCACATGGTTATGTTACTTAATGTTATACACCACATGGTTATGTCACTTAATGTTAAAGACCACATGGTTATGTCACTAAATGTTAAAGACCACAGTGGTTATGAACGAGTTGAGTTGAGTCAGGAACCAACATCACAGCGCTCCGTCTTAATCTGCAACAGCCAGCGAAGAGTCCCAATACTAATGGTCCCAGTAGCAGTCTGGTTATGTAGACGTCTGGCACTTCCTCAGAGATTTGAGTGGCAGCCAGATCTTCTAGTCATTCCCTGCACCATTCTCTCCAGTCCGTGATAATCTCCGTTCTTCTGCACTATACACATGATTCCAAAGAGACCCGACCCGATGTTGTGGTATCATATGCCAGGCTCTCCTGCACCAAACACCATCCACTAACCTTGTGAAAGAACAGTGATGGAGGCGTGGTTGCTGGAGGCAGGGGCAGGCGTCGACTAGCACAAGATGGACCAGGACGTAGAACAGAAACTGGGCAGAGAAATACACGAGGTGGAGGAACCGGCAACAGATCGAGAGTCTTTGTAATGGACCTTGATGAGAGCGACCCTCTTCACAGAACATGCTACACGATGGTGATATTGTTATGTGGATTCTTAAAATCATGTTTACGTCACACTATATTGTGGGGATAATTTTCAAATAATGTGTACGTCACATTATATTGTAGAGATAATCCCAATGGTGCTTCCCTGTTCACGCTGTAGTACATACTTTATTTAAAAAAAAAAAAAAAAAACAGAAGGATTACAGTAAATAAAAGCGCTCACACAGCCGTGTCGATTAGGAAGAACAATAAAACAGTAATCGCGTTCGATATTAATGAATATTAATGACAGCATCTGTTACCAGCATCTGAACAACAATTAGAAAACAGAAAAGTAGAACAGACATTACCTGCAAAAATCTTGGCCGAGCACATGAGAACGACTATTCTATAAATCAAAAACAGAATAGAAGAGCAGACGTTATATATATTTAAAAAAAAAAAAAAAAAAAAACAGGATAGTAGAACAGACAATTCATATAATATCAAAAACAACCTCTGAAGTCGGAGTGAGTTCGCCTATTGGCGAGGGACAATTGTAATAAGGAAAGCTAATCCACACGCAAAAATTAGTCCAGTGCACTAAAACCGAAAAGTAGATTGTCAGCTTTACTAGAATACGATTACTAGTAACAAAATGCACGTTGCGGCCACCGACAAACTACACGAAAAACACTACATGAAAATATTAGTTACTTATCTGTATCTTTATACGGCTGAACACGTCTATGAGCAACTATCAGTCTAACAAGAAATATACTAAAAGTTATAGCACGTGTATGGGTTACGCTTGAGTACAAAACGAGCGAACGAAGTAAAAAAATAAATATGTATATCAAAAACAGAATAGGAGTAGAGACAGTACATATCATATAAAAAAGTAACATAGCAGAACCGACATTACCTGCACGAATCCAGACAGAGCGAATGAGAAAGACCGGTCAGCGTTAAAAGTGCTTTTATACTTTCGTTCCCTAGCCTCGATTTGACAGAACTCGATACGGTTACAGATGGCGACAGTGACCCAGCACTTCTGAGCTGCAAGTCAGCTGCAAGTACTGTCCTGGGGTTATCGTGTTATCATGACTGGTTGTGGTAGTTAATGGTTGCTAGCGGTGTCGCTGTCATCGCGGGTGACTTATTGAGATGAGGTGTAGAGATCACAGAGGCCATAACATTATGTCTGTGTGTCTCTGTGTGTGTGTAGTGTGTGTGTGTGTGTGTGTGTGTGTGTGTGTGTGTGTGTGTGTGTATCTGAATGTAAGACGGGCCTGCATGCCCAATTTGTGACCCTTTGAAAATAAAGTTTATTTGTTAGTTCGTTCGTTCTGTATATATGTCTGTGTATGTGTGAGGGGGTTGGGGATGGTGGGAGATGTATGTGTGGGTAGGGAGATGTGTGTGGGTGGCGAATGTGTGCGTGGGTGGGGGATGCGGATGTAAGTGAGGGTTGTGCCGGTAGGTGGGGGATATAATGGTGGGTGGGGATCTGTGTGGGGTGTGTGTGGGTGGATGAAGGGATGTGTGGTGGGTGGGTGATATGTGCTTATGAGGGGTGTGTGTGTGTGGGGGGGGGGGTGTTTGGGTGGGTGGTAGGAAGTGTATGGGTGTTGGTGTGTGGGGGGTTGTGTGGGTTGGTGTGTGGGAAATGTGTATGTGGGTGGGTGGGTGCAGGGTGTGTTGATTGGTGGGTGTGTGTGTGTGGGTGCGGGGATGTGTGGTTGGGGGATGAGTGTTTGGCTGGGTGATTGGAGGTGTCTGGATATGTGTGGTGGGTGTGTTTGGGCTGGGGGATGGGTATGTTTGTGGGGAGATATGTGTGTGGGGGGATGTGTGTTAATTGGGAAGGGTGGGTTGGTGGGTGTTTGGGTGGGTGTGTGTGTGGGTGGGTGGGATGTGTGGGTGGGGTGTGTGTGTGGGGGATGTGTATGGGAGGGTGGGGGATGTATATGGCTGGGTGAGGATGTGTGGGTGGGTGGGTGGGGTGGGTATGTGGGTGTGTGGGGATTGATGGGGGTGTGTGGGTGGGATTTGTGTGGGTGGATGGAGGATGTGTGCGTATGGGTGGGTGATATGTGTTGGTGGGTGAGGTGTGGGTGGGTGGGGCTTGTGTGTTGGTGGATGGATGGAGATATGTGTGGGTGGCTGGGTGTGTATGTCGGTGGGAGGGGGATGTGTGGGTGGGTGAGGGATGTGTCTCATAACATTGTAATATGCATTGCTTATGTTTACAACATTAATTTGACAATGTATTTTCCTATGTGAATGTATAATGCACTATTGATGAATGAAAGATGAGTGATTGTAAGGGCCGAATGTAAGACGGGTCTACGTGCCCCAAATTTGTAACCCTTTTAAAATAAAGTTGAATTGAATTGAATTGAATTGAATATCTCTATATTTGTCTGTATATCTGTTTGTCTGTATGTTTGTCTGTCTCTATATATTTCTCTATATCATTATGTCTCTGTGTTCTCTATATCTGTCTGTCTCTGTGTTCTCTATATCTGTCTGTCTCTGTGTCGGTCTATATGTTTGTCTGTCTCTATATATTTCTGTCTGTCTCTGTGTTCTCTATATCTGTCTGTCTCTGTGTCGGTCTATATGTTTGTCTGTCTCTATATATTTCTGTCTGTCTCTGTGTTCTCTATATCTGTCTGTCTCTGTGTCGGTCTCTATGTTTGTCTGTCTCTATATATTTCTGTATGTCTCTGTGTCGGTCTCTATGTTTGTCTGTCTCTATATATTTCTGTATGTCTCTGTGACTGTCAGTCTCTATGTCTATTTGTCTGTTTCTATATCTGCCATTTTATGTCTCTATGTCTGTCTGTCTGTCTCTATATCTGCCTGTCTGTCTGCCTGTCCTATGTCGATTTGTCTATCCCCATGTCTGTCTCTATATATGTCTGTCTCTATGTCTCTCTGTTTGCCAATATGTCTGTCTCTATGTCTGTCTCTATGTATGTCTATGTATATCTTAATTATGTCGCTATATCTGTCTGTCTGTCTGTCTGTCTGTCTGTCTGTCTGTCTGTCTTCTGTCTGTCTGTCTTTCTGTCTGTCTGTCTGTCTGTCTGTGTAATGTGGAACGTTGATAAGCGTCGGTCGTGATATCTGGAAATCTCTGGAGATATAACAATTTGAGATATAAGTATATAAGAATCATCTGAGATAGAGATATAACAATTTGAGATATAAGTATATAAGAATCATGTGAGATAGAGATATAACAGATTGAGATACAAGAATATATGAATCAGCTGAGATAGACAAACGTTAAAGTAGCATCGGTGTTATATGGGTACTGTTAATTAGCTAGTTAGTTAGTTAGTTAGTTAGTTGGTTGGTTGGTTGGTTGGTTGGTTGGTTGGTTAGTTGGCTGGCTGGTTGGTTCGTTGGTTGGTTAGTTAGTTAGTTAGTTAGTTAGTTAGTTAGTTAGTTAGTTAGTTAGTTAGTTAGTTAGTTAGTTAGTTAGTTAGTTAGTTAGTTAGTTATTAATCTTCTTCTTTGGCTTCCTGCGCAGTGTTCTTGTTTGGCCACACCTCTTTTAATTTGCTGTTCTCGCATCCTGACCATGGTTGTAAATTCGCATTCATCGCTTGGTTCTTGCGAACGACTTACTTCTCGTAAAGCATTCAGAATGTCAGCCTGGTCCATGGCGCATCTACCTTCTGCAGTAGCCTTACCTGCGAGCTTGTCAGCCCGCTCATTTCCTTGTACACCCGCATGCCCTGGCACGAAAATGAAACTAATCAGATGTGGGTACTGTAAGTTGTACAATGTTATATGGATACTGTAATTTGTACACGTTATAAGGATACTCTAAGTCGTATACAATTATATGGATACTGTAAGTTGTACATTGTTATAAGGATACAGTAAGTTGTACAAAGTTATATGGATACTGTAAGTTGTACACTGTTATATGGATATTGTAAATTGAACATTTCTATGTGGATACTGTAAGTTGTACGCGCTATATGGAGACTGTAAGTAGTGCACAGTTACATAGATACTGTAAGTTGTACATTGTTACATGGATACCGTAAGTTGTACACAATTGCATGGAGACTGTAAGTAGTACACAGTTACATGGATACTGTACGGTGTACACAATCACAGTGATACTGTATTTTGTACACAGTTACATGTATACTGTAAATTGTACACAGTTACAGGTGTGCTGTAAGTTGTACACAGTTACAGGGATACTTTATGTTATATTCTGTTATCAAAATGTCAGGCGGTGGTGCAACGTCTGTCCCATCTGGGAGATGTCAGATAACGCCCCAAAGAATTCAAACCCCCCCCCCCCCCTCCTCCTCCATCCCCAGCAGACACGTCGACTCCTGGGGCAACTTGCCATGTCATGGATCAGAATCTACCTGTAGGGGAAAGGTCTCTTATCTTGAGATAATGACACTTACCTTGACCTAGAAAATTAGTTCTGCAGATCATTGCGTTTCTGCGCATCTACATTTCATTAAACATCGCTAGGTTGACAATCAAATTCTAGATTTCGGAAATCTAACGGGCAATGTTAGTATGTTATATATAATTCATTCATTAATTAATTCATTCATTCATTCATTTATTCATTCATTCATTCAGCAGCATTTCGTTTGCAGAACCTCGCTCCCATAACAACCTTGCGGAAAACCTCTCGATCATTAGCAAGATGTCCTACGTCCGATACACACATCTGGAGATCATTCGCCACATCCTGCACCCATCCTCTATTTGGCCATCCATCTTCTTCTCTTTCCGGGCATATACCCTTCCATTATTGTTCTTTCCAAACTTTTATGACGTTTCAAGTTACCAAACCATTTCAATTTTCTTTGCTTTATCGTCTTTAGTAGCCAACCTTCTTCAATATTCAAATCTTGTCGTATGGATTCATTTGTTCTTTTCTTTACCCGAGATATTCTTAGAACCCGTCTATAACATTTATATTCAAAGGCATTTATGCGCTGTTCAGCTTGTTTAGTACGTGTCCAGGTCTCACAGGCGTATGTTGCAATGAGAAAGATGCATGCTCTTAAAAATCTAATTTTTATAGTTCTATCTGTCCCCCTCCACAATTTGTTCAGTTTTTTTTTATTTTTTTTTTAAAGTTTATGAAAAGCAATAGATATTCGTCTTTTAATTTCCTTTATTGTGTCACCAATGTTTGGTAAGATATTCGAAATTTTCTACCACCTCCAATTGTTCCTTATTAACATATATTTCTTTCTCGATAATAATTTTATCTGTATGCATTATCTATGATTTTGCTATGTTAAGATATAAGTTGTGATTTTCACTATTCCTTTGGGTTGAGGTTATTAGTTTTTCTATACCATTCTGTGTTGTGAATAGCAATACTGAATCATCCGAATTTGTAATGTTAAGAAAACAAAATGAAGGATACTTTTTACGTTCATTGAGGCGTTTAAAGCATATAATCCTTTCCCTATATGTTATAGGCCAATCAGGCGGCTGGCGTGGTATTTGGCCGCCTTTTCCTCCAAGGACATTTCCTGGTACATATTTGAGGTTGGTCCACCAGGTCGTGTTTAAACATCCGCCTCTATGCAGTTTCCAGCCTATGACCACCAGGTAAGTGTGGACGTGTAACGGTGGCCGGACACAAACTGAACTAATGCATTCCAAACGTCTTATAACTCGTGTGTTCCTTTTACTGCTCCAAAGAAAAACAGAGTTGTGTACCTTTGTCCCACTCAAAAAATGTGGTGTCCTTTGCATTCAACCTTTTCTTTCCTTTGACATGGGAAGTAGTTTGATGATCGCTGGTGATTAACCAATGCAGTCTGCGACTTACTCCACTTGCCAATATCCAACACTATACCCCTCACTCCTGTCTTCACCAACAAACCTTGCCCATGTCCAACACTGTACGCCTCCTGTCTTCACCAACAAACCTTGCCCATGTCCAGCACTATATCCCTCACTCCTGTCTTCACCAACAAACCTTGCCCATGTCCAGCACGGTACGCCTCACTCCTGTCTTCACCAACAAACCTTGCCCATATCCAACACTATATCCCTCACTCCTGTCTTCCCCAAAAAACCTTGCCCATGTCCAACACTGTACGCCTCACTCCTGTCTTCCCCAACAAACCTTGCCCATGTCCAGCACTGTACGCCTCACTCCTGTCTTCACCAACAAACCTTGCCCATGTCCAACACTGTACGCCTCACTCCTGTCTTCACCAACAAACCTTGCTCATGTCCAGCACGGTACGCCTCACTCCTGTCTTCACCAACAAACCTTGCTCATGTCCAGCACTGTATCCCTCACTCCTGTGTAACAGTAAAGGGAGTAGCTTAGGAGTAAAGAGTTAAGGAATGCTGCGCATTCCTTGACTAGTGGGAAAACCATAGCTAGTGAACGTGTGTGCACGAATGAAGAAGTGTATCTAGGCTGGCACACACGTCACTTGGGCTCCAGCTAGCAGGGAAGTAGGAAAACATGTAAACATCAGAATTTGAGCATAACCTCATTATGCTGTAGTTGAACGATTCGACTAATAAAGAATGTTCTAAACAACGGAGACTTGTGTGCTGTACGATCATCACGTGCCTTCTAACCTGTGTGTAACATCTCTACACTATAATACAGGTTGATTTGGTGCCTTTGACCTCAAGAAATATGGGATGTCGTGGAGAGAGTTACCGCCATGAAAGATTCTTGTGTCTGGGCGTCTGGAGAAGGAAGTTTTTAAGTAAATAATAATAAGAAACGCAACAGCTGAAAGCCCACCCAGGGGTAGTTGTTGTGGGTTCTCAGTGTATTTCTGTTTAAAAAGGAGATCGATTTCTCAGGCCAGCTCAGAAGGTTTGACTGATTAACTTATTTTTTTGAAAGACTGATGTTTTTATCTAATTAGTAGTATGAAATAACTTGAGCACTGACCAACGCTAATTGTATAATGAGATCAAGTAATGCCGTTTTGCATCAAAAATTAGTACACAAGGTTATAAGAATGAACTCGCTGATTACATGTTACAACAACTTATGAAGTCTCGAGGTACCAGAAATGATTTAATTTCAACAGAACAATAACCTGCTCCAAATAAAACTACAAGTAAAACAAAGAATGCTGAAAATTATGAGTTTTAGCTCATTGGACTGTTGAAGGTGAAGTCAAGGTTATATTGCAAATTCCATAATTATTAAATCGAGATCCTCAATACTCTCTACAGTCACTTCACTTAAGTGAAGGCATTGATGAATATAGTCAACTTGTCTCAAGTCAAAAGTTGTTACAATAAATTTAACTGACCGTTGTTGGAATGCCACCTAACATATAACGGAGTGGATAGAGTCAGGTTTGAATCCAATTGTTGTTGACTGGTTCATTTTTACGCTGAAACATATGAAAATGCCAGATTTTTGCTGAAACCGGGAGCAGTTGTCGGTTGAAAAATCGTGAAGGTGACCTTGCTTGACGGAAATTAAAGTCTAACGCTTACAGTCAATCGAGCAAGTAATCAAGCAGTTTGGTATCGAGCGCTATATCGAGCACAATCAACGACAGGAAAATAATTGGAAAGAACTGACTTCCACTTCGATTGAATTAAGAAATCCAGAGGCTCTTCTTTGTTCTGCTCCTTTCAACGGTGTCGATTAGAGTCCTTTTTTTTGTTGGTATCAGGATCAATTAGAAATTTCTTCATCAGGATTGGAACAGAAAATTTTCTTCGTCAGGATCTTCTATTGGAGTTTTTTGTTAGTATAGTTAGATAATAGATAATATTAGAGTAATTAATTGAACAGATTATGTAATGCTGCTGAATTTGAAATTAATATTGTTTGAAATATTTGTATATTGCTTAATAATTTCCATTATAGATTTTAGGATGGAACCCCAAGATTTTTCACAGGTACTGACTGGAGTTGGTGGGGCAATATCAAGGTTGGATGCAGTGTTAAGACAACAAAATGTAAGCAGTGATGTTGAGAGATTTAATGGACAAGCAAACCAGTTTAAGAAATGGGTCATTTCTATTGAGAAACATGCTTATTTAGTAAACGCTACAGATGAGGAGAAAAAGAATTTGGCATACAGAACAAGTACAAGTCCAGTTTCTGACCATATAAGAAGAAAACTAGAAGCAGGAAGAGGTGAAACCTGGGAAGAATTTAAAGATGATCTCGCAAGAAAATACGCTGAAATTACTGATCCACAACACGCATTCTCAGTATTGCGACAGACTAGACAAAATACTACAGAAAGTGTACAGCTATACAGTGACAGGTTAATCAATTTAGCGGAAGAGTCATTTTTAGGACAGAATGTACGAGCTGAAGAAGTGGAACGGATGTTAGTAGGGATTTTTGTTGATGGGATTAGGTCAGATGGATTGAAATTTAAATTATTAAGAGAGAATCCTGCAAGATTGTCACAAGCGGTAGATATCGCTATACAAGAGGAAAGCTTGAGGAGAAGGTTTAGATTAAGGGTAGGACGAGAGTTAGGTAGTAGTTCGGAAGATAGAATTGAAGAACCTATGGAAATAGGACAGTATAGACATGGATGGAGAGGAAGACGAGGAGAAATACAGATGGTACAAAGAAACGATAACGTATATAATCAAGGGAGAGGAGGACAAGTGAGAAATACTGTAAGAAACATGGAAGGTAACACAAATAACTCGAATGTGGTTTGTTGGGGATGTCACCAACGTGGGCACTTTTTTCGCTTCTGTGGTAACAGACGTGTCCCATCGAATACACAAAATAATAGAGGTGTTCAGACGAGTACACAGAATAGAACTGCAAATGGCAGACCAGCAAATAGGAATTATGGAGAAATGCAGAGAAATTTTAGAAGGTCAGGAAATCAGGGAAATTGGCATCCCGCTTACTGAACAGGGTCGGCAGTAGGAGGGAAGATAGTAAGATCCAAAGGGGGCATCAATGTGTTAAAAACCCAAAGGATGAGTATAGTAGGACATTTAGAAATAAAAAACAAGCCGAGATAAAACAATTGTCATTAAATATGGTAGATCCTAGTTCATGTATAGTACAAATAGGAAAATATAAAGTTAGAACATTAGTTGATTCGGGAGCACAAGTTAGCGTGATTAAAGAAGCATTTTTATATCGAATGTTAAAAAATTGTAAAATATTTAGAATTCAGGAGAATCTTCATTCGGTAACGGGACAAAAATTAGAAGTGCTAGGACAAACGATGATAAACTTGAAATTAGGAGGGATAAATGTCAGGCATATGTTCCATGTGGTCAAGGATTTAAATAGAAATATGATATTGGGTAGAGATTTTTTATTGAAAAATGGGGTGAGACTTTTATTTGATTTGCATAAATTAAAATTCCAAGATGTTTACGTAGATTTAGAAGAAGATATGCATGTGTCGACACTAGTTAGAGTCAAAACGACCATGAATTTAAAACCACAGTCAGTTAATTTGATACAAGCAAAGCTGAAGAGAAACCCGTATTATGTAGCAGGAAACATAGTCAGAATCACTGAATTGCAAAAAGAAATAATTGATGAGCCAGGTTTAGAAGTTCCGGATGGAATAATAGAATTGGATAAAAGTTTAACATTTCCAGTGATGGTTATTAATAACACAGGTAGAGAAATTAAATTATACAGAGGATGTGTAATAGCCAAGCTAGAACATAATGTTAGTGACATATTGGCAACAGATAGAGTAAATATGGCAGGCATAAGTTATTCAGAAACCTCTAGTGAAAGAATTAATAACAGGCGCGGATGCGGAAGAAAAGGGAACGTAAGAATGGATGAATTGATCCATCCATCCAGAAGAAATACAGCCCAAATACATTCACTAGACAAAGTGACAAGGGAACAAGAATTGTTGGCACAGTTAAAAACTCCGCCAGAAAATAAGGAAGTATTAGAACAACTTATAAAACAAAATCAGGATGTGTTTGCAATTAATGATTTAGAATTGGGAAAGACAAAAACAGTTACAATGGAAATAGATACGGGAGACCATCCACCAATTAGTTTAAAACCATATAGAACTCCATTAAGAAATAGAGAAGTCGTAGAAAAGGCAATAGAAGATATGTTGAAAGCAGGCATAATAACAAGATCAAAATCAGAATGGTCATCTCCGGTCGTTATAGTAGCCAAATCTGATGGTTCGAACAGGTTCTGTTGTGACTACAGGGCGTTGAACAAAATTACTAAGAATGTAGCGTACCCATTGCCGGTGATTGATGATATTTTGGGGTTACTTAATGGCTCTACATATTTCACAACGCTGGATGCAAGGGCAGGATTTTGGTTATTCCGATGTCGGAGGACGCGCAAAAGAAAAGTGCCTTTTGTACTCATATGGGTTCTTACGAATTCTTACGTATGCCATTCGGTCTCAAAAATGCACCGTCTCACTATATGTTCTTAATAAATGAAGTACTAGACGGTATGCAAAATTTTGCCCTGGCCTATGTAGATGACATATTGATATTTACGAAAGGGAATGTGGAGAATCATTTGAAACATATTAGACTAGTATTTGACAGATTAAGAAGGCATGACGTTAAATTAAAGCTTAGTAAGTGCCAGTTTTTAAAGACAGAAACAAAATATTTAGGCTATATAATAAATAGGGAAGGTATTAAACCAGACCAGGACAAGATAAAGGTTATTAAAGAGTTACCTCCTCCAACTAATGTTAAGGAAGTGCGTGCATTTATAGGTACGTGTGCATATTATAGGAGGTTTGTACCAGCGTTTTCAAGGATAGCAATACCTATTACGAATTTAACGGGAAAATACGCTAGATTTAAGTGGGATGATGAGTGTCAAAAAGTGTTCGAACTTTTAAAAGATAGCTTAACAGTGGTACCATTATTGACACATCCAGACTTGAATAAACAACTAATACTATACACAGATGCTTCAGACAACGCAATAGGAGCATGTTTGGTTCAACCATATGAAGGAGAAGAATCTGGAATACCAGGGGTTAAAAATGAAAGACCAATCTATTTCTTGTCTCATAAACTCAGCAAGACTCAAAAGAAATGGCCGATTATTGAGAAAGAAGCATATGCTATACACTACGCTCTTCAAAAATTAAATTACTACTTACGTAACGCCAATTTCATTATTAGAACTGACCACATGCCATTAAAATCGATATTAGAAGCACCAATACAAAATAGGAAAATACAAACGTGGGCATTGAATTTACAGGGATACAATGCTAAGGTTGAATATGTTTCAGGGAAACATAATACATGCGCCGATCTTTTGTCTAGGATCCCATATACACAGTCGTCAGGAAACACGGAAGATGAAGCTGAACCAGAGATAGACGATCGAAACTGGCAAGTAAATATATTAGATTCTGCCATAATAAATAGGGAAGAATTTGAGAGTTTACCATCGGATCAAGAGTCTGAACCTAGAACAGAAGACCCACATTTAGAACAGTTTGATATGAAAACAGAACAAGAATTAGATCCAAAAATAGTACAGATAAAAAGAAAACTGAAAGAAACAGGGGAAAATAGTTTTAAAAGAAAGTTTGTAGAGTTACAAGAAGATAATCAATTATATTATATTAGTGAAAAAGGTGAAGGAGTAAGAAAATATATTCCGAAACATTTAGAACAAGAAGTCTTAAAGGCATATCACGATAATAATGGTCATTTTGGACGAGATAAGTTAGTGAAGGCTATTAGCAGTAAATATTACTGGCCGAATTTATTCAAAAGCGTATATGAATATGTTGAAGCATGTGAAAAGTGTAGGTTAAGAAACATGAAGATAATCAAATGTCCTTTACAAGATACCGATATTCCTCAATTTCCAATGCAGAAAGTAAGTTTGGATATTTCAGGTCCTCATCCAAAAACATTGTCGGGAAATGTATACCTACTACATATAGTTGATTCATATAGTCTCTGGCCAGAAGTTTATCCAATTCCAGACAAGAGTGCTGATTCAGTTATAAATATGCTTTTACAAGAATTTATACCAAGGTTTGGGTGTCCACAAATAATACTTACAGACAATGGGAAAGAATTTGTAAATAGAAAGTTTGAAAAATTGGTAAAAGATTTGAATATAAAACACATTAGGACTTCATATTACAGACCAACTTCTAATGCTAAAAATGAGAGACAACATAGAACACTATACAATATTCTAGCGAAAAATGTAGAAGAACACGATATGGATTGGGATCTTTATTTGGGGATAGCATTAGCGGCGATACGTACACACGAAAATGAAGGAACAGGTTTCTCACCATTTTACTTAGTACATGGGAGAGAACCAATATTGCCAATTGATAATTTATTAAAGCCTAGGAGAAAATATCTGGGGGAAGATTTTCAGGAAACAAGGTTGCAAGAGATGCACAAAGCACATGTTCGTTTAAGAAATAATATAATTAAGGCTAGAGAAAGACAGAAGAAATACGCAAATAAAAATGCACACTTACAAGAGTTCAACATAGGTGATAGGGTGTATTACAAAAAAACATAGAAAAAACTCTAAGTTTGATGCTCATTGGGTCCCGGGATACTATATTTTAGAAAAAAAGGGTCCAGTGTCATATACTATTAAGAATCAAATTTCAGGGCATGTTGCACGTTCACATGTAGAGCACTTAAGGCGGGATAATGAGGAAAGGGATGCAGAGAATAGTAATAATAATTATTGTTCCGAAGAAATATTGTCAGGTGGACAGATTGTCAGACAATCGGTATATCCAATACCTATAGAGAATGGGAAACAATTGACAACAGCATCTACTACAGCTGAACAAGAAGAAACAGTACCAAAAACAGTCATGACGGAGGAAAATAACATGTATGACGATTATATTAGCGAAGAATCAGTCAAAGAAAAAATAGAACCTCCATTTATGAATACAAGACAGGCAGTAAAAAGAAAGTTAGATAGTCAGAAAGAAAAAGAAATTAAGAGGCAAAGGAAACTTAGAGTGAGTTCTTCAAGTGGTGAAGATATGCCACTATTTGAAAATTTGTTGAGACGGCAAGACAGGAAAATTAGATTGGATTTAGAAAGGAAGAAATTAGCGGTTGCTAGTAATGGATATACAGATGGGGAACAAGAAATGGATGAAAAGTCAGAAACTGATGAAGAAGCTGATATGAAAGAAGATAGCTCTCCTCGGGAGGATAGCGACATTGATGTAGATATTGCAATTATAGAAAAAAATTTGAAGTTATTAAGAAAATGGAGAAGAGATAGATAAATAGTGTGGTAGAATATTCTGCAGATAGCAGATAGAAGAAGAAGTTAGACACGATATTTTTAAGCAAGAGTTGTTGGGAGGAATATACATAATATGGTAATAACTTGAGACTTATTGGTATATGTTTTATGATCATGTTGGTTTTTAAGTGAAGTGTGGAGTTTTTCTTAAACGGAAAACAATTATTGAGTAGTCATAAAATGGTCTTGCATTTCCTTATATATGTTTAATTTGATTAATGTGTGGGGATAAATATGATGTCAAAGAATGAGGGGGTTGATATGGTTTAGTCAATTGTTTGGACTTCAATGGTGTTTTATGAAATGTGAAGAATAAGTTAACTTAGCTGGTTATTTTTACAATGTTTTGGTTTTATTGAGTTACCCTGAGTGTGTTTAAAATGATTATTAGTTTGACGTTCAGTTAGAAGAAACAGATGACTTAAAGTAGTTGAGTCGTTTAACGTATATAACGTTTATAAATAGAAATTAAGGGTGGTTAAGGGGGAAGAAGTAGTGGTTAGTGAAGTGACTCAATATGTTGTAATGGAGGAGTATGTTGATATTATTGGGGGAGTGAATTTGGGACTACATTAGCTGGTTCGCAATGCTTGGGTTAAAAATAGGAGCTGGGTTGAACAGCGTTTAATGGGAAAATATGGGGGGAATGCCAGCTTGAGCCTTGGCATTTAAATAAGTAGACATTGGAAGAAGAAGACTGTACGTAACAGTATACTAATAATTTGGAGTTTTTTTTTTTTTTGAAGGAATGGTAAACTTGAACTTGACGAGGTGAATGATACAAAAGCTGGTGGTTTTGGATTAACATATTTTTTTGATAATAACAATTATTATTGACGGAAACTGAAGATAAATTTTGAAACTTTATTTTTATAAAGTTTTGAGAATGTATGGGAAGAGAAAGGTGATTACTTCTTACTTTTTCCTTACTTTTTCTTATTTATTTTTAGGTGCGCACCTACCAAATCTAACCTACCCAATCTAACTATTTTTTCTGTCTATCCTAGAATAGTGAGAGTGAGAGAATGTGAATAAGGGAGAAATAAAAGATAAGGGGAATATCTTCAGTTTTGTCAATCATAATTTAGATGGACACTTTAAATTTAAAAGCGGTTCGCTTATGGAGAGTTTTGTAGCGAGTTTTCTGGAGAATTTTATGGAGAGTTTTGTAGCGAGTTTTCTAGAGAACTTTATAACGAGTTTTGTAGAGAGTTTCGGTATTATTGTCTCTGGTTAGCAATTGGCTATGATGAGATAGGAGAATGAGAATTGAGTTAGGAATTATATGGAATTGTTGTTAATTGTGGTATAGAGATGTAGAGTTAAGTGCTTAAGAGTTGGGGTTGAGATTTTTTCAGGGAAAAATTCTCTTTGAAGAAGGGGAGGTATATGTAACAGTAAAGGGAGTAGCTTAGGAGTAAAGAGTTAAGGAATGCTGCGCATTCCTTGACTAGTGGGAAAACCATAGCTAGTGAACGTGTGTGCACGAATGAAGAAGTGTATCTAGGCTGGCACACACGTCACTTGGGCTCCAGCTAGCAGGGAAGTAGGAAAACATGTAAACATCAGAATTTGAGCATAACCTCATTATGCTGTAGTTGAACGATTCGACTAATAAAGAATGTTCTAAACAACGGAGACTTGTGTGCTGTACGATCATCACGTGCCTTCTAACCTGTGTGTAACATCTCTACACTATAATACCTGTCTTCACCAACAAACCTTGCCCATGTCCAGCACGGTACGCCTCACTCCTGTCTTCACAAACAAACCTTGCCCATGTCCAACACTGTACGCCTCACTCCTGTCTTCACCAACAAACCTTGGCCATGTCCAACACTGTACGCCTCACTCCTGTCTTCACCAACAAACCTTGCCCATATCCAACACTGTACGCCTCACTCCTGTCATCCCCAACAAACCTTGCCCATGTCCAGCACTGTACGCCTCACTCCTGTCTTCACCAACATACCTTGCCCATGTCCAACACTGTACGCCTCACTCCTGTCTTCCCCAACAAACCTTGCCCATGTCCAGCACTGTACGCCTCACTCCTGTCTTCCCCAACAAACCTTGCCCATGTCCAGCACTGTACGCCTCACTCCTGTCTTCACCAACAAACCTTGCCCATATCCAACACTGTACGCCTCACTCCTGTCTTCCCCAACAAACCTTGCCCATGTCCAACACTATATCCCTCACTCCTGTCTTCACCAACAAACCTTGCCCATGTCCAGCACTGTAAGCCTCACTCCTGTCTTCACCAACAAACCTTGCCCATGTCCAGCAGTGTAAGCCTCACTCCTGTCTTCCCCAACAAACCTTGCCCATGTCCAGCACTGTAAGCATCACTCCTGTCTTCACCAACAAACCTTGCCCATGTCCAACACTGTACGCCTCACTCCTGTCTTCACCAACAAACCTTGCCCATGTCCAACACTGTACGCCTCACTCCTGTCTTCACCAACAAACCTTGCCCATGTCCAGCACTGTACGCCTCACTCCTGTCTTCACCAACAAACCTTGCCCATGTCCAACACTGTACGCCTCACTCCTGTCTTCACCAACAAACCTTGCTCATGTCCAGCACGGTACGCCTCACTCCTGTCTTCACCAACAAACCTTGCTCATGTCCAGCACTGTATCCCTCACTCCTGTCTTCACCAACAAACCTTGCTCATGTCCAGCACGGTACGCCTCACTCCTGTCTTCACCAACAAACCTTGCCCATGTCCAACACTGTACGCCTCCTGTCTTCACCAACAAACCTTGCCCATGTCCAGCACTATATCCCTCACTCCTGTCTTCACCAACAAACCTTGCCCATGTCCAGCACGGTACGCCTCACTCCTGTCTTCACCAACAAACCTTGCCCATGTCCAACACTGTACGCCTCACTCCTGTCTTCACCAACAAACCTTGCCCATGTCCAACACTGTACGCCTCACTCCTGTCTTCACCAACAAACCTTGCACATATCCAACACTGTACGCCTCACTCCTGTCTTCCCCAACAAACCTTGCCCATGTCCAGCACTGTACGCCTCACTCCTGTCTTCACCAACAAACCTTGCCCATGTCCAACACTGTACGCCTCACTCCTGTCTTCCCCAACAAACCTTGCCCATGTCCAGCACTGTACGCCTCACTCCTGTCTTCCCCAACAAACCTTGCCCATGTCCAGCACTGTACGCCTCACTCCTGTCTTCACCAACAAACCTTGCCCATATCCAACACTGTACGCCTCACTCCTGTCTTCCCCAACAAACCTTGCCCATGTCCAGCACTGTACGCCTCACTCCTGTCTTCCCCAACAAACCTTGCCCATGTCCAACACTATATCCCTCACTCCTGTCTTCACCAACAAACCTTGCCCATGTCCAGCACTGTAAGCCTCACTCCTGTCTTCACCAACAAACCTTGCCCATGTCCAGCACTGTAAGCCTCACTCCTGTCTTCCCCAACAAACCTTGCCCATGTCCAGCACTGTAAGCCTCACTCCTGTCTTCACCAACAAACCTTGCCCATGTCCAACACTGTACGCCTCACTCCTGTCTTCACCAACAAACCTTGCCCATGTCCAACACTGTACGCCTCACTCCTGTCTTCACCAACAAACCTTGCCCATGTCCAGCACTGTACGCCTCACTCCTGTCTTCACCAACAAACCTTGCCCATGTCCAACACTGTACGCCTCACTCCTGTCTTCACCAACAAACCTTGCTCATGTCCAGCACGGTACGCCTCACTCCTGTCTTCACCAACAAACCTTGCCCATGTCCAACACTGTACGCCTCACTCCTGTCTTCACCAACAAACCTTGCCCATGTCCAGCACTGTACGCCTCACTCCTGTCTTCCCCAACAAACCTTGCCCATGTCCAACACTGTACGCCTCACTCCTGTCTTCCCCAACAAACCTTGCCCATGTCCAGCACTGTACGTCTCACTCCTGTCTTCACCAACAAACCTTGCCCATATCCAACACTATATTCCTCACTCCTGTCTTCCCCAACAAACCTTGCCCATGTCCAACACTGTACGCCTCACTCCTGTCTTCCCCAACAAACCTTGCCCATGTCCAACACTGTATGCCTCACTCCTGTCTTCACCAACAAACCTTGCCCTTGTCCAACACTGTACGCCTCACTCCTGTCTTCACCAACAAACCTTGCCCATGTCCAGCACTGTACGCCTCACTCTTGTCTTCACCAACAAACCTTGCCCATGTCCAACACTGTACGCCTCACTCCTGTCTTCCCCAACAAACCTTGCCCATGTCCAGCACTATATCCCTCACTCCTGTCTTCCCCAACAAACCTTGCCCATGTCCAACACTGTACGCCTCCTGTCTTCACCAACAAACCTTGCCCATATCCAACACTATATCCCTCACTCCTGTCTTCACCAACAAACCTTGCCCATGTCCAACACTGTATGCCTCCTGTCTTCACCAACAAACCTTGCCCATGTCCAACACTGTACGCCTCACTCCTGTCTTTACCAACAAACCTTGCCCATGTCCAGCACTGTACGCCTCACTCCTGTCTTCACCAACAAACCTTGCCCATGTCCAGCACTGTACGCCTCACTCCTGTCTTCACCAACAAACCTTGCCCATGTCCAACACTGTACGCCTCACTCCTGTCTTCACCAACAAACCTTGCCCATATCCAACACTATATCGCTCACTCCTGTCTTCACCAACAAACCTTGCCCATGTCCAGCACTGTACGCCTCACTCCTGTCTTCACCAACAAACCTTGCCCATATCCAACACTATATCCCTCACTCCTGTCTTGGCCAACAAACCTTGCCCATGTCCAACACTGTATGCCTCCTGTCTTCACCAACAAACCTTGCCCATGTCCAACACTGTACGCCTCACTCCTGTCTTTACCAACAAACCTTGCCCATGTCCAGCACTGTACGCCTCACTCCTGTCTTCACCAACAAACCTTGCCCATGTACAGCACTGTACGCCTCACTCCTGTCTTCACCAACAAACCTTGCTCATGTCCAGCACTGTACGCCTCACTCCTGTCTTCACCAACAAACCTTGCCCATGTCCAACACTATATCCCTCACTCCTGTCTTCCCCAACAAACCTTGCCCATGTCCAACACTGTACGCCTCACTCCTGTCTTCACCAACAAACCTTGCCCATGTCCAACACTATATCCCTCACTCCTGTCTTCCCCAACAACCCTTGCCCATGTCCAACACTATATCCCTCACTCCTGTCTTCACCAACAAACCTTGCCCATGTCCAACACTATATCCCTCACTCCTGTCTTCACCAACAACCCTTGCCCATGTCCAACACTGTACGCCTCACTCCTGTCTTCACCAACAACCCTTGCCCATGTCCAACACTGTACGCCTCACTCCTGTCTTCCCCAACAACCCTTGCCCATGTCCAACACTATATCCCTCACTCCTGTCTTCCCCAACAACCCTTGCCCATGTCCAACACTATATCCCTCACTCCTGTCTTCACCAACAAACCTTGCCCATGTCCAACACTATATCCCTCACTCCTGTCTTCACCAACAAACCTTGCCCATGTCCAACACTGTACGCCTCACTCCTGTCTTCACCAACAAACCTTGCCCATGTCCAACACTGTATGCCTCCTGTCTTCCCCAACAAACCTTGCCCATGTCCAACACTGTACGCCTCACTCCTGTCTTTACCAACAAACCTTGCCCATGTCCAGCACTGTACGCCTCACTCCTGTCTTCACCAACAAACCTTGCCCATGTCCAACACTATATCCCTCACTCCTGTCTTCACCAACAAACCTTCCCCATGTCCAACACTATATCCCTCACTCCTGTCTTCACCAACAAACCTTGCCCATGTCCAACACTATATCCCTCACTCCTGTCTTCACCAACAAACCTTGCCCATGTCCAACACTGTACGCCTCACTCCTGTCTTCACCAACAAACCTTGCCCATGTCCAACACTACATCCCTCACTCCTGTCTTCACCAACAAACCTTGCCCATGTCCAACACTATATCCCTCACTCCTGTCTTCACCAACAAACCTTGCCCATGTCCAACACTGTACGCCTCACTCCTGTCTTCCCCAACAACCCTTGCCCATGTCCAACACTATATCCCTCACTCCTGTCTTCATCAACAAACCTTGCCCATGTCCAACACTATATCCCTCACTCCTGTCTTCACCAACAAACCTTGCCCATGTCCAACACTGTACGCCTCACTCCTGTCTTCACCAACAAACCTTGCCCATGTCCAACACTGTATGCCTCCTGTCTTCACCAACAAACCTTGCCCATGTCCAACACTGTACGCCTCACTCCTGTCTTTACCAACAAACCTTGCCCATATCCAACACTATATCCCTCACTCCTGTCTTCACCAACAAACCTTGCCCATGTCCAACACTGTACGCCTCACTCCTGTCTTCACCAACAAACCTTGCCCATGTCCAACACTATACCCCTCACTCCTGTCTTCACCAACAAACCTTGCCCATGTCCAACACTGTATGCCTCCTGTCTTCACCAACAAACCTTGCCCATGTCCAACACTATACCCCTCACTCCTGTCTTCCCAAACAAACCTTGCCCATATCCAACACTATATCCCTCACTCCTGTCTTCCCCAACAAACCTTGCCCATATCCAACACTATATCCCTCACTCCTGTCTTCCCCAACAAACCTTGCCCATATCCAACACTATATCCCTCACTCCTGTCTTCCCCAACAAACCTTGCCCATATCCAACACTATATCCCTCACTCCTGTCTTCCCCAACAAACCTTGCCCATATCCAACACTATACCCCTCACTCCTGTCTTCACAAACAAACCTTGCCCATATCCAACACTATATCCCTCACTCCTGTCTTCACCAACAAACCTTGCCCATATCCAACACTATATCCCTCACTCCTGTCTTCACCAACAAACCTTGCCCATGTCCAACACTATATCCCTCACTCCTGTCTTCACCAACAAACCTTGCCCATGTCCAACACTATATCCCCCACTCCTGTCTTCACCAACAAACCTTGCCCATGTCCAACACTATATCCCTCACTCCTGTCTTCCCCAACAAACCTTGCCCATGTCCAACACTATATCCCTCACTCCTGTCTTCCCCAACAAACCTTGCCCATGTCCAACACTGTGCGCCTCACTCCTGTCTTCACCAACAAACCTTGCCCATGTCCAACACTGTACGCCTCACTCCTGTCTTCACCAACAAACCTTGCCCATGTCCAGCACTGTACGCCTCACTCCTGTCTTCACCAACAACCCTTGCCCATGTCCAACACTGTACGCCTCACTCCTGTCTTCACCAACAAACCTTGCCCATGTCCAGCACGGTACGCCTCACTCCTGTCTTCCCCAACAAACCTTGCCCATGTCCAACACTGTACGCCTCACTCCTGTCTTCACCAACAAACCTTGCCCATGTCCAACACTGTACGCCTCACTCCTGTCTTCCCCAACAAACCTTGCCCATGTCCAACACTGTACGCCTCACTCCTGTCTTCCCCAACAAACCTTGCCCATGTCCAACACTGTACGCCTCACTCCTGTCTTCCCCAACAAACCTTGCCCATATCCAACACTATATCCCTCACTCCTGTCTTCACCAACAAACCTTGCCCATGTCCAACACTGTACGCCTCACTCCTGTCTTCACCAACAAACCTTGCCCATGTCCAGCACGGTACGCCTCACTCCTGTCTTCCCCAACAAACCTTGCCCATGTCCAACACTGTACGCCTCACTCCTGTCTTCACCAACAAACCTTGCCCATGTCCAACACTGTACGCCTCACTCCTGTCTTCCCCAACAAACCTTGCCCATGTCCAACACTGTACGCCTCACTCCTGTCTTCCCCAACAAACCTTGCCCATGTCCAACACTGTACGCCTCACTCCTGTCTTCCCCAACAAACCTTGCCCATATCCAACACTATATCCCTCACTCCTGTCTTCACCAACAAACCTTGCCCATGTCCAACACTGTACGCCTCACTCCTGTCTTCACCAACAAACCTTGCCCATATCCAACACTATATCCCTCACTCCTGTCTTCACCAACAAACCTTGCCCATATCCAACACTATATCCCTCACTCCTGTCTTCACCAACAAACCTTGCCCATGTCCAACACTGTACGCCTCACTCCTGTCTTCACCAACAACCCTTGCCCATGTCCAACACTGTACGCCTCACTCCTGTCTTCACCAACAAACCTTGCCCATGTCCAGCACGGTACGCCTCACTCCTGTCTTCCCCAACAAACCTTGCCCATGTCCAACACTGTACGCCTCACTCCTGTCTTCACCAACAAACCTTGCCCATGTCCAACACTGTATGCCTCCTGTCTTCACCAACAAACCTTGCCCATGTCCAACACTGTACGCCTCACTCCTGTCTTTACCAACAAACCTTGCCCATGTCCAGCACTGTACGCCTCACTCCTGTCTTCACCAACAAACCTTGCCCATGTCCAACACTATATCCCTCACTCCTGTCTTCACCAACAAACCTTGCCCATGTCCAACACTGTATGCAACCTGTCTTCACCAACAAACCTTGCCCATGTCCAACACTGTACGCCTCACTCCTGTCTTCACCAACAAACCTTGCCCATGTCCAGCACTGTACGCCTCACTCCTGTCTTCACCAACAAACCTTGCCCATGTCCAACACTATATCCCTCACTCCTGTCTTCCCCAACAAACCTTGCCCATGTCCAACACTGTACGCCTCCTGTCTTCACCAACAAACCTTGCCCATATCCAACACTATATCCCTCACTCCTGTCTTGACCAACAAACCTTGCCCATGTCCAACACTGTATGCCTCCTGTCTTCACCAACAAACCTTGCCCATGTCCAACACTGTACGCCTCACTCCTGTCTTTACCAACAAACCTTGCCCATGTCCAGCACTGTACACCTCACTCCTGTCTTCACCAACAAACCTTGCCCATGTCCAGCACTGTACGCCTCAGTCCTGTCTTCACCAACAAACCTTGCCCATGTCCAACACTATATCCCTCACTCCTGTCTTCCCCAACAACCCTTGCCCATGTCCAACACTGTACGCCTCCTGTCTTCACCAACAAACCTTGCCCATATCCAACACTATATCCCTCACTCCTGTCTTCACCAACAAACCTTGCCCATATCCAACACTATATCCCTCACTCCTGTCTTCACCAACAAACCTTGCCCATGTCCAACACTATATCCCTCACTCCTGTCTTCCCCAACAACCCTTGCCCATGTCCAACACTATATCCCTCACTCCTGTCTTCCCCAACAAACCTTGCCCATGTCCAACACTATATCCCTCACTCCTGTCTTCCCCAACAAACCTTGCCCATGTCCAACACTGTACGCCTCACTCCTGTCTTCACCAACAAACCTTGCCCATGTCCAGCACTGTACGCCTCACTCCTGTCTTCACCAACAACCCTTGCCCATGTCCAACACTATATCCCTCACCCCTGTCTTCACCAACAACCCTTGCCGATGTCCAACACTGTACGCCTCACTCCTGTCTTCACCAACAACCCTTGCCCATGTCCAACACTGTATCCCTCACCCCTGTCTTCACCAACAACCCTTGCCGATGTCCAACACTATATCCCTCACCCCTGTCTTCACCAACAACCCTTGCCGATGTCCAACACTGTATCCCTCACCCCTGTCTTCACCAACAACCCTTGCCGATGTCCAACACTGTATCCCTCACCCCTGTCTTCACCAACAACCCTTGCCGATGTCCAACACTGTATCCCTCACCCCTGTCTTCACCAACAACCCTTGCCGATGTCCAACACTGTATCCCTCACTCCTGTCTTCACCAACAACCCTTGCCGATGTCCAACACTGTATCCCTCACCCCTGTCTTCACCAACAACCCTTGCCCATGTCCAACACTATATCCCTCACCCCTGTCTTCACCAACAACCCTTGCCGATGTCCAACACTGTACGCCTCACTCCTGTCTTCACCAACAACCCTTGCCCATGTCCAACACTATATCCCTCACCCCTGTCTTCACCAACAACCCTTGCCGATGTCCAACACTGTACGCCTCACTCCTGTCTTCACCAACAACCCTTGCCCATGTCCAACACTGTACGCCTCACTCCTGTCTTCCCCAACAACCCTTGCCCATGTCCAACACTATATCCCTCACTCCTGTCTTCCCCAACAACCCTTGCCCATGTCCAGCACTGTACGCCTCACTCCTGTCTTCACCAACAAACCTTGCCCATGTCCAACACTATATCCCTCACTCCTGTCTTCACCAACAAACCTTGCCCATGTCCAACACTGTATGCCTCCTGTCTTCACCAACAAACCTTGCCCATGTCCAACACTGTACGCCTCACTCCTGTCTTCACCAACAAACCTTGCCCATGTCCAACACTGTATGCCTCCTGTCTTCACCAACAAACCTTGCCCATGTCCAACACTGTACGCCTCACTCCTGTCTTTACCAACAAACCTTGCCCATGTCCAGCACTGTACGCCTCACTCCTGTCTTCACCAACAAACCTTGCCCATGTCCAACACTATATCCCTCACTCCTGTCTTCACCAACAAACCTTGCCCATGTCCAACACTATATCCCTCACTCCTGTCTTCACCAACAAACCTTGCCCATGTCCAACACTATATCCCTCACTCCTGTCTTCATCAACAAACCTTGCCCATGTCCAACACTGTATGCCTCCTGTCTTCACCAACAAACCTTGCCCATGTCCAACACTGTACGCCTCACTCCTGTCTTTACCAACAAACCTTGCCCATGTCCAGCACTGTACGCCTCACTCCTGTCTTCACCAACAAACCTTGCCCATGTCCAGCACTGTACGCCTCACTCCTGTCTTCACCAACAAACCTTGCTCATGTCCAGCACTGTACGCCTCACTCCTGTCTTCACCAACAAACCTTGCCCATGTCCAACACTATATCCCTCACTCCTGTCTTCCCCAACAAACCTTGCCCATGTCCAACACTGTACGCCTCACTCCTGTCTTCACCAACAAACCTTGCCCATGTCCAACACTGTACGCCTCACTCCTGTCTTCACCAACAAACCTTGCCCATATCCAACACTATATCCTTCACTCCTGTCTTCACCAACAAACCTTGCCCATATCCAACACTATATCCCTCACTCCTGTCTTCCCCAACAAACCTTGCCCATGTCCAACACTGTACGCCTCACTCCTGTCTTCACCAACAAACCTTGCCCATGTCCAACACTGTACGCCTCACTCCTGTCTTCACCAACAAACCTTGCCCATATCCAACACTATATCCCTCTCCTGTCTTCACCAACAAACCTTGCCCATGTCCAGCACTGTACGCCTCACTCCTGTCTTCACCAACAACCCTTGCCCATGTCCAACACTGTACGCCTCACTCCTGTCTTCACCAACAAACCTTGCCCATGTCCAGCACGGTACGCCTCACTCCTGTCTTCCCCAACAAACCTTGCCCATGTCCAACACTGTACGCCTCACTCCTGTCTTCACCAACAAACCTTGCCCATGTCCAACACTGTACGCCTCACTCCTGTCTTCCCCAACAAACCTTGCCCATGTCCAACACTGTACGCCTCACTCCTGTCTTCCCCAACAAACCTTGCCCATGTCCAACACTGTACGCCTCACTCCTGTCTTCCCCAACAAACCTTGCCCATATCCAACACTATATCCCTCACTCCTGTCTTCACCAACAAACCTTGCCCATGTCCAACACTGTACGCCTCACTCCTGTCTTCACCAACAAACCTTGCCCATTTCCAGCACGGTACGCCTCACTCCTGTCTTCCCCAACAAACCTTGCCCATGTCCAACACTGTACGCCTCACTCCTGTCTTCACCAACAAACCTTGCCCATGTCCAACACTGTACGCCTCACTCCTGTCTTCCCCAACAAACCTTGCCAATGTCCAACACTGTACGCCTCACTCCTGTCTTCCCCAACAAACCTTGCCCATGTCCAACACTGTACGCCTCACTCCTGTCTTCCCCAACAAACCTTGCCCATATCCAACACTATATCCCTCACTCCTGTCTTCACCAACAAACCTTGCCCATGTCCAACACTGTACGCCTCACTCCTGTCTTCACCAACAAACCTTGCCCATATCCAACAATATATCCCTCACTCCTGTCTTCACCAACAAACCTTGCCCATGTCCAGCACTGTACGCCTCACTCCTGTCTTCACCAACAACCCTTGCCCATGTCCAACACTGTACGCCTCATTCCTGCCTTCACCAACAAACCTTGCCCATGTCCAGCACGGTACGCCTCACTCCTGTCTTCCCCAACAAACCTTGCCCATGTCCAACACTGTACGCCTCACTCCTGTCTTCACCAACAAACCTTGCCCATGTCCAACACTGTATGCCTCCTGTCTTCACCAACAAACCTTGCCCATTTCCAACACTGTACGCCTCACTCCTGTCTTTACCAACAAACCTTGCCCATGTCCAGCACTGTACGCCTCACTCCTGTCTTCACCAACAAACCTTGCCCATGTCCAGCACTGTACGCCTCACTCCTGTCTTCACCAACAAACCTTGCTCATGTCCAGCACTGTACGCCTCACTCCTGTCTTCACCAACAAACCTTGCCCATGTCCAACACTATATCCCTCACTCCTGTCTTCCCCAACAAACCTTGCCCATGTCCAACACTGTACGCCTCACTCCTGTCTTCACCAACAAACCTTGCCCATGTCCAACACTGTACGCCTCACTCCTGTCTTCACCAACAAACCTTGCCCATATCCAACACTATATCCCTCACTCCTGTCTTCACCAACAAACCTTGCCCATATCCAACACTATATCCCTCACTCCTGTCTTCCCCAACAAACCTTGCCCATGTCCAACACTGTACGCCTCACTCCTGTCTTCACCAACAAACCTTGCCCATGTCCAACACTGTACGCCTCACTCCTGTCTTCACCAACAAACCTTGCCCATATCCAACACTATATCCCTCACTCCTGTCTTCACCAACAAACCTTGCCCATGTCCAGCACTGTACGCCTCACTCCTGTCTTCACCAACAACCCTTGCCCATGTCCAACACTGTACGCCTCACTCCTGTCTTCACCAACAAACCTTGCCCATGTCCAGCACGGTACGCCTCACTCCTGTCTTCCCCAACAAACCTTGCCCATGTCCAACACTGTACGCCTCACTCCTGTCTTCACCAACAAACCTTGCCCATGTCCAACACTGTACGCCTCACTCCTGTCTTCCCCAACAAACCTTGCCCATGTCCAACACTGTACGCCTCACTCCTGTCTTCCCCAACAAACCTTGCCCATGTCCAACACTGTACGCCTCACTCCTGTCTTCCCCAACAAACCTTGCCCATATCCAACACTATATCCCTCACTCCTGTCTTCACCAACAAACCTTGCCCATGTCCAACACTGTCCGCCTCACTCCTGTCTTCACCAACAAACCTTGCCCATGTCCAGCACGGTACGCCTCACTCCTGTCTTCCCCAACAAACCTTGCCCATGTCCAACACTGTACGCTTCACTCCTGTCTTCACCAACAAACCTTGAACATGTCCAACACTGTACGCCTCACTCCTGTCTTCCCCAACAAACCTTGCCCATGTCCAACACTGTACGCCTCACTCCTGTCTTCCCCAACAAACCTTGCCCATGTCCAACACTGTACGCCTCACTCCTGTCTTCCCCAACAAACCTTGCCCATATCCAACACTATATCCCTCACTCCTGTCTTCACCAACAAACCTTGCCCATGTCCAACACTGTACGCCTCACTCCTGTCTTCACCAACAAACCTTGCCCATATCCAACACTATATCCCTCACTCCTGTCTTCACCAACAAACCTTGCCCATATCCAACACTATATCCCTCACTCCTGTCTTCACCAACAAACCTTGCCCATGTCCAGCACTGTACGCCTCACTCCTGTCTTCACCAACAACCCTTGCCCATGTCCAACACTGTACGCCTCACTCCTGTCTTCACCAACAAACCTTGCCCATGTCCAGCACGGTACGCCTCACTCCTGTCTTCCCCAAAAAAACCTTGCCCATGTCCAACACTGTACGCCTCACTCCTGTCTTCACCAACAAACCTTGCCCATGTCCAACACTGTACGCCTCACTCCTGTCTTCCCCAACAAACCTTGCCCATGTCCAACACTGTACGCCTCACTCCTGTCTTCACCAACAAACCTTGCCCATGTCCAACACTATATCCTTCACTCCTGTCTTCCCCAACAAACCTTGCCCATGTCCAACACTGTACGCCTCACTCCTGTCTTCACCAACAAACCTTGCCCATGTCCAGCACTGTACGCCTCACTCCTGTCTTCACCAACAAACCTTGCCCATGTCCAACACTGTACCCCTCACTCCTGTCTTCACCAACAAACCTTGCCCATGTCCAACACTGTATGCCTCCTGTCTTCACCAACAAACCTTGCCCATGTCCAACACTATACCCCTCACTCCTGTCTTCACCAACAAACCTTGCCCATGTCCAACACTGTATGCCTCCTGTCTTCACCAACAAACCTTGCCCATGTCCAGCACTATATCCCTCACTCCTGTCTTCACCAACAAACCTTGCCCATGTCCAACACTGTACGCCTCACTCCTGTCTTCACCAACAAACCTTGCCCATGTCCAACACTGTATGCCTCCTGTCTTCACCAACAAACCTTGCCCATGTCCAACACTATATCCCTCACTCCTGTCTTCACCAACAAACCTTGCCCATGTCCAACACTGTACGCCTCACTCCTGTCTTCACCAACAAACCTTGCCCATGTCCAGCACTGTAAGCCTCACTCCTGTCTTCACCAACAAACCTTGCCCATGTCCAACACTGTATGCCTCCTGTCTTCACCAACAAACCTTGCCCATGTCCAACACTATACCCCTCACTCCTGTCTTCACCAACAAACCTTGCCCATGTCCAACACTGTATGCCTCCTGTCTTCACCAACAAACCTTGCCCATGTCCAGCACTATACCCCTCACTCCTGTCTTCACCAACAAACCTTGCCCATGTCCAACACTATATCCCTCACTCCTGTCTTCACCAACAAACCTTGCCCATGTCCAACACTGTATGCCTCCTGTCTTCACCAACAAACCTTGCCCATGTCCAACACTGTATGCCTCCTGTCTTCCCCAACAAACCTTGCCCATGTCCAGCACTATATCCCTCACTCCTGTCTTCACCAACAAACCTTGCCCATGTCCAACACTGTATGCCTCCTGTCTTCACCAACAAACCTTGCCCATGTCCAACACTGTACGCCTCCTGTCTTCACCAACAAACCTTGCCCATGTCCAACACTGTATGCCTCCTGTCTTCACCAACAAA
Source organism: Cepaea hortensis (assembly GCA_963921405.1). Lineage (NCBI taxonomy): Eukaryota > Metazoa > Mollusca > Gastropoda > Stylommatophora > Helicidae > Cepaea > Cepaea hortensis. The sequence goes on from OY992878.1 coordinate 165,880,665, forward strand.
CCTTGCCCATGTCCAACACTGTATGCCTCCTGTCTTCACCAACAAACCTTGCCCATGTCCAACACTATATCCCTCACTCCTGTCTTCACCAACAAACCTTGCCCATGTCCAACACTGTACGCCTCACTCCTGTCTTCACCAACAAACCTTGCCCATGTCCAACACTGTACGCCTCCTGTCTTCCCCAACAAACCTTGCCCATGTCTCTCTTTCCAATAAGGTTAATGTAGCCGACACGTCCAGGAAAAATATAAAAGAGCATTAAATCAAACAAGAGATTGTTAGGTGGGGGAAAAAGAAAACCTTAACATTGACAGGGATGGAAACAAACTATGGAAACATGAAATCTATGAACAACAAAAGACCCAGTAACAAACAAATAATTATTAAATAGGGAAATGCCATGCTTACAGGGGTAAAAAGCAGTAATGCATCGATGAAATACAATGATAATGCAAACTATAATGATATCACAGCAGGACAGAAGAAGGCAACCAAAGATAGACTGCCACATCATAGTAATACAGAGACAGAAGAGGAATATATGATGATGAAACTAGAAAAAATGGAACATGCAATGAGTACCCTAAAATGAAAAAATAATCACAAGGAAAGGATGGAATCACAAATGAAATGCTAATAGGAGTATGTACTAAAGCAAAAAAGAATGTACTAGAAGTCCTAAATTACAGCTGGAAGAGAGGAATAGTCCCACAGGCATGGAAGGAAGCTATACTAATACAAGTCCCATAGAAAGGAAAAGCCATGAAAGAACCACATGGCTACCGACCTATCAATCTACTTAGCTGTATGGGGAAATTACTGGAAAGTATTATCAATGGAAGTTTAACATGACATCTGAAAGAAAAATAACTCTTAACTTCACACTAAATGGTATTCATAAAGTATAGATTCACTGAAGATCAAATAACCTATACAGCTCAGGAAATAGAGGATGCCTTCCAAGAGAAAAAGCACACACTAGTGGTCTGGATAGATTTAGAAAAAAGCATTTGATAAAGTATGAAAGGAAGGACTGAAAGTAAAACTGCAAAAAATGCATGTTTGTGGGAAAATGTACAAATGGATCAGCCACTACCTTGAGAACAGAACTGCCAGGACAAAAGTACAAGGACAAACCAGCAAAATGATGTTGTTGGAGCAAGGTGTCCCCCATGGAGGAATTCTTTCACCAACATTATTCCTAGCATATATAAATGACATCACGGAAAATTTTCCAGCCAGAGTACACACATCCTCCTTTGCAGATGACCTAGCCACTGTTGTATCACTCCTCCCACCACTGTTGTTTCACTCCTACCACTACTGTTGTTTCACTCCTCCCTTCACTGGTGTTTGACTCCTCCCATCACTGTTATTTCACTCCTCCTACCACTGTTGTTTGACACCTCCCACCACTGCTGTTTCACTCCTCCCACCACTGTTGTTTGACTCCTCCCACCACTGCTGTTTCACTCCTCCCACCACTGTTGTTTGATACCTCCCACCACTGCTGTTTCACTCCTCCCACCACTGTTGTTTGACTCCTGCCATCACTGCTGTTTCACTCCTCCTACCACTGTTGTTTGACTCCTCCCACCACTGCTGTTTCACTCCTCCCACCACTGTTGTTTGACTCCTCCCACCACTATTGTTTCACTCCTCCCACCATTGTTGTTTCACTCCTCCCACCATTGTTGTTTCACTCCTCCCACCACTGTTGTTTCACTCCTCCCACCACTATTGTTTCACTCCTCTCACCACTATTGTTTCACTTCTCCCACCATTATTGTTTCACTCCTCCCCTCATTGGTGTTTCACTCCTCCCATCACAGTTGTTTCACTCCTCCCATCACTGTTATTTCACTCCTCCCACCACTGTTATTTCACTCTTCCTACCACTGTTGTTCGACACCTCCCACCACTGCTGTTTCACTCCTCCCACCACTGTTGTTTGACTCCTCCCACCACTGCTGTTTCACTCCTCCCACCACTATTGTTTGACACCTCCCACCACTGCTGTTTAACTCCTCCCACCACTGTTGTTTGACTCCTCCCACCACTGTTGTTTCACTCCTCCCACCACTGTTGTTTCACTCCTCCCACCACTGTTGTTTCACTCCTCCCACCACTATTGTTTCACTCCTCCCACCACTGTTGTTTCACTCCTCCCACCACTATTGTTTCACTCCTCCCACCACTGTTGTTTCACTCCTCCCACCACTGTTGTTTCACTACTCCCACCACTGTTGTTTCACTCCTCACACCACTGTTGTTTGACTCCTCCCACCACTATTGTTTCACTCCTCCCACCATTGTTGTTTCACTCCTCCCCTCATTGGTGTTTCACTCCTCCCACCACTATTGTTTCACTCCTCCCACCACTGTTGTTTGACTCCTCCCACCACTGTTGTTTGACTCCTCTCACCACTATTGTTTCACTCCTCCCACCACTGTTGTTTGACTTCTCCCATCACTGTTGTTTCACTCCTCCTACCACTATTGTTTAACTCCTCCCATCATTGTTGTTTCACTCTTCCCACCACTGTTGTTTGACTCCTCCCATCATTGTTGATTCACTCTTCCCACCACTGTTGTTTGACTCCTCCCATCACTGTTGTTTCACTCCTCCCACCACTGTTGTTTGACTCCTCCCATCATTGTTGTTTCACTCTTCCCACCACTGTTGTTTGACTTCTCCCATCATTGTTGTTTCACTCTTCCCACCACTGTTGTTTGACTCCTCCCATCATTATTGTTTCACTCCTCCCATCACTATTGTTTCACTCCTCCCACCGTTATTGTTTCACTCCTCCCACCACTATTGTTTCACTCCTCCCACCACTGTTGTTTCACTCCTCCCACCACTATTGTTTCATTCCTCCCACCACTATTGTTTCACTCCTCCCACCACTGTTGTTTCACTCCTCCCACCACTGTTGTTTGACTTCTCCCATCACTGTTGTTTCACTCTTCCCACCACTGTTGTTTGACTCCTCCCATACCTGTTGTTTCACTCCTCCCACCACTGTTGTTTGACTCCTCCCATCATTGTTGTTTCACTCTTCCCACCACTGTTGTTTGACTCCTCCCATCATTGTTGTTTCACTCTTCCCACCACTGTTGTTTGACTTCTCCAATCATTGTTGTTTCACTCTTCCCACCACTGTTGTTTGACTCCTCCCATCATTTGTTTCACTCTTCCCACCACTGTTGTTTAACTCCTCCCATCATTGTTGTTTCACTCTTCCCACCACTGTTGTTTGACTCCTCCCATCATTGTTGTTTCACTCTTCCCACCACTGTTGTTTGACTCCTCCCATCATTTGTTTCACTCTTCCCACCACTGTTGTTTGACTCCTCCCATCATTGTTGTTTCACTCTTCCCACCACTGTTGTTTGACTCCTCCCATCATTGTTGTTTCATTCTTCCCACCACTGTTGTTTGACTCCTCCCATCACTGTTGTTTCACACCTCCCACCACTGTTGTTTGACTCCTCCCATCATTGTTGTTTCACTCTTCCCACCACTGTTGTTTGACTCCTCCCATCATTGTTGTTTCACTCTTCCCACCACTGTTGTTTGACTTCTCCCATCATTGTTGTTTCACTCTTCCCACCACTGTTGTTTGACTCCTCCCATCATTGTTGTTTCACTCCTCCCATCACTATTGTTTCACTCCTCCCACCACTGTTGTTTCACTCCTCCCACCACTATTGTTTCACTCCTCCCACCTTTGTTGTTTCACTCCTCCCATCATTGTTGTTTCACTCCTCCCACCACTATTGTTTCACTCCTCCCACCACTGTTGTTTCACTCCTCTCACCACTGTTGTTTCACTCCTCCCACCACTGTTGTTTCACTCCTCCCACCACTGTTGTTTGACTTCTCCCATCACTGTTGTTTCACTCCTCCCACCACTGTTGTTTGACTTCTCCCATCACTGTTGTTTGACCCCTCCCACCACTGTTGTTTCACTCCTCCCATCACTGTTGTTTGACTCCTCCCACCACTGTTGTTTTACCCCTAGAACAACTGTTGTTTGACCCCTCCCATCACTGTTGTTTCACTCCTCTCACCACTGTTGTTTCCCTCCTCCCACCACTGTTGTTTGACTCCTCCCACCACTGCTGTTTCACTCCTCCCACCACTGTTGTTTCCCTCCTCCCACCACTGTTGTTTCCCTCCTCCCACCACTGTTGTACCACTCCTCTCACTACTGTTGTTTCCCTCCTCCCACCACTGTTGTTTGACTCCTCCCACCACTGCTGTTTCACTTCTTCCACCACTGTTGTTTGACTCCTCCCACCATTGTTGCTTGATTCCTCCCACCACTGTTGTTTGACTCCTCCAGTCACTGTTGTTTGACTCCTCCCACAACTGTTGTTTGACTCCTCCCATCACTGTTGGTTCATCGTGACGTTTCATGTGGCCAGATATTTCAATTTCTGAGACATGATGCTCTTTTTATGAGGCGTTTGTCTTCGATGTTCACATTTTCAGAACGTCAATATGTGTCAAGTTCTTGTTCCACGATATTGTAAGAACTATTTTGTTTACATTTAAATTCAAACGCCCACGTGCGGTAGTGATTGGGAAATGGGCCATGCCTGCTATGCAAATATTGCCAAAGGAAAGATTTCTGTTCTAGGCACTTTTTACTTTAATCTGTAAGCTCGTGGGTCCTGGGGCCAGGACAATACTTCTAATCCCTAGCACAATGTGACAGGAGGATGGAGTCATCTGCATATCTGAGCTCTGGGATTGGATTTCCACCAGTTATAAATGTTACAAAGTTGTCTCTGGTATCTCAGTTTCAGAAGGTTATCATTACGTTTTCTTCATAGATGTTGAACGGTACAGTGATCAGTACAGTACGGTCATGCTCCCGCTACACGTCACACCCTTTTCATGTTTTACCAGCAGCTCTGACAGCTGCTTGTTTTTCATATAGTTATTTTTTGTTCGCTCGCTTTGTACTCAAGCATAGTACATACACGTGCATTGGACTTATTTTTGCGTTTAGTTTAGATTCCCTTATTACCGCTGTCCCTCATCGGCAGGCGACCCCACTTCGATTTCTGATATACTTGTAATTTACGTTTCCAAGTCAAGGACGAGAAGTCAACATTTTAGTCCAACTGACCAGTGTAGGGGTAGAACAGGCTACCTCGGCATCAGCAAACCGGAAGTTTAAGAATGAGGGCTTTTGTCCATCTGCCTGTGTTGATCTCAATTACTCTGTTATGTGTATCAAATATGCTGGAAAACCCTTGTCTCTCACGCCGTTCTACGGTTTCTGATAATTTAGGGATAGATCAAAGGAAATATTAGAGCGTAGAGAATAATACACACTATTTCTCGATTCAAAGTTGTTTCTACAGACAGGATTACAGTAACACCGATTTAATACTATCACTTGATAACCTCACAGATTGCCTCAGTCCCCTTGGGAGATGTGCGTTGCACGGCTTAATGCTGCAAGAATATCTGAACCTGGGGAAAACTGGTCCTCCCAGCTTCGCATGCATGGCTTAATGATGTCTTCATAAGATGATTACCCGGTCCGGGAGACACGTGACCTCACGTGTCCGTGACATGCGCACAAGCCAGAGGTCATGTTTGGTGCAGCCTCGGGGGCAAGGTGGCCGGTGCCAGGTCCCATTATCCTGATGGTAGCGATGATCTTTCTCTGCTGCTGCAGCAGTGCTCCGGGCGATCAGTAGCCCTTCCCTGCTTGAGATGAGGTGTATGTTGCTTTGTCAGTCTGTTACAGGATAGTGTATGGTGTCAGACTGGTCGACGATCTCACAGACAGACAGACAGACAGACAGACAGACAGACAGATGGACGGACGGATGAACGAACATACGGACGGACATACAGACGAAAAGGCGGATGGATGGATGGATGGATGGATGCATGCATGGATGGATAGACGAACGGACGGACGGACGGATGGGTGGATGGATGGACGGACGGATGAGTGGATGGATGGATTGAACGATCGACGGACGAACGAACGGACGGGTGGATGGATGAATGGATGGATGGATATATGGATGGATTGATGGATGAAGTGTATAGGTAGGTCTGGATTAAACCACTTAAGAGACGACTATGCGCATAGAAATGTCCCGATAAGAAAACTATTAACCAAACTGACTCATTTGCAAGTGTCTAGCCGCCTGGCGTGGGCGATTTTGCTTCTCCACATCTTGTGATCTCCAGTATCTTGTGTCAGTTTATGTGCTGACACTTGTCCATGCCATGACACTGGCATGTCAAGAATCATATCTCGATGTCTTCCTCTATTTTCCTTTTCACAATTTTTCTTCCACTTGCCACAACATTTACCTTTTTGTATTGTCATAAATTCACCAAACACGACTGCCTCCTTGTTTCTATAGGATTTTAATTATGTTTCGAATTCAATGTCTTCTTCATTTTCAGATCCCGTGTACTTCACCCTTCATTATGGCTACTAAGAAAAGAAAAGTGGACGCCGAGTGTCTCGTTTTCAATGAAGAATGGGGAGTAAAGTACTTCTTTGTGGAAACAAAGGACCAGAAAACCAGTTGCATAATGTGCAGCGTAAGTGTTGCCGTTTTAAAATAGTACAATCATCGGCGTCACTACGAAACAAAATATTTATCAACATATTCAAAGATTTCTGGAAAGTTACGCTCTGAGAAATATGAGTCCATGAAACGTGGTTTAGAAGCACAAAGAAATCTCTTCACGAGAAAGTTTGCTGAAAATAAATATGTCACTCGTACATGTTACAAAATAGTGCACAAGATAGCAGAACGAGGAAAACCGTTTACTGATGACAACTTCATCAAAGAGTTCATGATGGAAGCAGCAAATGATTCGTGTCCTGAGAAAGCCGATTTGTTTGGAACAATCAGCTTTTCAGCAAGTTCAGTTGTGCGAAGAACAGAAGAACTTGGAGAGAACATAGTGCTACAGATACGCGAGAAAGCTAGGAGCTTTTTATGTTATTCTCTGGCGCTGGATGATTCTACTGATTTCTCGAGTACGTCACAACTTCTCGTGTTCATTCGTGGTGTCAATTTGGACTTTCAGATAACGGAAGAGTTGGCATCCGTTTGCAGCATGCATGGAACAACAACTGGAAAAGACATTTTAATGGAAGTGCAAAAAGTTTTGCAAGACTATAACCTTTGGAACAACTTATGTCTGTGAGCAAACATTTTCAAAAATGAAGTTTGTGAAGTCAACACATCGAACAAGATTGACTGTTGAACATTTGAAAGCAATTCTGTCGATTGGATGCAGCAATCCCACACCAAACTTTGATGATATCTTGAAAGCCAAATATCAGTTTCACAAATCTCACTAACCTTTTATGCTGATTAGATTGTCAGATTTGGATATGTGCACATTAGGTCTGTTGTAACTATCTTTTTGCTAACGTCGCCTTCTTTGATAACTTTTTTAGTAAATAAATATGTTGATTGTCTTTGTTTGTTTGTTTGTTTTTTGTGTGCATTTCACGCCACTCACCCATGATTAATTTAGTTTTTCGTCTTTCTTTTTTTTTTACCAGAGCTTTCGTTTTGGCTTGCAAGTATTGTTAAAGTTAGTTGTATATTCTTTACAGGACGTTTGTAGTCAACACCAGCATTTGTTGATGTTGTTGATGTCTCGGCAAGTTTATGTTCAGTAGTTTGCCATTGATTTCTGAACGACCGGCACCCATACCATTGCGTAAAAATCCAGCGCAACGCGGTCTTCTGCCAAATCCCGCGCAGTTGTGTTTCGAACTCGGATATACGGGATTACGAACCGCGTCCGTAAGACCTTCGCCGGCGCAAGTATTGTATAGAATGAGTATCCGGCCCGCGCATGTCATTTTGTCAGTTATGATACCCGCCGGGAAAAAAAAAGTTTGGTGACCTCTGGTCTAGAGAATGCGGAGCAGGGAGTGGTCAGAGAATCTGGTTGACAGTCGTCACTCAGAGGTAAAGCAAGACGGACATAGAAACATATTGCAACATGCACCATTAGTATTGGAACTCTTCGCTGGCTATTGAAGTTGATGACTGAGAGCTTATAGGAATGCCCCGGGTGCAATGATGTCCGTCCGTGACTCAACTCAACTCAACTCTTAATAGGCTCATATTGTCCTGCTTCATTATCAATCCTTATGGCAGCTTGTTGTTTCCAATATATGTTTCTTATAAGTCTAATGTCTTTCCCGTCAATTTGTAGATCTTCAAGCATCTTCATCATGTTGACACATCTTACTTTATCGAAAAAACAATTGCCAGATCTAATTTTACGTACAGTGCAAAGCGAGGTATTGTATGCAACATTTGTTACCAGCGTTTTGTAGCTTCTAAGACCAGGGCTGTGAAATGCCCAGCCGGTATCTCTGAACATCCAGCAGTGGCGTCCATTTTTACAAGTTTGATTCCCTATCATTAACATATTTGCATTTCATCTCTCAAGTCACGTGTACAGCACGCGACATTGATCGCAGGCTGGGGGGTGTAGGCTTCCCTGGGCCACGTGGGCGTAGGGCCATCATCTCCGTGTGGCACAGGAAGCCTTGGTAGTCCGTGTGTCTTAAAATGAATCCCCAAGGACATCTCCCTGGACGGCTGCAGGTCACGTGACAAGCATGTCCTAGAAAGGGTATCGCGTGCTGTGCTTCAACCTCGCTCAGTCGCCACGTGACCGGAGGAGTAATCTGGAAATGTGCCGCTCATCGCTGCCTAACATGGCACAATGCCTCCAGTGATCTTTACACAAGCCTCCCATCAACACCTTTTGTTACTCACCCCATTGGACGCACAGCATCCCATAATATCAGAAATGTTCGAAGCCTAGAACATAAAAGTGGACCATACATGCTAATAAACCCCAAGCAGGCTCCTAGAATGGCAGAATGCCTACCTGATTAGCTTCACCAGCACGGCGTCGCCACGACACTTGCACTAGGGACAGATTGTCCCTGATGGCCGCACCAACGAGGAACGGTTATGCATTTTTATTTACCCACCTGTGCTCACACCGGCGCGTGCATCGCTTTAATATCCCGTGCTGGCTGGCGGTTTTATTTGTTCACTGCATTATGGAGTCTATGAAAGAAGAAGTTAGTCAATAAATCTTTTCAACAAACATTACAAACGGCAAGGTTCTTGATGACTTCAGTGGCAGACAACATCGATTGATCCCATGGTTGTGATGTTTGTTGCATTATGTAGGAGGCTTGTGTACCGTCTGCATCTTCTCACATTACCTTGCACTGGTTTAAAGGCTGGTGTTCGAGACCACGCAAAGCATCCGCCTGGTGTCTGGTCAGTACATCAAGGCAGTACACATTGCGTGACCACGCCCACACAAAGACAGTGATAGAAGTCGGATCCACATTCCAGGGTCACCGTATTCAAATATCAAGACATTCAACTATCACCATATTAAAATATAAACATCCCACTATCAGTATACTTAAATATCAAGACATCCCAGTATCACCATACTCGAATACATAGACATCCCACTATCACCATAATTAAATATCAAGACATCCCAGGGTCGCCGTATTCAAATATCAAGACATTCACAGGTCACCACATTCAGATATCAATATATTCAAAGGTCACCGTATTCAAATATCAAGCATCAAAAGGTTGCCCTATTCAAATATCAAGATATCTAAATGTCACCATATTCAAATATCAATATATCTAAAGGTCACCATATTCAAATGTTAAAATACTTAAAGGTCACCATATTCAAATATCAAGACATCCAAAGGTCACCACATTAAAATATCAAGACAGCAGGAAGACTTAACAAAAGACAGAATACTGACCTTCACTTCCCTGTGACATAAACATGCGCGCGCGCACTCATTCAATATCTCAACTCGGTCTTCGCTGGGTGAACTAATTCACAATTGGTAACGAATGAATCATCACGGCGAGCAATGGGCGGACAGAAGTGTCGACTCACTACACAACAGGCTGTGGTGTTGTTGGCACATAGTGAGCACATGACTGTCTGCTGCATGTCTCCATAGAACTGGAACTCAAGGCTTTTGTTTTGTCAACCCGCAAGAGTGCGGAAGTCAACTTATTGTTGAGGCAACAATGGGACAAGTCAACAGCACCCACACACGACGGAGTAACATTATAAGGGAGATAATTAACATAGGGGCGACAACAAAGATATTTATTTGAAAGTCTTAACAAATGCAGCTTTTCTTTTCTTTAACAGATAAGAAAGCTAATTTTGCTTAACAGATAAGAAATGTAGTTTTCGATGATCAGATAAGAAATATAATTTTCATTAGCAGATGACAAATTTAGTTTTCATTGAACAGATAAGTAACATAGTTTTTATTTGGCAGAAAACAAATTTCGTTTTGCATATGAAGATATGAGAAAATCGGAGTCGTACATCGCTAGCAGGACAACTATTATATATATATATATATATACATGCTGCAGCCGCGCTCTTCGCTGTGACGTCTTTGCAACTTTTTGTTTAAAAAGTTGCACATCCCTTACAGGACATTGCCACCAACACCAGCATTTCTCAGCTGTTGTTGATGTTCTTGGCAAGATTACTCTGAGTAGTTTGCCACAGCTTTCTGAGCGACTGGCTCACATACCCCGTAAGTAACCAACGCGACGCGATCCGCTGCCGAATCTCGCGCAGTTGTGTTCCTTACGTGGATATACGGGATTATGGAGAAAGTCGTTAACCACTTCGCCAGGGAGACGGCCTTTGCAACAACTATTTAATTAAATGGAACAGTCTGACTCTAGCAATGGATAGACCCTTTTGGAAGGGCCATAGATAGCCCCAACCTACCAGGTACCAAGAGTGTAATATTTTCTATGCCAAGGAGACATCTAGGAGAACTGCTTCTTTCAGCCATTGAAAACCCAGCTGGTGCCTGCGTCATCTCTGCTCACCCATGGAAGTAGAAAGCTGTCTTGGAGTTTGCAACATCAGCTGATTCCACCCATATTGTTGGAAGTGTCCAGGTTGTTTTTTCAGGAGGCTGGGCCCGTGGTTGTGACCCACCCAGGCACTGACCGCCAGCCAGTGACCTATGCCTTCTAATAAACATCCCTGTGTTGCTGTCTGCAACACTGACTCACCACTGCTGCATGCGGATAATGACAACTCATATAACAACATAGGTGGACAATCCACTGGCATGATGTGGTGGCTACTTTCCCACATTTGTCGTGACCATCCATGGGGTATCATCCCCGCTCTGTATCTCTACCGCAATCCAAAGAAGTTGAGACGGAAGTAAAGGAGGCACTAGAGAGTGCTAAGGGTGTGATTCCAGCACCTCCGGCAGATTGGCCTGGCAAAACTGGTATTGTTGGAGCACTACACGTCAGAGATTGAGCAGCAAATGATGTCCTTGCCACAGCTGTAATCCACTAACTCAATGCGTTCCTTCCAGCAACTGACGAATATAATTCCCCCCAAGATAAACGGCTGGTCTGCAGCTCAACGCGTTTGTGTAGTTTCTGTCTGATCAGAAGCGGGGGATAACTGAACTAGACCAGATGAGAGCTGGATTTCAGATGTTGTCTGTGAGGTATTGTCTATAAGCCATAAAGTTGTGGCACATCTTTGAGTTGCTCTCTGTAAGCCATAAAGTTGTGGCACATCTTTGAGTTACTCTCTATAAACCATAATGTTGTGGCACATCTTTGAGTTGCTCTCTATAAACCATAATGTTGTGGCACATCTTTGAGTTGCTCTCTATAAACCATAAAGTTGTGGCACATCTTTGAGTTGCTCTCTATAAACCATAATGTTGTGGCACATCTTTGAGTTGCTCTCTGTAGGCCATAATGTTGTGGGACATCTTTGAGTTGCTCTCTGTAGGCCATAATCTCGTGGTAGATCTTTGAGGTGCTCTCTGTAGGCCATAATCTCGTGGTAGATCTTTGAGGTGCTCTCTGTAGGCCATAATCTCGTGGTAGATCTTTGAGGTGCTCTCTGTAGGCCATAATCTCGTGGTAGATCTTTGAGGTGCTCTCTGTAGGCCATAATCTCGTGGTAGATCTTTGAGGTGCTCTCTGTAGGCCATAATCTCGTGGTAGATCTTTGAGGTGCTCTCTGTAGGCCATAATCTCGTGGTAGATCTTTGAGGTGCTCTCTGTAGGCCATAATCTCGTGGTAGATCTTTGAGGTGCTCTCTGTAGGCCATAATCTCGTGGTAGATCTGTGGGCTGCTGGAAACTGCTCCAGGACAATGTCCTTCTATAAACGCCGTCTTGACATTGCTGTAGGCGTGTCATCCTTGCAGTCCTGAAAGCAGTTTCCCGCCATGGGTAGGGTTGCCAGATACGTCTACAATAAAAAGAAGTGTATCTTACTCTTAGTGAATCGACCAAAAAACAATCATGTTAAAAAATAAATATAAATTCAATGGAGGTCTTTTTCGAAATTCTGAAAAACATGATTTAAACAGCCGATTGTACAATTATTACCTTATAATCTTTATTAATTATTCATAAAATATATTTTAAAAAAAAATAAAATATAAGAAAAGCCGGACATTTTAAAGGTTTTTAGCTTTGCCTGCCGGACGGAGAATATTATTAGGCTAAAAAGGAGGACATGTCCTCTTTTTGCCGGACGTCTAGCAACCCTAGCTATCACATGTTGCAGGACTGGCTGCACAGAGGAATAGCTGGCCAATCCTTCCCTCACTTAGCAATGCGACGAGTCCAGACCTCGAACCCACGTCCGACCGTTGTGTCCATTCACATTGAGAAAAAAACATGAGCAGTTCTGTTTCTACCACGCAAACCTTCTGCAGACTTGGCTGTGATGCAAGCAGATGGGAAAATGGCCTCCCCGGACAGAAGTGGATCACATGACGTGCAGTAAATACCCTTAACATTGGTTGTGGAGATCGCTTGACGGGGTACGTGGACGCATTCACTGATAGCGCTGTCTGCAATATCCTCCCAGGCCAAAGGTGTACATAATGAATGGTAGCTTGTGTTCACCGCCTCCTCTTTCTACTCTTTTTCTTCTCCATCGCCTTCTCCTCCCTTTACTCTTCCTCTTCTCCGTTGTCTCGTTCCCAGACAAACACTGACAGGGAAGCAACTGAAACAATACCAGAAAGGCGTGACAGAGAAGGCAATAGTGTATTCAAGTAATGGCATGGGTTAATTTCGGTATAGTTGTTAAACTACTACTACCTGCCCTTTGACGATATGTAATGGTGACGGCTTTGTGGCATTCTCTGCTGGAAATGCTGCTGCTGCTGCTGCTGCTGCTTCTTCTTCTTCTTCTTCTTCTTCTTCTTCTTCTTCTTCTTCTTCTTCTTCTTCTTCTTCTTCTTCTTCTTCTTCTTCTTCTTCTTCTTCTTCTTCTTCTCCTCCTCCTCCTCCTCCTCCTCCTTCTTCTTCTTCTTCTCCTTCTTCTATTGCTCGTGTTTCATCTTATTCCCTACCTTCTCCACTTTCTCCTTCTTCTCCTCCGCCTGCTTTTATCACGCCCCTTCTTCTTCCACTTCCTTTGCCGAACATCAGAAGATAAATATCGTCACTCCGCTCCTGTCACACACACAGACACATCACTGGTTGCCTGTCACTGTTTGCTGGCTGCCCTACTGTGTATCTGATTATTTTAATTTTTTTTTTCTTTCGCTTAAAGGTCTGCTATTACAGTCAGCAAGTTTTGTCTGTCTGTCTGTCTGTCTGTCTGTCTGTCTGTCTGTCTGTCTGTCTGTCTGTCTGTCTGTCTGTCTGTTTTTCCTAGCTTTGAATTCAAGCGTAGTCCATACACATGCTGCCACTTCCAATGACATCCAATAGAATTCTTGCAATAATCCTTTTCCACCCATGGATAGCCGTTCCAGCTAGGACACAGATAACTTGACATTTGTACATTCATGTAGTGTCGATCGTGTATTTGTTAGTCTATTTTTGTTTGTTTGTTCTGTGCTGACAAAAGCTTTGACCGCAACGTCCATTGTTTTTTGTAGTTGTGCTTTGGTAAAGCTCTCAACCTACTTCTCGTTTTTCAGTGATTCATTCACTGCAATAAGATAGGACATCGAATAGAATTCTTGCAATAAGATAGGACATCGAGTAGAATTCTTGCAATAAGATAGGACATCGAGTAGAATTCTTGCAATAAGATAGGACATCGAGTAGAATTCTTGCAATAAGATAGGACATCGAATAGAATTCTTGCAATAAGATAGGACATCGAATAGAATTATTGCAATAAGGTGTGACATCGAATAGAATTCTTGCAATAAGATAGGACATCGAATAGAATTATTGCAATAAGATAGGACATCGAATATAATTATTGCTATAAGATAGGACATCGAATAGAATTCTTCCAATAAGATAGGACATCGAATAGAATTCTTGCAATAACACAAGACATCCAATTAAATTCTTTGCAATAACACAGGACATCCAATAGAATTCTTGCAATAAGATAGGACATCGAATAGAATTATTGCAATAAGGTGTGACATCGAATAGAATTCATGCAATAAGATAGGACATCGAATAGAATTCTTGCAATAAGATAGGACATCGAATAGAATTATTGCAATAAGGTGTGACATCGAATAGAATTCTTGCAATAAGATAGGACATCGAATAGAATTATTGCAATAAGATAGGACATCGAATATAATTATTGCTATAAGATAGGACATCGAATAGAATTCTTCCAATAAGATAGGACATCGAATAGAATTCTTGCAATAACACAAGACATCCAATTAAATTCTTTGCAATAACACAGGACATCCAATAGAATTCTTGCAATAAGATAGGACATCGAATAGAATTATTGCAATAAGGTGTGACATCGAATAGAATTCATGCAATAAGATAGGACATCGAATAGAATTCTTGCAATAAGATAGGACATCGAATAGAATTATTGCAATAAGGTGTGACATCGAATAGAATTCTTGCAATAAGATAGGACATCGAATAGAATTATTGCAATAAGATAGGACATCGAATAGAATTATTGCTATAAGATAGGACATCGAATAGAATTCTTCCAATAAGATAGGACATCGAATAGAATTCTTGCAATAACACAAGACATCCAATTAAATTCTTTGCAATAACACAGGACATCCAATAGAATTCTTGCAATAAGATAGGACATCGAATAGAATTATTGCAATAAGGTGTGACATCGAATAGAATTCATGCAATAAGATAGGACATCGAATAGAATTCTTGCAATAAGATAGGACATCGAATAGAATTCTTGCTATAAGATAAGACATCGAATAGAATTCTTCCAATAAGATAGGACATCGAATAGAATTCTTGCAATAACACAAGACATCCAATTAAATTCTTGCAATAACACAGGATATCCAATAGAATTCTTGCAATAAGATAGGACATCGAATAGACTTCTTGCAATAAGATAGGACATCGAATAGAATTCTTGCAATAAGACAGGATATCCAATAGAATTATTGCAATAAGATAGAACCATCCAAAATAATTCTTGCAATAAGACAGGACATCAAATAGAAAATTCTTGCAATAAGACAGGACATCGAATAGAATTATTGCAATAAGATAGGACATCCAATAGATTTCTTGCAATAAGATAGGACATCCAATAGAATTCTTGCAATAAGATAGGACATCCAATAGAATTATTGCAATAAGATATGACATCGAATAGAATTCTTGCAATAAGATAGGACATCCAATAGAATTTTTGCAATAAAATAGGACATCGAATAGAATTCTTGCAATAAGATAGGACATCGAATAGAATTCTTGCAATAACACAAGACATCCAATAAAATTCTTGCAATAACACAGGACATCCAATATAATTCTTGCAATAAGTTGTGACATCGAATATAATTCTTGCAATAAGATAGGACATCGAATAGAATTCTTGCAATAAGATAGGACATCGAATAGAATTCTTGCAATAAGATAGGACATCGAATAGAATTCTTTCAATAAGATAGGACATCGAATAGAATTCTTGCAATAAGACAGGATATCCTATAGAATTATTGCAATAAGATAGAACCATCCAAAGTAATTCTTGCAATAAGACAGGACATCAAATAGAAAATTCTTGCAGAAAGACAGGACATCGAATAGAATTCTTGCAATAAGATAGGACATCGAATAGAATTCTTGCAATAAGATAGGACATCGAATAGAATTCTTGCAATATCATAAGACATCCAATAAAATGCTTGCAATAACACAGGACATCTAATATAATTCTTGCAATAAGATGTGATATCGAATAGAATTCTTGCAATAAGATAGGACATCGAATAGAATTCTTGCAATAAGATAGGACATCGAATAGAATTCTTGCAATAACACATGACATCCAATAAAATTCTTGCAATAACACAGGACATCCAATAGAATTCTTGCAATAAGATAGAACTATCCAAAATCATTCTTGCAATAAGACAGGACATCAAATAGAAAATTCCCCCGGGAAGGTTAACCCGGTCAACAAATGCCCGCAGAAGTCGGATGTGTCGGCCTAACGGCGCAAGAATGCAGCTCTGCTGTAAACAGGCACAACGCAATCACGTCCGAAAAAAACTCCGGATGAACGAAGAAGAAGAAGAAATAGAAAATTCTTGCAATAAGACAGGACATCGAATAGAATTATTGCAATAAGATATGACATCCAATATAATTCTTGCAATAAGATAGGACATCCAATAGAATTCTTGCAATAAGATAGGACATCGAATAGAATTCTTACAATAAGATAGGACATCGAATAGAATTCTTGCAATAAGATAGGACATCGAATAGAATTCTTGCAATAAGATAGGACATCGTATAGAATTCTTGCAATAACACAAGACATCCAATAAAATTCTTGTAATAACACATGACATCCAATAGAATTCTTGCAATAAGATAGGACATCGAATAGAATTCTTGCAATAAGACAAGATATCCAATAGAATTATTGCAATAAGATAGAACCACCCAAAATAATTCTTGCAATAAGACAGGACATCAAATAGAAAATTCTTGCAATAAGACAGGACATCGAATAGAATTATTTCAATAAGATAGGACATCCAATAGAATTCTTGCAATAAGATAGGACATCGAATAGAATTCTTGCAATAAGATAGGACATCGAATAGAATTCTTGCAATAAGACAGGATATCCAATAGAATTATTGCAATAAGATAGAACCATCCAAAATAATTCTTGCAATAAGACAGGACATCAAATAGAAAATTCTTGCAATAAGACAGGACATCGAATAGAATTATTTCAATAAGATAGGACATCCAATAGAATTCTTGCAAATAAGATAGGACAACAAATAGAATTATTGCAATAAGATGTGACATCGAATAGAATTCTTGCAATAAGATAGGACATCCAATAGAATTCTTGCAATAAGATAGGACATCGAATAGAATTCTTGCAATAAGATAGGACATCGAATAGAATTCTTGCAATAAGATAGGACATCGAATAGAATTCTTGCAATAAGATAGGACATCGAATAGAATTATTGCAATAACACAAGACATCCAATAAAATTCATGCAATAACACAGGACATCCAATCGAATTCTTGCAATAAGATAGGACATCGAATAGAATTCTTGCAATAAGATAGGACATCGAATAGAATTCTTGCAATAAGACAGGATATCCTATAGAATTATTGCAATAAGATAGAACCATCCAAAGTAATTCTTGCAATAAGACAGGACATCGAATAGAATTCTTGCAATAAGATAGGACATCGAATAGAATTCTTGCAATAAGATGGGACATCGAATAGAATTCTTGCAATAAGATAGGACATCGAATAGAATTCTTGCAATATCACAAGACATCCAATAAAATTCTTGCAATAACACAGGACATCTAATATAATTCTTGCAATAAGATGTGACATCGAATAGAATTCTTGCAATAAGATAGGACATCGAATAGAATTCTTGCAATAAGATAGGACATCGAATAGAATTCTTGCAATAAGATAGGACATCGAATAGAATTCTTGCTGTAAGATAGGACATCGAATAGAATTCTTGCAATAACAAAAGACATCCAATAAAATTCTTGCAATAACACAGGACATCCAATAGAATTCTTGCAATAAGATGTGACATCGAATAGAATTCTTGCAATAAGATAGGACATCGAATAGAATTCTTGCAATAAGATAGGACATCGAATAGAATTCTTGCTGTAAGATAGGACATCGAATAGAATTCTTGCAATAACACAAGACATCCAATAAAATTCTTGCAATAACACAGGACATCCAATAGAATTCTTGCAATAAGATAGAACTATCCAAAATCATTCTTGCAATAAGACAGGACATCAAATAGAAAATTCTTGCAATAAGACAGGACATCCAATAGAATTCTTGCAATAAGATAGGACATCGAATAGAATTCTTGCAATAAGATACGACATCGAATAGAATTCTTGCAATAAGATAGAAATATCCAAAATAATTCTTGCAATAAGACAGGACATCAAATTGAAAATTCTTGCAATAAGATAGGACACCCAATAGAATTCTTGCAATAAGATAGGACATCCAATAGAATTCTTGCAATAAGATAGGACATTCAATATAATTCTTGCAATAAGATAGGACATCCAATAGAATTCTTGCAATAAGATAGGACACCCAATAGAATGTTTGCAAACAAGATAACACACCCGATGAAATACTTGCAATAAGACAACACATCCAATACAATACTTGCAGTCAGACAACACATCCAGTACAATACTTGCAATCAGACAACACATCCAATACAATACTTGCGATCAGACAACACATCCAATACAATACTTGCAGTCAGACAACACATCCAGTACAATACTTGCAATCAGACAACACATCCAATACAATACTTGCAGTCAGACAACACAGCCTGGCAACTCAATCATTCTAGTGCATATGTTGAGAACCCAACGAATAATCCGGCCCAGATCGATCAACGATCAAGTTGTGACAAAGTGTAGCCAGTTCCCCGCGGTTAATTTTTATGAACAATTTTGCGTCTCCCCACGACGCTCTGTCTTCAATTTTGCATGTAATCAAGAGAGACCTGATCGGGTGTACCTCGTTAGTTTCTCAACTGTGTGAAGAGATGGCGTCAAAGCACAATACTTTATGAAATAACCCGACTGCTTTCTTTCTTTCTTTCTTTCTTTCTTTCTTTCTTTCTTTCTTTCTTTCTTTCTTTCTTTCTTATTAAAAGACATTAAATTAATCAAAGGACTCCTGTACACGTCTTTAAACTGTGCCCGTCAGTGTATTCCTGCAGCGTATTTTCCTTTAAACTGTGCTAGTCAGTGTGTCCTTACAGCGTATTTTCCTTTAAACTGTGCCAGTCAGTGTGTCCTTACAGCGTATTTTCCTTTAAACTGTACCAGTCAGGGTGTCCTTACAGCGTATTTTCCCTTAAACTGTGCCAGTCAGTGTGTCCCTACAGCGTATTTTCCTTTAAATTGTGCCAGTCATTATGTCCTTGCGGGGTATTTTCCTAACGCAGATGAATGAAGTCCACACTATGCCATGCTTTTAGTGAACGGTGCAAAGCGGTTAAGCATATGTATTTGTGTTTCTCTGCTACAGAATTACAGACTGACCTTTGGGTGGCACCATCTTTTTCACGTCGGATCAACATGTGTGCACATGCAAAGGAGAAGTCATTTTGGTTTCCACGGACTAGGTTCTTGTGTACTTGGTTCATCTCTTCCTCTTCAGAGCACAAGCCTGGGCAATGGAAATTGGAGAACCAGCTGTTGCCCAGTAGCAAGTTCCCCCTCTTCACGTCGCCGATGTTGACCAAGGACTAATACTACTTGGTTCATAGTGTTATGACAAGATTCCTCTTGCTGTGTATGTGTGTAGTGGTGATTAGAGCAGCGTCCACTATTAGGTGGCGCAGAACCAGGTGTTTCATATCCAGAGATCGTCTTTCTGCCCAGTTTGCCATACATATGTCTGCTAAAGTGGAACCTAGTGAACTCCCCATGGCAGCTAGGTCTGTTTGACAACAGAATATTTGCACACAATTGAATTTGATGTTAGAATTATACACAGGTCACTGTCCTCTCAGCTTCGATGTCAGTAAGCCCAGCTTCAGATTCTTCTCTTTTTTACGATCACTGAGGATTTTCACCACGAGGCCAGAGACAATTCTGATCCATTCGTTACTTAACACATTGAGCACAACCCACTACTGGCAACGCTGTTCGTATTCCGGTACGAACCTAAGGCCTTGTCCAAGTCAACTGGAAACTTTTTATTTTTTATTTTTTTCAAAACCAAATCAATCCATTCCTTATTGGTGGAAATCCTATTCCAGACCTTAGATGTGCAGATGACACAATCCTCCTCTGAAATAATGCTGAGGGATTTGAAGACTTAATCATGTATATCAAGAGACACAATGAAATTCAAAATCGTTTTCTGAACTTACACAATACGCAAATAATGTCTACGGACAAAACTACACACCAACAAAGGTCACAACTAACAGTGAAGAGATGGAAAATGTCGCAAACTGTGAATATCGTGACTTCATCATCAACATCAATGGGAGATTATAAAAAAAAAAACGTTATACCACAACAACTCAGAGATTAAATGGTATGAAGAAGCTATGACACAACACCAGCCAGCAAGTTAAATACATCTTCCGGTGACAACATGTGGGTGTGACTCATCGGCACTCTGTGATCAGTACAGACGTAAACTGGGGCTGTTGAGCTCCGTTGTTACAGAAACATTCTGAGAATATCGTAGCTCGAGAAGGAGAAACATTTTGATATTTTACAAACCCTGAACATTGAAGACATCTGGCTCAACGGTAAAGAAGGATACCCATCTAAAATCCCGATGAGGATCGGGATTTATTTAAAAAATCCACCTGGACTCCCAGTAATAAAATTTCCCCTGGTCTCTGGGTAGTGAGATCGGACGCCCGTGTGTATTGTTGCGTACGTAAAAAACCCCTTGGCAGTTGGAAATCGAAAAAGAGCAGCCTAACGGCGCTGTCCGGGCAAAATTTCGAGTTAAAAATCTACCCAAAGTATTTCGGGATCCTCGCCGAGTTTCTCCAGACTCAGGTTTGAGTTAGGAGGAAAACGGAGCACTTATAGTTTAAACCGTGTGCCGTGATGTTGATCCAACGACTAAACTAAACTAAACTAAACCCATCTAAAAATCATGCCTTATCTATGTCTCTGAAACTAAAATACTTGGCCATTTTAGACCTCACGGTGATTTGGAAATAAGTGAGGGAAGGCTTCTTAGTTTATACTTCACCTCGACCCCGCCAGGTACAAGAGGAACAAGATGAGATGAGATGAGATGATGAGATGATGGGAGAGAGGGAAGGCTTCTTAGTTTATACTTCACCTCGACCCCGCCAGGTACAAGAGGAATAAGATGAGATGAGATGAGATGATGAGATGATGGGAGAGAGGGAAGGCTTCTTAGTTTATACTTCACCTCGACCCCGCCAGGTACAAGAGGAATAAGATGAGATGAGATGAGATGATGAGATGATGGGAGAGAGGGAAGGCTTCTTAGTTTATACTTCACCTCGACCCCGCCAGGTACAAGAGGAACAAGATGAAATGAGATGATTGTCGTGTCCTCCTTTAAAGTGTCGTCCCTGGAGTGAGGAGAGTCAACACCCACATTATAATATTTTTCTTTCCTATCAATATCCTGGAGAATCCACCAGCTTCCGTCCAACACACTCCATCAGCCCGTGGACACCTTTTCCTATCACACTCTCACTGTCGTACTATGCCCCCTCTCACACTTCCCCAACGCAACATACTCAACAACTCTTCTTCTTCTTCTTCTTCAGCGTTCCGAGCCATTGAGGTTCTTTGCTGCAAATACAATCCGTCTCCATTCGTCTCTCTGGTGGACCTTCTCTTGCCAGTCGTTGATTCCAAGTGCTTGTAGGTCTGTACATGTATTATCTCTCCACCGCCTTCTTGGTCTACCTCGGGGTCTACGGCCATTTATTTCCTGAGTGTAAGCGAGTTTTGTTTCCCTATTATCTTCCATTCTTTCTATATGCCCCAGCCATTGTAGTCTATTAGCTTTCATGATACCAGTGATTAGCGGGGACTTAAACAGATCATAAACAGAAAGTAGCCTTTAGCAAGATGAAAAACATTCTGACCAATAAATTGATGTCAATTGAAACGAGAAAAAGAGTGTTGAGGGGATACATAGAGCCTGTTCTTTTGTATGGATGTGAAACTTGGACAATGTGCAGTCAAGCTGAAAAACATCTGATGGCTGCAGAAATGTGGTTTCTGAGGAAAATGCAAAGAATACCATGGACAGATAGAAAAACCAATGACCAAGTACTACAAGAGACAAATGAAAATCGTAGATTGATTAGAGAAATTAGACGTAGACAGTCAAAATTTTTTGGACATGTTATGAGAAGAAATGGACTGGAGAACTTGGTGACAGCTGGCAAGATCGAGGGGAACAGACCAAGAGGAAGACCGAGAGGAAAATACCTGGATGGCTTGGCCACATGGCATGGACGAGACAGGAACACTGAGCTGATCCACGACTCTGGTGATCGAGTGAAATGGCGAATCATGACCGCCCACGCTTTCCGGCATGGCACATGATTGATTGATTGAAACAGATCATAAATGTCTTTGTTACTTCTTCTTTTCCACTCTCCACTTTGTGTATCCCTAATGGGTCCAAAGATGCGTCTTAAAATTTTGTTCTCAAAGGTTTGTAACAAGGCTTCGTCTCCTTTCGTTGTACTCCAGGTTTCAGAGCCATACAGCACAACTGGTCTGATCAGTGTTTTGTATATTGTGATTTTGGTGTTACGAGATAGCGCCTTTGATTTTAGTAGATGTTGTAGTGCATAGTATATCTTATTTCCAGAGTTGATTCTAGTTTGTATTTCTTCCCTTATGATGTTGGAGCAGTTGAAGATCGTACACAGGTATTTGTATGTTCTCTTGCTTCTAAAAATTAATAAAGATTAATTTATTAAAAGGAGAAGTGTAACGTATATGAGACGTGTATGCGAAGAAAAATGTGTGTCGTGTATAATAACATAAATGTATATGTCAGCCCTCAAAGTTCAGGATCATAGTGCACACATCATGGCAAGGATTACACGACATCACACGAGTCAGTACAATAGACCTCACCGAAGTCGTATCCTTCTCTCCAGACATGTCCTCCTCCAGGAGCTCTGATGACCATGAGATCTGAATCCATGTAAATATATAATCCGTGGAAAATACTATTATTGTTCCTAACACAACGGTTCCTATTAGTTCTGTATTTTCACTCTTAAACAGTCAATGTATCTAGACAACAATGGCTTGCTTTATTCACTAGATATAGTCTGAAAGTTCTGATTTCCTAGATACATGGAACAACTACACTTCAATGTTTGGTTTCATCTAATGTGAACATCAGTTCCTACTGATCTAGTTCCTCATGGCTGAACATCCATCACTTCAGGTGTGTTAACGATTGGTATTCACTCATGTAGGATACATATACCATTAGGCTCCACCGAGCAATATGTATTAACTTCTTCCGTTGCGAAAGTTGCTGGCCCATCTCTCCACATCATGATTTATCCGGGATCGGATTTTTCATTGGTTCCGGGTTCTTCATTCCAACCAGAGGAACCTTAGGCAACACCGCAGTTAGATCCAATTACATCCACTCTTGCCATGACAGGCACGTGTAAAATTAAATTAACTCAATTCGCACACGGTAGACATTTTCCAATCAAAACCGCAGTGCCGAAGCACGTCCGCTAAAATTCAAGGTTTGAGTTCAACTCTCCTCTCCAATCATGGTTTTTGGCAAAACCTAAAATTGGTCACGTGACGGTATTCTTCCTGTCCACACAGGTGTTATTTGGACATATCATCCATTGTCAAGAATCCATTTTCCCTGGCTTAGTCACTGTCAGAGTTGTCATCAGTTGTTTTGACTCCCACAACAAACCAGCGAGTTACCGTATGATACAACAACGGGTTTCCCCAACAAGCTGCCAATCTTCTTGATGTCCGGAAACTATAAATTGACCGACGGACTGTTTACTTCCGAGCTGAGTACTTCCGCTTCCAATCCGACCTGTTTATAAACTGTCAAAGCGATGTATGATTCAGCTCACCCACTTCCCCTACACATCTGCAGCTGTTAACTTTGCCCGACCCGTGATGACTGACATCCGATTGCAACCAGGATCCGACAGGTTCCATCTGTATTCGAATGTTGACAAACTGTCAAGGCGATGCAGGGATTTGTCTCACTCACCACCGAATGTTCCCAATCCGTCGACCAGATGTAAACACGTGCATCTACATTTTCTGGATTTGTTGAAACAACCTTTGGCCTCGACCATGCCGCTAATTCAGAACGCCTTTATTCTCATAATGGTTAAATCACGTTGGTCCATCATGTGACATAGGCCCCCTTGTCAAAGACTCAGGGAAGACGACCCTGAATGAGTGGTCTACCTCAAGTAGATTAGAGGTAACCCAGTGCCCCTACATGAGGGCAGGGTAGGTGTAGAGAGTAGATAGGAAGGGGAACTATCAAATAGTTCCCTCATGAGACACTGAGGTGTCAACCAGAGAGTAAGCACTCTGGTCACGGCATAATCACGCCAACGTGATAGACACGGAGAACTAGAATGAAACTCAAGAGAGGCCACTACTCTAAGCGTGCTGAATGATGCAGCACGCAAAAGCCGAAGTACGCACAAGGTCCCTCCACGTACTGTGTAATCAGCACGCGGAGAATTAGTCAGACAGAGGACAGACTTCGTAGGGAACACATCGCTTAGCGTCGATGCGTATTTCTTTAGCCGAGTAGATAGATTTAGCAGTAGGGTTGGGAACGACTAGTGATAGGCAATTCTGTGTATTCATGTATGATTTATTAGCGACCGTTTTGTGCATTGATGTAATGTAAAGAGCCAGTGGCAATAAAATGTGTAATCAATTCCTCTCGTACGACTGACAAATCTTTTTGTGTGGTGCGAGAGAAGTTTATCCCGTAATGCCTGAAGCATCGCTTGATGACAGGCTAGGATAAAAGTGGTGTCAGAAGTGTAGCTTGGACAATTGTTCAAGCTAAAACACTCACCCACGACTCTAAAATAGTATTACTGTCAGTTAATCACAGGGTTTAATTTATGTTAGTGAACAATGGTGTGTGCAGACTATAACAAATTGCGAGCTGTGCCCATCGTGACCGATTAACGTTATTTATGCGTATTAAAATGTTTTGTGCTTTATGAACATGTTTTCTTCTGATTTGTAAGTATTATTATTATAGTTTTGTATCATTTATTTCTACAATTACTGATTTATTTATGAGTATTTGTCAAAAATGATTTACGGCGGAGCAATACACAAGAAATGAGCCGGCGACAATATCGATTTTTCCAATCTAAAAATAGCGCTGCGCCTATGACGTATCGCGACTGACAAACAGCTGCCCTACGCCATTTGCAATCAGCGACGGATTGTTTACAAATCGCCAAGCGGCTGCTCGCCTGAATCTTTGGCTTATATTAAATATTATTTGTTTATACAAGCTATTTATTGAAAATATTTATTTATTTGAACATTATTATTACCTTTATATTTATTTCAAAGAATTTATTTAATTATTTGTATACCTTTTCTATTTGTTACCGTCACGATGGCACTACTTTCGCTATGCAAATAAGACTCGGTCTGCACAGCACTTCCATAAATTAAACAGCAATAGTTAGGGAAGGCAGAAGACGTTAGAACGAAGACAGGACATTGACATTTATTATTAATTATACCACACTGTGTTGTCCGGAGGCATGTGATTGTACAAAATTGTCTAAAGTCATATGTCGTTTACAAATGGTTAATTGTTGATGCTCTTGTAAACCAGATGTAACAAGAGCTGTTTATGAGAATAACTCAAGCTGTATGTCGAAGTGCCGAACGATTGGACCTGAGGTGCCAAATGATTGTACCTGATTTTCTGGAATGGTAAGATGAGTATACCCACATTATTTTGAATGCAATATGATTAATAATGCATCTCTTTTTCAGGGTGTGATCTATTAGTATATTTTTTGTGATCTATTTTTCAGGGTGTAATCTAAGAGTATATTTTTTTACACAGGGATTTAAAAACTTAACATAGCCAATATAAATAATTGAATAAATATTTGAGTGCCTAGCAACGCTAGCTAATTATCCAACAACATGTCAACTTTAGCTGATTTTATAGAAGCAGGCAAGGCATTAGGACACGCAGGAAAGGAATTAGAGCAATATGCTGATCAAAAATTTAGGGAAGCAAAAGATGCTGAGAGAGATGAACGTGCACGAGAAAGACAACATCAGAAGGAGATTGTAGAACTAGCGGAGATAACAAAACAAAAGCAATTAGAACAAGATAAGGAGATTAAGCAAAAACAATTAGAACAAGATAAGGAAATCAAACAGAAGGAATTAGAGATTAAACAAAAAGAATTAGAATTAAAACAAAGAGAGATAGATGAAATGGCAAGAGTGAAAGAAAAACAAATGCAGATTGAATCAGAGACACAATTAAAGATGAAAGGTATGGAAGTAGAGTCACACTTAGAGATCTCCACTACAAAACTAAAGAGTCAGCAAGAAGAGAATAAACTTAATAAATACAAAAATATTATTAAGCCATTCTGTAAAGAAGATTCCATATCAGCTTGGACAGAAAATGTCGAATATCAGCTTAAATACCACCAAGTACCAATCGATATGTGGGCTATGATTTACATGAAGAACCTCAGTGGGGAGCCCCTTAAAGTGATTGAATCAATACCAACTGATCTTAGATCTAACTATCAGTACATCCATGATAGGATAATGCAACATTTCTTACTTGATGCCCCTGGGTATCAAGTGCAATTTTCTAATTTAAAACCAAAACCAAGTGAGACTTTCATCGATTATGTCTCGAATGTCCAACGCGTACTAAATAGATGGCTTAGTGCAGCAAACATAGGAAAGGACTTTGAAAAACTTAAAAACTTAATAGCCATGGATAAAGTCATATCCACAATACCATCTCCTTTCGCTAAATTTCTTCAGCAGTCAGACATCGAAACCATAGAACAATTTGAGAAGAAAGGCTCTGCATATTTTTCCTCAAATAGGGATATTTTTAAAACAGCAAATATCGACTCTGAAATAGTCTCTTTTGTTAAGGACCAACCTAAAAGCTATCGTAGCAATAAAAAACCATTTCAGAGAGTCGACAAGAAAGATCAAAAATTGCCAAAATGTGTGTATTGCCAACTTTTTCATGATACTTACTCTATGTGTGAAAAATCACCAAACTATCCGACACATCTTGAGATGGTCATTAAGAAACAGCAAAACAAGAGAACTGCATACAGGCGTGCAGTCAAATGCTTCTTCTGTTCTAGCTACGGGCATTATTCCAATAAGTGCCTGGGCCGCCAAAGAATGAAGGCCAACAGTGCAATGTTAATTGATACATCTTCTGATAGTGGGAGTGAGACTGAGTGTGAGGTCGAGAATGAATTACCTTTTAACCAATCTGAAGATGTTTGTTGTGTAAACGATATATTAAGCTTTGACAGTTGTGAGCGATGTCACCAATTTCATGCAGACGGAAAATTAGAATGTGGACATACAGTACCATTCTCCACTGAGAGTGTAAATGCAGCATTAGCCTCCAGAGGCAATTTGGTGTTCCACAATGCATTGGTCAACGAAATACCATGCCAATGTTTGCTGGACAGTGGGAGCACTCTTATTGGTCTTAGAAAGGAACTGGTGAATCCAAATGATTATACAGGTGACTCAGTCAAATGCCGAACCTTTTCGGGTAATATTGAAATTTACCCTTTGGCAAGAGCCCGTATTAACACTCCTTTCCTTTCTGGTACCTTTACATGTGCGATTTTAGATAACCCTTGTACTGATTTAATTCTGGGATGCTTACCCCAATTGAAACATTGCACTAACCAAGAAATAGCTGCATGGGAAAAATTAAATGCAGCTAATGCAACAACCAGAGCAGATACTATTAAACACCAAGACACACTACAAGATGAAAGACTACTGTTGCTATCACCAACTAGCACGGATGATACCACCAGACAAAAGTTCATAGACCAGCAAAAAGCTGATCCGAGTGTGTCTCCATATCTGAAACTATTGAAAGAAAAAGCCAAAGTAACAAAAAACGCATCATGGCTCTTTAGACTTAAGAATGGTATTCTTACTCGTTATTATACAACTGGTAACCATGAGATTCAGCAAACGGCGTTACCTGTACAACACCGCCAAACTGTGCTAAAGATTGCACACGAGTCACCGTTTGCTGGTCACCTTGCATACGACAAAACCAGGGCCAGAATTCAGGCTCATTTCTATTGGCCAGGTTTTTGTAATGACATAAAAGTATTTTGTCGTTCATGTAATGTCTGTCAACAACTAGTACGTAAGGGTAAACATCCTACAGCTGAAGTGCAACCTTCAACACTGGCCTCTAGGCCATTTGAGAGTGTGGCGGTTGATATTGTTGGACCCCTGAACCAGGTGTCCAGCAAAGGAAATCGCTTCATCTTAACGATGGTAGACCTATGTTCAAGGTGGGTTGAGGCAGTAGCTTTGAAATACATCACCTCCAAAGACGTTGCCAATGTATTTCTACACTTGTTCTCACGATTCGGATTTCCACGTACCATCTTATCCGACCGTGGAACCCAATTCATATCGGCTGCAACGCAAGCCCTTACGAAAATGTTAGGGATTAAACAACATTTTACAACAGCTTATCATCCAGCCAGCAATGGAATAGTAGAGAAATATAACGGAGACCTAAAGCATATGCTGGCTAAGGTGACAGCAGAAAACCCAGCTGATTGGGATACACTGTTACCAACAGTGCTGTTCGCCTATCGGGAGATTCCCCATTCAAGCACGTGTTTCTCACCGTTTGAATTAGTATACGGGGCTAACCCACGTGGACCCCTAACAATTTATCATCAGTTAGTAACTAATTCGATTGAAATTCCAACCCCGAAAACACCTTATGAAATGGTAACAGAAACACGAGATAAAATTATGAAATCGTGTATCATAGCTAAGGCAGCTTTGGAGAGGAAGGGTCAAATCTACCGCCAAAACGCAAATAAGGGTGCGAGAACTATTAATCTTGAACCAGATCAAGATATACTGCTGTTACTCCCAGACAAACGAAATTTATTATTGACCTCATGGCAAGGGCCATTCAAAGTGGTACGAAAAATTTCAGATGTCGATTATGAAATATCGATAAACGGACACTTAAAGATATTTCATATCAACATGTTGAAACCCTACTTTTCACGACAAGAGACAGAATTAGAGACAGACGAACACAATGCACCCACACCTATGGATCAGAAGACAGACATACACAACGCAACTACACTAGTTAGCGAGACTGGCAAAGCCGACAATATACATACACTTAGTGAGCTTACAGAAAACGCACTTAGCACCACCACCGTACTGAATCAGGTAGACGACGACGGGATGGAACTACCTGTTCCAATTGTAGACAAGACTGCGACATTAGATTGTATACGGTTAGAACCGGGACTAACAGAAGAACAACGACGACAGACAATAGAATTAGTGACCGAGTATAAGGACATATTTTCCGACATTCCAGGTAGGACGGACAGGATCGAGCACTCCATTCTTCTGTCGGACTCTAAGCCTATCAAATGCAGGCCGTACTCTATCCCACTTAGCTACAGAGAAAGTCTAAATAAGGAAATTCTTAATTTAGAAGCTAGTGGAATCATTCAAAAATCTACATCTGAGTACTCCTTTCCAATCGTCTTGGTCAAGAAAAAAGACTCCACAATTCGTCTCTGTGTGGACTATAGGAAACTCAACAATGTCACTAAGATCGACTCAGAACCAATTCCTTCCTGCGAAGATCTTATTCTTGATATGTCCACCTCCAAAATCTTCTCCAAATTAGACCTTACTAAGGGATATTGGCAGGTCCCTATGCAGACGCAATCCATCCATCTTACTGCATTCTCAACACCTTTAGGTCTTTACGAGTGGCGGTTTCTTCCTTTCGGACTTCGTAACGCTCCTGCCACTTTCGTTCGCTTAACTAGAGATTTACTACATGGAGTGACAAATACGGTGACATATATAGATGATATTTGTGTCCATACAGATGACTGGACAACACACTTACTGAAACTCAGACATGTCTTCGATAGGTTGCGACTCTTCGGTC
The DNA here is from genome assembly GCA_963921405.1 of Cepaea hortensis. Taxonomy (NCBI): domain Eukaryota; kingdom Metazoa; phylum Mollusca; class Gastropoda; order Stylommatophora; family Helicidae; genus Cepaea; species Cepaea hortensis. The sequence continues at coordinate 165,911,029 of OY992878.1, forward strand.
TCACGGTCAAACCGAGCAAAGTTGAATTGGGCCTACAAGAAATTGATTTTTTGGGTCACGTCATTTCACAAGGACAACGAAAAACTGATAATAGAATTATTACTAAAATTATGAACCTGACCATGCCTACAACAAAGAAGCAGGTCAGGAGCCTTTTGGGTTTAGTAAATTATTATAGTAAGTTCATACCGAACTTAGCGGAAATCACAAGTGTATTTTCAAATGTTTTAAAAGCATCAGTAAAATTAGATGTCAAAGATGCATTATTAATTTCTGCATTGTCAAAATTGAAAATCCTATTTAGTAATGTACCAATCCTCCGTTTGCCTAATCCTAGGCTCGTTTATTATCTTAGGACAAATGCCAGCAGGATTTCCATCGCTGCAGTACTAGGCCAGTTTTATGATGGCATCTTCCATCCAATTTGCTACGTGAGCCGCAAGATCATACCTGCTGAGTCCAGATATTCCATATCAGAGTTGGAAGCCCTAAGCGTCATCTATTCGGTGAGGAAGTTGCATCGATTTCTAGCGGGTAATCACTTCGTAGTCCAGACCGATAATTCCCCAATCACGGTCATACAAAGTGGGGTGCATCGCAATGACCGCATCTACAGGTGGTCATTAATATTACAGAATTATACTTTTAGTATAGAGCATATTAAGGGTAGGGACAACATTCTTGCTAATACCCTTAGTCGACCATCTGAGGTAGAAATACCTGATATTCCACATGAAAAGGTAGTGTAAGAAATGATAATTTAGTACACAAATATCCTGTGTAAAATATCCTATGTAATACATAGACATCATGATCAGGACTGTGTGCTAAGAACAGTGAACCACCATGTGTCCGTAGACAGCAGAATAAGAACTGTGCTCCAAGAACAAGTGAATCACCGTGTGTACATAGACAGCTCGTTACTTACTATGCTCCATTGGTGTTCCGGTGAATCACCTGTGTTAATCATGAAAGAACAGTATCAGAACAATGCATAAGTAACAGACACGAATATACTTGTCTACGACACCAGCGGACTCGACGAGTGGAAGAATACCGATAAGACACGAATATGACTGTGTAATGTATTTACTATACCCAGGATAATTGTGTATATATAAACTATGCCAACGAAAGCAATTTCTGAACGTTATGGCAACCACTAACCTGAGGTAAATAAATACCATGTATATATATTTAGTTATTGTGATATGTATTATAACGTTTTTAATATAGCGATAAATTATAGTTAGATTAGTTACTTTAATATAGAGTTAGATTAGATTTAGGGAATATAATAGATTTTTTTTTTTTTTTTGTAGTTTAGATAAATCAATAATTTACCCACTTACTTAGCATAAAAGTAGATTAGTATAGTACTTTAAACTTAATAACAGCTAATTAAAAACTAGGATAAAAAGTTTAGATAGTAACAGTACCAGTTAGTTCATTTCACTCCATCTTGATGAACACGTTAACAACCTCATCATTTAAGATTAAAATTAGTTTATACCTTATAGGATAAAAGGATTGTACAGATGAACATACATCATTTACACCATGTAGAGTAAAAATATCAATCATATTTTTTCATTAAAACATTATTTATAATTTTGTTACATTTCACATTTCCAATTTCAGAAAGGTACATAACTCATCTCACATCATTTTCATTTTTTTAGATAGTTAGATTACTTCCCTTAAATTAGATTGATTTTGTACAACAAATTAGGATATATATATTTATAGAAGTAGTATTAGTATTTCAGTAGAATATAGTGTTTAATAATAGCAGGGTACAAACTATCAACCCTATTTCATCCATGTAAATATTTTGTAAATACATGACTAGTGCAGTAAGTTACGCACAGTCATTAAGCTCAACTCTTTTCAAACTGAGCCAAACTTGTACAGTGTCACTTCAAGGTTTTTAAATAAATGGGAGAATAAAAGATGTGTGACAGAAGTGTGAAAGTGAGAGAAAAGGGAAAATATACAATGGAGAGTGAGGACAACCAGCGGATTTTTTCTACCGCTCAACGCGACTTTTTATTATTTGTCTGCGTCAAGCGTTTGCTTTCAATGTTGAAATATGCTGTCTCGAATGTGTTGTGTGTAGTTTAGTGTAGACCTTAGAGAAAGTACTTTAAGTCTCATAAGACGGAAACGTAGTCACGAATTAGTGTTATACACCTGTTTGTGGCCACATTTAACCGAATTATGGCACTTGAAAACTAACTTACATACATATTATAAACAGACACACATGTTAGAAGGTAAAGTATATTATTAGGTAGATCCAAACACGCAAACAACCAGGAAAACAAACATGTAAATTACATACATTTGTAAAACAAAGGGATATAACTCCGGGTCAGGGGACACAATAGACAACGAAACACTAACTTAACAGTGAAAGATGACTTTACACGCGGAAGCGAGATAGGTAAAGCCTGTCGCACACAGCTTGTGCAAGGGTTGTTTAATATTATATGGGGGGGGGGGGACATGAAGCAATTCATGTGTTGACCCTAAGAAAGTCAACTTTGTATGGGTAGTAAGTTAATTTACTATTTGAGGGCAGGTCTTATAAGACAATGGTCCGGTTCAGACAAACCTCTAATTAATATAATATTGCTATTGAGAAGAGGGCTCACGCCAACCAGACAAGTTTGTGGCGATCACCAGTAGCCAAGTAAAGTGATACTACATTGTGACAATAGTCAGTAGAAGTCTATTGAGTTACCCAGAACCAAGTTATCAGTAGTCTTTGACAAAAATTAGATACACTAATTTTTTAGAAACCTCTTGCGTCACAACCATGAGTCAAAGTTTGTAACGCAACACAGGAGGGGAGGGTGTGTGTCAAAGACTCAGGGAAGACCACCCTGAATGAGTGGTCTACCTCAAGTAGATTAGAGGTAACCCAGTGCCCCTACATGAGGGCAGGGTAGGTGTAGGGAGTAGATAGGAAGGGGAACTATCAAATAGTTCCCTCATGAGACACTGAGGTGTCAACCAGAGAGTAAGCACTCTGGTCACGGCATAATCACGCCAACGTGATAGACACGGAGAACTAGAATGAAACTCAAGAGAGGCCACTACTCTAAGCGTGCTGAATGATGCAGCACGCAAAAGCCGAAGTACGCACAAGGTCCCTCCGCGTACTGTGTAATCAGCACGCGGAGAATTAGTCAGACAGGGCACAGACTTCGTAGGGAACACATCGCTTAGCGTCGATGCGTATTTCTTTAGCCGAGTAGATAGATTTAGCAGTAGGGTTGGGAACGACTAGTGATAGGCAATTCTGTGTATTCATGTGTGATTTATTAGCGACCGTTTTGTGCATTGATGTAATGTAAAGAGCCAGTGGCAATAAAATGTGTAATCAATTCCTCTCGTACGACTGACAAATCTTTTTGTGTGGTGCGAGAGAAGTTTATCCCGTAATGCCTGAAGCATCGCTTGATGACACCACTCTTAAGAGAGTAGTCCATCTCACTCTTCTCCACCGTGATTTTAATCCAGATGATTCATTCTTCTTCTTCAGGAGCTGGGTGTCTTGACAAGAAGTCCGCTCCAACATTTTCCTTCCCATGAATGTACTCCACTGTGAAATTATAAGGTTGAAGTAACAACGACCACCGCATCAAACGGGCGTTGAGCTTCTGAGAAGTAGCCAGGAACATCAGGGGCTGATGATCCGACTGGAATCGAAACTTAACTCCATACAAATATGGCTGGAATTTTTGCACTGCCCATACGAGGGACAAGCACTCTTTCTCTCGACGGTTGAATAATTCCTCTCCGCCTGTAGAAGTTTCTTGCTTGCGTATGCTACAGGTTTCAAACCCGAAGCATCGTCTTTTCCTTCCTGTAACAAAGCGGCTCCAATTCCAATCGCACTCGCATCCGTTCTCAACACAAATGGTTTGGAAAGGTCAGGGGGCTGTAATACAGGTTTGCTGACCAAGGCCTCCTTTAACTGACTATAGGCATTCTCACATTCTGGTGTCCAAATGATTTGGTCCGGGAATCCCTTTTTCAAGGTTTCCGTCAATGGAGCTCCCAGTTCAGTGAAATGTGGGATAAATTTGTGGTAGAACCCACACAATGAGAGAAAAGATCTCACATCCTTCTTCGTTTTTGGCCTTGGTGCATTTCTGATTTTCTCCAGGTTCTTTTCTTCTGGGACTATGTGTCCTGGAGTGATGGTGTGACCTAGAAATTCCAGAGTCTGGTAACCAATCATGCACTTGGTTGGACGAGCAGTAAGCCCTGCTTCCTTGAGCCTATTAAACACTCTCCAAGGATTGTAAGTGGTCATCCAAGCTGTCACTGGAAATCAGAATATCATCCATGAATGAGATGATGGATGGATCCTGTAACGGATCTAGTAAAGTCCTCATCATGCGTGTAAACACACTAGGTGCATTGCTGAGTCCAAAGGGCATGACCTTGAATTCGTAGTGTCCACTGGGTGTACTGAAAGCCAACAGTGGTCGAATCTCCGGTTTGACTGGTATCTGATAGTACCCCCGACTCAGATCCACCTTTGAAAAGTACCGAGCCTTATGGAGCCTAGCGAATAACTGAGTTGGATTCGGCAAAGGTTCCACCTGAAATTGTGTGTGACTGTTCAGAAGTCGGTAGTCTATACACAACTGGTGTTCTTCACTTGGTTTCCGTAACAAAACTACCCCTGCATTGTATGGGGATGTGAATGGTGCAATCACGTCATCCACCAGCAGTTTTTGTATTTCCTTTTCCAGGGCCTTTTCTTTAGAGAATGGCACTGGGTAAACCTTTTGACGAACAGGCTCCTGTGTGGTCAAAGTCATCTCGAACTCAACCAACTTCGTTCGTCCTGGTTTATCAGTCAGTATCTCCTTATGAGACTTGGGAACCTGGGTTATCCTTTCCCTCTCCTGGGAGGTCAGATCAGGGTTCACTTGCACATCCCTATAGGTTTCCTGGTGTACCAAGGGATATTCCCTGCCCTCGCTGGTTCCCACTTCCGTCTCCACTGCAACTGCCATTGCCATGAGGTGCGCTGCCTTGTCTCCGGGTCTCTCTTCGTATTTCCGCAAGAGATTGATATGGAAAATCTTCGACTTTCCCCGGATCCGGATCTGATAGTTGGTTCTGGATATCACCCTCTCCACGGGAAATGGTCCTTGCCAACCTATCTCCAGTTTGTTGTTTCCCGTTGGGAGTAGCAACAAAACTTTATCTCCCACCTCTAGAGATCTTTCTTTAGACCTACGGTTGTAGTAAGCCGCATGTCTTATCCTGGCCTTTTTCAAGTTTTGATTTGCCAGAGTCCATCCCTTGTGGAGTTTTTCTTTCAGTTCCTCCACGTATTTATAGGATGAGATCACTTCTTCTGACGTCCCCTCTTCAGTCCAACTCCTCAACATGGCTTCCAACGGTCCTTTGATTGGACGACCAAACAGCAACGTAGCGGGTGGTAGTCCTGTTGAGCCATGAGGAACTTCCCGATAGGCAAAGAGTGCTGCTGGGATATATTCATCCCACCTATCAGGTTTTTCCCGAGCTAGTTTCCTGAGCATTGTCATCAACGTGCCGTTGAAACGCTCTACTTGTCCATTGGCTTGAGGATGGTAAGGGCTGGTATGTATGTGGTTAGAGTGAAACACCCTAAATACCTCCTCCATGAGTTTTCCACAAAACTGAGACCCATTGTCCGTCAGAATTTGATCCGGAAAGCCTAATCTAGTAAAGGCCTCCATCAGTGCGTCCGCCACTCTTTTCGAGTCAATCGTGGTCAACGGTATGGCCTCACCCCACATTGTACAGCAATCCACTATTGTGAGTATATACATGTTCCTCTTCCTAGTCCTGGGAAGTGGACCCACGATATCGATGGCTTCCCTCTCGAAAGAAGAGTTCATGATGGGCATCTCACCCAACACCACCGGTGCTGCCCAGTGTCTCAGGGCATGACTTCACATACCGACGCACATCATCTGTCATTCCCGGCCAATAGTAATGGCAGGAAATTCGCTGCATGGTGGCGGCAATACCCATGTGTCCACTAAAGGAGATGGTATGCCCCATATGAAGAATCTGGGACCGGTGAGCTTTCGGGACTACCAACTGACCGTATAGGATGTCTCCCCTTCCTGCTCTCCTGTAGAGTATCCTGTTCTTCATGTAGTACTGTCCCCGTCCTGGTGGATCAGCACTTTTCTGCAGCTTTTTGTAGCAAGGACGTAAAGTAGCATCCTCACTCTGGGCAGTTCGTAGCTCCCCCGGCAATGGGTTCGTCACAATTGCTTCTGCCTCTTCCGTTCTCGTCTGAAAGCGAGTCTGCATTGCTCCCATATGGATTGGCTCCCTGGGCATTCCCAGAAAGACATACCGGCAACCTAGGATTACTGGAAAAATGGGATCGGTCAATACAGCGGCCTTGATGGTGCCGGTGACGTACCTTGACCGAATCTCCACATTAGCAATGGGCAACTTCATGACTACAGCACTCTTCTGCGCAGGCTGTATCTCCCATGTCTCACCTGTGAATTGTTCTGGATGTACCAGATCCGCAGAAATCACGGCTTCCCCGTCCAGTCCTGTGTCGTATAAACACTCCACTTGACGACCGTTAACCTCTACCCATTCTACTACAGGTGGTTTTTCCTGGTCTGGAGTCTCTTCCTCGGCCTCGACCTGTTCGGTGGGCTCCACCTTAGGTTTCCCGGGGCACCCGACGAATTGAGTGTCTCCTGACTTTCCCCTGCAGTCAATAGCATTGTGCGTATTTGACTTGCATTGGTTGCACCAGTTCCCTGTCCTAGATTTTCTAGTGCCGGACTTGAGTGAGCTCTCCTGGTGGCGAGCTTCCTTGTTGACCTTGGCATTTTCCGTGACAACCTCCTTGGAAGTCACTTGACATGCTGCGAAGTGAGGGTTCTTAGCCTTTGATTTGCAGTCCCTCGTATTGTGAGAGGGTGACTTACAAATTGAACACCACTTCTCCGACCATGGTCGTTTTGGTGTAGAGCTTGAAGTGCACTTGCTTCCCTCCTTCTTCTTCTCTGAACTATCCTCTCATTTTTGCACATAAGGTTCCCACTTTTTGGTTCCTGAGTTTTTTGGCTTTCTTCTTATCATGTTTCTCTTGACTTTTGGTGTTGGTGGAAAGGTTTTCCCCTGCCTCCCCATGTACCTGGACGAACCGTTCTGCTAATTTAGTCACGAGGTCAATACGTTCCGCTCCTTGTTCTCCCAGGAACGTCATGAGAGGTTTAGACATTTGCTTCTTCAGCTGGTCGACCACCATGAGTTCTTCCAGACTCTCATAGTCATGTGCGAACCCAGCCAAATCCATCCACTTATGGAGATAAGATTTTAGACGCAAACTGTAGGCGGCAAACAACTCCCCCGGTTCTCGTTTCGCTGCTCGAAATTTTTTCCGGTAGGTATGTGACGTAACCTCGAATCGTTTCAGCAGAGCCGTCTTTAACTCTTCATATTTGTTCTCGTGTCCTGGTGGCAGGCGAGAATAAACCTCGTAGCCGGTCCCGTGTAATCCCTGGGATAGCTTGAGATTCCATTTGTTACGCTCCAGACCCATAGAAACCGACATAGCCTCGAAGCGTTGAAGGTACTGGTCAATCTTCTCTTTGTCCCCCTCGTAGACCGCTAAAGGAAACTTCATAGCATGGTACCCATGTCCACCTACTGGTGTTGAGCCTGGGATGGAGGAACCTCCAACTGCTCCCTCAGTTTCTCCATTAGATTGACTCTTCAATTCGAGTTCCCTCATCCGGTACTCGTGCTCCCTTTTCTGAGCTTCTTGTTAAGCTTCCAGTTTCCTAGCTGCTTGCTCAGCTTCAAATTTCTTAGCTGCTTGCTCAGCTTCAAATTTCTTAGCTGCTTGCTCAGCTTCCAATTCCATCCTTCTCAATTCCAACTCGGCCTTTCGATCTTCCCTTTCTGCTTGTCGATACTCTCTCTCCACTTCCTGTATGTAATCCGTTAGAGCAGAACCCGACAATCCCATGTCTTCCCCCTTTGCCCTTAATTCTGCTGTGCTTAGTTTAGGGGTGGCCATTTTACAGAGAGGTAAGCTAGCAGGTCGAGTACAATATAACTGCAAATTACTATACAGATATATGACCAAGTACTATAAATTTAGATATTACCACACACAGCACATTCACTCAGTGACAAGAGTAGAATCAGGACCACAGACCTATGCAGACGTGTGAAGTGTGAACAGGTAAGATATTAGTCCTAACCCCTATCCACATTCACTCTAGCTGGATTCTCCAATATGATATCTCCCTCTTATAACTAAGGATCCCGTGTCAAAAGACCCCGTGGTCAGAAGATCCCACTGTCAAAGGATCCCACTTGCAGGAGATCTCGCTGTCCAAGGATTCCGTTTACGGGAGATCCCGCTGTCCAAAGATCACGTTATCGAGCCCCCAATAATGTCGTGTCCTCCTTTAAAGTGTCGTCCCTGGAGTGAGGAGAGTCAAAACCCACATTATAATATTTTTCTTTCCTATCAATATCCTGGAGAATCCACCAGCTTCCGTCCAACACACTCCATCAGCCCGTGGACACCTTTTCCTATCACTCTCTCACTGTCGTACTATGGCCCCTCTCACACTTCCCCAACGCAACATACTCAACAACTCTTGCTTCTAAAAATTAATAAAGATTAATTTATTAAAAGGAGAAGTGTAACGTATATGAGACGTGTATGCGAAGAAAAATGTGTGTCGTGTATAATAACATAAATGTATATGTCAGCCCTCAAAGTTCAGGATCATAGTGCACACATCATGGCAAGGATTACACGACATCACACGAGTCAGTACAATAGACCTCACCGAAGTCGTATCCTTCTCTCCAGACATGTCCTCCTCCAGGAGCTCTGATGACCATGAGATCTGAATCCATGTAAATATATAATCCGTGGAAAATACTATTATTGTTCCTAACACAACGGTTCCTATTAGTTCTGTATTTTCACTCTTAAACAGTCAATGTATCTAGACAACAATGGCTTGCTTTATTCACTAGATATAGTCTGAAAGTTCTGATTTCCTAGATACATGGAACAACTACACTTCAATGTTTGGTTTCATCTAATGTGAACATCAGTTCCTACTGATCTAGTTCCTCATGGCTGAACATCCATCACTTCAGGTGTGTTAACGATTGGTATTCACTCATGTAGGATACATATACCATTAGGCTCCACCGAGCAATATGTATTAACTTCTTCCGTTGCGAAAGTTGCTGGCCCATCTCTCCACATCATGATTTATCCGGGATCGGATTTTTCATTGGTTCCGGGTTCTTCATTCCAACCAGAGGAACCTTAGGCAACACCGCAGTTAGATCCAATTACATCCACTCTTGCCATGACAGGCACGTGTAAAATTAAATTAACTCAATTCGCACACGGTAGACATTTTCCAATCAAAACCGCAGTGCCGAAGCACGTCCGCTAAAATCCAAGGTTTGAGTTCAACTCTCCTCTCCAATCATGGTTTTTGGCAAAACCTAAAATTGGTCACGTGACGGTATTCTTCCTGTCCACACAGGTGTTATTTGGACATATCATCCATTGTCAAGAATCCATTTTCCCTGGCTTAGTCACTGTCAGAGTTGTCATCAGTTGTTTTGACTCCCACAACAAATCAGCGAGTTACCGTATGATACAACAACGGGTTTCCCCAACAAGCTGCCAATCTTCTTGATGTCCGGAAACTATAAATTGACCGTTGGACTGTTTACTTCCGAGCTGAGTACTTCCGCTTCCAATCCGACCTGTTTATAAACTGTCAAAGCGATGTATGATTCAGCTCACCCACTTCCCCTACACATCTGCAGCTGTTAACTTTGCCCGACCCGTGATGGTTGACATCCGATTGCAACCAGGATCCGACAGGTTCCATCTGTATTCGAATGTTGACAAACTGTCAAGGCGATGCAGGGATTTGTCTCACTCACCACCGAATGTTCCCAATCCGTCGACCAGATGTAAACACGTGCATCTACATTTTCTGGATTTGTTGAAACAATCTTTGGCCTCGACCATGCCGCTAATTCAGAACGCCTTTATTCTCATAATGGTTAAATCACGTTGGTCCATCATGTGACAATGATGGGAGAGAGGGAAGGCTTCTTAGTTTATACTTCACCGCGACACCGCCAGGTACAATAGGAACAAGATGAGATGAGATGAGATGAGAGGAGATGATGAGATGATGGAAGAGAGGGAAGGCTTCTTAGTTTATACTTCACCTCGACCCCGCCAGGTACAAGAGGAACAAGATGAGATGAGATGAGATGAGAAGATGATGGGACAGAGGGAAGGCTTCTTAGTTTATACTTCACCTCGACCCCGCCAGGTACAAGAGGAATAAGATGAGATGAGATGATAGGAGAGAGGGAAGACTTCTTAGTTTATACTTCACCGCGACACCGCCTGGTAAAGAGGAATAAGATGAGATGAGATGAGATGATGAGATGATGGGAGAGAGGGAAAGCTTCTTAGTTTATACTTCACCTCGACCCCGCCAGGTACAAGAGGAACAAGATGAGATGAGATGAGATGAGAAGATGATGGGACAGAGGGAAGGCTTCTTAGTTTATACTTCACCTCGACCCCGCCAGGTACAAGAGGAATAAGATGAGATGGGATGAGATGATGAGATGATGGGAGAGAGGGAAGGCTTCTTAGTTTATACTTCACCTTGACCCCGCCAGGTACAAGAGGAATAAGATGAGATGAGATGAGATGATGAGATGATGGGACAGAGGGAAGGCTTCTTAGTTTATACTTCACCTCGACCCCGCCAGGTACAAGAGGAATAAGATGAGATGAGATGAGATGATGAGATGATGGGAGAGAGGGAAGGCTTCTTAGTTTATACTCCACCACGACACCGCCTGGTAAAGAGGAATAAGATGAGATGAGATGAGATGAGATGATGAGATGATGGGAGAGAGGGAAAGCTTCTTAGTTTATACTTCACCGCGACACCGCCTGGTACAAGAGGAACAAGATGAGATGAGATGAGATGATGAGATGATGGGAGAGAGGGAAGACTTCTTAGTTTATACTTCACCTCGATCCCGCCTGGTACAAGAGGAATAAGATGAGATGAGATGAGAAGATGAGATGATGGGAGAGAGGGAAGGCTTCTTAGTTTATACTTCACCTTGACCCCGCCAGGTACAAGAGGAATAAGATGAGATGAGATTATGAGATGATGAGATGATGGGAGAGAGGGAAGACTTCTTAGTTTATACTTCACCTCGATCCCGCCTGGTACAAGAGGAATAAGATGAGATGAGATGAGAAGATGAGATGATGGGAGAGAGGGAAGGCTTCTTAGTTTATACTTCACCTCGACCCCGCCAGGTACAAGAGGAACAAGATGAGATGAGATGAGATGATGAGATGATGGGAGAGAGGGAAGGCTTCTTAGTTTATACTTCACCGCGACACCGCCAGGTACAAGAGGAACAAGATGAGATGAGATGAGATTATAGGAGAGAGGGAAAACTTCTTAGTTTATACTTCACCGCGACACCGCCAGGTACAGGAGGAACAAGATGAGATGAGATGAGATGATGAGATGATGGGAGAGAGGGAAGGCTTCTTAGTTTATACTTCACCGCGACACCGCCAGGTACAAGAGGAACAAGATGAGATGAGATGAGATGAGATGATGAGATGATGGGAGAGAGGGAAGACTTATTAGTTTATACTTCACCTCGACCCCGCCAGGTACAAGAGGAACAAGATGAGATGAGATGAGATGATGAGATGATGGGAGAGAGGGAAGGCTTCTTAGTTTATACTTCACCTCGACCCCGCCAGGTACAAGAGGAACAAGATGAAATGAGATGATTGTCGTGTCCTCCTTTAAAGTGCCGTCCCTGGAGTGAGGAGAGTCAACACCCACATTATAATATTTTTCTTTCCTATCAATATCCTGGAGAATCCACCAGCTTCCGTCCAACACACTCCATCAGCCCGTGGACACCTTTTCCTATCACTCTCTCACTGTCGTACTATGCCCCCTCTCACACTTCCCCAACGCAACATACTCAACAACTCTTGCTTCTAAAAATTAATAAAGATTAATTTATTAAAAGGAGAAGTGTAACGTATATGAGACGTGTATGCGAAGAAAAATGTGTGTCGTGTATAATAACATAAATGTATATGTCAGCCCTCAAAGTTCAGGATCATAGTGCACACATCATGGCAAGGATTACACGACATCACACGAGTCAGTACAATAGACCTCACCGAAGTCGTATCCTTCTCTCCAGACATGTCCTCCTCCAGGAGCTCTGATGACCATGAGATCTGAATCCATGTAAATATATAATCCGTGGAAAATACTATTATTGTTCCTAACACAACGGTTCCTATTAGTTCTGTATTTTCACTCTTAAACAGTCAATGTATCTAGACAACAATGGCTTGCTTTATTCACTAGATATAGTCTGAAAGTTCTGATTTCCTAGATACATGGAACAACTACACTTCAATGTTTGGTTTCATCTAATGTGAACATCAGTTCCTACTGATCTAGTTCCTCATGGCTGAACATCCATCACTTCAGGTGTGTTAACGATTGGTATTCACTCATGTAGGATACATATACCATTAGGCTCCACCGAGCAATATGTATTAACTTCTTCCGTTGCGAAAGTTGCTGGCCCATCTCTCCACATCATGATTTATCCGGGATCGGATTTTTCATTGGTTCCGGGTTCTTCATTCCAACCAGAGGAACCTTAGGCAACACCGCAGTTAGATCCAATTACATCCACTCTTGCCATGACAGGCACGTGTAAAATTAAATTAACTCAATTCGCACACGGTAGACATTTTCCAATCAAAACCGCAGTGCCGAAGCACGTCCGCTAAAATCCAAGGTTTGAGTTCAACTCTCCTCTCCAATCATGGTTTTTGGCAAAACCTAAAATTGGTCACGTGACGGTATTCTTCCTGTCCACACAGGTGTTATTTGGACATATCATCCATTGTCAAGAATCCATTTTCCCTGGCTTAGTCACTGTCAGAGTTGTCATCAGTTGTTTTGACTCCCACAACAAATCAGCGAGTTACCGTATGATACAACAACGGGTTTCCCCAACAAGCTGCCAATCTTCTTGATGTCCGGAAACTATAAATTGACCGTTGGACTGTTTACTTCCGAGCTGAGTACTTCCGCTTCCAATCCGACCTGTTTATAAACTGTCAAAGCGATGTATGATTCAGCTCACCCACTTCCCCTACACATCTGCAGCTGTTAACTTTGCCCGACCCGTGATGGTTGACATCCGATTGCAACCAGGATCCGACAGGTTCCATCTGTATTCGAATGTTGACAAACTGTCAAGGCGATGCAGGGATTTGTCTCACTCACCACCGAATGTTCCCAATCCGTCGACCAGATGTAAACACGTGCATCTACATTTTCTGGATTTGTTGAAACAATCTTTGGCCTCGACCATGCCGCTAATTCAGAACGCCTTTATTCTCATAATGGTTAAATCACGTTGGTCCATCATGTGACAATGATGGGAGAGAGGGAAGGCTTCTTAGTTTATACTTCACCGCGACACCGCCAGGTACAATAGGAACAAGATGAGATGAGATGAGATGAGAGGAGATGATGAGATGATGGAAGAGAGGGAAGGCTTCTTAGTTTATACTTCACCTCGACCCCGCCAGGTACAAGAGGAACAAGATGAGATGAGATGAGATGATGAGATGATGGGAGAGAGGGAAGGCTTCTTAGTTTATACTTCACCTCGACCCCGCCAGGTACAAGAGGAACAAGATGAGATGAGATGAGATTATAGGAGAGAGGGAAGACTTCTTAGTTTATACTTCACCACAACACCGCCAGGTACAACCAACAGGCGATATGTTGCCACCCCTAGTGTTGTTACAGACCAATCGACAATGGATGTGGGGATTATAACAATACCAAGCGGGTTAATTTTACTTCCCAGAACATTTTCCGATGCCCGTTGTTTAGGCTAGATGGACCTGGAAACCAGGCAGATCTTTTAACATGTCCACTTCGATGAGGATTTGAACACATGGACACCGGGTCGCCAGGCAAGAGTTCTAGCCACTGCGCTAGCTGCTCCCGACAAACAATAGTGCAATGTAACGTTTGTAATCATTAAATAAAGCAAGCCCTTAGAAACTGTGACAAAAAACGGATGGGTTTAAAAAGTTATCCTAATGCTAGTTTTTCTCAATTAACTCAAATTTCTCTGTAGCGTCGGATCAAGTAATGGCAAGGATGAGTTACGCCAAGCAACAAATTTCCCCCTAAAATAACAAATCACGTACACATTGTAGAGGAGTAATCCGTGAAGCAAATTGTTTATATTACAGTATTATAACATCACCACGTTGGCTGCTTATAAATGTGCAATATTGTGCCTGCCCCGCCATTTGCTCCGCCTGTAACACCGCCTTAACAATATGATTGGCTCAAGCAGGTGTGAAAATCCACATTTTAAATTATCCAACGTGGTCATTCTTCAAAGCCGGTTAACTATACTCTTTCTGCCAGGACCAATAGCCGGCTGCTGTATGTAAAGTATATATTTACACAGCAGCCGTGTCCGGAGACCAAGAGGTTGAGTTCGTGAACTAGGTATACTATTCCTTGTAGTCGACCATTGCCTGCAGACAGCGGGCTGTTCCCAGATGCTGCAGGGTTTATTATTGCGGCGGTGTAAAACAAAAATTGACATCGATTATATTCTCTCCTCAATGTTTCCCTTGCGTCAATTTTTGCAGAGAATCCGCCACCTTTTACGACTGTGTATAATGTACTCGTTATCATAAGTGGTTTGGTGAGAGGCGGGGAAAGGGAGACGGTCGGGTAGTAATTGAACAAGACGCTGGAGCGGGAAAGCTGGCTTGCAGTCGACAAAATTACAATAGCTTTTTGAACAGCCAGGTTGACTCCTTGACCCAGTTCACCTGAATGAGCTCTGGATAGATCGGCTGGTGCTACAGTATCTAGTTGCGGTACGTTTGGCAACTGCCGTCTGTCGCGTTTGTTCACATGTAAACCTGCTGCAGTCATGTTTGAAATGGTGGAAATGAGACAATTCGGTAGTACAAGAGAGACAAGCTTGTATGTTTCTGTGTCTACCTGAGAAATGGCTTACATCTGTGACAAGATACTGTTGCGTTCACTATTACACTGTGGGGCCTGGGATGTCAGGCCTTCTGTTCTGTTTAACACAGCTTCCCCAAATGAGTACCCACCTTCTATTGAACGACGTTAAGTAATTCTAAAAGTACATAAAGCTTTGCCCGTGTTAAATGCTTGCGACTGGTTCCGTATATTCTTACTGACATACTTCCACCCCTACTTTGTGGTACAGACTTTAAATTGTGGGGCCGGTTGAGGCATGGAAGTGAAAATGTCCCATTCCGTGACTGAGCAAACAACATTCGCTCAGAATCATTCATAATTATTTGTGTCATTTTCCATCAACATCAGAGAATAGTTGAAAGCTACAGTGAATTGCATGCAGCTGTTCTCGACTTCTTTCTTTCTCTCTTTGTGTCTTTCTATCTCTTTTTGTTTCATGTGTTGTCTTTCTATCTTTCTTTCTTCTTTTTTCCTCATTGTTTTATCTTTTCATGCTTTGTTTGTTTCATTTCTTACTTCTTTATTTGTGTCATTGCTTCCTTCATGCTTTGTTTCATTTCTTCATTCTTTCTTTGTTTCATCCGTCATTCTTTGTTTCATCCCTTCATTCTTTGATTCATTCATTCATTCTTTATTTGTTTCGTTCATTATTATGTCTTTGTTCAATTCTGATTATTTTTTTTACTTCCTTCCTCCTCCTTTCTTTATTTAATTCCTTCATCCTTTCTTTGCTTCTTCTGTTTGTGTCTTTCCCTTTGTGTCTTTGTTTCTTTTTCTTTCTGATCTCTCTTTATTCTGTCTCTGTTTCAATTATATATTCTTTGTTTAATTTTCTTTCTTTCAGTTTGTTTTCTCTCTGTGTCCATCTCTCTCTCTCTCTCTCTCTCTCTCTCTCTCTCTCTCTCTCTCTCTCTCTCTCTCTCTCTCTCTCTCTCTCTCTCTCTCTTGCTCATTCGTCTCCCAGCCTCTTTCAAAACATGTAGATTACTCATGTTGATTGTCCAAGGAATGTTCAACATTCTTCTGTAAAACCACATTTCTGAGACCTGGGGGAATTTTTCGCTTGTTTACCAATAGAGGAAAATTCACATGCATGTGTTAGAACTGGTTCTATGTGACATGCAATAATTCTTGTTCTAACCTCCAACTGCCGTCTCCCTGGCGAAGGCGTTATTGGCTTTCTCCGTAATCCCGCATATCCAAGTGAGGTAACGCAGCTGCGCGAGATTCGGTAGTGGATCGCGTCGCATTGGTTCCTTACAGGGGTATGTGAGCCGGTCGCTCAGAAAGCTATGGCAAACTACTGAGCGTAATCTTGCCATGACATCAACAACAGCGGTAAAATGCTGGTGTTGACTGCAACGTCCTGTAAATACGATATGCGGGGAAAAAACACCTTCAATTGCAGAATGTTTGTTTAGCACATAATGTTCTTCCTGTATAGAAGCGGCTGGCCGAGTGGCTAGAACGCCGGACTCTCATTCGGAAGACCCGGGTTCGAATCCTCGGTAAGGTGTGGGATTTTTTTCTGTCGGGGGCAAAAAGAAAATCCTAACCTGCACAGTTCGCGGCGACTGCACTAGCCAGGCGGCCTTAATTCCTCAGGCTCAAAGACCCCTCTGCCATACACCGCAAGGTACTATATTGGCAGTAAATGACAGTAAATGACAGTTCTTCCAGTTATAAAATGTAGTTTTGCTTGTCCTATTTTGTTGCTTATCTCCGTGGTGCATCTTCCATCTGATGTTATCCCCCGCCTAGATACTTGAATGTCTGCACTAGCTCTGTTCGCTGACACGGTTTTGAAATATGGACAACGAATAAGCACGGTGAACAAAGTGTGGAGGCATTCCAGAGTGGTATTATTAAAATAAATAAAGGGGTTCATCATCATCATTATCATGTTGCCCTGCCAGCTGATGTAGGAGTCCATGTCTCTGCACAAATGTCGGTCCCGCTGTGTTGGTCAACTCTGTCGATGACATTCGTCCGTGCCTGTTGGAAATCAGTTGAATTGTATTAGGGGCGTTCATTTGAAACCCGTGCCAATGGCTTTATTACAAAAGCATTAAAAAAAAAACATTAACAGGTGTGGTAGAATTAAACAAAGCATTCATTTTGAATGAATTATGCACCATGGGTTGGTCAGAAGAAGTCGCCGTAGGCATTCAGGCAAGCATCCCATTGCTTAGGTAGGCGGCGAATGCCGTCCGCAAAAAAGAATTGTGGTTGCTCACTGAACCAAGTGTTGACCGCGTTCATTACGTCATGAATGAGGGAAATCGTTGCCCCTTCAGAGCTTTTTTTAGAGGTCCGAACAAATGAAAATCACATTTTGCTGAATTTTGCAGAATTTCCCACTTCTTCCTTGCTAATGCTTCCTGCACAATCTTTGGGATATGCTGACGAGCATTATTGTGCAACAAAATCACACCGCGAGAAAGCATGCCGGGTCATTTATTCTTGAAAGCTTTTTGTAGCGTGTCTAGTGTTTGCAAGTAGTGGGTAGAGTTGATATTGACACCAGGTTCTTTAAAGTCGGCCAACAATAGCCCTTCAGGGTCAAAAAATGCGCTCAGCATAACCTTACCAGCGGAAACCTGTAACTTAATTTTTTTGGCTTTTGGTGATCCAGCATGCTTCTATTGCATGCTCTCTCGTTTGCTGCTCGGCTCAAAGTGGTGACACCATGAGTCATCGCCTGCCACTGTGCGGAAGAGAAATGCATCACCCTCCACTCTGTAACGCAGCAAGTGGTTCAAACACCATCCCATGCATTCCTCTTTTTGGTGGTCGTTCAACATCCGTGGTACCCACTGTGAACACACCTTCCGATATTGCAGTTTCTTACGAACGACCTTTTGAATTGTCCCAATTGACACATCAAATTCTTTCGTTAGCAAACGTATGCTTCGACAACGGTTCATCTGTACTGCTGCATCAATTTTGGCGATGGTTTTTTCTGTTGCAACAATATGCGCTTGGCCCGGCCGTCGAAGATCTGTCGTGAACTGACGACCTTTCTGAAACATTCGTGCCCAATCTATCACTGTTGTCTTCGACATACATTTGTTACCGTACGCTGCCTGCACTTTTCGATAAATATCCATTGGTCGACATCCTTCAAATGAAAGAAGCTGAATCACCGCTCTTTGGACGGATAGACAGATCAACCCGCCATTTTCGCAACGGTCAGAAACAGAACCTATGCATCATGGGACGATAAGCACGTGTTCTTTTATTCATTGGTCAGTACTTATCACATGTTCAACATACACAATTTAGTGTGGTGCGGCACGAACGGATTTCAAATGAACGTACCTTATAAATATGTGCACATGAACCAGTTTGTGACAAAATAACAACAAAGAAAACTTCTTAACGTGATCAGACAGCGACAACCCGTATGGTTGGGTCACACCCTGGGACAGTAGGAAACCCGCATGACTGGTCAGACCCTGGGTTACGGAGGAACACTACAGAGAGTATTGGATAGCAAAATAATGGGGGCAAGTGGAAGGGTTAGACACTGGGACAAGTGGAAGGGTTAGACACTGGGACAAGTGGAAGGGTTAGACACTGTGACAAGTGGAAGGAGTAGACACTGGGACAGGTGGAAGGAGTAGATACTGGGACAAGTGGACAGGTTAGATACTGGGATAAGTGGAAGGCTGGGACAAGTGGAAGGGTTGTACACTGGGACAGGTGGAAGGGATAGACACGTGGAACATGAAGAGGTACCCAAGAACAACATTTATAAAACAGACATATACTCATCTATCAATGCAGACATACAAGGGGTTAAAGAGAGCGGCACAAAGCAGACAGGTGTGGAATGGAATGATCTGGAAGCGTCATGGCTAGTCCAAGAGTTGAAATACTGGATCATTATGATGATCATAATAATGATGCTGTTGGTGATAATGATGATGGTGATGATGATGATGATACGATGATGATGATGATGATGATGATGATGATGATGATGATGTTGATGATGATGATACGATGATGATGATGATGATGATGATGATGATGATGATGATGATGATGATGATGTTGATGATGATGATACTGATGATGATGATGATGATGATGAAGATGATGATGATGATGATGATGATGATGATGATGATGATGATGATGATGATGATGATGATGATGATGATGATGATGATGATGAAGATGACGATGATGATGATGATGATGATGATGATGATGATGATGATGATGATGATGATGATGATGATGATGATGATGATGATGATGATGATGATGATGATGACGCAGGTGAGACCTGGACAATAGGCAGAAAGCTGAGAAACATCTAGTGGCAGCAGACATGTTATTTCTGAGGATAGTACAAAGAAGACCCCTGACGAACAGACAACCACAGGAGACAGTCCTGCAAGAAAGAAATGAAAACCGTAAACTCATTACATATGTGTGCCGTTGACGGTCAAGATGTTTTGGGCATGTTATGAGGAGAAACACACTCGAAAATTGTGTGACAACTGACAAACTTGAAGGGGAAAAAGCCAGGGGAAGACAATGTTATGAATGCTTAGATAGCTATGCCACATGGAGTTATCGGGAGTACAACACAGCCCTGATCTTAGACTGGTGATCATGCAGGATGGCGAGCTATCTATCTATCTATCTATCTATCTATCTATCTATCTATCTATCTATCTATCTATCTATCTATCTATCTATCTATCTATCTATCTATCTACCTATCTATCTATCTATCTATCTGTCTGTCTGTCTGTCTGTCTGTCTGTCTGTCTGTCTGTCTGTCTATGTGCGTCCACCCATTGCCTCTCTGTATGTTGTTACTCACTCTGTCTTTCTCCGTCTCTCTATCCGTCTCCTTCAGTTCATGCAATCTGTCAATTCTCACATCTCCTTTCTCAATCTTGTCAGTGGAATTCAATTTCTCTTCTCCCTCAGTCACCCAATCTCTCCGTATCTCCCGTCCTCTCTTCTTCCTTTCTTTTTTCTTAATCCATTTTTCATAGCCAGTCCCACGATCTCTAAAATTTCTCCCCTCCTCTCATATCCCCACGGCGCCCCTCTCCGCCCACAACAAACATCTCTATACAAGTGTTTTCATTTTGAATTATCCCCCATCCCCGTCTTAAATAATCCGACAGTACGGATTATCCCCCGTGGCGCCCTTCTGCAATGAGCCCCTTCTGTATGCGGGATGTATCGACCGGTCCAAAGACGCTACAGACGGGCGTCATCACCCTGTCATTACTTCCCGCCATTGCTTTATGAACCGTGTACTCTTTGCGTGCAGTTTCAATAACGCTCTTCATAAATCCTCACGAATGAAAACTTCGCGGTATGTTCCCTTCGCAGCTGCAGAAATACCAATAGCCGTGTCCCCAGAGCTTATTTGTAATAAATAACGGACACTTGACAATTTGCTTGCCAGGGGATGTCAGCTTGGGGGAGTATCGTCACTGATGTGTGTGCACTAAGGGAGTCTGGTCTCGGGGAATGAGCACCGAGGGAGTGTGCACGAAGGGATAGAACATCGAGAAAGTGTGCACTGATGGAATGTGCACTGAAGGATAAAACATCCAGGGAGTGTGCAATGGAGGGATAGAATACCGAGGGAGTGTGCACTGAGGGATAGAATACCGAGGGAGTGTGCAATGAGGGATAGAATGCCGAGGGAGTGTGCAATGAGGGATAGAACACCCAGAGAGTGTGCACTGAGGGATAGAACACTGAGGGAGTGTGCACTGGGGAATAGAACACTGAGGGAGTGTGCACTTGGGGGTAGAACACTGAGGGAGTGTGCACTGGGGGATAGAATACTGAGGGAGTGTGCACTGGGGGATGGAACATTGAGGGAGTGTGCACTGGGGGATAGAACACTGAGGGAGTGTGCACTGGTGGATGGAACACTGAGGGAGTGTGCACTGGGGGATAGAACACTGAGGGAGTGCGCTGGGGATGAAACACTGAGGGAGTGCACTGGGGGATGGAACACTGAGGGAGTGTGCACTGGGGGATGGAACACTGAGGGAGTGCACTGGTGGATGGAACACTGAGGGAGTGTGCACTGGGGGATATAACACTGAGGGAGTGTGCACTGGGGGATAGAACACTGAGGGAGTGTGCACTGGGGGATAGAACACCGAGGGAGTGCACTGGGGATGGAACACTGAGGGAGTGTGCACTGGGGGATAGAACACTGAGGGAGTGTGCACTGGGGATAGAACACCGAGGAAGTGCACTGGGGGATGGAACACTGAGGGAGTGTGCACTGGGGGATAGAACACTGAGGGAGTGTGCACTGGGGGATAGAACACTGAGGGAGTGTGCACTGAGGGATAGAACACCGAGGGAGTGTGCACTGGGGGATAGAACACTGAGGGAGTGTGCACTGGGGGATAGAACACTGAGGGAGTGTGCACTGGGGGATAGAACACTGAGGGAGTGTGCACTGGGGGATAGAACACTGAGGGAGTGTGCACTGGGGGATGGAACACTGAGGGAGTGTGCACTGGGGGATAGAACACTGAGGGAGTGTGCACTGGGGGATAGAACACTGAGGGAGTGTGCACTGGGGGATAGAACACCGAGGGAGTGCACTGGGGGATAGAACACTGAGGGAGTGTGCACTGGGGGATAGAACACAGAGGGAGTGTGCACTGGAGGATAGAACACTGAGGGAGTGTGCACTGAGGGATAGAACACAGAGGGAGTGTGCACTGGGGGATAGAACACTGAGGGAGTGTGCACTGGGGGATAGAACACTGAGGGAGTGTGCATGGACGGACGGACGGCTGGATGGATGGATAGATAGATAGATAGATAGATAGATAGATAGATAGATAGATAGATAGATAGATAGATAGATAGATAGATAGATAGATAGATAGATAGATAGATAGATAGATAGATAGATAGATAGATAGATAGATCTAAAAAGAATCAGACAGGAATAAAACGTCTCTCATATGTCACATTGTAACTATTTGCATCCTGGTGTCCACATTACGTGAGGACCCGCCTAGCCCACCGTGGAGTCGGGTGGTCGGGCAGTTAGTCTTGCCGATACCCCATCGACCTGAGATAGACCACGATATTCAGTGTTCCCCTCCAGTATTGTTGTCAGAGACCTATTGTTCTGTTTCCTCACCCCTCCAGTACTGTTGTCAGAGACCTATTGTTCTGTTTCCTCACCCCTCCAGTATTGTTGTCAGAGACCTATTGTTCTGTTTTCTCACCCCTCCAGTATTGTTGTCAGAGATCTATTGTTCTGTTTCCCCGCCCCTCCAGTATTGTTGTCAGAGACCTATTGTTCTGTTTCCTCACCCCTCCAGTATTGTTGTCAGAGATCTATTGTTCTGTTTCCTCACCCCTCCAGTATTGTTGTCAGAAACCTATTGTTCTCTTTCATCACCCCTCTAGGGTCAAGACTAGCCAAAATACCATTCTTTTACCAATCTTGGTGGATTGGGGCGGCGGGGGAGGCATGGATGGATACAGAAAAGCAAAATGAGAGTGGGAGATCATTGAGTCAAGAAAAGATAGTGTTTTTGAAAGGTAAAGTTAACAATCTCGTAATAACTAGGGACTGGGGGTAAAAAAAAAAAAAGGTGGGGGTGGGGGAGGGAACGAACGAATACACTTTATTGTCAGAGGGTTAAGGGGCACTCAAGCCCGCCAGAGAGAGAGAGAGAGAGAGAGAGAGAGAGAGAGAGAGAGAGAGAGAGAGAGAGAGAGAGAGAGAGAGAGAGAGAGAGAGAGAGGATGTCATACAACATGGCACGTTTTGGAACTGAACGGGTGCCGTTCAATAACGACTTTTCTGACCAGGCGTGTTTGTTCCCTAACGCTTGATGAGAAATTTCCACAAATTGTCAGGGGCGAGCAAACAGCCACACACGGGGGACTGTGTACACTTGTGCCTATAGAACTCCTCAAATTTGGCCGGTCTAGTGTACACACACCGTTGTACAACTCACATGTACAACACATTTTTTCGGATGTTGCATATTTGAACAACACGGGTGGGGTGGGAGAAATGGGGGAGGCTATCTTAATGATGGATCAATAGCACGTGATTTTTAGAAGACAAGAGGAAAATTAATGCTACTAAACCCGCCATTTTAGAGACGTCTGAATTTGGCACGCGTTTTCTTAGAAAGATGTAATCTGGCCATCTTTGCTTGATCGCTAGTCGGAGCACCTTTTTTCTTGTCATATGCCTGTTTGTCTGTTGTGCTGGTCATCCCTTTTCTTTTTATTTTCTCTCCTGCCCATTATTCTCTCTCCCCCCCCCCGCCCCCCTCCCCATACTTGGTCGTCTGCCGCTGTAAAGTAATTGAGATGGCTAATTCCCTTCCTATGCCTCTGGGGTTGTTAATTCTAGGGTTGTTAACCATATGGTTAACTCTGGGATTGTAAACTCTGGAATTGTTAACTATATGGTTGTTTACTCTGGGATTGTAAACTCTGGAATTGTTAACTGTCTGGTTGTTAACTCTGGGATTGTAAACTATGGAATTGTTAACATTGTGGTTGTTAACTCTGGGATTGTTAACAATATGGTTGTTAACTCTGGGATTATAAACTCTGGAATTGTTAACTAAATGGTTGTTAACTCTGGGATTGTTAAGAGTGTGGTTGTTAGCTCTGGGATTGTTAAGAGTGTGATTGTTAACTATGGAATTGTTAAGAGTGTGGTTGTTAACTCTGGGATTGTTAAGAGTTGGTTGTTAACTCTGGGATTGTTAACAGTGTGGTTGCTAACTCCGGGATTGTTAACAGGGTGGTTGCTAACTCTGGGATTATTAAGAGTGTGGTTGCTAACTCTGGGATTGTTAACAGTGTGGTTGCTAACTCTGGGATTCTTGCCAGTGTGGTTGTTAACTCTTGGATTGTTATAGTGTGGTTGTTAACTCTGGGATTTGAAATTCTAGAATTGTTAACAGTGTAATTGCTAACTTTGGGATTGTTAACAGTGTGGTTGCTAACTCTGGGATTGTTAAGAGTGTGGTTGTCAACTCTATGATTTTAAATTATAGAATTGTTAACAACGTAGTTGTTAACTTTGAGATTGTTAACAATGTGGTTGCTAACTTTGGGATTGCAAGATTGTGGTTGTTAACTTTGGGATCTTAAACTCTGGAATTTTTAACAGTCTGGTTGTTAATCGTGTGGATTGTTGACTGTATGGTTAAGTCTAGGATATTCAATACTATGGTTATTGATTCTGGTATTGTTAAGAGTGTGGTTGTTAACTATGGAATTGTCGACTCTGAGATTGTTAACCCCGGTGTTGTTAGCTCAGGCGTTGTTAGCTCTGTGGTGTTAATTTTAGCGCTGATAACTCTGGAATTGTTAACTCCTAGTATGTTAACTCTAATATTGTTAACTAGTTAGTTAGTTAGTTAGTTAGTCGACAGATCATCCTCGTTGCACATCGGACCATTCAGTCCATAAGTGCTCGGATCCCCTCCTCAGCAAATCCCGCAGCGTGTAGCGGCTAACGACGCCAGTTCTGTGTTGGTTTATCAATCTTCTTTGGCTTCCTGCGTAGTGTTCTTGTTTGGCCACCCCTCTTTTAATTTGCTGCTCTCGCAGTCTGGCCATTGTTGTAGATTCACAGTCATCACTTGGTTCTTGCAAAAGTCTCACTTCTCGTAGAGCATTCAGAATGTCAGCCTGGTCCATGGCGCGTCCGCCCTCCACAGTAGCCTCACCTGCGAGCTTGTCAGCCCGCTCATTTCCTTGTACTCCCGCATGCCCTGGCACGAAGATGAAACTAATCTTTGCCAGCCGAGACCGCTTCAGAGGCAGCAACCATTCTCTTCGGATCGACCCCTCCTCTATCCTCTTGATCATGTTCATTGAGTCGCTAAGGAAACAAGCCCTAGTGAATGTCTGTGTCTCGAGCCATGTTATTGCTTTACTTACTGCCATGACTTCCATGGTCAGGCTACTTGTGGTTTCAGTGAAAGCACCAGAGTCCTCCTTCACAATTCTCCCTCCGGCCCGAGCTGTAAAGGCCCATGAGCTTCTCACATGTCGGACGACCGACCCATCTGTGTAGATGACCGCGTCACTGTCTAGCGAATTCTCGAAAATCAACGCTTGTACTTCAGCCTCCACAGCAGCCGGATTTTCTTGTCTGCATTTTCTATCTAGTTGGATGCAAACTGAAAAGGATGTGCAGAAGTCTGTTGGCACTTGCACCCACTCCTCGCCAGGTTCTAAGTCCTCAAGTGAACACACCTGTTGAAGAATGTCTTCGGCTTGACCCATCCACGACCGTCCTCTTTTTAACCTGCTGCCCTTCACCTTCCTAATTTCACTATGCAGTGGATGCTGTGTGTTTGCGTTAATTCTGAGGTAGGCGCGTGCCCTGCAAACTTGCATTCTCTCTTCAATGGTTGGAAAATCAAGAAGGTAGCGCATCGCCCTGCATGCTGTATCTCTTGTACATCCAAGAATAATGCGCATAGCTTCATTCTGTATCCTTTCCATCCTTTCTATCTGCTTATGGCTGACAGTCAGGATTGCCATTGCATACTCCAAAACAGACATGACCAGCCCCTCGTACAGAAGACATAGATGGCGCTGCTCACAGTTTGCTGCCGCCATCACCCGCATCGCTGCCAAACCCCGCTTGGCCTTTGTTATCACCTGGTCTATGTGCACATTATAAGCAAGGCTTCGATCAAACCGTATCCCCAGGTAATTCATTGCCTGCGTTCTTTCCACCGTCTCTGAACACAGCATTACAGTTGGTGTTGGATTGTTAACTAGCTCTGTTGACTCTAAAATTATACATTCTTTGGTTGGTAACTCTAATGTTAACTCTGTGGTTGTTACCTGTGGGGTAGAATCTGATTTTAACGTTGAATGTTGTTAACGATGTAAGGTTGTTAATTAATGTTAACTCTGCGGTTTGTGGCTCTGGAGCTCTTAAGTCTGAGATTGCTAACGCTGTTAACTCTCTTTGTTAAATATGGAGAGGGGGTGAGTGGTCTCGAGGTATGGTGTCCGCTTCGAGTGCTGGAGGTCCCGGGTTCAAGCCCCGGTGAGGGCCGGGAATATTTTTACGTGGACTTCTAGTAACAAAATTTCCCCTGGTCTCTAGGTACTGAGATCGGACGCCCGTGTGTATTGTTGCGCATGTTAAAAAAAAAATCCCTTGGCAGTTGGAAATCGAAAAACAGCAGCCTAACGGCGCTTCCCGGACAAAATTTCGAGTTAAAAATTTACCCAAAGTATTTCTGGATCCTCGCCGGTGCTACGGAGTTCATGCACTGAGCTGAGATTCTCCCGACTCAGGCTTGAGTTAGGAGTAGAATGGAGCACTTATGGGTTACACCCGTGTGCCGTGATGTTGATCTGTCGACTAAACTAAATTAAACATTGTTAAATATGACGTTAACTCCGAGGACCTTATCTCTGTAGTTAACTCTGCGGTTGTTAACTCTGCGATTGTTAACTCTCGTTGTTAAGTATGATGTTAACTCTGAGGTTGTTAAATCTGAGGTTGTTAAGTTTAGTTGTTAACTCGGATTTTGTTAAATATGCGGTCAACTTAGGAGTTGAAGAAAACTGTTCTATTTCTTTCCAATGTTAACATTTGCTTTCTGTGTGTGTGAGCTTGCGAGTACGCGCGTGTGAGTGTTTTTTTTTTTTTTTTTGTTTCTTTCGATCTGGCAAACAAAGCCAATTGTGGCACATGGCAGATTGTTGATCTATTCAGCACGGTGGCAGAATTAG
The DNA here is from genome assembly GCA_963921405.1 of Cepaea hortensis. Lineage (NCBI taxonomy): Eukaryota > Metazoa > Mollusca > Gastropoda > Stylommatophora > Helicidae > Cepaea > Cepaea hortensis. Next base: position 165,937,995 of record OY992878.1, read on the forward strand.
AAGAGACACGACGAACTAAATCACAGACACAAACTACTGCGCTAATAGCAAATTTGTACAGACATCGATTCTGCGCCCAGATTCCGCTTTTTGTTCACTTTTAATTAAAAGAACATTATGTTTCATCATTACATTACCGTTCCCAATTATATTATAAATACACTGTTGTCATTATTGCTTCTTCTTCCATTATTTTAGGTGACAAATGAGTGGTTTTTCATATTACTCTTTTGTTCTTTTTGAGCATTACAAATAAATTGTTTTAGTTATTACACATGTGGTTCCGGTTGTTTTCTCTCGCTGTAATGTTAATGTAAATCCTGGCGGATGGAGGATTCGGGGGGGGGGGGGGGGGGGATAGGATAGGATGAGTGTAAACACATGGCATTCGTCAATTCAGAGGTCGCTAGATTCAGCGATATGTGCTGGTGTTACTGTCGTTGTATGTTGATATTCTTACTGTTGGCATTGGTGGTGTTATTGTTACTGTTGGTGTTGGTGGTGTTATTATTACAGTTGGTGGTGTTATTATTACAGTTGGTGGTGTTATTATTACAGTTGGTGTTGTTATTATTACTGTTGGTGGTGTTATTATTACAGTTGGTGTTGTTATTATTACAGTTGGTGGTGTTATTATTACAGTTGGTGTTGTTATTATTACTGTTGGTGGTGTTATTATTACAGTTGGTGTTGTTATTATTACTGTTGGTGGTGTTATTATTACAGTTGGTGGTGTTATTATTACAGTTGGTGGTGTTATTATTACAGTTGGTGGTGTTATTATTACAGTTGGTGGTGTTATTATTACAGTTGGTGTTGTTATTATTACAGTTGGTGGTGTTATTATTACAGTTGGTGTTGTTATTATTACTGTTGGTGGTGTTATTATTACAGTTGGTGGTGTTATTATTACAGTTGGTGGTGTTATTATTACAGTTGGTGGTGTTATTATTACAGTTGGTGGTGTTATTATTACAGTTGGCATTGGTGGTGTTATTGTTACTGTTGGCATTGGTGGTGTTATTGTTACTGTTGGTGGTGTTGTTATTACTGTTGGTGGTGTTATTGTTACTGTTGGTGTTGGTGGTGTTGTTATTACTGTTGGTGGTGTTATTGTTACTGTTGGTGGTGTTATTGTTACTGTTGGTGGTGTTATTGTTACTGTTGGTGTTGGTGGTGTTGTTATTACTGTTGGTGGTGTTATTGTTACTGTTGGTGGTGTTATTGTTACTGTTGGTGGTGTTATTGTTACTGTTGGTGGTGTTATTGTTACTGTTGGTGGTGTTATTGTTACTGTTGGTGTTGGTGGTGTTGTTATTACTGTTGGTGGTGTTATTGTTACTGTTGGTGGTGTTATTGTTACTGTTGGCATTGGTGGTGTTATTGTTACTGTTGGTGGTGTTATTGTTACTGTTGGTGGTGTTGTTATTACTGTTGGTGGTGTTGTTATTACTGTTGGTGGTGTTGTTATTACTGTTGGTGGTGTTATTGTTACTGTTGGTGGTGTTATTGTTACTGTTGGTGGTGTTGTTATTACTGTTGGTGTTGGTGGTGTTGTTATTACTGTTGGTGTTGGTGGTGTTGTTATTACTGTTGGTGGTGTTATTGTTACTGTTGGTGGTGTTATTGTTACTGTTGGTGGTGTTGTTATTACTGTTGGTGGTGTTGTTATTACTGTTGGTGGTGTTATTGTTACTGTTGGTGTTGGTGGTGTTGTTATTACTGTTGGTGGTGTTATTGTTACTGTTGGTGGTGTTATTATTACTGTTGGTGGTGTTGTTATTACTGTTGGTGGTGTTATTGTTACTGTTGGTGGTGTTATTGTTACTGTTGGTGGTGTTATTGTTACTGTTGGTGGTGTTGTTATTACAGTTGGCATTGGTGGTGTTATTATTACAGTTGGCATTGGTGGTGTTATTGTTACTGTTGGTGGTGTTATTATTACTGTTGGTGGTGTTATTATTACAGTTGGCATTGGTGGTGTTATTATTACAGTTGGCATTGGTGGTGTTATTATTACAGTTGGCATTGGTGGTGTTATTGTTACTAATGGTGGTGTTATTGTTACTGTTGGTGGTGTTATTGTTACTGTTGGTGGTGTTGTTATTACTGTTGGTGGTGTTATTGTTACTGTTGGTGGTGTTGTTATTACAGTTGGCATTGGTGGTGTTATTATTACAGTTGGCATTGGTGGTGTTATTGTTACTGTTGGTGGTGTTATTGTTACTGTTGGTGGTGTTATTGTTACTGTTGGTGTTGGTGGTGTTGTTATTACTGTTGGTGGTGTTATTGTTACTGTTGGTGGTGTTATTGTTACTGTTGGTGGTGTTATTGTTACTGTTGGTGGTGTTATTGTTACTGTTGGTGTTGGTGGTGTTGTTATTACTGTTGGTGGTGTTGTTATTACTGTTGGTGGTGTTATTGTTACTGTTGGTGGTGTTATTGTTACTGTTGGTGGTGTTATTGTTACTGTTGGTGTTGGTGGTGTTATTGTTACTGTTGGTGGTGTTATTGTTACAGTTGGCATTGGTGGTGTTATTGTTACTGTTGGTGGTGTTATTGTTACTGTTGGTGGTGTTATTGTTACTGTTGGTGTTGGTGGTGTTGTTATTACTGTTGGTGGTGTTGTTATTACTGTTGGTGGTGTTATTATTACAGTTGGTGGTGTTATTATTACAGTTGGTGGTGTTATTATTACAGTTGGCATTGGTGGTGTTATTGTTACTGTTGGTGGTGTTGTTATTACTGTTGGTGGTGTTATTATTACAGTTGGCATTGGTGGTGTTATTATTACAGTTGGCATTGGTGGTGTTATTATTACTGTTGGTGGTGTTGTTATTACTGTTGGTGGTGTTATTGTTACTGTTGGTGTTGGTGGTGTTGTTATTACTGTTGGTGGTGTTATTGTTACTGTTGGTGGTGTTATTGTTACTGTTGGTGGTGTTATTGTTACTGTTGGTGTTGGTGGTGTTGTTATTACTGTTGGTGGTGTTATTGTTACTGTTGGTGGTGTTATTGTTACTGTTGGTGGTGTTATTGTTACTGTTGGTGGTGTTATTGTTACTGTTGGTGGTGTTATTGTTACTGTTGGTGTTGGTGGTGTTGTTATTACTGTTGGTGGTGTTATTGTTACTGTTGGTGGTGTTATTGTTACTGTTGGCATTGGTGGTGTTATTGTTACTGTTGGTGGTGTTGTTATTACTGTTGGTGGTGTTGTTATTACTGTTGGTGGTGTTGTTATTACTGTTGGTGGTGTTATTGTTACTGTTGGTGGTGTTATTGTTACTGTTGGTGTTGGTGGTGTTGTTATTACTGTTGGTGGTGTTATTGTTACTGTTGGTGGTGTTATTGTTACTGTTGGTGGTGTTGTTATTACTGTTGGTGGTGTTGTTGTTACTGTTGGTGGTGTTGTTATTACAGTTGGCATTGGTGGTGTTATTATTACAGTTGGCATTGGTGGTGTTATTGTTACTGTTGGTGGTGTTATTATTACTGTTGGTGGTGTTATTATTACAGTTGGCATTGGTGGTGTTATTGTTACTGTTGGTGGTGTTGTTATTACTGTTGGTGGTGTTATTGTTACTGTTGGTGGTGTTGTTATTACAGTTGGCATTGGTGGTGTTATTATTACAGTTGGCATTGGTGGTGTTATTGTTACTGTTGGTGGTGTTATTGTTACTGTTGGTGGTGTTATTGTTACTGTTGGTGTTGGTGGTGTTGTTATTACTGTTGGTGGTGTTATTGTTACTGTTGGTGGTGTTATTGTTACTGTTGGTGGTGTTATTGTTACTGTTGGTGTTGGTGGTGTTGTTATTACTGTTGGTGGTGTTATTGTTACTGTTGGTGGTGTTATTGTTACTGTTGGTGGTGTTATTGTTACTGTTGGTGTTGGTGGTGTTGTTATTACTGTTGGTGGTGTTATTGTTACTGTTGGTGGTGTTATTGTTACTGTTGGTGGTGTTATTGTTACTGTTGGTGGTGTTATTGTTACTGTTGGTGGTGTTATTGTTACTGTTGGTGTTGGTGGTGTTGTTATTACTGTTGGTGGTGTTATTGTTACTGTTGGTGGTGTTATTGTTACTGTTGGCATTGGTGGTGTTATTGTTACTGTTGGTGGTGTTGTTATTACTGTTGGTGGTGTTGTTATTACTGTTGGTGGTGTTGTTATTACTGTTGGTGGTGTTATTGTTACTGTTGGTTGTGTTATTGTTACTGTTGGTGTTGGTGGTGTTGTTATTACTGTTGGTGGTGTTATTGTTACTGTTGGTGGTGTTATTGTTACTGTTGGTGGTGTTGTTATTACTGTTGGTGGTGTTATTGTTACTGTTGGTGGTGTTGTTATTACAGTTGGCATTGGTGGTGTTATTATTACAGTTGGCATTGGTGGTGTTATTGTTACTGTTGGTGGTGTTATTGTTACTGTTGGTGGTGTTATTGTTACTGTTGGTGTTGGTGGTGTTGTTATTACTGTTGGTGGTGTTATTGTTACTGTTGGTGGTGTTATTGTTACTGTTGGTGGTGTTATTGTTACTGTTGGTGTTGGTGGTGTTGTTATTACTGTTGGTGGTGTTATTGTTACTGTTGGTGGTGTTATTGTTACTGTTGGTGGTGTTATTGTTACTGTTGGTGGTGTTATTGTTACTGTTGGTGGTGTTATTGTTACTGTTGATGTTGGTGGTGTTGTTATTACTGTTGGTGGTGTTATTGTTACTGTTGGTGGTGTTATTGTTACTGTTGGCATTGGTGGTGTTATTGTTACTGTTGGTGGTGTTGTTATTACTGTTGGTGGTGTTGTTATTACTGTTGGTGGTGTTATTGTTACTGTTGGTGGTGTTATTGTTACTGTTGGTGTTGGTGGTGTTGTTATTACTGTTGGTGGTGTTATTGTTACTGTTGGTGGTGTTATTGTTACTGTTGGTGGTGTTATTGTTACTGTTGGTGGTGTTGTTATTACTGTTGGTGGTGTTATTGTTACTGTTGGTGGTGTTGTTATTACTGTTGGTGGTGTTGTTATTACTGTTGGTGGTGTTATTATTATAGTTGGCATTGGTGGTGTTATTGTTACTGTTGGTGGTGTTATTGTTACTGTTGGTGGTGTTATTGTTACTGTTGGTGGTGTTATTGTTACTGTTGGTGGTGTTATTGTTACTGTTGGTGGTGTTGTTATTACTGTTGGTGGTGTTGTTATTACTGTTGGTGGTGTTATTATTACAGTTGGCATTGGTGGTGTTATTGTTACTGTTGGTGGTGTTATTGTTACTGTTGGTGGTGTTATTGTTACTGTTGGTGTTGGTGGTGTTGTTATTACTGTTGGTGGTGTTGTTATTACTGTTGGTGGTGTTATTGTTACTGTTGGTGGTGTTATTGTTACTGTTGGCATTGGTGGTGTTATTGTTACTGTTGGTGGTGTTGTTATTACTGTTGGTGGTGTTGTTATTACTGTTGGTGGTGTTGTTATTACTGTTGGTGGTGTTATTGTTACTGTTGGTGGTGTTATTGTTACTGTTGGTGTTGGTGGTGTTGTTATTACTGTTGGTGGTGTTATTGTTACTGTTGGTGGTGTTATTGTTACTGTTGGTGGTGTTGTTATTACTGTTGGTGGTGTTATTGTTACTGTTGGTGGTGTTGTTATTACAGTTGGCATTGGTGGTGTTATTATTACAGTTGGCATTGGTGGTGTTATTGTTACTGTTGGTGGTGTTATTGTTACTGTTGGTGGTGTTATTGTTACTGTTGGTGTTGGTGGTGTTGTTATTACTGTTGGTGGTGTTATTGTTACTGTTGGTGGTGTTATTGTTACTGTTGGTGGTGTTATTGTTACTGTTGGTGTTGGTGGTGTTGTTATTACTGTTGGTGGTGTTATTGTTACTGTTGGTGGTGTTATTGTTACTGTTGGTGGTGTTATTGTTACTGTTGGTGGTGTTATTGTTACTGTTGGTGGTGTTATTGTTACTGTTGGTGTTGGTGGTGTTGTTATTACTGTTGGTGGTGTTATTGTTACTGTTGGTGGTGTTATTGTTACTGTTGGCATTGGTGGTGTTATTGTTACTGTTGGTGGTGTTGTTATTACTGTTGGTGGTGTTGTTATTACTGTTGGTGGTGTTATTGTTACTGTTGGTGGTGTTATTGTTACTGTTGGTGTTGGTGGTGTTGTTATTACTGTTGGTGGTGTTATTGTTACTGTTGGTGGTGTTATTGTTACTGTTGGTGGTGTTATTGTTACTGTTGGTGGTGTTGTTATTACTGTTGGTGGTGTTATTGTTACTGTTGGTGGTGTTGTTATTATTGTTGGTGGTGTTGTTATTACTGTTGGTGGTGTTATTATTACAGTTGGCATTGGTGGTGTTATTGTTACTGTTGGTGGTGTTATTGTTACTGTTGGTGGTGTTATTGTTACTGTTGGTGGTGTTATTGTTACTGTTGGTGGTGTTATTGTTACTGTTGGTGGTGTTGTTATTACTGTTGGTGGTGTTGTTATTACTGTTGGTGGTGTTATTATTACAGTTGGCATTGGTGGTGTTATTGTTACTGTTGGTGGTGTTATTGTTACTGTTGGTGGTGTTATTGTTACTGTTGGTGTTGGTGGTGTTGTTATTACTGTTGGTGGTGTTATTGTTACTGTTGGTGGTGTTATTGTTACAGTTGGTGGTGTTATTGTTACTGTTGGTGTTGGTGGTATTACTGTTGGTGGTGTTGTTATTACTGTTGGTGGTGTTATTATTACAGTTGGCATTGGTGGTGTTATTGTTACTGTTGGTGGTGTTATTGTTACTGTTGGTGGTGTTATTGTTACTGTTGGTGTTGGTGGTGTTGTTATTACTGTTGGTGGTGTTATTGTTACAGTTGGTGGTGTTATTGTTACTGTTGGTGTTGGTGGTGTTGTTATTACTGTTGGTGGTGTTATTGTTACTGTTGGTGGTGTTATTATTACAGTTGGTGGTGTTATTGTTACTGTTGGCATTGGTGGTGTTATTGTTACTGTTGGTGTTGGTGGTGTTGTTATTACTGTTGGTGGTGTTATTGTTACTGTTGGTGGTGTTATTATTACAGTTGGTGGTGTTATTGTTACTGTTGGTGGTGTTATTATTACAGTTGGTGGTGTTATTGTTACTGTTGGTGGTGTTATTATTACAGTTGGTGGTGTTATTGTTACTGTTGGTGGTGTTATTATTACAGTTGGTGGTGTTATTGTTACTGTTGGTGTTGGTGGTGTTGTTATTACTGTTGGTGGTGTTATTATTACAGTTGGTGTTGGTGGTGTTATTGTTACTGTTGGTGGTGTTATTATTACTGTTGGTGGCGTTATTGTTACTGTTGGTGTTGGTGGTGTTGTTATTACTGTTGGTGGTGTTATTGTTACTGTGGTGTTGTTGATGGTGTTATTGTTACTGTTGTTGGTGATGTTGTTGTTACTGTTGTTGATGGTGTTGTTGTTACTGTCGTTGTTGTTGTTGTTATTGTTATTGATGATGTTATTGTTACTGATGTTATTGTTGATATTGTTATTGTTGGTTTCACTGTTGGCGTAAGTGGTGTAATTGTTACTGATTTTATTGTTGATGTTGTTATTGTTGCTGTTATTGTTGTTGATTGTGTTATTGCTACTGATGTTATTGTTGTTGATGGCGTTATTGTCACTATTGGTGTTTTGATGGTGTTATTTATACTGTTATTACTGTTGATGTGGTCATAATTACTGGTGTTGTTGATGATGGTGTTATTGTTACTGATATTGGTGATTGTGTTGGTGTTACTGTTAATGTTGACGATGTTATTGTTACTGTTATTGTTGTTGATAGTGATGGTGTTTTATTTACTGTGTTTGTTGCTGTTGATACTGTTATTATTACTCTTGTTGTTATTGATAGTGGTATTGTTACTGTTGTTATTCTTGATGGTGTTATTGTTACTGTCATTGTTGTTGGTGGTGCTATTGTTACTGTCGCCGTAGGTGGTGTTATTGTTACTGTTGTTGTTGGTGATGATGTTATTGTTACTATTGTTGTTGTTGGTGTTTTTGTTGTTGTATATGCTGATATGGCTACTAATGTTGTTGATGGTGTTATAGTTACTATTACTGTTGTTGATGGTGCTTATTCTGTTGTTTCTGGTGGTGTTTTTGTTACTGTTATTGTTAGGGGTGTTAGTGTTGATTTTGTTGTTGATGGTGTTATTGTTGTTTCTGTTGTTGTTGATGGTGTTATTGTAGTTCATGGTGTTATTGTTTTTTTTAATGGTAATATTGTTGTTGTTTATGGTGTTATTGTTGTTGTGGATTGTGTTATTCGTGTTAATAATGTTGCTGTTGGTGTTGTATTTGATATTGGTATTTCTTTTGTTGTTGTTGCTGTTGTTGGCGGTGTTGTTGTTGTTGTTGTTGATGATGGTGTTATTGTTATTGTTAATATTGTTGTTGTTGTTGTTGTTGTTGACTTGATTGTTGATGATAATGGTGTTATTGTCGTTGTTGATGGTTTTATTGTGGTTGTTGATTATGTCGTTATTGTTGTTGTTGATGATGGTGTAATATTTGATTGTTGTTGTTGATTGTGTTATTGTTCCTTTTGTTTTTAATGGTTTTATTTGATAGTGTTACTTTTGTTGGTGGTATTTTATTGTTAATGATGGTATTATTGTTGTTGATGGTCGTATTATTGTCGCTGCTGATGGTTTTATTTTTGGTATTGTTATTGTTGTTCGTTAAGTTATTATTGTTACTATTGATGATGGTGTTGTTGTTGATTGTTGTTGATGTTGTGATGTTATTATTGTTTATGGTGTTAATGTTGTTAATAGTGTTATGTTTGTTGTTGGTGGTAACTTTATAGTTGTTGTTGATGGTGCTCTTATTGTTGTTGTTGTTGTTGTAAATGATGGCTTTATTATTGTTGATAATTGTGTTATTGTCGCTGTTGATGGGTTTATTTTGGTTGTTGATTATTGTGGTATTGTTGTTTTTTAAGATGGTGTAATTTTTGATTGTTTTTGTTGATGGTGTTATTGTTGCTTTTGTTTTTAATGGGGTTACTGTTGTTGTTGATAGTGCTACTTGTGTTGTCGGTGTTTTAATGTTGATGATGGTGTTATTGTTGTTGCTGATGATGGTGTTAATGTTGTTGATGATCATGTTATATTCGCTATTGATGATTTTATTGTTGATGTTGTTGTTATTGGTTTGTTGGTATTGTTGCTATTCATGATGGTGTTATTGTTGTTGTTGTTGTTGATAGCGTTACTTTTGTTGTTGTTGATTGTGGTGTTATTGTTATTGTTGATTATGTTATGTTTTTGTTTATGTTGTTATTGTTGTTTTCGATGATAGTGTTATTTTGTTAATGTTGTTACAGTTGTTAATGGTGTAATTGTGTTGTTGTTGTTGTAGATGGTGTTGTTGTTGTTGTTATTGTTGATGGTGTTAATGTGTTTTTTGTGTGTTGGTTTATTTTTGTTGATTATGTTATTGTTGTTGCTGATGATAGTGTTATTATTGTTGTGGATGATGGTGTTATTTCCGCTGTTGATGGTGTTATTATTATGGTGTTGATGATATTTTTATTGTTGTTGTTTTTGATGGTCTTATTGTTCCTTTTGGTGTTGTTATATTTATTAATATTGATAGTGTTATTGATGTTGTTTCTTGTGTTATTATTGTCATTAATGGTGTTATTGTTGTTGTTGGTACTGTTTCTATTGTGCTATTGTTGATGTTAGTGTTTTTGATAGTGCTATTTGTTGTCTGTTATTGTTGTTGATGATATTATTTTTATGTTGCTGTTGTTGGCGATTATTGGTGATGATGTTATTGTTGGTTGGTGATGGTGTTATTTTTTCTGTTGATGGTATTATTGTTGTTGGTGATTTTGTTTTTATTGTTGTTGATGATTGTGTTAATGCTTCTGGCAATGGCATTATTCTTTGTGTTGTTGTTGCTAAAATTATTGTTAACTAATTTTTAAAAAAATATTCTGAGAATTGCCCGCGGAAGGAAATTCGACGAGAAAGAGAGCTGGCCACCCGTCCTCATTATACCGTGACCTAGAATATGTGAGGCCTAAATACGTTACACTCAACGGCTGTATCGTCTGTCGTGCTAGCTCAGTGGTTCTCAACCTTTTTTGGCCCATGCAACCCATTCACTCCCTCCCTTTCGTATTTCCTGCGTATAAATTCCCCCCCCCCCCCTGCCCCTACACAGTATATGTAAATATGGAAACTACATTTAATAACACATACTAGAACAAGTCTAGACGTCTACATAAAACGTGGTTTTCGGGTCTACTCACGTTATAAAACGAATTTCAGAATGTATAGAACCGCACAGTTTGGAGGGAAAAACAATATCACGTAATCGGTTCTTGTATTAATGTGATCTTTAAATCATCTTAATTCCCCCCTCCCCCCCCCCCCTCATGGAAACCCTAAAAGTCCCCCCTGGGGTGGGGAAGAATTCCCCACCGACTGAGAACCACAGTACTAGCTTCTCTGTACACCGGTCTCGTTTTTCTTGTAAATCAACTTCTAACTTCATTTTGATCCCCATAGTGATGATTGGTAAATGGATTTTGCTGGCATAATTATTAGTGCAATAGTGTGATACAGCAAAAATCTATCACAAATAACTGACAGCACACTAGATAGAAGTCTGTGGTCACCAAGGCATGATCACCATGGCCACACTGTAAAGACTATCTCATCTCATCTCATCTTGTTCCTCTTGTACCTTGCGGTGTCGAGGTGAAGTATTTACAGCGGAAGAGTGCCTGCGTACGGGCTTCATGTATCGATATTCCCACGAACTCTGCTATTCCCTCCGTCCATGGTTTACGTGGTCGGCCTCTTCCTCTGCTTCCCTCTGTTCTGTACACCATTGCTTGCTGTGGCATATAGTTAGTTGGTAACCTAGTTGCATGGCCAAACCATTTGACTTGCTGCCTTCTAAAAAACTCTAGCACAGCTATAACCCCCACTTTAGTCATAATTTCTTCATTTCTGATCTTATCTCTTCTTGATACATTGAGTCTCCCGTGTGTTGCCGGGGCCCATAAGGGAAGCAAAGAATAGCAACACTGTAGCCTACCATGCATGTCGTAAGAGGCGACTAAGGAGGCTTGATGGTTCTGTCGCCCTGCTACTGAGTGAGTGCGTGGCGCGACACTGTGAGCTGTGAGTTTCGTGTGAAATGCTTTTGAATCTGCCCGAGGTTTTTAGGAACGTGACTGCATGTTCGGAGCGATGGTAGATGGCTATGTCCCAGAGTTGACCGGTTTTTGCCTTATGCAGAAATGCGTGGCTGCTGGTTGACTGCCACTGCCATCGACGATGAACTGTATTTTCGTGGACTGTGTGGGTGAACATCTAGGAAACATCCAGATGGGAAAATGACTGCCGATTCCATCAGAGATGAACTGGGCGTTTCGTTGGGGACTATTGTGTTGACATTCTGGCGGCGGCATTATGCACAGTGTATCTGTGCGGGCTGTTGTTTGTCGAGACTCCTGTCTTTTCCACTTTTCACATTGGGCAGTGGTGAGCGTTTTGTGCGATATTCACTGGCACAGGAACGGAGCATAATGGGGACAGCCCGTTGCTATGAGGTTGGAACTACGACTGACTAACTAACTAACACATTGAGTATTCTTCTCAGGAATCTCATTTTCGTTGTTGTGATTTTTCTGTTCTCTTGTTCTGTCATTGTCCAGGTTTGGCATTGGTAACATAGAGTTGGTAGGAAGATTGTGTTGTAACGTGCTTTCTTAGTAACTATTGATACATGTTTGTTCGTTAGTATTGGTGCCATTTATCCAATGAGTTGGTTTGCCTTTCGATTTCGTCTTCTTCTTCTTCTTCTTTCGTTCGCTTGAAATATGTCTATAACTGAAATGCTGTCTCGTGTATGAATTGAACTGTCTTTTTCAGTTCACACAGCGGTCCATAGAGTTTATCTTCCACTGTCGTCTCTCTAGGCCAGAAGGTTTGCCTAGGTATGTTATATTTTGGGCAGTCTTGGAGTATGTGCTCTGCTGTCTGCGACGCCAATCCACATGTGCACATGGCTGTTTCACCAATCTTGAATTTTGTATACATGTGGTTGCGTAATCTATTGTGCCCTGTTCTGAGGCGCAGAATAATGACTTGTTCTGGTCTATCCATAACGTGGTAGTCATCGTGAGCAGGTTTTGGTGGCTTTCTGACTGATTTGATCATTCTTTTCTTTTGGTGGTATGTAACGGGCACATCAGGCTGTTCTTCTTTGGCTCCTTCCTTAGCCAATTGATCAGCTCTGTCGTTTCCGGGTACTCCACAGTGGGATGGTATCCACTGTATGATGACCGTATGCTGACTGCTAAGTTCAGAAAGTAGTGTCCTTAGTACTGGCAATTTCCCAGACAGGAGCGCCTCGAGTACTGATTTTGCATCTGTCAATAGCACCACAGGTTGTGTACCATTGCTGGTATTTAGTAATTTCTCTGTTGCTATCTTGATTGCCTCAATTTCAGCATCGTAGTTATGGCAGTACTTTCCTGTCGGTACTCTAGCTGTGTCCCTAGTACTATTTGGGTATTCTATGTACACTCCAGCTCCTCCATTTCGAACAGCATTTTGTGCTGACCCATCTGTGTAGACTCGGATCCAGAGGTCCTGTGGGTATTCTTCATCAAGGAAGCTGAGAGTGGCTGTTCTGTGCTGCAAACTGTTCTGTTCTTCCTTGTCAAATATTCCTCTCACATTTGTCTGGATTTGTAATGATAGTCTATGCTCATCTTTCCATGGAATTCGCTCTGGAATAGTTGTTAGGGAGATACCAACTGTGGGCAGATCGGTGGTTTCTCTGCAGAGTCGTTTGGTCTGGTGGCTAAAACTACTTCTACCCATAGCTAGGTTTTCAAATCTGTTCTTCATAGGGTGGCCTGGCAAGCTGAGGAACTTTTCTGCTTGTATTAGCGTTTTCGTATCTCTGCGCTCACTCAGTGCTTGTGTCCTCCCCATCTTCTCCATTTCCACTATAGGGGTTGATCTCATCCCTCCTGTGGTGACTCTAAGTGCTCGATTTTGCACTATGTCCAGCTCTTGTAGTGTGATTTTTGATGCCAAACACCACGCAGTTGACCCGTATTCCAGGTGTGGTCGTATGCTCTGTTGATAAACTTTGCTAAGTATTTTCCCACTGGATCCCCATGTGCTTCCACTTAGCTTTCTCAGGATGACTATTTTCCTTCTGGCTTTTGCTACTGCTTTGTTGATGTGCTTTCTCCATGCCAAGGTATGTTGGTTCTTTATATTTCGTCTTCTGATTTGCCATTTGAAAATAGGTACTTGAAGCTCTTTGCTTGTTTCAGGGGGTGTTCGTTTAGGTGAATGGTTGTGTTTTCTTGTTTGGTTATAGTCATTACCTCTGTCTTACTTGTGTTAATTTTCATGTTATGTTCCCTACACATTTCATTTAGACTATTGATGTGGTCTTGTAATTCAGCTTCTGATTTTGCTATTAATGCTTCATCGTCCGCAAAAAGGAATTCTTTCATCATCATCATCATCATCTTCCACTTCTGCCGTCAAGCGACGTGGGGAGGAATAAGGAATTCTTTAATGGTGTAATTTACCGATGGTTCTTCTTCTGTATTCTCGTCATGAGTTGTTCTTGCGGTCTCTGTTTGGCTGGCTTCTTTACATATGTTGTCTATATAGGTTATGAACAAAAGAGGGGCCAGGGTATAACTTTGTCATACTCCGGATCTTATGGTAAAGGGTTCTGAGTCTTAAGTGTAGATAAACCGGATGTCTGGCGGCAGTGATGTCCCCTGTGGGTGTACCAATATGGCTGCCCCCATCACAAGTTGTGTACAGCAACCATCAATTGTTGATGTTTTAGAGGATTTAACATCACTAGATATTTTCGATGATGGCCCAACTTTAACAAAACGTCCAACCTGTGAAAGATGCAAGTATGTTGTGCCTTTTTACGTCTTACTGTATTGATCATCGTTCAGTTTATTGTTTTCGATCGCACCCGCACAGTCACTCAGTGACTGTGCGGGTGCGATCGAAAACATATTAAACTGAACGACTCACTGAAGTGACTCACTGAGTCAGGTATTTTTATTTTATTTAATATTTATTATTTATATTAATATTAGTCTTACTGATCACGATTTTTAACTTGAGTATTTATTTACTAATGAGACCACCACAAATAGATAGATAGGTCTTGAAAAATCGAATCTAACGGTACCTCAATCATGCCTGTATGTATGTAATTTCTAATTTGAGAATTCAACACAAAAATTCTCTTACACATAAGTTATTAAGTAAGAAGAGCATTGAGTATGATTGAACGTATTTTCTTTGCTGCATATTAAAAGTGACAGCTAGATTGATTAAAATTTGGCTTCTTATTACTATAACTTTTTTGTTTTTAAACGAACACCTTAGCAACCATACATCATTCAATCATTGTGACCGGGGTAGCGAAGCCTAACACAGCTTATCATAAGCCTTATGTCATCTATTTTTCTATATGATGCATCGCGACCTAGTTAGCAATTAAAAATGGGCGCCAATTAATTAATATTCATTATTAGCAAGTAATTTATGTTACAAAGTGATTATACCCAGAGCGCTGGGAATAATGACTCCACATTATTCACAGATTCTGCTGGTCACGTGACATGTGGTGACATCATCGGGACATGTGTTTGGCTATATTATTAATGTTTGTACACCATTTACAATGGCTCTGCAGTACAGTGGTTAGCATCTCCGCCTGTTGCACGGGACATTTTTTTCAATTTTTTTTCTTTTCATTTTTAAATAAAAATCAGACACTCTCACGATGTGTATACTTCACCTCAACACCGCAAGGTACAAGAGGAACATGATGAGATGAGATGATGAATAAAAATTTTTATTAAAAATTATTAAACATTACGAACTACAATATAGAACTGAGAGTTAGGGTTAGGGTTAGAATTTGGGACCAATATTCGGAAGAGTGCCCATATTGCAGTGATACCGTGGATTGGTCGCACTTAGAATACCGCTCAGTGACCTCATGTGACCAGCCGAATCTGAATAATGCGGAGTCATTATTCCCAGCGCTCTGGGTATAAAGTCTCCCTTTATGTTATCTTAATTTTATTTTAACCCTTGCAAGTTGCATCTTGTATTATGCGGAATGATGCTACAGAACTAATAGTAACTTTCCTGTTTCGATAGGATGCACTGCAACCTAATTAGAAATAAAAATGGGTTTCAATTAATTATTATTAATTAATTACCAAGTAATTAATGTTATCTTTAAAACCTGGCAAGTTGCATCTAGTATTATGCGGAATGATGCTACAAATCTTATGGTCACAATTATGAGACGATAAGATACGCCAAGACCTAATTAATAATTAAAATGGTGGCCAATTATTATTCCGAGATATGTCCCAGTTTATGTGGAGAGACATGAACGGCCATGCCAGCTGGCATGGCACTTGATGATGAGATGAACTAGTCATAACGAATCTTGTAGAAACTCCTGAAGTTATATATATATATATATATATATATATATATGTGTGTGTGTCTGTTAAAATAGACAAAGAATTTTAAGATGCGAGAAAAAGTGTGATTACTTTAATTCCTTCTGTCCAATAGGGTAAATACTTTAATTCCTTCTATCCAATAGGGTCATTAATTTAATTCCTTCTGCCCAATAGTGTGATTACGTTAATTCTGGTGACATGTTGAAATTTCTCAATTTTGAGCTGTATAAATTTTTCCAAAACAATTACTCCAATAGATCCTTCTTCTTCTTCTTCGTTCATCCGGAGTTGTTTTTTTTTCGGATGTGATTGCGTTGTGCCTGTTTACAGCAGAGCTGCGTTCTTGCGCCGTTAGGCCGACACATCCGACTTCTGCGGGCATTTGTTGACCGGGTTAACCTTCCCGGCTCCAATAGATCCAATTATTACTTCTGTGGTCTTATCTAGTGTCAGTACATTGTGCTAGACTAATTTCCTAGTCATCCAGCAACTTAAATATATTTGGAAATATCCATGACCGGCGACCTGTTGAAATTTCTCACTTTTGAGTTATCTCAATTTTTCCAAATAAATTGCTCCAATAGGTGAGATTATTACTTTTATCGTCATATCTAGTGTTAGCACACTGTTTTAGAGTTAGACTATATTACTAGTGATCCAGCAACTTTTGATTGTTTGGACTTTTGGGGGAAAATCCATGACCAGCGACCTGTTGAAACTTCTTAATTTTTCCCATAAAATTGCTCCAGTAGGGCAGATTATAACTTTGTTATGGTAATATCTAGTGTCAGAACATTGTTTTATTCTAATTTCCTAGTCATCCATCAACTTTAATATTTTGCGAATAATCCATGAACGGCGACCTGTTCAAATTTCTCACTTTTGAGCTATCTCAATTTTCCCCAAAAAATTGATCCAGCAGGGCAGAAATGAACAAGTATTATACTGTAAATTTCCATTAATTGAACATTGAAAAAAATACATGAAACAAAACAAATGACATGGTGACCCTAGTATGGTGACATATCGTCTTTCTGTCCAAATATTGGGTCATTTATGGCAAAATATTATACTTTGGCACTTAATCAGTTAAAACAAATCTCTACATGATGTTCAAATAGATCAAGAGAGTGAGATAGACAGACAGAGTATGTATGTGTATATACATAGATTTTTGCAGTAAATGGCAGCTATAAGAATCATTTAGGAACATCAGTCAGTTATCAGTTATCAGTTGGGGTATCTTCGTTGCACTCCGGACATGTCCATAGGTGCTCAGATCCTCCCCCCAGCATATGCATCAGCGTCTGGTGGCTAATAGTGCCAGTTCTGTGTTGGTTGACGAGGCACTTTGTTTTCCCGATGTACCTCTCGCGTCTGGCTGTGCCGATTCTTACTCCCAGGTCTTCCATTCTGGACAGCGATGTGGAATCACTGACGTCAAAATCCTCTGTTCTCGCCAAATCTTTAAGGACGTTAATAACATCTAGGAACATTTCAATACATAAAAAAGAGTGTTAGACAAATATTTCCTTGGGAAGGTTAACCCAGTCAACAAACGCCCGCAGAATTAGGATCTGTCAGCCTAAAGGCGCAGTATTGCAGCACCGCTGTAAACAAGCACAACGCATTCACATCCAAAAAAGACTCCGGATGAACACAGCAGAAGAAGACAAATATTTATACTGTTTCCTAATTTTATTTTCATTATACAGTGAGCATATGACAATGTGATCTATAGCAAATATGCTAGGGATCGTGGTTGGTTGTCATAATATATAAATAGCTTACGTTATGTTGATGACATTGTCTTAGCACCAAGACAGAAGCAAACACAGACAATAATGGATACAGTGATTGTAGAAAGAGGAACTATGGGCTTCAACTTGAATGATAGGGAGGTTGAAGTGATGGTAATGTCAAAGAAACACAGTTATACCTAAATGTAGTAGTAGGCCTCTTTTAGTCCTGAAGGACTATAGAGTTGTGCCGCTGGGCAGGCACCTGACAGCGCCGCTGGTGACTGTATAGTCCAGTGCGAGAGTGACAATCTCTGTCACAGTTTCCGCATCTGTAAGACGAGACAGGTACCGCAGCAAGTGACTGAGTCTTCTGCTGCATGACTAGTCAGTGCTGCAATGCCTGTGCCTCCTATCCTCAGTTTGTTGGATCAGATTGTGCTCAAAGAGCACCAGTTCCTTTCGTACATCTATTCTCCAGGAACATCTGTCTGTTACAACTCTTTCCCATGTGTCTGGATCTATGCCAAGGATTTTAATATCTTGTTTACCCACATCCTTATATCGCATTTGGGGTCTTCCGGTTGGCCTCTTCCCTGTGGCTAGTTCTCCGTATAGAAGATCTTTGGGAATATGTTCATTCTCCATTTGAGATACGTGGCCCAGCCACCAGAGGCGTCTCTGCTTGAGGAGGGAGTGTACTGTAGTAGTATCTGCTCTTTCAAGCACGTGTTTGTTTGTTATATGGTCTTTCCACGATATGACCACGATATACGCCTCAGACATCTCATGTGGAAGGAATTCAACTTTCTTTCCTGTCGTGAGAACAAGGTCCAGGATTCAGACCCATAGAGTAGTGTGCTAACAACACAAGCTTTATATACTTGAACTTTTGTATGCTCTGTTAGTCTATTGTTCTCCCAAACTCTCTTAGCCTGGAAAGTGTTGTGGCTGCCTTTCCAATGCATATGTTGATTTCTGTCTCTAAAGAAAGATTATCTGATATTATCGACCCCAAATACGCAAACTCATAGACAACTTTCAGTTTGTAATTAGAAATTTTGATTGATGGAGGTGCACTAGCATCTTGTTCAATAACCCGTGTTTTATTTAGGCTGATGGTGAGCCCAAATGGCTGCAAAACAGTCTGTGAGTCTTCTACTGCATGACTAGTCTGTGCTGCATTGTCTGCACAAAGTAGTTCTCTTATGCATCTTGATTTTATTTGGTATTTGCTTTGAGTCTTGATGAGTTAAAAAATTTGCCGTCAGATCTTGCATGGAGGTATATGCCTTCAGTGGCAGTCCAAAATGCCTGTCTTAAGAGAAGGGAGAAGAAGATACCAAAAAGTGTAGGAGCAAGCACGCAGCCCTGCTTTACTCCACTGCTAATGCTGAATGAGTGGGATGTTGAGCCGTTAAATAAAATGGTCCCCTGCATGTTTTTGTGAAATGATTTCATGAGGCTTAGCAGGGTGGGTGGACATCCTATCTTCAAAAGGGTGCCTACATGTACAATTAAAGTAAATGGTGTTAAGTTGGAGTAGACGCACCATTTTAATAATCTCGTCACATGGATAACCTCAGATGGCAGATGTTTCACAAAGGTAAATATAAAATAAGAACAGAAAAGACAACAAAAACATAACAAAAAAAAAGACGTCAACAAAATAAGACAAGCAAAATCTGCGTTTTATAAAATACAGAATCAAGGTCAACAGGGCCAGGAGGATAAGAACATTCACTTTTAACTTCTGGTGTGCTGATGCTAAGGTAGCGGGTTCAACCCCTACACCGGTCAGTTGGACTAAAACGTCGACTTCTCGTCCTTGACTTGGGGACACAGATTACATGTACCTCAGAAGTTATAGTGGGTTCACTTTATAGCGAGGGACACTAGTAATAAGGAAAGCTAATCTGCACACAAAAATCAGCAGAGTGCACTCAAAGTAGTAGCACATGTATGGACTACGCTTGAGTTCAAAGTGAATGAAAAATAAACAATAAATAAAATGAACATCTTGTGCAATAAATGCTTCTCATTGGACCTTAGAACAAGAATTCATAAAACCAGTGTCAACATATGGCTGTGAGTCGTGAACAATTAATAAACAAGTGAAGGATCCCCACAAGCCTCACAGATGTACAGTAGTTTACAGAAGTTGGCTGAAAATTGCTTGGACAGGCAAAATTATAATCTAAATGTTGTGATAGGTGCTCAGACACAAGCAGTTGATCACAGACACCAGAAAGATGAATCATTTTTGGCCGAATTATGAGAGGACACAAAAGTAGAACATGTTCTGACAGTGGAAAAATTTGTGGAAAAAGAGATAGAGGAAGACAGTGAGAGAAAATTAATTGCAGATTTATGTCATGACATGGAAGTGTCAGTGCACAAATTGATACATGCTGATGGTGATTGCAAGATATGGAGAAGGATGATTACTCAAGCCATTCAGCAAGGCACTTGATGGTGATGATCATACACACACCCACGCATCATCATCATAATTCTGCAGCAGGACCTTTACTGAACATCGCTCTCATCACGGCCCACTGAACAGACTCTCTATCTTTGCCAGCTCCCTTGCCTGATGTATAGTCAAACCCATGTGTCTTGTATAGCATGTCCACCTTCGTGCTGGTACAGCCTCGCCTCATCTTCAAGCAGTCATGCCGAAAGCACTGCTCTTCCCAAACAGCTGTGATATTTAACTGGCCAAAGTATTTTAGTTCCTCAAATGTGACTGTTTATGAGATACTTTTCTTTGATGTTCAGATCTTGTAGAGTGTGATGTAGGACATGGCTGCTGGGAGAAGAGGGAAGGGTAGAATGGCACGAAGATGGTCGCAGGACATCACAGACACCTGGCATGTGAGGGTGCATGAAGTGGGAGAACCATGAGCCTTACAGGACATCACAGACACCTGGCATGTGAGGGTGCATGAAGTGGGAGAACCGTGAGCCTTACAGGACATCACAGACACCTGGCAAGTGAGGGTGCATGAAGTGGGAGAACCGTGGGCCTCACAGGACATCACAGACACCTGGCATGTGAGGGTGCATGAAGTGGGAGAACCGTGAGCCTTACAGGACATCACAGACACCTGGCAAGTGAGGGTGCATGAAGTGGGAGAACCGTGGGCCTCACAGGACATCACAGACACCTGGCATGTGAGGGTGCATGAAGTGGGAGAACCGTGGGCCGTAAAGAGAGCAACATTATACAAAGTCTATAAAAGAACACCACTTCCAAGATGGCGACGGACGGTCGTGTTGTTTTGTGTTCGTTAACTTTTTCGCGTAGGGGATGGATTTATTCATCTCTTGCGTGTAATTGGTGTGCCAGGATGTAAAACCAGGAGTTTCTACTCAAGATCTGCGCGGGTGCTACGGAGTTCGTGCATCGAGCGAAGCCATCCTTGAGTGAATTTTCAGCAGCGTGTGTGGTTTTCTTCTTCTTCGTTCATCCGGAGTTTTTTTTTCGGATGTGATTGCGTTGTGCCTGTTTACAGCAGAGCTGCGTTCTTGCGCCGTTAGGCCGACACATCCGACTTCTGCGGGCATTTGTTGACCGGGTTAATCTTCCCGGGGGTTTCTTAGGACGTTTGACTCTCACTGTTGTGGTGTTATCCCCCATCCCAGCTGGTCCATATAGAACAGCCAAAGATCCTGGTCAGCCCTCAAGGGAAGGCAGGGGCAGACCATGGGCATTCCCCGCCATCCAAGGAGGCTTCCATACTTGCAGAGCCGATACATAGCGCTCTGGTACTGGGCTCACCCAAGGAATCGTCACGTCCTGCACATGGCTGCTTAGCCTCACTTCCGTATATTGGGCCTTCAGTTCACCATAGGCTGTTCTTCCGGAAACCAGAAGTATGCAGTCTGCAGATGACATCCACACAGTGAGCTTTCGATTCGGACTTTCCATGTAATGGATTTGCTAGCCAAGCAATATTCCATTTCGTGCCACTAGGACACTTTTCCACCTTTTATGAAGCCCACACAGTGGGCTTTTGATTCAGACTTTCCACGTAATGGATTTGCTATCCAAGCAATATTCCATTTCGTGCCACTAGGACACTTTTCCACCTTTTATGAAGCCCACACAGTGGGCTTTTGATTCGGACTTTCCACGTAATGGATTTGCTATCCAAGCAATATTCCATTTCGTGCCACTAGGACACTTTTCCACCTTTTATGAAGCCCACACAATGGGCTTTTGATTTGGACTTTCCACGTAATGGATTTGCTATCCAAGCAATATTCCATTTCATGCCTCTGGGTCTTCATGCACCTTTAAATGTCAACCTGTATATAGTTAAAGTAATCTGCGGTCAACTTTAGCTTGTTGATATCTCCATAGAGCTTGTCCTCAAATGAAGCAGGTGTGGGCCAAAATATCTTTCTCTGTTCTGCATACGTTGGGCAATCCTGCAGCAAATGTTTTGCTGTCATTTTTCCAGTTCTACAATTACATTCATCGGTATCTCCTATCTTTAGTTTATTGAACAAGTGGTATTTCAGCCTGTTGTGTCCTGTGCGGAGTCTGAAGATTGCTACTTGTTCTCTTCTGTCGAGTTTGTAATATGCATCATCCTTCTGATGGCCTGGATGCTCTGATTCCCATTTGGTTCTATAAGTGCTTTTTATCAACCTCTTTGCCTCATTATAGGTTATGTCTATGTCAGGCTGTGGTAGTCGTCCGCCCTCTTTTGCCAGTCTGTCAGCCTCTTCGTTTCCAGGTATACTGCAATGTGATGGGATCCACTGTATTACAACTTTTTTGGATTTCTGGCATAGACCATGGAGTGCTGCTCTTAGGTCAGTTAGTTCTGTGCTGTTATTGCTCTTCAGTATTGAGACAGCTGACTTTGCATCTGTGAAGATAGCTATTTGCTTCTCTTTATTTTCCTCCATCAGGAGCATTTCTGCTGCAGTTTTCAGAGCCTCTACCTCCGCTTTGAAGTTACTTGAAAATTTTCCAGTTGCCATTGAATGTGTTTTTTTCGCTCCATTTTTTAAATTTAGGAGAATTCCTCCTCCTCCATTCTCTATTGAATTTTTGGCTGATCCATCTGTATATGCATGGGTCCAATTCCTGCTTGGGTAATGTTCTTTTATGTAGTTTAGGGTTATTTCTCTTCTTTCGGTTTCATGCTGAGTGTTCTTTTTCTCAATACCAGGAATGTTTTCTATTATCTCAGGCAGTTGCTGCTGTCTCCAAGCTGGGAACTTGTGTGCATTGTGTATGGGCTTGACTGTTGATATGTTAAGAATAGGATCTGACCTAATCCTTCGTTTTGCAGTTTCTACAAAGTTGCTACGCTTCAGTCTTCCCTTTCCAAAACCATTAAATCTGTTGTACATAGGGTGGTCTGTCAATCTTCTAAATTTTTCTGCTTGTTGCTGGGCTCTGCTATCTCTTCTATCCTGCATTGGTTGTAAACAAGTGATCTTTTCTAATTCATTAATAGGCGTTGTCTTCAGGCTTCCAGTTATGATTCGCATTCCTTGATTTTGGACTCTACTTATTTTGTTAAAGTTTGACTTAGCTGCTGTTGCCCAAGCTGCAATGCCATATTCCAGTACTGGCCTCACCCGCCCAGTATATAACTTCTTGAGAACTTTCTCATCTGCTCCCCATGTTGTACCAGCAAGCTTTTTCATGATTGCCATTCTTTGCCTTGCTCTTGTTCGATTTTTCTCAACCTGTGTCTTCCATGTCAGGCGACGATCAAAGGTGACTCCTAGATAGTTTGGATTTTCTTCATGGCGCAATATTTTTCCATTCAATACCAGCTTAGGTTGCTGAGTTTTAGTTGAGAGGGAGAACACTGTGCATGTTGTTTTCTCCTCACTTATCTTCACTAGCCATGATTTTGACCAGTCCTCTAGCGCTAATAGGGCTTGCTGTATTCTGCTGTTAGCTGTACTAATATATTCTTCAGATGTCCATATGGCTAGGTCATCTGCAAATAATGATGTGTGTACTCTGGCTGGAAAATTTTCCGTGATGTCGTTTATATATGCTAGGAATAATGTTGGTGAAAGAACTCCTCCTTGGGGGACACCTTGCTCCAACAGCATCATTTTGCTGGTTTGTCCTTGTACTTTTGTCCTGGCAGTTCTGTTCTCAAGGTAGTGGCTGATCCATTTGTACATTTTCCCGCAAACATGCATTTTTTGCAGTTTTACTTTCAGTCCTTCCTTCCATACTTTATCAAATGCTTTTTCTAAATCTATCCAGACTGCTAGTGTGTGCTTTTTCTCTTGGAAAGCATCCTCTATTTCCTGAGCTATATAGGTTATTTGATCTTCAGTAGATCTGTACTTTCTGAATCCTGCTTGGTGAGGTGTTAAGAGTTGGTTTTCTTCCAGATGCCATGTTAGCCTGCCATTGATAATGCGTTCCATTAATTTTCCTACACAGCTAAGAAGACTGATAGGTCGATAGCCATTTGGTTCTTCCAGGTCTTTTCCTTTCTTTGGGACTGGTATTAGTATAGCTTCCTTCCATGCCTGTGGGACTATTCCCCTCTTCCAGCTGTAATTTAGGACTGCTAGTAGTTTCTTTTTTGCCTTAGTGCCTATTCCTATTAGCATTTCATTTGTGATTCCATCCTTTCCTGGTGATGTCTTCTTTTTTAGGGTATTCATTGCCTGTTCCATTTCTTCCATTGTTAGATTTGCCGTCATATATTCTGCTGCTGTCTCTGTATATGTATGATGCATCTGTTTATCTTTGATTGCTTTCTTCTGTTCGGCTGTAATATCAATGTGGTTTGCACTGGCATAGTGTTCCATTAGTGCATTTGCAGCCTTTTTTCCTGTAACCAAGGAATTTCCTTGTTTAATTGTTATTTGTTTGTTTCTAGGTCCTTCATTGTTCATGGCTTTCACTAGTTTCCATAGTTTGTTTCCATCCCTGTCAAAATTCAGGTTTTCTGTTTTTTTCCTCCAACAATCTCTTGTTGTTTGATTTACTGTTCTTTTATATTTTGCTGAGATGGCTTTGAGAGAGATGTTCGCTTCAGTTGTTTGTTCTCTCTCTGCGGTCTTCCTAGCATCTTCAACTTTGTCCTCCAAAAATTGTAGTTCTTCAGTCCAGTATGGTTTGTAATTTTTCCTTGCTCCTCTTGGAATAGACTCAGTGGCTGCCTGTATTATTGCTCTGTTTAGACTTTCCACCATTTGCTTCATGTTGCCATATCGTGTATTTACGTTTTCACAATATTTGTCTGTTAGTATGGCAAATCTGTCCCAATCTGCTCGTTTGTAATTCCAACGGGGCAAAGGCTTTTGCTCCTGTGGAACATACTCCATATTTATTACAAGCTTGATTGGTCTGTGGTCACTACCTGCTAATTGGTCCAGCACATGGCGATCGATTTTGTGGAGGATGTCTCCTGTGCAGAAAGCTAAGTCTGGAGTAGAAGTGGTAATCCATCTTCTGGAGTAGAAGCTCGGTGTGTCATCCGCTTTGTTAAGTAGATGGAGATTTGAGTCTATTTCCCAGTCCTCCACTTCATCTCCTCTTTTGTCAGTATCTGGGTATCCCCATCTTTCTGAACGGCTATTAAAGTCTCCGACAACAATGCAATTTGTGTCAGTTATTTCCATGTTTGAGAGTGTAAGATCCTTATCTGCCGGGCTATATAGATTGTAAATTCTTATTTTCACGTCCTTTATCATTATATCAACACCTATAATTTCCGTTTGGTTGTCAGAGATCACAGATACTTCGCTGCAAGGTATTGTATTTCATGTAAGTATTACAACTCCTCCTTTATGTCCTTCGCGGTCGAAACGTGTGGCCTGATATCCCTCGACTGAAAATGTGCGATTGGCGTTGAGGTGTGTCTCTTGAATGCATGCCACATCTATTCTATCTTTATGAAGACGCTGTGTTAGGGAGGCTTTCTTGTTATAAACTCCTTCTGCATTCCATTGTAGTATGTTGAGTGTCCGGGGTGTTTGGTCAATAGCTCTTAACCTACTCCTCTGTGCCTTGACTCCACAGCACAGGGGAAGGTGACCACCAGTAGTCATGGGTGGACCCCCTCGAGGCAGGGGGCCCGGCACTATCACCGCCTGATGGGACTTCACGGGATTAGCACCATATCGATTAACTTTCATCTGTGGCATCATGAAATGATAAAGTTACGTTGCACTTCTTTGTCAAGCCTGTGGCTCAGTACATCCGATTTCGACAAGCATTTGTTCGGGATGCTTTCCCTAGCCTTTGACTGTCCCCAGTCTACCTACAAGGCAGCAGGTTTGTGCGTCACTTCGTCTGGTCCCTCTCCCTTGACCTGTCCGACATGGGTGACCCTACCAGTAGCTGTGCTACCGTCGGCATAGCTCTTGGGGTCATTGGAACGCTCAAGCCCCTCTACCTCGTCAAGGTGGACGCACGGCAGAGGGGGTGTGGTTTTCAAAGTCTGTGTTTACGTTTTTTCAACATGGCGGAACAACGTGTTTTCTTCGTGCGGTCTGCAGTCAACATACCGAAGCGGCGGGGTAGCCGCGCAGGGAAAAAGAAGCAAGGTAAGCGTGGAGGTTTGAGGCGTTTTAGACTCAAGTGTCACCGTCTAGGACTCAGGAATATCCGTATTCTATATTAGAACTGTGCCAGTGTAAAACAACGGGGCTCTATTTTAGAAACCCTAGTTTACAGGAACGACATTGTAGCACTCCAGGAGACGAGACTGGGCGATCAGCTACTCCAGATTGCCGGCTTCAAATGTTTCTACAACAGACGACATCTGGGAACGGCGATTCTCGTTCGCGACAGCATGGTGGCGTCAGAGCTAGACATGTCCAGTTGGGACAGTGACGATATACAAATACAGGCGTTGAGAGTTCATTCCAGTTTACCATTCGTGGTGGTTAATGTTTATGCCCGCAATGCCAGTGTGGACGCCCAGAAGTGGCAGTGTTTAAGTGGCATATTAGGCCACGAGAGAAATGTTATTTTCTGTGGTGATTTCAACGCTAAAGGCAGATCATGGGGAAACACTTCATCCAATACACAGGGGGAGGAGCTCGAGACTGCACTGGAAACCACCGACCTGGTTTGTATCAACAGTGGCTGTGTCACCAGAACAGCAAGCCGTCCGGGCGATGAGGACAGTGCTATTGATCTGGCGCTAGTTTCACCTTCACTCACTACAGTGTGTAGATGGGGTGTCCTAGGACACCATGGCAGCGACCACCACCCGTGCAGCATACTGGTGGAGAAAGGCAGAACCAGGCAGCACAAGCTAAAGGTAAAGACGTTCCAGTATGACAGTACAGGGCAAGATGTGGTGAGTAAAATAAGACGTGACAAGCGCAGAACGTTTCAGGGTAGGAAAAAAAGCTGGGAGCAGCCACCGTGGTGGAGTTTCGAGGTGGAGAAGGCTTGGGTGGATAAGCGTAGTGCTGTAAGGAGATGGCAAAATGCCAAGAAGAACAGAGCTGGTCATCCTAGTCCCTGCTTGCACTTAGAAAGAGAGATGCACACAAAAGTAAGCTACTTCAAAAAACTGGTCAAGGTTGTTAAAAGCGAAAAATGGGCAGAGGTGTGTCAAAGAGTAAGCACAGACAAGTCACTGAAATTGTTCTGGCGACTACATAAAAGCATGAGTGGTGTAGTCAAGAATAAGAGCATTTCTGACTTCCAAGGTGCTGACCTCATCTGGCAGAGGACTGACGAGGACAAGGGCAAAGCCCTCTTTGAACGCTACCTTGAGCAAAGCAACCAGACAGACATGGGAGGCCGAAATCTGGCCAAGGAGGTCACCTCAGACAGATGCAAGGCCCAGGACACTTCGGATGAAGACACAGTGACAGTGAAAGAAATCAAGGCTGTGCTTCGACGATCAAAAAACAGTGCTCCAGGTCCTGATGGCATAAGATACGATGACATTAATAGGTGTACCGACAATGAGCTAGAGAAACTAGCAGACATGTACAACAACAGTATAGGGGGTGCTAGCATCAAGGAGGAATGGTTACACAGCTATCTGATTCCCTTGCCGAAGCCTGACAAAGACCACAAAAAAATTCAGGGATATCGAATTATAACCATGCAGAATACAATAGGCAAGCTGCTGGAGAAGGTAATTGCCAAGAAAATATCAAGCCAACTAGAGAGGCAAGGTGTTTTCCCACCCACCCTGGGTGGGTACCGTCCAAAAAGGGAAACCTGGACCAATGCAGCAGTCTTTGCCCAGGATGTCTATGAAGGTTTCCACTCAGGCACTGAAACCGTTGCTGCAGCGATTGATCTTGAGGACGCATACAACAGAGTACCACTGGATTTTTTAATGTTTCAGCTTCTCGAACTAAACATAAGTCCATTCCTCCTTAGTTGGATCGCTGCAGCCCTCTTCCAACGGAAAGTAGTTTTTAGATGTGGCAGTTGGACTTCGGAACCAACAACAATATATCCTGGCCTACCACAGGGATCACCATTATCTCCGGTACTGTTCAACGCCTACACAGTGAGAATCACCAGTGAGCAGATCACTGGACCTGGCAGGACATTGTCATATGCCGATGATGTTTTAGTGTATCGTCAGGGGAAGGATAGAGAGGAGGTTGCTGTGGAACTACAAACCGAACTCAATCGCATAAGTACTTGGTGTGATGAAGCTGGGGCAATGGTCAACCCAACAAAGGCAACAGTGACTTGGTTCTCGTTGAATAATCATATTGTCAACACTCCAACACCAACTGTAATGCTGTGTTCAGAGATGGTGGAAAGAACTCAGGCAATGAATTACCTGGGGATACGGTTTGATCGAAGCCTTGCTTATAATGTGCACATAGACCAGGTGATAACAAAGGCCAAGCGGGGTTTGGCAGCGATGCGGGTGATGGCGGCAGCAAACTGTGAGCAGCGCCATCTATGTCTTCTGTACGAGGGGTTGGTCATGTCTGTTTTGGAGTATGCAATGGCAATCCTGACTCTCAGCCATAAGCAGATAGAACGGATGGAAAGGATACAGAATGAAGCTATGCGCATTATTCTTGGATGTACAAGAGATACAGCATGCAGGGCGATGCGCTACCTTCTTGGGTTTCCAACCATTGAAGAGAGAATACAAGATTGCAGGGCACGCGCCTACCTCAGAATTAACGCAAACACACAACATCCACTGCATAGTGAAATTAGGAAGGTGAAGGGCAGCAGGTTAAAAAGAGGACGGTCGTGGATGGGTCAAGCCGAAGACATTCTTCAACAGGTGTGTTCACTTGAGGACTTAGAACCTGGCGAGGAGTGGGTGCAAGTGCCAACAGACTTCTGCACATCCTTTTCAGTTTGCATCCAACTTGACAGAAAATGCAGACAAGAAAATCCGGCTGCTGTTGAGGCTGAAGTACAAGCGTTGATTTTCGAGAATTCGCTAGACGGTGACGCGGTCATCTACACAGATGGGTCGGTCGTCCGACATGTGAGAAGCTCATGGGCCTTTACAGCTCGGGCCGGAGGGAGAATTGTGAAGGAGGACTCTGGTGCTTTTACTGAAACCACAAGTAGCCTGACCATGGAAGTCATGGCAGTAAGTAAATCAATAACATGGCTCGAGACACAGACATTCACTAGGGCTTGTTTCCTTAGCGACTCAATGAACATGATCAAGAGGATAGAGGAGGGGTCGATCCGAAGAGAATGGTTGCTGCCTCTGGAGCGGTCTCGACTGGCAAAGATTAGTTTCATCTTCGTGCCAGGGCATGCGGGAGTACAAGGAAATGAGCGGGCTGACAAGCTCGCAGGGGAGGCTACTGTGGAGGGCGGACGCGCCATGGACCAGGCCGACATTCTGAATGCTCTACGAGAAGTAAGACTTTTGCGAGAACCAAGTGATGACTGTGAATCTACAACAATGGCCAGACTGCGAGAGCAGCAAATTAAAAGAGGTGTGGCCAAACAAGAACACTACGCAGGAAGCCAAAGAAGATTGATAAACCAACACAGAACTGGCGTCGTTAGCCGCTACACGCTGCGGGATTTGCTGAGGAGGGGATCCGAGCACTTATGGACTGAATGGTTCGATGTGCAATGAGGATGATCTGTCGACTAACTAACTAACTAACTAACAAAGTCTACATAGTGACAGTGATAGACATATATTTGTGTGTCACATTATATATATATATATATATATATATATATCATTTTATGTCATTTTATATGTATATCCTTGAATATATACATATATAATTACATTGTGATAATTAATAGTTGAAATATTTCAGGCGTCCAATAAGTGTCTGTTGGTGTCCTTTCCTTCCGCACGAGCCAATTCAAGTGTGTACGACAGTGTATATACTACAACATCCATTTGAGGTGAGCTTCAGCAGGTGTTTTGTTGCATGTTTGAGCATTTAGTACACTTAAGGTACATTTTGAGAGGGACACACCATGAATACCTGAGCATCCAGCAGAGGTCAGTTGTGGTAGGT
Organism: Cepaea hortensis; assembly: GCA_963921405.1. NCBI lineage: Eukaryota > Metazoa > Mollusca > Gastropoda > Stylommatophora > Helicidae > Cepaea > Cepaea hortensis. The sequence continues at coordinate 165,967,723 of OY992878.1, forward strand.
GTAACACTTTGTTACTGTAAATAACTAACAGAGGTAAGTTGTGATAGATGTAATACCTTGTTTATCTGGGAATAATAGTTGTAACACTTTGTTTATCTGGGCATAATATAGGTAAGTTGTGATAGATGTAACACCTTGTTTATCTAAGCATAATATAGGTAAGTTGTGATAGATGTAACACTTTGTTGATCTAAGCATAGAAAGGTAAGTTGTGATAGATGTAACACTTTGTTGATCTAAGCATAATATAGGTAAGTTGTGATAGATGTAACACTTTGTTGATCTAAGCATAATATAGGTAAGTTGTGATAGATGTAACACTTTGTTGATCTAAGCATAATATAGGTAAGTTGTGATAGATGTAACATTTTGTTGATCTAAGCATAGTAAGGTAAGTTGTGATAGATGTAACACTTTGTTGATCTAAGCATAATATAGGTAAGTTGTGATAGATGTAACACTTTGTTGATCTAAGCATAGTAAGGTAAGTTGTGATAGATGTAACACTTTGTTGATCTAAGCATAATATAGGTAAGTTGTGATAGATGTAACACTTTGTTGATCTAAACATAGTAAGGTAAGTTGTGATAGATGTAACACTTTGTTGATCTAAGCATAATATAGGTAAGTTGTGATAGATGTAACACTTTGTTGATCTAAGCATAGTATAGGTAAGTTATAAGTATAAGTAACTTATATGTAAACTGTATGTGGCTATGTGACCCTCCAGTATACTACATTTTGTCTACAAGTGCTCAGTAAAATCACTTTTATACGATCTATGTGACCCTCCAGTATACTACATTTTGTCTACAAGTGCTCAGTAAAATCACTTTTATACAATCTATGTGACCCTCCAGTATACTACATTTTGTCTACAAGTGCTCAGTAAAATCACTTTTATACGATCTATGTGACCCTCCAGTATACTACATTTTGCCTACATGTGCTCAGTAAAATCACTTTTATACGATCTATGTGACCCTCCAGTATACTACATTTTGTCTACAAGTGCTCAGTAAAATCACTTTTATACGATCTATGTGACCCTCCGGTATACTACATTTTGTCTACAAGTGCTCAGTAAAATCACTTTTATACGATCTATGTGACACTCCAGTATACTACATTTTGTCTACAAGTGCTCAGTAAAATCACTTTTATACAAGACTTTACTTAACCAAGTTGTCTACCTCTACTTCATGGTTGTAAACTAAACCACAATGGACAAAACAGTGATTAGTCAGGACATAGTCATTTCATGAATAGTCAGGACATAGTGATTTCATGTATAGCCAGGACATAGTGATTTCATGTATAGTCAGGACATAGTGATTTCATGTATAGTCAGGACATAGTGATTTCATGTATAGAAATGGACATGATTTTATATAGAAAAGACATAATGATTTTATATATAGTCCATCCATCCATCATGTGCCATGCCGGTAAGCGTGGGCGGTCATGATTCGCCATTTCACTCGATCACTAGAGTCGTGGATCAGTTCAGTGTTCTTGTCTCAACCATGCCACGTGGTCAAGCCATCCAGGTATTTACTTATCTGTCTTCCCCTTGTTCTCTTTCCCTCGATCTTGCCATTTGTCACCAAGTTCTCCAGTTTATTTCTTCTCATAACATGTCAAAAAAATTTTGACTGTCTGCGTCCAATTTCTCTAATAAATTTATGATTTTCATTTGTGTCTTGTAGTACTTGGTCATTAGTTTTTCTGTCTGTCCATGGTATTCTTTGCATTCTCCTCAAAAACCACATTTCCACAACCATAAGATGTTTTTCAGCTTGACTGCTCATTGTCCAGGCTTCACATCCATACAAAAGGCTCTATGTAGCACCTCAACTCTCTTTTTCTCGTTTCAATTGCCATCTTTTTATTGGTCAGTATGTTTATATATAGTCAGGGCATAATGATTTCTTATTTAGTAAGGACATAGGTAGCCGGTCTCCGTGGCCAAAGGCTTGCGAACGCGGTTCGTGAGCCGCTTTATCAGGCGTTCGAAACGCGGCGCGACCAATTTGTGCAGCAGACCATGTCGCGTTGTGTTATAACGTGTTGGTATGGGAGCCGGTCGCTCAGAAAGCAATGGTAAAACTACTGAACGTCAAATTTGCCTAGTACATCAACAGCAGCTGAAAAATGCTGGTGTTGACTGCAAGGGATAGGCAACATAAAAAAGGACATAGATATTTCATACATAACAATTACAGAGTGATTTCATATATAACCATTAGATAGTGATTTCATATGTAACAGTTACATAGAGATTTCATATATAACCATTAGATAGTGATGTCATATGTAACAATTACATATATAGATTTCATATATAACCATTAGATAGTGATTTCATATAGAACCATTACAGAGAGATTTCATATATAACCATTAGATAGTGATTTCATATATAACCATTACAGAGAGATTTCATATATAACCATTAGATAGTGATTTCATATGTAACCATTACAGAGTGATTTCATATATAACCATTACAGAGTGATTTCATATATAACAGTTACATGGAGATTTCATATATAACCATTAGATAGTGATTTCATATGTAACAGTTACATAGAGATTTCATATATAACCATTACAGAGTGATTTCATATGTAACAGTTACATAGAGATTTCATATATAACCATTAGATAGTGATTTCATATGTAGCAATTACATAGCGATTTCATTTATAACCATTAAAGAGTGATTTCATATATAACCATTACAGAGTGATTTCATATATAACCATTACAGAGTGATTTCATATATTACCATTACAGAGTGATTTCATATATAACCATTACAGAGTGATTTCATATATAACCATTACAGAGTGATTTCATATATAACTATTACAGAGTGATTTCATATATAACCATTACAGAGTGATTTCATATATAACCATTACAGAGTGATTTCATATGTAACAGTTACATAGAGATTTCATATATAACCATTAGATAGTGATTTCATATGTAGCAATTACATAGAGATTTCATATATAACCATTACAGAGTGATTTCATATAACAATAGGCTAGAAACAAACAATCCCAAGCTTCTGATGTGTTGCTACAGACAGAAAGAGCTCACAAGGAAATACATTATTTCTGTTGCCCGGCATACACTGTATTGCTTGTGTTAGTGTGATATGTATCTAGATAGTACATTGTACTGCTTTGTCTCTGGCTAAGGGGCAATTCGTAATCCCACATATTTCTTTCAAAACACAGCTGCGGGCGATTTGGCAGCAGACCACATTGCTTGGTTTTTATACAAAGGTATGAGTTGTGGTCGTTGAGAAAGCAATGGCAAACAACTAAATGTAAACTTGCCAAGAAATCACAGCCACAAAATGCTGTAAAGCATATGAAACTAACTAACTGTTTTGTTACCTATAGGAATCCAGATGCCTTCGTACAGTCCCTATTCTACAGAATAGTTTAGCTCCTGGCAAGTGTTTTGTGTACAGAGGGAAACGGTTTGCGGCTGCTCGGTATGTAGCAGATTTTTGTTATATCTTCTTTGTGTCGACCTTGTTGGGTTTCTGTGTTAATCTCTGAATGATCATTAAATACTAGGGGTGTACCGGGCTCCGGCACATCCGGAATCCGGCCATTTTTACAAATTCGGCTCCGTCTCCGGCCAGATCTCACTTCATAAATCCGGCCAAATCTGGCTCTGGCCGGATTAAAAAAATTTGAATCCGGTACAGCCCTAGTGAAAACACTCATGGCTTTCCTCCAGAAAGAAGGTAGTGATGCTGGGATCAAAACTATGAAAGCAGCCCTGCTTGAAGCTGTTAGCAGCAGATTTGCGGACATTGAATCCAACAGTATTTACACCTGTGCCACACTACTGGATCCTCAATTCAAGCTGTGCTTCTTCTCTGAACGTGGTAGAAGTGATGCACGAGCCCATCTGCTGTTAGCAGCTAACTCCATTATTGATTCAGCAAACACAGTCAGTCCACAGGATCCATCAGCTACTAGTAGTAGTAGTAGTACTAGTGTTTTGACTTCTGTGAGCACTGCCACACAGTACGAGTCCAGCCTATGGAGCTGTTTTGACACAATTGTCGAGGAAAATTCCACCATAGATCGTTCCGCAAGTGCCAAAGGCAACAGCATTAACACTGAGGTGACACAGTACCTGTCAGAGCCACTTCAAACTCGACAGTCAGATCCAGTTTCATGGTGGCATGCCAATAAGCAAAGATTTCCAAGTATGGCTAGACTGGCGCAGGCATTTCTTGCACCATCACCTACAAGTGTGCCATCGGAAAGGCTGTTCAGTACTGCAGGAGACATTATCACTGACCACCGCAGTAGCCTTTTACCACAAAATGCGGAGATGTTGATTTTCCTGAAATACAACTCGTCCCTTCTTGACTCTGAGAGTTCAACTTCACAGCCATAATGAAGACTGACTGACTGAAATAGTGAAATTACTGAATGAATGTATTTAAATAAATTCAATCTGTTCAATGTACTGTTGTTGTGAATTGTAACTGAGCTGCCAATTTTCCAACTGAAAACAATGTGAAAACTAAAAACTGAAACTAAAAATTAAAATTACTAAATTAGCATTATGTGCTTATGTATTATGTTTCATCTTGAACTTATGGAACTTAGTATTACTTAATTACTTATTCTAATGTAAATGTAATTATTTTACATTTAAATGATTTAATATGAGTATATGTCATCATTGTCATGTCTATAGTAATGAACTGCAGTAATGAAAAGTTGAGTGACTCCACTCACCTAAGTCAAGTGATGTAGTACGTTATTTTATTTTTATTTTTTTATTTGTAAATCCGGCTCCGGCCGGATCTCACTTCATAAATCAGGCCAAATCCGTCTCCGGCCGGATCTCACTTCATAAATCCGGCCAAATCCGGCTCCGGCAGGATTTCAAAAATTTGAATCCGGTACAGCCCTATTAAATACTCTGTTTATTTACCTGTTTACCATCTACAGAATCCGGTTCTCTGTAGTTTTTTAAATATTATTCTGCAGAATAAGCATCTTTACAGTTTGTTTCACATCTCTTAGATGTTGATTGGTTTGTATAAATATGGTTCTAGCACCATTTTGTCATTACACCATAAGGTCTGTAAAATTGTTCCTTTAAATTATTTATTTATAATTTGTTTCTCAAGGAAAGGTCAGATGGACACATAATCAGACCACTACTGGTATCATTATTATCAGAACTCTTCACTAGCTGTTGAAGATGAGGAAGGAGCACGTATAGGAATGACCAGAGTGCTACGATGTTGGTTCTAGACTTGACTCAACCCAATTTGTTTCTTTAATCCTTATGCTGAGAGTGAATTACGGTTCCAGCATCCTAAATTATCTTCTCTCCTCTGCGTGCCCAATTCTTATTAACCCTTTGAAAATAAAGTTTGTTTGTTTGTTCATTTTCTAACAGGTACCCGGAATTCATTGCTACCCTAGAATCTCCAGACACAGTACTTCTATACCCAGGACCAGATGCCGTGGACATCTCAGAACTGCCCATGGACAAGTCATACAACATTGTATTGCTAGATGGCACTTGGGCTCAAGCCAAAGGCATTTATTCTCAGAACCCATTTCTAAAAAATCTAAAGAAGGTAAATTTCTTCATGGCAACAATGTCTTTCCTCTTATTTTATAACAAACTACTGGATTTATGTGTTGTCATTTGTGTACCGTTTTGTTTCAGGATCTTTTACAGCAGTTACATTTTAAATAAATACAGGTGATACAGACCGCGTCACCAATTGAGTGTCCTTTGGTCTAGAAAATATTGGTTTAACACCATTTCATCAAATGCCACAGTGCCCTTTAAATGGGGTCCATTATTTTCCACCTTTATTATGTCCCTGCTTTCCATGTTTTCTACTTTTGTATGTATGCTGTGTGTGGTAACTCATTGAGGTAATGTAATTGACAGTTCAGTGTGTGTAAATGGCAGTTCAGTGTGTATAAATGACAGTTCAGTGTGTGTAAATGACAGTTCAGTCTGTGTGTAAATGACAGTTCAGTGTGTGTAAATGACAGTTCAGTGTGTATAAATGGCAGTTCAGTGTAAGTGACAGTTCATTGTATTTAAGTGATGGTTCAGTGTGTACATGTGACAGTTCAGTGTGTGTAAATGACAGTTCAGTGTGTATAAATGACAGTTCAGTGTAAGTGACAGTTCATTGTATTTAAGTGATGGTTCAGTGTGTGTGACAGTTCAGTGTGTACATGTGACAGTTCAGTGTAAGTGACAGCTCAGTGTGTGTGACAGTTCAGTGTGTGTGACAGTTCAGTGTGTACATGTGACAGTTCAGTGTATGTAAGTGACAGCTCAGTGTGTGTGACAGTTCAGTGTGTGTAAGTGACAGCTCAGTGTGTGTGACAGTTCAGTGTGTGTAAGTGACAGTTCAGTGTGTGTAAGTGACAGTTCAGTGTGTGTGACAGTTCAGTGTAAGTGACAGTTCAGTGTGTGTAAGTGACAGTTCAGTGTGTGTAAGTGACAGTTCAGTGTATTTAAGTGACAGCTCAGTGTGTGTGACAGTTCAATCTGTGTAAGTGACAGTTCCTTCTCTGTAAATGTAAATGACAGTTCAGTCTGTGTAAGTGACAGTTCAGTGTGTGTAAGTGATACAGAACAGAATCACCTTGATATGTGTAGTAAAGGTCATCGCAGGTTTAGTTTTATAATAGACTTAATAATGGTCTTCTTTTCATGAAAGCTGATTGATTACTCTGTTTAGTCTCTGCCAATATTGTATTTCATGTGCAGAGAATGTAGCTCATCAGCCAGAGGTGATTATGTGTTTGCTTTTATTTATGTTCTTGCCAGGTGCAAATCACCTCTAACCAAAGAAGCAAGTATGTTATTCGGACACAACCCAGGGATACCTCGTTGTCTACACTGGAGACAGCTGCTGTAGCCATTGCTACACTTGAAGGCAGGCCAGACATCTTGGAGGTAATTATATGTGGTCATTTATCATATGTGTTTATTCTTCTCCTTTTTCTTCACTGCCATATGTGATTCCAATTTTAAACAGTTTTATATTGTTCACACTGAAGCTGATATCTTGACTATAATTTCATACTAATGAGAGTGTTTGCTTACGGCCCACAGAGCGATGGATGAAATAATCAAAGAATACAATAGTTAGATTAGAAAAGATTATAAGAGGACAAAGAATGCAGTTTCCTTATGCAGAGAACTCGGCCGGTTGTTGAGTCCCAAACCAACGAGCATAACCAGTTATAATAGCAAACAGCAATACCTTAACACTTCAGTTATTAGTTGGTAAAAATATGAATAAAATTGGGTGGAACTGCAGTAAAGCTGTGAAGATGTAGACAATATAAAATGACACAAAGTAGTGCAGCTTTACATAACAGAATTAAGACACAAACAAGACGTTGCAGCGATTAGCCTTCATCAGCAAACAAACACATTCACAAACACAAAATATAGTCAAGGAGATCTCCTGTGACTACATCAAAAGGTGATGACAGGACGAGAAGAACACAAGAATAACCAATTCTCATTTTCTCTTCATTGCTTTCATTTTTTCATCCTTTTGTTGTTCTCCTTTCGTCACCTTTTGATGTAGTCACAGGAGATCTCCTTGACTATATGTGGTGTTTGTGAATTTGTCTGTTTGCTGATGAAGGCTAATCGCCGCAACGTCCTGTATGTGTCATAATTCTGTTATGTAAAGCTGCACTACATTGTGTCATTTTATATTGTCTAGTTATTAGTTGCAGTTTAACATCATGGCAAAGGATTACCTCATAATGCTCTGTTTCTGTGTCAAAAGATTCTCACTGTCCCATGTGAAAAGTGGGACAGACAACAATATCAACAGCACACATACACTTGCATGCATAAGACTGCTGGCAAAATGCCAACACAACAGCCCTCCACTAGAATTAAAGTTCATCATCAATGGAAGCAGTAGTCACTATTACTGCAAATGGCAAACACTTAGTTCAGCAACTGGCCACCCACCATTTTTCTGAACATACAGTTCTCAACACACACCACCACACACAGATTAAAAAGCAATCGACATGAAATCCACAGCTAACAGTTGCACCAAACACTCAGCTGAGCAACAGAACCATGTACTACAAGTCCAAAATAAGAAAAATGCTTAAGTAAACCATAGCCAGAAGTAAAAAAGGAAATGCCAAGGCCTTAGTGGATCGCCCGCCAATACGCCACATTGAACTGGAAGTTGGTCCAACATTTTGGATAATGGTGTGATAACACAAACTAGTAAACACTGTTGCAATCAGAGCCCAATAATTCTGTGGTATCTTCAATAAAGATATACATTATTATGTGCTGTTTGAAAAAATGTCCTTTTGGTCATATCACATTATGTTTAAAAACAAAACAAAGACAGCATGAGTTTCATGTGATCATCATACAGGTGAAATATACTTTCTCTGGGCTGTAACAACGAAGTATACACCCCTGCCCCTGTTCCTTCGTGCATGGATCCTGTCACATTACAGGCGTATAGCTGCAAACTGCTTCAGGTCACATTTTTATTATTTTATTTTACTACAAATTTATATTACTGGAATTATTTTCATGGCTTTTAAACTGTTGTACATTGTCAAATCATGGCTTTTAAACTGTTGCACATTGTCAAATCACATGCTTTTAAAAAATAAATACCCAAAACCATAAGTTATTAATTCCACTTATAAAAATATATGGTTTTGTATGTTAAAATAAGTATACATTTATAAAACATATGAATCACTGCAATACTACCCAAGCTGTACTCTAGCAGGAGAAGCCTCACTGTCATCCTTGACAATAAACTGGTGCGATGGCTCAGCGTGTTTATTAATTTTTATTGTGAAATTAAAATGGTACTATTTTGACAGAGCAGTGTTTGAAACATCTCACTGCCCTGTCACATCTGCATTAACTGCATGAGTCTTCTGCTTCTTCTACTCATTCAGGTGCTGATGCATCCTTTGGTAGCTCTATGTGACTTCCAGATCCGGCACGGAGCAACAGAGCACCAGAGCAGAGAGTTCCGAGTAGAAAACGGGCTATGGACCAAACCACTGCCAAGATCTGTACAGAGGCGATTGGTGCAAAAATTTGCAGAGCAACAGCAAAAGTCTTATATGTGAACTGTGTCCAAGGCTGATGCTTTTATCACCCAGACAGATGGAGCTGATCTTTGAGGGGCACAGTTCTATTACTCTTATCCAGCCTTGCCTGGACTACAGACTATCCCTGCACCAATACTGATTGTGTGTGCTGTTTGTTGGATTTGGTAATGTATGGTTATACATGTCAATGGCAGAGACAAGTATCATGGGGAGAGTGATTCAATGGAATCCAGAGTCTTAAATGTGAATGGTGCCTTCTTCATTATGGCTGATATGGGGCTTGAAGTCATAAGCAATCATCGTCTTCCTCCTCCTTCTTCTTGTCCTTAGTTATTGAATGACACAACACTCAGCATCCATCATATAGTTTTTAATTTGGCATGGAATAAGCTTCCAGTTTGCTCTGTTTGTAGTTGACCTTTTTAGATCACTGTGATTGTGATTGAACGCATCGTGATTGTAACTGACTCAGAAAGCATGCTGAGTAGAGTGAAGACAGGCAAGCTTCGTGCAGAGTGGCTTGCTTCGCTTCGGAAGTCACGGGTGACAAGCATCGTCTGGATCTTTTCTCCAGGGCATGCTGGTGTGCTGGGGAATGAACAGGCGGACAGATTGGCTGGCTTGGCAAAACTTGGTGGAGTATTGATGCATGGCAAAGCTGATGTGGTTGCGACCTTGTGGGAGCATGTGTACACCTCGGGGGAGCAAATGGATCACCATGGTCTGGCAAGAATGCGACAGCGAGGGGTGACGAGGGGATCTGGCCGACGATCACCGCTCAGAGGAAAGGCGAGACGGACATATAATCAGATTGCTACTGGTACTATTAGTGTTGGAACTCTTCGTTGGCTGCTGAGGATGGGGATGGAGCGCTTATGGGAATGCCCTGAATGCTGTGATGTTGGTTCCTAAATCAATCAATCAATCATTCAATCAGATCACTGTAACTGTTTTATGTTCTTCGTGGTAGCCTCCAGAGTTCTTCAACAAGATATCCATGTCAGACCTCTCTTTCACTGTCATCCTTTAGTCCATGCCACAAAAGTTCAGGCACTGTTTTTATAGATTCTGCTGGAGTCCGTGCTGTGACTATGACAGTTCTAGCATTGTTGTCATAGACTCTACTGGAGTCCATGCCATGACAGTTCTGACAGTGCTGTCGTGAACTCTTCTTGAGTGCATGCCGTGATAGTTTAATCAATATTTTGGGGATTGTTATGGTAAATCCAGCTTCAGCATCTGTCTTGAATAAATGACACTACATCACTGACTTGCTGAATGGCTCCAGAAGCACTGTAGGACACCCATTACTTTCATGAGATTGGTGTTGCTGAGATTAAACAATTCAGCAACATTTGAGACAACAACATAAATTTTTGTCATAGCAGCATACATTTCTCATCCCTAATTGGATGAAACATACATTTTCTCTTCCCTGGTTGGCTAAACCATACGTTTCTCTTCCCTGGTTGCATACATTTCTCTTCCCTGGTTGGCTGTAGCATACATTTATTTTCCCTGGTTGGCTATAATATACATGTCTTTTCCCTGATTGGCTATAACATATTTCTCTTCCCTCATTGGCAGAAATATACATTTCTTTTGCCTGGTTGGCTGTAACATACATATTTCTTCCCTAATTGGCTAAAACATTTCTCTTCCATTATCGGTTAGAACATACATTTCTCTTCCATGGTTGGCTAAAACATACATTTCCATTCTCTGGTTGGCTAAAACATACATTTCTCTTCCCTGGTTGGCTGTAACATACATTTATTTTCCCTGGTTGGCTATAATATACATGTCTCTTCCCTGATTGGCTATAACATATTTCTCTTCCCTCATTGGCAGAAATATACATTTCTTTTGTCTGGTTGGCTGTAACATACATTTTTCTTCCCTAATTGGCTAAAACATTTCTCTTCCATTATCGGTTAGAACATACATTTCTCTTCCATGGTTGGCTAAAACATACATTTCCATTCCCTGGTTGGCTATAACATACATTTCTCTTCCCTGGTTGGCTCAAACATATATTTTACTACCTTGATTAACTGAAACAAACATTTTACTTCACTGATTGGCTGAAACTTACAGTTGACTTCACTTCTTCTTCTGCGTTCATCCGGAAAGTTTTTTTTTGGACATGATTGTGTTGTGCCTGTTTACAGCAGAGCTGCATTCTTGCGATGTTAGGCCGACACATCTGACTTCTGCAAGGTTGACTTCACTGATTGGCTAAAACATACATATGACTTCACTGATTGGCTTAACCATACATTTGACTTTACTGATTGGCTGAAACATATATTTCATTTCCCTGATTGGCTGACACATACATTTGACTTATACATTGTTTAGCTTTGCGGGTTGTGTGCCTGGATCAGGTTGTGTCAGTAAACATTTATTGTATGTAAATATTTGTCTCATCTGCTATGTTTGAATGCTCAGTTTTGAAGACATCACTTTCATACAATTCATTATTTTGATGTCTCCATCAACTTGATGTAATGTATCACTTGAATCTTTTATATTACTGTAATGTTGTGTGTTGTTTTAACATGTATCACATCACTAATTTTTATCACTTCCACATAAAATAACATCATTTACACTGTGGAAAATTTGTACCATTTTGCAGAGTTGTATTACTTTGTATTGTGGAGATATTTATCACTTTGGTGTAATTCATCTCGTGGTCTAATACATTCATCGTGGAAACAATTGCAGCTTGTGATCTGTGCTTTTTGTTTCCTGTTTAAGGATGTCATTGATGGCTGTGTCAGTTGACTTGTTACTGAACATGTCAATCAGAGGTTATCGATGGCTGTGTCAGAGGTCATCTCACTGTCTTCTTCTATCTTTTTTTTTGACAAATCTTTCCGGTTACAACATGTTACGTTTTTGTCTTCTCATAATGTGGCCAACACATGCTGTGATGTCGGTTCCTAAATCAATCAATCAATGTGGCCAAAAAATTAAGACTGGCTCTTTCTTATGTTTGTGATAAGTTGTTTTTGCTATTTAACCTCCCTCAAAATGTCCAGAATACTCATTTTGGCTGTGCAAGGAATTGTCAGCATTCTTCCGTAAAACAACATCTCCGAAGCTTCCAGAGATTTCTTTGCTTGTAACCTTAATAGATAATTTAAAAAGCAGGAAGTAAATCTTATGCAACTCTTTATGAAGCTGGACATATTGACCTATTATAGAGATGCAGCGCTAGGTATGGCATGCTTCTCTTACAATAAAGAAGCTGCCACCTTTATTTTTACTTTCTTATTCCCCCCTCCCCTTCTGTTCACTCGCTTTCAACTCAGGCATAGTCCATACATGTGCACTGGACTGATTATTGTGTGTGGACTAGCTTTCCCTATTACCTGTGTCCCTTGCCATCAGACGACCTACTCCAACTTCTGAGGTACTTGTAATTTATATCTCAAAGTCAAGGACAAGAAGTCAACATTTTAGTGTAACCCTGATGGCTGTGTCAGCTGACTTGTTTACTGAACATGTCAATCAGAGGTCATTGATGGTTGTGTCAGAGGTCATTGATGGCTGTGTCAGAGGTCATCAAATCATCCAGGAGGAGGTCATCAAATCATACAGGAGGTCATCAAATCATCCAGGAGGAGGTCATCAAATCATACAGGAGGTCATCAAATCATACAGGAGGAGGTTAGCATAGTCAAATGGATAAGAACACTTGCTCTCAAACTTCCGGTGTGCTGATGCTGAGGTAACGGGTTCATTCCCTACACTGGTCAGTTAAACTAAAATGTTTACTTCACATCCTTTACCTGGGGGGCATAAATTACAAGTACCTCTGAAGGCGGAGGGGGTTCACCTGATGGCGGGGGACACTGATAATAGGGAAAGCTAATCCACATGCAAATATCAGTGTACTAGAAGCGGTAGGACATTTGTGTTCAAACTGAGCGAACAGAAAAACAAAATAAAATCATACAAGAGTTAACAACAATGGGAGAATTGACCAAACTATCTATTCGTTTGTCCATTTATCTTCCCAGAAGGTGCCTATATCTATATCCTGCTCTAGCTTCTGTTCATATGTGACCAAACTGTCTGTCCATCTGTCTATCTATTGGTTTGTCCATTTCTCTTCCCAGAAGGTGCCCTATATCTATATCCCGCTCTAACTTCTGCTTCATGTATCTTTAAGCCCTGTTTACATTTATTCCTATGAATCTCTCGTCTCAACTCCCATGTAAAAGTAAATTAAATTAATCCTGTCAATGTATTGAGATGTATATAGGGTACATAGTCTTCTTCTCTTTCACCCTGATCCCCAACTGGGACATGCGGCCTCAACCAGCTCACTCAGTTCCCCTATCTGTGGCTATCCCACGCAGCTCTATCCATATCCTCCCCATAGTACTCATCTGTCTTTCATTCTCTTGTTCATGTGTTGTTAGGTCTTCTTTTTTTGTTTTCTATGGGTTACAGGCAGAGGATTTCTAGTTTAATCTGTTCTCAGATTTCCTCAATGTATGTTGTGTTCTGCAAAGGACATGCAACATTTCTTTCAATGTCCAGTCCAGCGCCAGCATCTTGTTCTCCTCTCCTGATTCACTGGTGTTTGTTTAGATCCCTCCTCATTGGTGATTCTGTCCTACCATTTTAGTTCTCTCCTCGTTGATGATTCAGTCATACCATTTTAGTTCTTTTCTCATTGGTGATTCTATCATTCCATTTTAGTTCTTTCCTCATTGGTGATTCTATCATTCCATTTTAGTTCTTTCCTCATTGGTGATTCTATCATTCCATTTTAGTTCTTTTCTCATTGGTGATTCTATCATTCCATTTTAGTTCTTTTCTCATTGGTGGTTCTGTCATACCATTTTAGTTCTCTCCTCGCTGGTGATTCTGTCATACCATTTTAGCTCTCTCCTCATTGGTGATTCTGTTATACCATTTTAGCTCTCTCCTCGCTGGGGATTCAGTCATACTATTTTAGTTCTCTTCTCATTGGTGATTCAGCCATACCATTTTAGTTCTCTCCTCATAGGTGATTCTGTCATACCATTTTAGTTCTCTCCTCTCTGGTGATTCTGTCATACCATTTTAGTTCTCTCCTCATTGGTGATTCAGTCATACCATTTTAGTTCTCTCCTCTCTGGTGATTCTGTCATACCATTTTAGTTCTCTCCTCATTGGTGATTCTGTCATACCATTTTAGTTCTCTCCTCATTGGTGATTCTGTCATACCATTTTAGTTCTTTCCTCGTTGGTGATTCTATCATTCCATTTTAGTTCTTTTCTCATTGGTGATTCTATCATTCCATTTTAGTTCTTTTCTCATTGGTGATTCTGTCATACCATTTTAGTTCTCTCCTCGCTGGTGATTCTGTCATACCATTTTAGCTCTCATTGGTGATTCTGTTATACCATTTTAGCTCTCTCCCGCTGGGGATTCAGTCATACTATTTTAGTTCTCTTCTCATTGGTGATTCAGTCATACCATTTTAGTTCTCTCCTCTCTGGTGATTCTGTCATACCATTTTAGTTCTCTCCTCATTGGTGATTCAGTCATACCATTTTAGTTCTCTCCTCTCTGGTGATTTTGTCATACCATTTTAGTTCTCTCCTCATTGGTGATTCTGTCATACCATTTTAGTTCTCTCCTCATTGGTGATTCTGTCATACCATTTTAGTTCTTTTCTCATTGGTGATTCTGTCATACCATTTTAGTTCTCTCCTCACTGATGATTCTGTCATACCATTTTAGCTCTCTCCTCATTGGTGATTCTGTTATACCATTTTAGCTCTCTCCTCGCTTGGGGATTCAGTCATACTATTTTAGTTCTCTTCTCATTGGTGATTCAGTCATACCATTTTAGTTCTCTCCTCATCAGTGATTCTGTCATACCATTTTAGTTCTCTCCTCATTGGTGATTCTGTCATACCATTTTAGTTCTCTCCTCATTGGTGATTCAGTCATACCATTTTAGTTCTCTCCTCATTGGTGATTCTGTCATACCATTTTAGTTCTCTCCTCATTGGTGGTTCTGTCATACCATTTTAGTTCTCTCATTGGTGATTCAGTCATACCATTTTAGTTCTCTCCTCATTGGTGATTCTGTCATACCATTTTAGTTCTCTCCTCATTGGTGATTCAGTCATACCATTTTAGTTCTCTCCTCATTGGTGATTCTGTCATACCATTTTAGTTCCCTCCTCTCTGGTGATTCAGTCATACCATTTTAGTTCTCTCCTCATTGGCGATTCTGTCCTACCATTATAGTTTTCTCGTTGGTGATTCTGTCATACCATTTTAGTTCTCTCATTGGTGATTCTATCATTCCATTTTAGTTCTCTCATTGGTGATTCTATCATACCATTTTAGTTCTTTCCTCATTGGTGATTCTGTCCTACCATTATAGTTCTCTCATTGGCGATTCTGTCCTACCATTATAGTTTTCACGTTGGTGATTCTGTCATACCATTTTAGTTCTCTCATTGGTGATTCTGTCATACCATTTTAGTTCTCTCCTCTCTGGTGATTCTGTCATACCATTATAGTTCTCTCGTTGGTGATTCTGTCATACCATTTTAGTTCTCTCCTCATTGGTGATTCTGTCATACCATTTTAGTTCTATTCTCCCAGGCACCAACTAATGTTTGTTGTCTATTAATCATTGTTTTAGTTGGCCTCCTTGTTTCTCATCCACACAACTGATTTAACAGTGATTTAACTGATTTCTCAGTTTGGTACTGAATTTTATTTCTTTTCACAAAAAAAGCTTCTTCTGGGATATCATCTGGATCAGCAGCTTTCCTATTCCTCATGAGTTTGATAGCTTTTCTATCTTCTTTAGATATACTTCTTACACCTGATATCCAGCTCCTGTCCTGTTCTCCAAGCTGGATAAACAGTATCATGTGACTGGTCTATTCAGAAGTTCCTCAGAGTATCCAGCCCATCTGAATGTTGTACAAAACACTGATAATACAGCAGTCATATGTGGATATCCATGTGTGAATTAATAATATAGTGATAATACAGCAGTCATATGTGGACATGAGTGTGGATGAATGATGTGCTGATAATACAGCAACGGCCGAATGGATAAGAACATGTGTTCTTAAACATCCGGTGTGCTGATGCCGAGATAATTGGTTCAACCCCTACACCGGACAGTTGGACTAAAATGTTGACCTGTAGTCATTGACTGGGACATAAATTACAAGTGCCTCTGAAGTCGGAATGAGTTCACCTGATGGCAAAGGACACTGTTAATAGGGAACGCTAATCCACTCGCAAAATTCAGTCCATAACTACTATAAATAGTGCGTATGGTCTATGCTTGAATTCAAAGTGAGCGAGCACACACACACAAAATAATACAGAAGTGAACATGAGTGTATGGATGTGAGTGATGTGGGCAAATACTGATAATACAACAGTTATATGTGAACATGAGTGTGTGGATGTGAATGTTGGACAAACACTGATACTGTAGTCATATGTGAACATGAGTGTGTGGATGTGAATGTTGGACAAACACTGATACTGTAGTCATGTGAACATGAGTGTGGATGTGAATGTTGGACAAACACTGATACTGTAGTCATACGTGAACATGAGTGTGTGGATGTGAATGTTGGACAAACACTGATACTGTAGTCATACGTGAACATGAGTGTGGATGTGAATGTTGGACAAACACTGATACTGTAGTCATGTGAACATGAGTGTGGATGTGAATGTTGGACAAACACTGATACTGTAGTCATACGTGAACATGAGTGTGGATGTGAATATTGGACAAACACTGATACTGTAGTCATGTGAACATGAGTGTGGATGTGAATGTTGGACAAACACTGATACTGTAGTCATACGTGAACATGAGTGTGTGGATGTGAATGTTGGACAAACACTGATACTGTAGTCATACGTGAACATGAGTGTGTGGATGTGAATGTTGGACAAACACTGATACTGTAGTCATGTGAACATAAGTGTGTATATGTGAATGTTGGACAAACACTGATACTGTAGTCATGTGAACATGAGTGTGGATGTGAATGTTGGACAAACACTGATACTGTAGTCATGTGAACATGAGTGTGGATGTGAATGTTGGACAAATACTGAACTGATACTGTAGTCATATGTGAACATGAGTGTGTGGATGTGAATGTTGGACAAACACTGATACTGTAGTCATACGTGAACATGAGTGTGTGGATGTGAATGTTGGACAAACACTGATACTGTAGTCATGTGAACATAAGTGTGTATATGTGAATGTTGGACAAACACTGATACTGTAGTCATGTGAACATGAGTGTGGATGTGAATGTTGGACAAACACTGATACTGTAGTCATGTAAACATGGGTGTGGATGTGAATGTTGGACAAACACTGATACTGTAGTCATACGTGAACATAAGTGTGTATATGTGAATGTTGGACAAACACTGATACTGTAGTCATGTGAACATGAGTGTGGATGTGAATGTTGGACAAACACTGATACTGTAGTCATGTGAACATAAGTGTGTATATGTGAATGTTGGACAAACACTGATACTGTAGTCATGTGAACATGAGTGTGGATGTGAATGTTGGACAAGCACTGATACTGTAGTCATGTGAACATGAGTGTGGATGTGAATGTCGGACAAACACTGATACTGTAGTCATATGTGAACATGAGTGTGTGGATGTGAATGTTGGCCAATGAGATGCTGAAGAAACTAAAGCAAATGGAGGTGAAGTATGTTTTAGCAGAAAGCTGAGAATATCATGGGCAAAGAAGAAAAACATGCTACAGTTCTTATATCTGCAGGCGGTACTAGATTACTTATAAAAACTATAAGAAAAAGACAAATGAAATTTATGGGACATGCCAACAGCAGAGGTGTAATAAAGAAAGTAACCTTCCCCAGGACAAATACTAGGGCAGAGAAGCGAGTGAAGATGGATGAAGAGACAAAATATATCAGGAACATGAGCTGCCTGTTACAGCAACATACTTTGAACATCCGACTTCTTGAGAAAATAACTTGAACAACAGCTAAGGAGAAGGAGGAGAAAATGGAAAAGAAGAAGAAAAAGAAAGATAGAAGAAAAGGAAATAGGAGGTGGAGAAGAAAAAAGCTGGCGAAGAAGAAGCTCAGATGTAATTTTAAACAGCTGGGCAACAAATAATAATATAAGCACACGCGTGTTGTTATAATGTCACAAGCGTGTGGTTACAATGTTACATGACAGAAAGGGTTTCAGAGTCATGGTCTCTGGTGTCTTCTCCAAGACGTGGACAAGCAGCACGCAGTGTTTACAACATTGCTCTCATCACAACACGATGTGTTTACAACATTGCTCTCATCACAACACGATGTGTTTACAACATTGCTCTCATCACAACACGATGTGTTTACAACATTGCTCTCATCACAACACGATGTGTTTACAACATTGCTCTCATCACAACATGATGTGTTTACAACATTGCTCTCATCACAACACGATGTGTTTACAACATTGCTCTCATCACAACACGATGTGTTTACAACATTGCTCTCATCACAACACGATGTGTTTACAACATTGCTCTCATCACAACACGCAGTGTTTACAACATTGCTCTCATCACAACACGATGTGTTTACAACATTGCTCTCATCACAACACGATGTGTTTACAACATTGCTCTCATCACAACACGATGTGTTTACAACATTGCTCTCATCACAACACGATGTGTATACAACATTGCTCTCATCACAACACGATGTGTTTACAACATTGCTCTCATCACAACATGATGTGTTTACAACATTGCTCTCATCACAACACGCAGTGTTTACAACATTGCTCTCATCACAACACGCAGTGTTTACAACATTGCTCTCATCACAACACGATGTGTTTACAACATTGCTCTCATCACAACACGATGTGTTTACAACATTGCTCTCATCACAACACGATGTGTTTACAACATTGCTCTCATCACAACACGATGTGTTTACAACATTGCTCTCATCACAACACGATGTGTTTACAACATTGCTCTCATCACAACACGATGTGTTTACAACATTGCTCTCATCACAACACGATGTGTTTACAACATTGCTCTCATCACAACACGATGTGTTTACAACATTGCTCTCATCACAACACGATGTGTTTACAACATTGCTCTCATCACAACACGATGTGTTTACAACATTGCTCTCATCAAAACACGATGTGTTTACAACATTGCTCTCATCACAACACGATGTGTTTACAACATTGCTCTCATCACAACACGATGTGTTTACAACATTGCTCTCATCACAACACGATGTGTTTACAACATTGCTCTCATCACAACACGATGTGTTTACAACATTGCTCTCATCACAACACGATGTGTTTACAACATTGCTCTCATCACAACACGATGTGTTTACAACATTGCTCTCATCAAAACACGATGTTTTTACAACATTGCTCTCATCACAACACGATGTTTTTACAACATTGCTCTCATCACAACACGATGTGTTTACAACATTGCTCTCATCACAACACGATGTGTTTACAACATTGCTCTCATCACAACACGATGTGTTTACAACATTGCTCTCATCACAACACGCAGTGTTTACAACATTGCTCTCATCACAACACGATGTGTTTACAACATTGCTCTCATCACAACACGATGTGTTTACAACATTGCTCTCATCACAACACGATGTGTTTACAACATTGCTCTCATCACAACATGATGTGTTTACAACATTGCTCTCATCACAACACGATGTGTTTACAACATTGCTCTCATCACAACACGATGTGTTTACAACATTGCTCTCATCACAACACGATGTGTTTACAACATTGCTCTCATCACAACATGCAGTGTTTACAACATTGCTCTCATCACACCTGCAGTGTTTACAACATCTCTCTCATCACAACACGATGTGTTTACAACATTGCTCTCATCACAACACGATGTGTTTACAACATTGCTCTCATCACAACACGCAGTGTTTACAACATTGCTCTCATCACAACACGCAGTGTTTACAACATTGCTCTCATCACAACATGATGTGTTTACAACATTGCTCTCATCACAACACGATGTGTTTACAACATTGCTCTCATCACAACACGATGTGTTTACAACATTGCTCTCATCACAACATGATGTGTTTACAACATTGCTCTCATCACAACACGATGTGTTTACAACATTGCTCTCATCACAACATGATGTGTTTACAACATTGCTCTCATCACAACACGATGTGTTTACAACATTGCTCTCATCACAACACGATGTGTTTACAACATTTCTCTCATCACAACACAATGTGTTTACAACATTGCTCTCATCACAACACGATGTGTTTACAACATTGCTCTCATAAAAACACGATGTGTTTACAACATTGCTCTCATCACAACACGATGTGTTTACAACATTGCTCTCATCACAACACGATGTGTTTACAACATTGCTCTCATCACAACACGCAGTGTTTACAACATTGCTCTCATCACAACACGATGTGTTTACAACATTGCTCTCATCACAACACGATGTGTTTACAACATTGCTCTCATCACAACACGATGTGTTTACAACATTGCTCTCATCACAACACGATGTGTTTACAACATTGCTCTCATCACAACATGATGTGTTTACAACATTGCTCTCATCACAACACGATGTGTTTACAACATTGCTCTCATCACAACATGATGTGTTTACAACATTGCTCTCATCACAACACGATGTGTTTACAACATTGCTCTCATCACAACACGATGTGTTTACAACATTTCTCTCATCACAACACAATGTGTTTACAACATTGCTCTCATCACAACACAATGTGTTTACAACATTGCTCTCATAAAAACACGATGTGTTTACAACATTGCTCTCATCACAACACGATGTGTTTACAACATTGCTCTCATCACAACACGATGTGTTTACAACATTGCTCTCATCACAACACGATGTGTTTACAACATTGCTCTCATCAAAACACGATGTTTTTACAACATTGTTCTCGTCACAACACGATGTTTTTACAACATTGCTCTCATCACAACACGATGTGTTTACAACATTGCTCTCATCACAACACGATGTTTTTACAACATTGCTCACATCAAAACACGATGTTTTTACAACATTGCTCTCATCACAACATGCTAGATAGACTCATCATCTTACACCAGTTCCCCTGCCTCGTGAATGTCTATGCCGAGGATTACTCTGATATCTTGTGTCTCCCATTGTGCTGGGCGACTCTCACCTCATGTTGGTCGACTCCTGTTGTGTGTTGCCTTCCTTCATTGTTCCTTTTAAACCGCCATTGCGTTTGAGGTGGCAACAGTATTTCCATTTATTTTATCTGTACAGGTAATCATGATTAGCATTTTGGCAAAGATACGTTCTATTGCTTTCCTAACGGCTTTGGCAGCCTCACCATCTTTGGTCCATTGCTTTCTGAACGGCTCCGGTAGCTTCATCTTTGGTCCATTGCTTTCTGAACGGCTCCGGTAGCTTCATCTTTGGTCCATTGCTTTCTGAGCGGCTTTGGCAGCCTCACCTTCCTTGGTCCATTGCTTTCTGAACGGCTTTGGCAGCCTTGCCATCTTTGGTCCATTGCTTTCTGGGCGGCTTTGGCAGCCTCATTTTCCTTGGTCCATTACTTTCTGAACGGCCCTGGAGCTTCACCATCTTTGGTCCATTGCTTTCTAAACGGCTTTGGCAGTCTCACCATTTTTGGTCCATTGCTTTCTGAAAGGCCTTGGCAGCTTCACTATGGTTGGTCCATTGCTTTCTGAACGGCTCTGACAGCATCACCATGTTTAGTACACGGAGACAAATACCAAGGAGGACCAACTCCTGTGTTGAAATTGACTATCAACTGGGCGAATCCTCAACCTCATTCTCCAGCAGTTGTGTGCGTTACTGAACGGCGTGTCCGTCTTGTTATTTCGTTCAGTGTCGGCTGTCATCAGTAAAATCAACATTTGGGCTAGGAGTTCATGTCTCTTCGCCGAGAGTCCTAGGTTTTCAGGATCAATGCTACTGATGATATTCCTTCACGCCCACATCTGAGACCATCAAGAATGATTTCTCTTGGTGTACCTCAGCCTTCCTGTCTCAGTGGCGAAGGGGTTACAGGCTCGATTCGTAATCCAGCATACCATGTTCGAAAGACAACGGCGGGCGGTTTGGCAGCAGATCGCCTTGTTATAGATGTACCAGTCGTTCAGAAACAATGGCAAACTACTGAACGTAAAACTTACCAAGAAGTCACAAACAGCCCAAACAATTCTGAGGTTGACTGCAACGTCCTGTAAAGTTCCTGCAACTAACTAACCTCAGCCTCGACTACCGCTTATGTTTGCAATCCTAACAATGTTCTCTGGTGCCTCTTTTCACGTTAGTCCCTTCCAGGCAATCGTTGTCAGTTGCTCTGACAATTTCAGGTTTTCGTCTCAGGAACCGCCTCCCCGCTCTCCCTAGTTTGCTGGTTCACCTTCCAAGATGCCCAGCCAGAATCTTTAAAAAATGTTGCCATACAACAAAGCCATAACTTTTCAGTTATAATGCTTTGATATTTTCATTTTACGCGGAGATCCGTTTAATGTCTTGGAGAGTTTTTGCTTCTGGCTTGCTTACGCATTACCCTAATTGTGGACATGTATATCTTGGTTCCGTCGCTTAGCTACTGAGTTGAGTGCTTGGTGTGACAATGTGAGCTGTGTATTTCTCGTGGACTGCCTTTTCATCTGCCCGTGGTGGTTTGTGCTGTGAACTGTATGTTCAGACAAATGGTGGGTGACTTGTTGCAGAACCAGCTGGTTTGCCTTGTGCAGTTATGGTTGTGTAACTGTTGTTGTTTTCTAGTGACTGCTGCTTCCATCGACTGTGAGCTGTGGCGGACTGTTGTGTTGGCATTCTGGTAGCGGCCTTTTGCATGTGTGCGTGGTGTTGGGACTATTATTGTCTGTTTCATTTTTAAAATGGGACAGTGATGAGCTTTTTGTATGATATTCGTAAGCACATAATCAGCATTATTGATGACCAGTTGTTAGGAAGTTGGAACAACGACTAACGAACATTCATTTTACGCTTTGCTATGATCACAGATATATTCATTTTACACTGTGCAATCAATACTTTTCTCACCTTACCACCGTTAATGATTTGTGTCCCCTGTCTCATGCCTACGTCCCCTTCCTCCCGATTCCCTAAGGTCCCCGTTAATTTTGGGTGTGCGATTATTTCCCCTGATAGAGAGCGCTTTCTGTGTCTTATCCACAAAATCAATGGACAGCTCTTCCGGGGAATAGGGCCCACAAAAATGTGAGCGATAGGCTCTTCGGGGCCAAATGGAGACCATTAATCGCCGAACCGATAGACGGATCTAGGCTCTATCCGCTTTCTTATTCAATATGTTAGAAGGAGTGTCTATGTATAGTTAACATAGGATTAGTTATTTACTCCTTGGACTGTTGAGTAACTAACAACAATTGCCTGGAGGAGGCTAATGAAACTAGAACATTATATACAACTACAAGAAAGATACAAACGGCATTCTTGGGTCATGTGATGAGAAGAAAGATATTGGAGAACATCGTGACACCTGGAAAGATCGAGGGAAAGCGAGGCAGAGGCAGACCAAGAGATATAATGATTGATGGACTGAGACGGTGGCATGGAGAAATATCATCAGCAGAGTTGATCCAAACCACCAAAGACCGAGATCTGTGAAGAGACATGAACGCCTACGCCAGCCGGCAGGGCACTTGATGATGAAGGTGGTGATGGTGATGATGATGGAAAGAGATCGCACAGTGCCTTTGACAATCAGTGAACCAACGAACAAAGTGAGAAAAATCTGCCAGTTTTACTAAAACACAATCACAAGTGACGAAATTGACGTTGGGGCTAATGCTTTCATCAGCACAAAAAGAACGAACATAGACTGATATAACAACAAGAACAAATGTACGTAAAAAAATATATTCAGGCTTCTCATCTGTAGTGGAGAGCTGCCTAGTTGTGTGCTCGACAGGTGTGTAGCACGCGCCACGTGTGTAGGTAGAAGAGAACATGCCGGAATATAAGTAACCAAGCCTTTTGTGAGACTTCTTTTACTATCAAACTGATGCCATGAATTGACTGAACACGTTACAGTGCTCACAACAGACCCGTGTATCCTTAATCTCCACCAGCAACTGCAGAAGTACCAAACGGCTTATTGTGGTTGTTGTGACGAAACGCGTTTATCTGTCTTTGGTCGTCACGATCCCGCACTATTTTGGCGCGTCATCGGGGGACTTTCCCAGCTATAAATAGACGTAGGGAAGCCGATGGAGGAATTACCATCTAGAATCTTCTTGGAGCACCTGAATTGGAGTGGCCCGTGAGGCTGGGTATCGCACTAGATTCTCGTGCAGAGAGATCTAGAAATTCTAGGCGGGGAATGACTGTTTCCCGAGAAAGTGTCTTTCCCAAGAAGCACTAGCTCTTCGTGCGCATTGAGTTGGCACGAGTGGGGAAATTGGCTAAACCATTCATTCACTTCATTTTGCTCGAAGAGAGCAGACGCAGGCCTAGGTTGGGCCATTTTGTGTTGCGTCTCACCTCAACCATGTATCGGCTGACTGTTATAGAAAGGAGGCTGATGAGCCCTTGAACAGTTCTGAAAGCTGACTGGAGTCTGGTTCTGAACATTCAGGTACTTAGTTGTTTAAGTCATTTAACTTTGTAATTGTGTACAAAACGCCATCGTTCTAACCTCATTACCTATGCGGATGTCCTTGCATAACTTATTAGCAAACCGATCGATAACGCTGTTGACGGCTAGGTCGTGGGTTTGTTTACCAAAGTGTGTTCGCGAATCAGCTGTTGGGAAGGCAGGCATGCGATGTGGACGATTTGGGTTTAAATTATATTTACCATGTATCGCCAATCGGTGCCTCTATTAGGTTGCTGTGTTAGAATAAAACAGAGTTAATAGGGCCTGATAGAAACCTAGATTTATGTCAGTCAGTTGCTGAAGCAAGGAGAACGGTTAGAAAACCAGGTAAGTTGGTAGGTGGAGATTCAGATAAAACTGTGCTTAGTTACTAAGTAAAGATAGAACTTAGTTCTGTGCCACCAGGAATGATGTAACTATTGTGTAGTAACTTAATAGTGAATTCATTGTGTGGAACACGGGATTTCTGTGTGAAGGTAAGTCTGCATTGATATATATATATATGATGTGGCATTGTGTATATATATTAGGTCATGGCCTGTGATACTTCCTGGAATAATTCCGAACGCCGAATAGGTCGACGCGGTATAACCATGCGTGCCGTCGCGATATACATATGCGTTCTGAATTCTTGTCTTAGCTATCCTGTTCTTTCATACTGGCGCTAGTGCGAGTGAATGCTAAGGTGCTGGAAGTATGTAAAGATGCAAGGAGGTTGTATGAGACAGGGGACATATAGGATATGGGGGATTTGAAAGCAAGTTATGAAAGTATAGGTTGGCAGACCAGGCCAACGACGAAGTTCGGTCCCGGCCAAGGCTAAACCACTTGGGAGGGCGGAACTGGAACATCACCCTTGGAACATGTGGGGAACATGTATTATCAAGAAGGCTTCTGGACTCTAAGGAGGAGTCTGATAAGAAGAGTTTGCTATAGCGTGGGCAGGTGGTCCCACCAGCAAACAGGCATGTGTACATATTGGATGTGATCATGTACTATTCCTATATCCCGAGGGATGGTATATTGATCAAAATTATGTTTATTAATGAACATTGATAATGTAAGGAACGAGTCCAGGGACTCTTTACCTTAATGTTTAGTTCGATTAATTTTAGAACTATGATAACAGCCTACTATCACTAGTGACGTTAGCGACGACTCTATCGATGATTAGGGATAGGTGAGACATACGATCAGACTCGTCATTCTGATTTCTTGGTCTGTTTGACGGGCTGTTCTGTGAGGCCAGCTGACATTAACGAACCCATGCTTTACTACACTCCATATAGAGATAATGCTTTAGTTATATGCATAACTAAATAGCATCACTAAGGGTTGAGTAGTCATTGGTAGGATGCATGTGGACTAATGTTTGGGCCAGTATACTCTCACCGGTCGCTCTTCCTTTTCAGGAGTTTGCCTGTTGAGGAACCAGTCAACTATAATTGTTGACGGGAAACCACTTCGTGTAACACAGCGAAGGGTCCAATTCTTTACTTATCACGCCAGACTCAACCACACCATGTACCCAGTGTGAT
Organism: Cepaea hortensis; assembly: GCA_963921405.1. Lineage (NCBI taxonomy): Eukaryota > Metazoa > Mollusca > Gastropoda > Stylommatophora > Helicidae > Cepaea > Cepaea hortensis. The sequence continues at coordinate 165,994,197 of OY992878.1, forward strand.
TCATCATGCGTGAAGGTTTGCATCCAGTGATTTAGATGCCCTGAAGGTGCACGTGTGGGACATGATGGTTTGTGTTGTTTTTCTGCATTAGAAGATACTCTATTTCAGCCAGGAACATTTCAGCAATTTGAGCAATAATGCTCAAAGAAAGGAAACACCTGACCGTATATTATTACGGTGGTTCCGCCTAAACGCGGAAAAACGAGATTTAGACACTTGAATGGTTCTTATGACAGCTTTGGTGGCAGGTCTTGGGAATAACTACACCAGCCATTCATTGTAACTTGTGGCAAGTGTTACCAGGTGGAAGGGACAAGAGATTATAGTCCAACCTGAATAGTTTTCCTTGGAAGTAGATGTCTGATTCTAATAGTGTACTGAACGAGTATGAAGACTTTGAACTGTGTTCGTGTAGGACTCAGTGACATATCAGTTGCCTTATCTTATTCTTCAAGCAGTGTTACTGTGATATCTTCTTCTTCTTCTTCTTCTTCTGCGTTCATCCGGAGTTTTTTGTGTGGATGTGATTGCGTTGTGCCTGTTTACAGTAGAGCTGCGTTCTTGTGCCGTTAGGCCGACACATCCGACTTCTGCGGGCATTTGTTGACCGGGTTAACCTTCCCGGGACTGTGATATGAGTACGGGACCATTGAATTGGTCATTGACAGTCTTCAAGCAGTGTTACTGTGCTATGATTGCGGGACCATTAGATTGGTCAGGGACTTATTCTATAACCAGTGTTACTGTGTTGTGAGTACGGGACCATTGAATTGGTCAATAGACTTATTATCCCACCACGGGTAATGTACTACTGAGGGACCATTAGATTAGTCAGTGACTACTTAGATTCATCGAAGTCACGAATAATTGGAGTCAAATCCAGGAGGATTGTCTCCCAGCCAGTGTTGTTAGAGAACTGTGTATTAACAGTGACTTAGTGGGAGTGATAAAGATGCAGTTGGTCCAGTTGAGTGAGGTCCAGCGGTGACTTTATTGTTGTGGATCCACGCTCTGGGGACGGAGTGGTCTCCAAGGTTCTAGTCATCTCACTGGAAGGAAGCCGGGTGAGTGGCGGACCGACTGGACGGGACATCTGCATCCAATCTACTTCTCAACCTGATGATGACAACCATATCTCTGATTCTGTCTCTACTCTATCCTCTATTTGTGTAAATAGATTATTCTATCAGGATGTTCATTTCAGTTCTATATTCTCAAGGGTAGAATAAACTTTATGTACGTTGACTTGCTCTTGGTATAATGATTGAGTGTGGTCTCGGACGATGCCTAAGTGTTCATTGTTCCACAGGAGTAGGTAGTTAGTGGGGGTCTAGAATCTGGAGGGGCTTGTAGACATAATTAACTAAATATGAGATCAGCCACAGAGTAAAAATGTGTATCTGCCTGTCCAACCCCTGGGGTTAGAATACACGGGAATGCTAGAGACACCTCGGGTGTGGTTCACTCTCACTACCCAAGGCGATCTTGTTACACTCCAGATACACATGGTCAACGTATTGATTGTTGATACACCTACGGTGTCTCAGGGTGAAGTGGTCACACCGTCTGCCTCGCACGTTGAAGGTCGTGGGTTCGTTTCGAACTGCGTAGCTCAGTCCATGGGTGGCATTTTCCCGGAGACCGCTGACGGTCATGGCTAAAGCTACGGCGGGCGGCCCGCCGTTCTGTTGAGAGAGATCGAACCATACAGAGTAATACCCGATGCAGTGAAGCCCAATCTCTCGTACATAACCGTTACTGACTGGTTCAGTGCCAAATTAAGCAAAATTAGGTTTGGACCAAACATGGTACTCAATCAAATAAATGAACAAGTCAAGTGTTCTGTAAACTATAAACTGAGAACAGAGTTTAATGGTTCACATAGCAATTGTATAAACAATGAATTGACAACAGCATTCGATGGTTCACACATCAGTTGCATAAACATCAAACTTACAGCAGCGTTCGATGGTTCACACGTCAGTTGTATAAACATTAAACTGACAACAGCATTGGATGGTTCACACGTCAGTTGTATAAACATCGAACTTACAGCAGCGTTCGATGGTTCACACGTCAGTTGTATAAACATTGAACTGACCATCAAGATTGTGGACATCCACATTGTCGCGTTGTCAGACATCAAGATTGTGGACATCCATATGGTCAAGTTGACAGACATCAAGATTGTGGACATCCACATGGTCAAGTTGGCAGACATCAAGATTGTGGACATCCATATGGTCAAGTTGGCAGACATCAAGATTGTGGACATCCATATGGTCAAGTTGGCAGACATCAAGATTGTGGACATCCACATGGTCAAGTTGACAGACATCAAGATTGTGGACATCCACATGGTCAAGTTGACAGACATCAAGATTGTGGACATCCACATGATCAAGTTGGCAGGCATCAAGATTGTGGACATCCACATGATCAAGTTGACAGACATCAAGATTGTGGACATCCACATGGTCAAGTTGGCAGACATCAAGATTGTGGACATCCACATGGTCAAGTTGGCAGACATCAAGTTTGTTGACATCCACATGGTCAAGTTGGCAGACATCAAAATTGTGGACATCCACATGGTCAAGTTGACAGACATCAAGATTGTGGACATCCACATGGTCAAGTTGACAGACATCAAGATTGTGGACATCCACATGGTCAAGTTGGCAGACATCAAGATTGTGGACATCCATATGGTCAAGTTGACAGACATCAAGATTGTGGACATCCACATGGTCAAGTTGACAGGCATCAAGTTTGTGGACATCCACATGGTCAAGTTGGCAGACATCAAGATTGTGGACATCCACATGATCAAGTTGGCAGACATCAAGATTGTGGACATCCACATGGTCAAGCTGGCAGACATCAAGTTTGTGGACATCCACATGGTCAAGTTGGCAGACATCAAGTTTGTGGACATCCACATGGTCAAGTTGGCAGACATCAAGATTGTGGACATCCACATGGTCAAGTTGGCAGACATCAAGTTTGTGGACACGAGTATATTTGGTGTTATGATAAATACGTCGCCTCTGCCTGGTAGTGGCCATGCTGACCGATGCGTGTGCGACCCGTTGGCTGGTCTATCATCTCAACGCTCGGCAACAAGAACCTGTGTCCACAATACTTAGACCTGATCCTCATCTTTCTCCTTTTCTTCTTCAGCCTTCTTATACGCTTTTCTCTCCACCTAACTCTCATCCTCTTTACCAGGTCTTCCCCACAGCAAACAAGACAGTCGACAGTGTGTTACATTGTGCTTTAAAAAGGGATACTAATTACAACCAATGGCCGGGGCAGGGATGGAATTATACCCCACAAACCATGGGTTGAATTTACAGACTATGGTTGCCCATGCAGCATGATCCCTCTCTCGGCCTGTCTAGTTTACTTCAGAGGAAAAGTAACACCAATATATCTGGAACAAGACCAGCTTCAGAAGTTGCTGGTCCTGGGTCCGGCTGTCCACTCACGGGTTCTCTAGCCCCGTGATTCACGCCTTTCTTGCGTTAGTGCGTCCGTCTCGAGTCTATACTCAGTTACAGGCTCACCTGTTCTTGATCCCTTCTCTCCCTCTCTCTCTCCCTCTCTCTCTTCCTCTCCCCCTTCTCTCTCCCTATCTCTCTATTTCTCTCTCCCTCTCTCTCTCCCTCTCTCTCTCGCTCTCCCTCCCTCTCCCCCTCTCTCTCTCTCTCTCTATCTCTCTCTCCCTCTCTCTCCCTCTCTCTCTCTTCCTCTCTCTCTCCCCCTCTCTCCCTCCCTTTCGCTCTCTCTCCCTCTCTCTCTCCCCTTACATCTGGCTTCTCTGTGCATACCTTCTTCACGTGCATTGCCAGTGGTTGGATCTTACACAGCCCCAACAACTCGAGCACTGGGCGAGGGGCTCCTGAAGCGCGTTGTATGACAAGCAACCATACCGACTATTTCGTAGGGTAAAGTATGCCCCATGTGGTATGTCGCAGGCACTTTTCCTCTCTCTGTCTCTCTCTGTCTCTCTCTGTCTGTCTGTCTGTCTGTCTCTGTCTCTCTCTCTCTCTCTCTCTCTCTCTCTCTCTCTCTCTCTCTCTCTTCTTGCATATACTGTGCATATGTCCACATACACTAGCATTTTGTCTGTTGAAGTGTGTCTATGTATGTACGCGTGTTCATGCACATCAGTCCACCCAAACCTTAAATAACACAATGGGGTCTTGGTCAATACTATCTTCAATTTTACACGCCTCCTACCCCGCCCCTTTCTTTCTATGTGCTCACTGAACCGTAACATCCAGCACCGTATATAACTACACCCGTGATTTTCGTAGTCATTCACAGATCCGTACGTGAGGTGAGTATGCAGTTTTTTTTCTCTATTAACAGTTTTTCTAGTAAACATTTTCTTCAACTAACATTCTTTTCAATTAACATTTTTTTCAATTCTCATTTTCTCTTCATTGCTTCTATTTTTCCATGCATTTGTTCCTCTCGTCCTGTCATCACCTTCTAATGTAGTCACAGGAGTTCTCCTTGACTGTATGTTGTGTTTGTGAATGTGTTTGTTTGCTGATGAAGGCTAACCGCCGCGACGTTCTGTATGTGTCGTAACTCTGTTATGTAAAGCTGCACCACTTTATGTCATTTTATATTGTTTGATCCCTTCGTGTCTGTCAACTGTCGTGACCTGTCCCAGTACTTCTAACTACCTGTCCTATACTGCAGTCCCTGTAGGCTGACTGTCCTTAGTCTGTACTGTCCTGTCAGTACTGCCTGTTACGTCTCGATGGGATTAGGTCTCTGACAATCCGCCTGTGGGAGCTTCGATCCTAGACCAGTGCCATTTTCTCTCCATTGATAAATATCTGTTGACATGCATGTTTTTGTGTGTTGTCATTCGTGTTTATTTTGTTGCACTGGTTATACTTTTTTATTTCTCACTGTACTCTCGCCACGACTTTTGTTTCTCATTCATTTGTAGGCGGGTAAAACCACCAGATTTAGGCGGGCCAAGGCATCTGATTGACACTTTACATTCTATTTGTGTTGTAGAAAACCTGGGATAGATTACTCGGTTTGGAGTTTGTTTAAGCCAGTTTTGTTCAAGTATCACCGCGGCCAATTTCCTTATGGGCCCTTGTTAGCGCTTGTTAAATTATAGCAGAGTTAGGGCAAATAGTGAGATTGATTTATGGGCCACTGTTTGCTGTGAGTGTTGTCCCACCGGTGAATGATTGGTTGAGTCAAGTGTGACTTGTGTACACGGCACATGCTTTGTTCCCTTCTGCTTGTCATCCCCTCCTTCTCAGGCCTCTTACCTCTCCATTCTTCTTCTCTTACAAATAAACAAATACTGGGGCGGGGACAGAGAAAGGGTAGAGTGAGACTGAGACAGAGCGTGAGATTAAAGGGGAAGGAGGACAATATGATGGCTTTGACAGGAATCGACGATGAATTGAGGGATAGGCAGAGGAGGGAGGATAGAAGAGACAATATGAACAGACTTGGGAGAAAGGTTCAATTAGAAAAACTCTGTATATAAGAAAGGAGTTGTTTAGATAGTCAGGGTTTGTTAATCGCTTAGAAGACGAAACGGTGAGGCAGACAAAATGAAAGGCAGACACAATGAAAGAGATCGTTGGCTGGTTAGTTAGATTGGTGATTCGATGGCGGATCAACAGACAGACAGACAGACAGACAGGCAGGCAGGCAGGCAGACAGGCAGGCAGACAGACAGGCAGGCAGACAGACATACATATATATGGGTGGGGGGTGGAAGGATAAATAGATGGTTCCTTGGATGCTTGATTGGTTAGATGTCTTGATGGTTGGTTAAATGGATGGATGATTGATTGGTTGGTTGGGTAGATTAATGGTTGATTGGCTGATTGGTTGGTAAGTTAGGTGATTGGTTCGTTGAATGGTTGATTATTTGGTTGATTTGTTAGTTGGATGAATAAATAGTTGGTTTGAATTGATGGTTGGGTCGATGGATGAATGTATGGATAGATGGTTGGTTAGTTGGGTGGATAGATGGATGATTCTTTAATCGGCTGCACGGATAGATGGATGGCTGTTTGAGTGGTTGATTTGAATTGATGGATGGATGAATGTATGGACAGAGCACTGACTGGCTGGGATATAGTCAAGGTTGATCTCCTCCAAGGGCTGGCTGAGATAAGGTCAAGGTTGGTCATATCTCCTCCACGGGCTTTAGGTTTTTCGTTGTCAAAGGATTCAAGCCCAATTCCCAGACTGAGAAATAAGGGAGATGGATAGTTACTTTAACTCTGTGGGTCCAGGCAGATGTTACTTTAACTCTGTTGGTACTAAGCACTTGTCACATAATGCAATACATGCTTGCTCCTGAAGGGGTCCAAATAAAACACAATGTTACACAGGTAGTTGAGAGCCATGGTAGCGTAGTGGCTAGATGCGGTAATGTGGTGGCTAGATGCAGTAATGTAGTGGCTAGATGCAGTAATGTAGTGGCTAGATGTGACAATGTAGTAGCTTGAGGCTGTGACATAGTGGCTGGATGCGGTAATGTGGTGGCTAGATGTGGTAATGTAGTGGCTAGATGCGGTAATGTAGTGGCTTGAGGCGGTGACGTAGTGGCTTGAGGTGGTGACGTAGTGGCTAGATGCAGTAATGTAGTGGCCAGACGCGGTGACGTAGTGGCTAGATTCGGTAATGTAGTGGCCAAACACAGTGACATAATGGCTAGATGCGGTAATGTAGTTTCTAGATGCGGTAATGTAGTGGCTAGATGCGGTAATGTAGTGGCTAGATGCGGTAATGTAGTGGCTAGATGCGGTAATGTAGGGCTAGATGCGGTAATGTCGGGCCAGACGCGGTATTATTATAGTACAATTGTGTTTACTTTACATTTTTTAACAGTCGTTAAATTAACAATTGGGATGAACTGGATTGGTAGGCTGGTTGCTTGGTGATTGGTTGGTTAGGGATTGGTGTGTTGCTTGGTAATTGGATAGTTTGTCAATTGATGATTGGTTGTTTGGCTTGTTGGTTGATTGGTGATTGGTGACAAGTTTGTTGGTTGGTAATTGGTTCGTTTGATAGGTTGTTGTTAGTTGGTTGATGATTGGCTGGTTGGTTAGTTGATGATTGGCTGGTTAGTTATTTGATTGTGAATCTCCGGGAAGACAGTATGTTTTAACTCTTTAACCGTAATTCCTTTTGGTTCAAGCAACTGTTATTTTAACCCTGTCAGTTGAAAAAGCCTGTTACTTAAACTCTTTCCAAAAAATTCAGATCATGTAAGGATAAGCCAGGAAACTCATGACTAATCATTTGATTAATGGGTAGAGTTACTATCCGCGATACACTTTCAACTGACCTCTAACGCCATAAAAAAGAAACAAGCTTTCCCAATAGATTCCATGTGGATGTTTGGAAACCAAAACAAACCAGCCCGCGAGATGCGTGGAGCAAACATACATTAGAAGTTAACAACAAACTTGCAGCCAAAACAAACCAGCCGACGAGATGCGTGGAGCAAACATACATCAGAAGTCAACCACAAACTGGCAGGCCATGTAGAATGGCAGTGTCAACAGCTAAACAAATACTGACACAGCCACACGTCTAATGGAAAACTGGATGAGCTGCAGCCAGTGCACGCATTACCATACAAGTTCAGCCATTTCCCTCGGGATCCCCAAGCACCAGAAGCCGAGCAAGCGGCCGAGGATGTAATTTGAAGGCGGTTCCAAATCAAAGTAGTTTGAAATTGCATTAGCGTTTGCAATCTCTGCTGGACTGGTCCAACAGTCAGATACAAATTGTCCTACACGGATGATAATGAATCCGGGCACGTGTGTGTGTGTGTGTGTGTGTGTGTGTGTGTGTGTAAGAGAGAGAGAGAGAGAGAGAGAGAGAGAGAGAGAGAGAGAGAGAGAGAGAGAGAGAGGAGGTCAGTTTATAACATATATGCTTTACTTTTTCCCTTTTGGGTGTACATATATACAAGGCCTGTGACAGCACAGTCACGTCCATTATTCTGTTTCCTATGGCCAATGTCTTATCAACAGGACCTATAAGCCTGCAGTGTTATTTTATAATTCTGTCAGTCTGGGGAAATGATGGTCTTAGAATAATAAATAATAACCCCAAGTCTCACAGGGTTACAGTTTAAGAGATACAGCTATCTATAACTGAACTTTCTCAATTAATGTAAGGAGAGAGAGAGAGAGAGAGAGAGAGAGAGAGAGAGAGAGAGAGAGAGAGAGAGAGAGAGAGAGAGAGAGAGAGAGAGATTAACAAGTATAACTGAAACATTTACAATAACAAGGACAGTAACAATCAAAGTCTCAAGAACAGAAACATTTCGAGTGACAACAAATTAGAACAGAAATATTTGCAGTAACAAGAAGAACAGAATGGAGATCTTAAAACTCTAATCCATAATATCTAAAACAACAGTATTTACATAAACAAGGACTTAATTTAAAATAATAGGAAGAACAGAACAAGTTTTAGTGACAATAAGAACATTGAGATGACTGGCACCTTGCCGTCTTGATAGACGATAGTTTGTAAAATGGAGTTATACCTCTTTATGATACAAAGTCTGGGCTGAAGTTAGAGATAATGCGTTGCCCATGCAGCATGATCCCTCTCTCGGCCTGCCTAATTTTCTCTAGAGGAAAGATAACACCAACATTTCTGGAACAAGACAAGCTGCAGAAGCTGCCGGATGAGCAAAGCAATGGTCTAACTGTCCGCCTGTCGGAGCTTCGATCCTAGACCAGTTGCCGACAAAGGCTTATGGCCTAGTCTGCCATGCCATGCCATTTAGTCTTTAGGTTGCATTTGCTCGCACTAAGATATATAAGATCATTAATATATTTAAAACAACAGCAAGGACAGAGCGCGATTTAACACACACACACACACACACACAAAAACCAGCAGACGCACTTATTCAAAATAGCAGTGAGGGCCTGACGAGTTAATGTAACTTAAAGAACATAAAAATAAAGCTCTGCTCGATCAATTCCCCCCCCCCCCCTCCAATGCCAAGCTGGTGTTGTGGGAAACGAGCAGGCGGACAGATTGGCTGGGTCTACACCGCTGGGTGAGGTACTGGTGCATGGTAAGGCAGATGTGGTCGGGGAACTTTGGGGTCGTGTGTATGGTGCGGAAGAACAGATAGGTCATCACTACTTGGAGAGAATGGTGCTGCAGGAAGTGACCAAGGAATCTGGCCAACACTCAGGTCTCCGGGAAAAGGTCAGGCTGCAACTCTTCTTGGAACTCTTCGCTGACTGTTGACAATGAGGACGGAGCACGTATGGGAATGTCCCTAGTGCTGTTATGTCGGTTCTTAACTCAACTCAAGGATATACATATTTAAAATAACAGCAATAATAGACAGCTTTCAAGTAACAGTGAGAACAGCAATATGTACAGTACCAACAAGGACTGGCGGATTCAAAGTAAGAACTAAGCCAGATTAGTTAAATTAATAACCCCGAGGTTCTACTGGAGTGAAGACACCTGACTGTCTGGCGGATATATAAGACACGCCATCAACGCATGGCGAGTTGCATACTGCAGAGTCAGCTAATCTAATATTTCATCTTCGTTTCTCTGTCCAGGTGAGATTCTCACACCTGCTTATGCAACTAAAGCTAAGAGACGAGTGTGGTGGACTCCAGCAAAATGTGTGTACGGTCGACTTTCTCTAGACATCACATCCGAGCTAATGAGTTCGATCTACCCTAGGCAGATCACATCCGAGCTAATGAGTTCGATCTACCCTAGGCAGATCACACCCCAGCTAATGAGTTCAATCTACCCTACACAGATCACATCCCAGCTAATGAGCTCAATCTACCCTACACAGATCACATCCGAGCTAACGAGCTCGATCTACCCTAGGCAGATCACATCCCAGCTAATGAGCTCGATCTACCCTAGACAGATCACATCCGAGCTAATGAGTTCGATCTACCCTAGGCAGATCACACCCCAGCAAATGAGTTCAATCTACCCTAGACAGATCACATCCCAGCTAATGAGCTCAATCTACCCTAGACAGATCACATCCCAGCTAATGAGCTCAATCTACCCTAGACAGATCACATCTCAGCTAATGAGTTCAATCTACCCTAGGCAGATCACATCTCAGCTAATGAGTTCGATCTACCCTAGACAGATCACATCCCAGCTAATGAGCTCAATCTACCCTAGGCAGATCACATCCCAGCTAATGAGCTGGATCTACCCTAGAAAGATCACATCCAGCTAATGAGCTCAATCTACCCTAGGCAGATCACATCCCAGCTAATGAGTTCAATCTACCCTAGACAGATCACATCCCAGCTAATGAGCTCAATCTACCCTAGGCAGATCACATCCCAGCTAATGAGCTTGATCTACCCTAGAAAGATCACATCCCAGCTAATGAGCTCAATCTACCCTAGGCAGATCACATCCCAGCTAATGAGTTCGATCTACCCTAGGCAGATCACATCCCAGCTAATGAGCTCGATCTATCCTAGACAGATCACATCCCAGCTAATGAGCTTGATCTACCCTAGACAGATCACATCCCAGCTAATGAGTTCGATCTACCCTAGGCAGATCACATCCCAGCTAATGAGCTCAATCTACCCTAGACAGATCACACCCCAGCTAATGAGCTCAATCTACCCTAGACAGATCACACCCCAGCTAATGAGCTCAATCTGCCCTAGACAGATCACATCCGAGCTAATGAGCTCAATCTACCCTAGACAGATCACACCCCAGCTAATGAGCTCAATCTACCCTAGACACATCACATCCGAGCTAATGAGCTTGATCTACCCTAGACAGATCACATCCGAGCTAATGAGCTCAATCTACCCTAGGCTACTTTTTTTCTTCCCTTACAATGTTGCCAATACAGAGGCCTGCTGACCTACTCCGTACAATTTCCAACTGCCTTGGGATTTTTTAAGTGCTTAACTTGCACACAAGACCTACTCATGTTCGCCCTTATCCGAGAAGGACAATCATCGGATCTCACTACTCGAGAGTTCAAGGGGACGAGTAATATTAGACGCCAGTGGTTCGTGCAGAAATTATTGGTCATTGGTTTTTCTGTCTGTCCATGGTATCCTTTGCATTTTCCTCAGCAATCACATGCTCACAGCCATCAGATGTTTTTCAGCTTGTCGTCACATTGTCCAAGTTTCACATCCATACAAAAGTACATGTTCTATGTAACATCTCAACGCTCGTTTTCTCGTTTCAAATGTCATCTTTTTATTGGACAGTATGTTTTGCATCTTGCAAAAGGCTACTTTCGCTATGGCGATTCTGGTTCTAATCTCTGCAAGGCATCTCCCATCAGATGCTATTACTATTCCGAGATAGTTATTAGTTGTACCGATTCACTTGTTTAAGAATATGCCCATTTACTTGAATATTACATTGAACAACTAGCAATTCCGAAAATTCTGGAAAATGTAAATAAACAGACGCGAGAAAAGGAACTGATCAACTAATGTCGTGTTCTGTCACGTGACAATCCTTCTGTATTATCCCTGGTGCGTCCCTTTAGGGCACGGCGCTGGAGTTTGTTGACAAGGACATATCTCTTCTCTACCATCTGTGACGGAAACCGTACCAGCCTGGGCCAGTGCGCATGCGCTGGACTGAATCCATACCTGTTTACATCTGTACGTGACTCGGTACAGTACCGATCTTGCACAGGCTCCGCGCCAGGCCTCTGAAGAAAATAGAGATGAGTACCACGACGACGGCATGGAGGACACCCTGATTCCCCCATGTTTTACCGAGGAAAAATCGCAGAGATGAACAGGGATCATGAACTCAGGTGAAAGGAGTACAGAAGGCGCATGGAAGAAAAAGAAAAGAAGTACAAGAAACACAAGGGAAAACCAATGCCCTACCGTACCTATAAAGAATATCCAGACTTAAACACGGACGACCTACACCCATGGGCATACTATATAGATGAAGGAGAAATCGTCCCATGGCTGACCACGGAGGAAGAGATCGAAAGGCAACAAAAACGAGAACGAGAACAAAGGCGCGTGGAAGAAAATGAAAACATGGACAAGCTTCTACGGGCTGTACATAAAAAAGGAGGCAAAAAGACCAATTAAAAAGTCCTTATAAGGACTGCAACCAGAAGAGCCAGAAACTGCCACTAAAAAAAGAAATCACCACGAGACGGGCACAAAGGAAGCCGCCACCAACCCCCCAGCTGACGTCACAGACACAAACCAACATAACCAGTCCGAGATAGGACTCACAAGACAAGATGCAGGATGAATGAACCCACAAAAACCGCGGCTCTCAAAAATAACCACCGCTGAGGAAGCAGGTTAGACGAGACCGAATTTGAAATTTGTTTTTCGATAATTGGAATTGGATCTTGCACACTTCCTGGTTTATGTGTTTGGAGGGGGGACGGAGGTCTCGGCGGCACATCCCCCGTGGAGACAGTACGTCGGAACTTGGTTGGCAGGAAAGTCTCTACGCCAACCTTCCTTAGATACAAGCCAGTTGTCGGGTTCACACTATCTTAATGCGAAAGCGTCGAACTTGCCAGAGAAGAAGACTTGAAGACTTGAGTCTTCAAGAGGAATCACCAAACAGCCCAGTCTGTCGTGGGAATACCTCCATCGTACTCCAGACCCACTGCCTACGCACGTTGGGATATGGTCCTGTTTATTGCTCTTGTCTCACCAGCAAGTTTTATAATCACTATAAATACATCGGCAAAGGCAGACAACAAAAGATGGAGTTTCCCACCGGCACACAGACAACAAAAGATGGAAGTTCCCCGGGCCGCGCTGATCAAGTCAATATTAGCGCCGGGTCAACAAGAGCACTGTTCTGAACAAACTTTGTGGAGGGACAGAACGTGCTGGCTGGTGGAGGTATAAACAGACAGAAGTCAGTGTAGCCGCAGGGTGGGATTTAGCAAACAGAGGGCCAGGAACCCAAGTGATTTGGCCAGCTTTCCCGTGTATCAGTCCTCGGCCTTTCACACGCCCCGGGGTAACGGGAGAGAGACGTGGTAGATCTGATTTCGGATGGCCAAATGCAGTGTTTTTGTTTCCGTTCTGGACCCCTTCTCGTTGTTTCTGGCCGGACAGCCACCATATTTGCATTGCTTAGAAATGTATTTTATGTAGGCAGAAGAAGAATCGCATGCTGAAAGTAGTCTTTTACAAGATGACAATATGTGAAAAGTGTGGCATGTAGTGAGTACAAGAGTGTTGAAGCGCTATAAACAACCCATAATATTGTATGCATGTGAAACGTGGACAATAAGCAGAAAAGCCGAGAAACATATAATGGCAGCAAGAATGAGGTTTCTGAGGAACATGCAAAGAATACCATGGGCGAAGAGAAAAGGGGACGAGGCGGTTCTACAAGAAACAGATAGAAGCCTTAAAGTGATGATACAAATTAGATGTAAACATCGGAGATTTATTATAACAATGGACAATCATCAAAACATAACATCAAGAGGAACCCAAGGGGGTAAATGCGTGGATGGTTTGAAGTCGTAGTCGGGACAAGACCCGAGTCCCTGGTGATCCTGAGAAATAGGAAGCTATGACTGCATATGTCTGAATGTGGTTCACAATGATGATGGTGGTGATGACGATGACACAGAAACGAGCAGCATGTGGGAAGCTGTTTGTCTTTAAATTATACAATAAGTAAGTCACACATGGCTATAGAAAAATAACTAAATATGATAACAAATTGAAACCAGTTTATTTTTATGCATACATTGTCCCTTTATTTCTCAATATAATTTCCACCAACATTGATGCACTTGTCTCATCGTTTTATCAGTCCTCCCAAACCGGCCGCGTAGAACTTCGTGCTCTGCTTTCGAAACCACGTTTTCACTTCACATTCAACTTCGGCGTCATTCGCGAAATGTCTCCCACCAAGGTGGGTTTTCAGTGGACCAAAAAGGTGGAAATCGCTAGGGGCTAAGTCGGGGCTGTAAGATGGATGTTCCAGAACTTCCCACCTTAGTTGGTTAATTTTCTCCTGAGTTAATCGAGCCGCATGTGGACTGGCATTGTCATGAAGAAGCAACACTCCTCTAGTCAGCAGTCCAGGACGTTTTCTTCGAATTGCATCATGAAGCATCGATATAACTTCACAGTACGATTCAGAATTCACATTGTCACCTTTCTTCTTGAAATTGGTTAAAAGCAATCCTTGACAATCCCAGAACACTGTCAACACAACCTTCCCTGATGATGGCGTAACCTTGAATTTTTGGACACAATGTGAAGAATGATGTTTCCATTGCACTGAAGCACGCTTTGATTCTGACTGGTAGTGATGCACCCATGATTCGTCCCCAGTAACAATCCTGTTCAGCATGTCTTCTCCTTCATCTTTGTATCGACAGAGATGATGCAAGGACAGACCAAATCGGTCCATTTTGTGTTCCTCCTTCAATTGTCTGGGTACCCACCTTGAGCACACTTTCTTAAATGTTAATCGATCATGCATTATGCTTTATGCTGAACCATGTGAGCACCCTATTGCAGATGCTACAGAGTCTATCGTTACTCGCCTGTCACCTCTAATCATCTCCTCCACCCGCTGCACGGATGCTTCTGTTGCAATCTCAAGAGGACGACCAGATCGGATTTCATCAACAAATTTAGAGCGTCCTTGAGAAAATTTTTCTACCCAGCTATGCACCATTTTACGGCACAAACATTTGTCAGCATAAACAGGAAGCATTTCCTTATGAATGTCCTTTGTCGGCAGTCCTTTTGTCCACAAAAAATAAAAATAAAAAACGCCCAACAGCACGTTTCTCTTTGGATGTACACTCCGTAAGTACAGTCGCCATTTTGTTTATGCGCTGCGCGTGCGCATGAGACACCTAGGGCCACCTGACTAACGGGAATATAAAGTTCGATGTTGCTGTCACCTAATGACACCTGTAGAAAACACCAACTACATTTACCTGCCATCTCACAGAACTGTGTGACTTATTTATTTAGAAGCGATTAAAATAAAACATAGGCAACAGTTAAAGAGAGTAAGGTTCAAAGGCGTGCTTGAACGCGAAAGTAAGGTTCAAAGGAGTGCTTGAACATTCAAGAATTATGATGAGGCCATACTAAGGTGCCGGTCTTTGTGGCTGTGGGGTTACAACACTTTCTCTCTGTAATCCCGTTTATCACGCAGAGTCTCGCAGCGGAGCGAGAGCTGAGGTGGTTCGACCCCCACTCGTGACTTGCGGGATACTGAGCCGGCCGCTCAGAAAGCAATGGCAAACTACTGAGCGTAATCTTGCCAAGAGATCAACAGACAGCTGAAAGATGCTGCTGTTGACAGCTAAGTCCTGTAAAAGGATACGCAAAAACAACAACAACATACTAAGGTAGCTTGGGATCATGATACTGTTCGGGTAAATGACCCCAAGAGTTATGAAGACTGTAGCGCAGCTACTGGTAGGATCTCCATGTCGGACAGATCAAGAGGAAGGAACCGAACGAAGACAAACACAAACCTGCTGCCTTATAGGTAGACCTGGGACTGTCAAAGGCTAGGATAAACAAACCTGCAGAAGTGCTCCTCGAGGTCTGGTGCACTGAGCGAAGGGTTTGACGAAACAGTCATATCTAGCAATTCACCGAATGATGTCATATCTAGCAATTCACCAAACGATGTCATATCTAGCAATTCATTGAATGATGTCATATCTAGCAAACCATCGAATTATATCATATATAGCAATTCACCGAATGATGTCATACCTAGAAATTCATCGAATGAGGTCATATCTAGCAATCCACCGAATGATGTCCTTGTATCTGAACTTCATTTTCAGCGACCAAAACCGTCATCAGTATTATTCAGGTTGTGTGCATACGCCGAATAGCTGGCATTCCAGGCATGTCTTGTGTGGGTCCCGTTATTATTTGGCTGTACAAACTGAACAGACCGCCTGATAGTACACGACCGTGTCATCGACAAGTTCCCATGTGGTTGAACTACATGAATAACTGGCGAGAGCGCATTAACCAGGCCAGTGTTCTGGGAAACCATGCCAAGCAAGACTTTGCCGGGTTCACGTGTGCCCTTGACCCCTGGCACCATCCACCGAGTCTCTCTAGTTCACGTGTGCCCTTGACCCCTGGCACCACCCACCGAGTATGTCTAGTTCACGTGTGCTCTTGACCCCTGATGCAACTCACAGAGTCTGTCTAGTTCACGTGTGCCCTTGACCCCTGGCACCATCCACCGAGTCTGTCTAGTTCACGTGTGCCCTTGACCCCTGGCACCATCCACCGAGTCTCTCTAGTTCACGTGTGCCCTTGACCCCTGGCACCACCCACCGAGTATGTCTAGTTCACGTGTGCTCTTGACCCCTGATGCAACTCACAGAGTCTGTCTAGTTCACGTGTGCCCCTGACCCCTGGCACCATCCACCGAGTCTGTCTAGTTCACGTGTGCCCTTGACCCCTGGCACCATCCACCGAGTCTCTCTAGTTCACGTGTGCCCTTGACCCCTGGCACCACCCACTGAGTATGTCTAGTTTACGTGTGCTCTTGACCCCTGATGCTACTCACAGAGTATGTCTAGTTCACGTGTGCCCGTGACCCCTGGCACCACCCACCGAGTATGTCTAGTTCACGTGTGCTCTTGACCCCTGATGCTACTCACAGAGTCTGTCTAGTTCACGTGTGCCCGTGACCCCTGGCACCACCAACCGAGTCTGTTTAGTTCACGTGTGCTCTTTACCCATGGTGCTTGTCACGAGATCGCCATGAGTTAACCAGATAATGATAATACCGACGTTTGCTTGGCGTATATTTTCTAGGCCACAACAGTCGTACTAACAGAGTAAACACAGCTGCACGGGTTACATCGGGTCAGCACATATACACATTTGGTGGTGAGTGAGAGGAATGGATACACCGCGCTGGCAGTTCATAAACAGTTAGAATCACATAGCCTTGCCCGCTCAGGATATGGAATAGTTCCGTCTGTCATCTATAGTTCCGGACATCAGACGGAATGGCGGTTTTGACTGTCACCACATGACAGAAAGTTGAGGGCTTGTTATTGGAAACAGTGGAACACCTGCCGGACATCAACAACGTCACGTGCACAATGTAAGGTTGTTTGGGAAACCATGATTGGCAGCTTGGTATCGAAACCCTTTGTTGGAACTCTACAGTAACTCTCTAGATTGTTTTGGATGTCAGAACCAGTGATGACAAATCTAACATTGATGGAGCCAGGGGGGGGGGGGGTGGATCCCTGACAGGGGATGATCTGCCCAATGTGCCACCGGTGTGGGCATAAAGGATAACGTCACGTGGACAACTTTGAGAGTTTGCCATATAAACCCGAGTTGGGGCCAACTGGGGGACTTGAAAATGTGGCTCTAGGCGGGAGTGCAAGGGCACTGTGGTTCTGATGGAATAATGTCTACCGTGTGTTAATTAGTGACTTAATTTTACACGTGCCTATGTAACAAGCTATGTGGAGGGTCCCAAATAACTATGTAACAATATTTCAAAATTAGTCTATAGCCCTGGCTGGGATAGGTCTTTGCTTGCCAACCCTCCGCCGTTCCCCGGACTCACTGTCACTCTATCTTTCGACCTCGGGTCCTATTCCCTGACGTGTCTTTCTGGCTGATCCATATATATAACACAGTGATCGTTGGAGTAAACTAAAACGTGATTTATTAAATTAATAAAGAACAGCACAGGAAAACATCAAGGCAGTTAAAACAGATAGTTCTAAACAGACACAACAAGGATAAAGTTCAGGCACAGAGCCTCAGGTAGCTATCGTCACAGACCCAGCTTCATACACTGTCCGATCTGTCCACATACAGCTCACCGCGTGTGCAAGAATCTCCTTCCTTCCAGGTAATTGGTTGTACGTACAACAGGCTTCTGTAGAATCAAAGCCACTGGGTTTTGAGGACCTCTATTCATAGTCAACTGAGTTAATTTGGCACAAGGTTTTCACTGATTGGGAAATGAATTATGGTTTCCAATAATGGGAATTGTTCATGGAGGTATAATGGATAGGTGCCTTTCACTGTCCTGTACAAAATGGGTATGCAGGATAATCATGCGTAGGCCCAGCCAAGAAACCAACTGCTCTCGAGCCTATGTCGCTGAAAGGACTTGAGATGCGCCATTACCGCAAATTGTCATTTTGCCCAAGACCAACCTTGCCTCTCTCTCAGAGTTAGTCACACCATGTGTGGTATGGCCAATACCTTGACCTGGCTTCATCAGACGTATTTGGCTTTAGCATAGAAGCCCTGTGGATACTGTCCGATTTAGTCCCGTCCAACAGAAGAGGACCCTGGAGATGACAAACAATATTGAGCGACTGGGCTGACTCATGTATCACACAATCCTGAGGACCAATAGGGCCTCAGTTAATAACCTGGTCAAACCCTTACCTTACGCTATCAATTAGATAAGAGGCCCTCGTGAATGGGCCTGACCTGTCAGGTAGCCCCTGGATTGGCTACGTCCGAGCTTGAGTAGACCTCCAGCTTGTAGACGTCCGGTTGTCCACCCCAGGAACTTTTTGCCTACAGGACTCACTCTCCACACTCATACCAAGCCTTTATTATTATTGGGCACATTCATTTCCCGGCTTATCTCTCACTTGCAAACCCTGCCTTTCTCACGACAAAGCTCTTGTGGTGTTGTGTGGGTAATTATGTGTATGTAAAGAAGTGTCGCTCCCCATTCCCAGCAAGAATAGGAAACAAAAATACTACTCCTTCCGGCCGCTGCTCTTGTCTGAGCTGTCGCCGCAATGTACCGGTAGTGCCTCAAATAACCCATAGATTCAGATAAGTTCAGGTTCTCTCAGTGAGATAGAGAAGTCCATTATCTTCCCGACATCATCCTATCGAGTAAAAGACGAAAGAGATAGCACTGTGGATAGCCTCGTCCGGCTCAAGAAGATAGATCATAGATTGGTGGACCCCATCCCCAAGGAGCCCTTCCCTCCTTCCGGCATACCGTAGCTATCCAATGATTATATTCTACAGAAAGATGACAGTATGCCCAGTTCAGGCCGTAGAAAGAAAGATAGCAACAGCTCATCTGCCGCCAAGAACAAATGAAATCCTCTGGGGAGATATATTGTTCAGATTCACTCCCCCGGCTATGCCAAGAACAAGACGCCTAGTTAGATTGGCCAACGGTCAACCAACTCTTCATATGTTATGATTGGCTTTTCGCCAATTCATCTTCCCCGTCGAGACAAAATACATTTATAGGTCCAGGTCTGGCTGGACTACCCACAACCCAATTATTACCTTTCCAACTGCATCAGTAGTAGGTTGCACCTCTGTCTTAATCTTTAAATCAACTTGACATGCTGCAACTACCAAACGGTATGTGCTGGAACGGCCATGAATTGCACCAGAACTTGCCCTGGTGCTCATTTGGTGTAGGGGACCCTATCGGGTTTTCCCCGAAGAAAGATATATTTCTAATAATTCTATTAAGAAGATCGTGTTGTTAAAGTATCTTCCATGGGGATTGAGCGAACAAGAGAACTGAGGGTTCCCGAAAGCTGTTTCCCTCTATTTCCCCAAATTTATAGAAGGCATGAAGACATGAGCCACTGGCGTTTCGCCACAGCCTATCATGGCAGATGTAGATATGATTGATAGGACTGCAGTAGTGCCATTTAAGGTATAACCTATTATAATATTAGTTCTAATTAATTTAGGCAGTAGCCGAGTTAAGAATAGAGTAGTGTAGTGGTGATACGCTATGCTAGTTAAGAATAGAGTAATAATGGATAACTGGGAGACGGGGAAATTGCCGCTGGGGTTTTGCACTATGTATGCGTCTTTCCTTGTCATAGCCTGATTCGGCCCTAGGTGGGTAGCTAATCTACTCTATGACAGAGTTTAGTTAGCTAAAGATCACTGAGCAAGGCAATAGGCTTACACTCAGCCGGTAGGATCAGTGACTAGTACTATCACCAGATGTGTTGTTTCTATCCTAGGGTCCCTACCAGATCCGAGGCAACTCAACAAGGTTTTAGGAAAGGTTCAAATCCCATTCGGAAGAACACCAGTTGAACAGTCAATAAAGTTTCGTACAGAACGTAACTAAAGCTAGAAGGAAGATGATTCACCTAAGAGGGGTGATGATTGTTGATGCACCACACAGCATCAGACAGTAGTAACTAACCGAGAACATTAATTATAATAGTTACATAGTGTGATATAATCTCGTGTAATAGAACACAAGACATGATACTTGAGGCTAGATAGACACGAGTTAGGATCAAGTACATTAACAATTAACATTAATAACTGTGTACACACTACAAAGGACTTGTGCATTCTTTAGGAACGATAGGAACGTACATTGTGTAGGGTGCAACCGGTCCATGATTAACTGTTATTACCACCGGTGTCTATTTCGGATGATCATGAAATGGGATTACCAGAGGTCTACAGAGGCAAGTCAGTATCCGGCAAGATGGTTTCGGCACTGGGTGAGATGTACCTGTTCTGATGTAACGTGCTGTGGTCTAGCCTTGCTAGGATGAGCTGACTGGGTTGTTGTCTGAGAGTCCGATTCTACACACTTTATAGAACACGTCACACATTTTCTTCGCATACACGTCTCATATACGTTACACCTTTCTTTTAATAAATTAATCTTTATAAATTTTTAGAAGCAAGAGTTGTTGAGTATGTTGCGTTGGGGAAGTATGAGAGGGGGCATAGTACGACAGTGAGAGAGTGATAGGAAAATGTGTCTACGGGCTGATGGAGTGTGTTGGACGGAAGCTGGTGGATTCTCCAGGATATTGATAGGAAAAAATATTATAATGTGGGTGTTGACTCTCTTCACTCCAGGGACGACACTTTAAAGGAGGACACGACATTATTGGGGGCTCGATAACGTGATCTTTGGACAGCGGGATCTCTCGTAAACGGGATCTTTGGACAGCGGGATCTCTTGTAAACGGGATCTTTGGACAGCGGGATCTCCCGTAAACGGAATCCTTGGACAGCGAGATCTCCTGCAAGCAGGAACCTTTGACAGTGGGATCTTCTGACAACGGGGTCTTTTGACACGGGATCCTTAGTTATAAGAGGGGGATATCATTTTGGAGAATCCAGCGAGAGTGAATGTGGATAGGGGTTAGGACTAATATCTTACCTGTTCACACTTCACACGTCTGCCTAGGTCTGTGGTCCTGATTCTACTCTTGTCACTGAGTGAATGTGCTGTGTGTGGTAATATCTAGATTTATAGTACTTGTTCATATATCTGTATAGTAATTTGCAGTTATATTGTACTAGACCTGCTAGCTTACCTCTCTGTATTATGGCCACCCCTAAACTAAGCACGTTAGAATTAAGGGCAAAGGGGGAAGACGTGGGATTGTCGGGGTCTGCTCTAACGGATTACATACAGGAAGTGGAGAGAGAGTATCGTCAAGCAGAAAGGGAAGATCGAAAGGCCGAGTTGGAATTGAGAAGGATGGAATTGGAAGCTGAGCAAGCAGCTAAGAAATTTGAAGCTGAGCAAGCAGCTAGGAAATTTGAAGCTGAGCAAGCAGCTAGGAAATTAGAAGCTGAACAGGAAGCACAGAAGAGGGAGCACGAGTACCGGATGCGGGAACTCGAGCTCAAGAGTCAATCTAATGGAGAAACTGAGGGAGCAGTTGGAGGTTCCTCCATCCCAGGCTCAACACCAGTAGGTGGACATGGGTACCATGCTATGAAGTTTCTTTTGGCGGTCTACGAGGAGGACAAAGAGAAGATTGACCAGTACCTTCAACGCTTCGAAGCTATGTCAGTTGCTATGGGTCTGGAGCGTAACAAATGGAATCTCAAGCTATCCCAGGGTTTACGTGGGACCGGATACGAGGTTTATTCTCGCCTGCCACCAGGACATGAGAACAATTACAACGAATTAAAGACGGCTCTGCTGAAACGATTCGAGGTTACGTCACATACCTACCGGAAAAAATTTCGAGCAGCGAAACGAGAACCGGGGGAGTTGTTTGCCGCCTACAGTTTGCGTCTAAAATCTTATCTCCATAAGTGGATGGATTTGGCTGGGTTCGCACATGACTATGAGAGTCTGGAAGAGATCATGGTGGTCGACCATCTGAAGAAGCAAATGTCTAAACCTCTCAGGACGTTCCTGGGAGAACAAGGAGCGGAACGTATTGACCTCGTGACAAAATTAGCAGAACGGTTCGTCGAGGTACATGGGGAGGCAGGGGAGAACCTTTCCACCAACACCAAAAGTCAAGAGAAACATGATAAGAAGAAAGCCAAAAACTCAGGAACCAAAAAGTGGGAACCTTATGTGCAAAAATCAGAGGATAGTTCAGAGAAGAAGAAGGAGGGAAGCAAGAGCACTTCAAGCTCTACACCAAAACGACCGTGGTCGGAGAAGTGGTGTTCAATTTGTAAGTCACCCTCTCACAATACGAGGGACTGCAAATCAAAGGCTAAGAACCCTCACTTCGCAGCATGTCAAGTGACTTCCAAGGAGGTTGTCACAGAAAATGCCAAGGTCAACAAGGAAGCTCGCCACCAGGAGAGCTCACTCAAGTCCGGCACTAGAAAATCTAGGACAGGGAAATGGTGCAACCAATGCAAGTCGAATACGCACAATGCTATTGACTGCAGGGGAAAGTCAGGAGACACTCAATTCGACGGGTGCCCCGGGAAAACTAAGGTGGAGCCCACCGAACAGGTCGAGGCCGAGGAAGAGACTCCAGACCAGGAAAAACCACCTGTAGTGGAATTGGTAGAGGTTAACGGTCGTCAAGTGGAGTGTTTATACGACACAGGACTGGACGGGGAGGCCGTGATTTCTGCGGATCTGGTACATCCAGAACAATTCACAGGTGAAACCATGGAGATACAGCCTGCACAGAAGAGTGCTGTAGTCATGAAGTTGCCTATTGCTAATGTGGAGATTCGGTCAAGGTACGTCACCGGTACCATCAAGGCCGCGGTATTGACCGATCCCATTTTCCCAGTCATCCTAGTTTGCCGGTATGTCTTTCTGGGAATGCCCAGGGAGCCAATCCATATGGGAGCAATGCAGACTCGCTCTCAGACGAAAACGGAAGAGGCAGACGCAATTGTGACTAACCCAATGCCGTGGGAGCTACGAACTGCCCAGAGTGAGGATGATACTTTACGTTCTTGCTACAGAAAGCTGCAGAAAAGTGCTGATCCACCAGGACGGGGGCAGGACTACATGAAGAATAGGATACTCTACAGGAGAGCAGGAAGGGGAGACAACCTATACGGTCAGTTGGTCGTCCCGAAAGCTCACCGGTCCCAGATTCTTCATATGGGGCATACCATCTCCTTTAGTGGACACATGGGTATTGCCGCCACCATGCAGCGAATTTCCTGCCATTACTATTGGCCGGGAATGACAGATGATATGCGTCGGTATGTGAAGTCATGCCCTGAGTGCCAGAGGGTGGCACCGAAACACTGGACAGCACCGGTGGTGTTGGGTGAGATGCCCATCATGAACTCTCCTTTCGAGAGGGTAGCCATCGATATCGTGGGTCCACTTCCCAGGACTAGGAAGAGGAACATGTATATACTCACAATGGTGGATTGCTGTACAATGTGGGGTGAGGCTATACCGTTGACCACGATTGACTCGAAACGAGTGGCGGACGCACTGATGGAGGCCTTTACCAGATTAGGCTTTCCGGATCAAATTCTGACGGACAATGGATCTCAGTTTTGTGGAAAACTCATGGAGGAGGTATTTAGGGTGTTTCACTCTAACCACATACATACCAGCCCTTACCACCCTCAAGCCAATGGACAAGTAGAGCGTTTCAACGGCACGTTGATGACAATGCTCAGGAAACTAGCGCAGGGAAAACCTGATAGGTGGGATGAATATATCCCAGCAGCACTCTTTGCCTATCGGGAAGTTCCTCATGGCTCAACAGGACTACCACCCGCTACGTTGCTGTTTGGTCGTCCAATCAAAGGACCGTTGGAAGCCATGTTGAGGAGTTGGACTGAAGAGGGGACGTCAGAAGAAGTGATCTCATCCTATAAATACGTGGAGGAACTGAAAGAAAAACTCCACAAGGGATGGACTCTGGCAAATCAAAACTTGAAAAAGGCCAGGAAAAGACATGCGGCTTATTACAACCGTAGGTCTAAAGAAAGATCTCTAGAGGTGGGAGACAAAGTCTTATTGCTACTCCCAACGGGAAACAACAAACTGGAGATAGGTTGACAAGGACCATTTCCCGTGGAAAGGGTGATATCCAGAACCAACTATCAGATCCGGATCCGGGGAAAGTCGAAGAATTTCCATATCAATCTATTGCGGAAATACGAAGAGAGACCCGGAGACAAGGCAGCTCACCTCATGGCAATGGCAGTTGCAGTGGAGACTGAAGTGGGAACCAGCGAGGGCAGGGAATATCCCTTGGTACACCAGGAAACCTATAGGGATGTGCAAGTGAACCCTGATCTGACCTCCAAGGAGAGGGAAAAGATAACCCAGGTTCTCAAGTCTCATAAGGAGATACTGACTGATAAACCAGGACGAACGAGGTTGGTTGAGTTCGTGATGACTTTGACCACACATGAGCCTGTTCGCCAAAAGGTTTACCCAGTGCCATTCTCTAAAGAAAAGGCCCTGGAGGAGGAAATACAAAAACTGCTGGAGGATGACGTGATTGCACCATCCACATCCCCATACAATGCAGGGGTAGTTTTGTTACGGAAACCAAGTGGAGAACACCGGTTGTGTATAGACTACCGACTTCTGAACAGTCACACACAATTTCAGGTGGAACCTTTGCCGAATCCAACTCAGTTATTCGCTAGGCTCCATAAGGCTCGGTACTTTTCAAAGGTGGATCTAAGTCGGGGTTACTATCAGATACCAGTCAAACCGGAGATTCGACCACTGTTGGCTTTCAGTACATCCAGTGGACACTACGAATTCAAAGTCATGCCCTTTGGACTCAGCAATGCACCTAGTGTGTTTACACGCATGATGAGGACTTTACTAGATCCGTTACAGGATCCATCCATCATCTCATTCATGGATGATATTCTGATTTCCAGTGACAGCTTGAATGACCACTTACAATCCTTGGAGAGAGTGTTTAATAGGCTCAATGAAGCAGGGCTTACCGCTCGTCCAACCAAGTGCATGATTTGTTACCAGACTCTGGAATTTCTAGGTCACACTATCACTCCAGGACACATTGTCCCGGAAGAAAAGAACCTGGAGAAAATCAGAAATGCACCAAGGCCAAAAACGAAGAAGGATGTGCGATCTTTTCTCTCGTTGTGTGGGTTCTACCATAAATTTATCCCACATTTCACTGAATTGGGAGCTCCATTGACGGAAACCTTGAAAAAGGGATTCCCGGACCAAATCATTTGGACACCAGAATGTGAGAATGCCTATAGTCAGTTAAAGGAGGCCTTGGTCAGCAAACCTGTGTTACAGCTCCCTGACCTTTCCAAATCCTTTGTGTTGAGAACAGATGCGAGTGGGATTGGGATTGGGGCAGCTTTGTTACAAGAAGGAAAAGACGATGCTTCGGTTTTGAAACCTGTGGCATACGCTAGTAAGAAACTTCTACAGGCGGAGAGGAATTATTCAACCATCGAGAGAGAGAGTGCTTGTCTCTCGTATGGGCAGTGCAAAAATTCCAGCCCTATTTGTATGGAGTTAAATTTCGGGTCCAGTCGGATCATCAGCCCCTGATGTTCCTAGCTACTTCTCAGAAGCTCAACGCCCGTTTGATGCGGTGGTCGTTGATACTTCAACCTTATAATTTCACAGTGGAGTACATTCCTGGGAAGGAAAATGTTGGAGCGGACTTCTTGTCAAGACACCCAGCTCCGGAAGAAGAAGAATGAATCATCTGGATTAAACTCACGGTGGAAAAGAGTGAGATGGACTACTCTCTTAAGAGTCTATGTCACGAGATCGCCATGAGTTAACAAGATAATGATAATACCGACGTTTGCTTGGCGTATATTTTCTAGGCCACAACAGTCGTACTAACAGAGTAAACACAGCTGCACGGGTTACATTGGGTCAGCACATATACACATTTGGTGGTGAGTGAGAGGAATGGATACACCGCGCTGGCAGTTCATAAACAGTTAGAATCACATAGCCTTGCCCGCTCAGGATATGGAATAGTTCCGTCTGTCATCTATAGTTCCGGACATCAGACGGAATGGCGGTTTTGACTGTCACCACATGACAGAAAGTTGAGGGCTTGTTATTGGAAACAGTGGAACACCTGCCGGAATTCAACAACGTCACGTGCACAATGTAAGGTTGTTTGGGAAACCATGATTGGCAGCTTGGTATCGAAACCCTTTGTTGGAACTCTACAGTAACTCTCTAGATTGTTTTGGATGTCAAAACCAGTGATGACAAACCTAACATTGATGGAGCCAGGGGGGGGGGGGATGGATCCCTGACAGGGGATGATCTGCCCAATGTGCCACCGGTGTGGACATAAAGGATAACGTCACGTGGCCAACTTTGGGAGTTTGCCATATAAACCCGAGTTGGGACCAACTGGGGGACTTGAAAATGTGGCTCTAGGCGGGAGTGCAAGGGCACTGTGGTTCTGATGGAATAATGTCTACCGTGTGTTAATTAGTGACTTAATTTTACACGTGCCTATCATGGCAGATGTAGATATGATTAATAGGACTGCAGTAGTGCCATTTAAGGTATAACCTATTATAATATTAGTTCTAATTAATTTAGGCAGTAGCCGAGTTAAGAATAGAGTAGTGTAGTGGTGATACGCTATGCTAGTTAAGAATAGAGTAATAATGGATAACTGGGAGACGGGGAAATTGCCGCTGGGGTTTTGCACTCTGTATGAGTCTTTCCTTGTCATAGCCTGATTCGGCCCTAGGTGGGTAGCTAATCTACTCTATGACAGAGTTTAGTTAGCTAAAGATCACTGAGCAAGGCAATAGGCTTACACTCAGCCGGTAGGATCAGTGACTAGTACTATCACCAGATGTGTTGTTTCTATCCTAGGTTCCCTACCAGATCCGAGGCAACTCAACAAGGTTTTAGGAAAGGTTCAAATCCCATTCGGAAGAATACCAGTTGAACAGTCAATAAAGTTTCGTACAGAACGTAACTAAAGCTAGAAGGAAGATGATTCACCTAAGAGGGGTGATGATTGTTGATGCACCACACAGCATCAGACAGTAGTAACTAACCGAGAACATTAATTATAATAGTTACATAGTGTGATATAATCTCGTGTAATAGAACACAAGACATAATACTTGAGGCTAGATAGACACGAGTTAGGATCAAGTACATTAACAATTAACATTAATAACTGTGTACACACTACAAAGGACTTGTGCATTCTTTAGGAACGATAGGAACGTACATTGTGTAGGGTGCAACCGGTCCATGATTAACTGTTATTACCACCGGTGTCTATTTCGGATGATCATGAAATGGGATTACCAGAGGTCTACAGAGGCAAGTCAGTATCCGGCAAGATGGTTTCGGCACTGGGTGAGATGTACCTGTTCTGATGTAACGTGCTGTGGTCTAGCCTTGCTAGGATGAGCTGACTGGGTTGTTGTCTAAGAGTCCGATTCTACACACTTTATAGAACACGTCACACATTTTCTTCGCATACACGTCTCATATACGTTACACTTTTCTTTTAATAAATTAATCTTTATAAATTTTTAGAAGCAAGAGTTGTTGAGTATGTTGCGTTGGGGAAGTATGAGAGGGGGCATAGTACGACAGTGAGAGAGTGATAGGAAAAGGTGTCTACGGGCTGATGGAGTGTGTTGGACGGAAGCTGGTGGATTCTCCAGGATATTGATAGGAAAAAAATATTATAATGTGGGTGTTGACTCTCTTCACTCCAGGGACGACACTTTAAAGGAGTGTAACGAAGCCAACTCATAACAGATGACTAGAGTCAGTTAGTTCTTTTGTACAAATACTTTATTCATCTTGATGGCAGCTGGAACCTAACGTGACGACCCTTCCATTCGGTATCTTGATGTTAACTGCCCTTTGACAACAAACTACGTCACGACTTGAGCATCACTCGTCTCGTTCTCCTCTGATGCTCAATCGTGCTGTAGCCGTTTCCCATCTAAATACTCCCAATTCCCCCACTACTGTTACACCTCCCTATGTTTTCTAAAGAATTTTTCCTTTAAAGGAAAAATTCTTTATTCCCAACTCTCTTACTCTATTCCCCCTTTTTCCTTAACTCCCACATTTCCTCTAATCTTCCCCAAACCAACTCCAATTCTATTCTTTAACTCTTTCCCCTGTTATATTGTTAGCTAGTAACCCCCTATGTACTTCTTCTTCGATTCTACTTTGTACAATACATCATACCACGTATGGTAACTCTTTTTACAGTTCCCAAATCTCCCCAAAGCACTTTATGTCAAGTAACCCAATCTATTTCTCCAAACTATATAGCCATCCACTATATATTTCTGGTCCCTTCTTGGCTCGTTTCTGTATCAAATATACATATCATAAGAAGAATAGTTCGTATAATCGTTATTGTACACATGGCATTATAAAATCCCTCGCTCTCTCACAACACAAGACAACCAGAACAACATAGCAACAACGTACTTAGAAAAGCAAAGAAGGGGTGCGCACCCAGTGAAAAACATAAAGAACAACTCTTCACGATGACCACATTTACATAAAGTAATGCATATATTCGAACATAACCACATTTACCTCCCTTGCCAATAAAAAAAATTTGTACAACAATTTTTTTTTTTTTTAAAAACCCGTCTTATGAAAATATATCTTTGTTCTCTATAAATCAAGTTGGTATAAGTTTTCTCAACATTTATATATATAACATTTATATATATAACATTTATATTGCCATCCCCAACATTTTCATCACCTCACCTTTCACCACTAGCCAATGTTCATATTCAATGAACATTATCAATTTAATTAAAGCTGGTTTTTCACAGCACCTATTACTTTCCCCCTCACATCCCATTATTTGTTTCTTTATCCAACCATATAATTATACTCGCCTATATGCTGCCATTCACAGTTTTCTCCTCCTTTCTCTTCATATAATGCTGACTGTACGCAGCTCCTATTTTATTTTCTAAGACTTTATATCCCTAAGAACCTCTTCATGCCGACCATCTATATGTCTTCAGTATGTGTCCCTCTATTAGCTCTCAGTATGTGTCCCTTATTCCAGCCAATACCGTAATAATTAAATTTACTTAATTAAATATATAACAAGGTAATCTAATACACAAAACCACTTAATTGAACAAAAATCAAAACCAAATATTATACCAACCCCCCCCCCCCCCCCCAACTCAATCAAAGAAAACACATTTTAAAACAATATAATATGTACCTTATTAACTCAAAAGGAAATATTCTAGTCTACCTAACACCACTGGTCTCTTTTATGGACCAATAGTTCGTATTTTACGAACACAACAACCCTAAAACTCCAAAATCAAATTATAACAATCATTTCATAGGATCAATTCAAACAAAAAAAAAACATATCATATACGAGGTATTACAAACTTAGACTCAATAAACCAAGTGTCTTCTCGCTTAAGAGAAAGTCTGCAAACAAATTATAATTCACATAGAATTAGCTACTTAAAGTGAGTAAGCAAAATTTTCCCCCTATACGAATCACGTAAGTCATATCCAATCACTCAAGTCATTCCATTGTTTTTATAATCGAGAAACTGAAACAATTCACCGCCAGGTCTATATATCTATATCTGTTATTTGCAGACCAAATTCTAACTAACGATATCTGTTCTTTTCATGAAAGTCTTTAACTAACACTGACCATATTATACCCCATGTACTACTTAATTATAACCATATACCTGCTGTACCATTGACTAACTTATCTATCCAATAAGAAGCCAAAACATAATATCCCCCAGCAATTCCGTCAGCTAGAGAAAAATTATATATATGCCTCAATCAAACCTACTTCCATTGCTTCAGTACTCCTCCATATCACTTATAAAAAATATCAACAAAAGCCATTTCCACTTTCTCACACACTTCATCAAGTATCACTTTCCTTAAAGCCTGAAACTTATCTCTTGCTATCTGAAATATACTCTATCAATTTATCTCTTCCGTTTCCACTTCTTCAACAACTCCAAGTTTCTCTGTATCAATGCTATCTCTACCTCAATATCCTCCTCTCCGTATAATCTATCATCTTCCTCCATACTACTACTTGACTCTGACTTCTCATCCATTTCTTCTTCATCTGTTTGTCTCTCGTTAGCAGCCGCTAATCTCTTCCGTTCAATATCCCATCTAATCTGTCTATCATTATTTCTTAAGGACCTTTCCAGTAAAGGCATATCTTCACCGCTTGTTGAATACTCTCTAATTCTCCTCTGTCTTTTCACTTCTCTTTCTCTTTGTTTATCCATTCTTCTTTTTGTTGCTTGTCTAGTATTTTTAAATGGAGCACCTACTTCTTCTTCCATAGTTTCTATACTATCATAATGACTCTCATTCACCTTTTCCTCTACTATCGTTTTCGGTATTGTTTGTTCTTGAGTATCATCATAACCTGAAGAAGCTGTCCTTAACTGACGGTGTGTCGGATCTTTTCTAAAATCTGGTATTATTGTAGTCCCCCTGACGACTTGTTCATCTATGTATCCGGTGTTTGAACAACAATTATTATTATAATTATCATTTTCCTTCTCATCATCATCTCTTCTTAAGTGTTCCACATGTGCCCTTGCTACATGTCCCGTCACCTGGTTCTTGATACTATACAATACCTTTCCTAGCCTTTCTATAACGTAATAACCTGGTATCTAACGATCATCAAACTTAGAGTTCCTTCTATGCTTCTTGTAATAAACCCTATCTCCTACTTTAAACTCCTGTAACTTAGTATTCAGGTTTTTGTACTTTTTCTGTCTTTCTCTAGCTTTAACTATATTATTCTTCAACCTCATGTGTGCTTTATGCATTTCTTGTATAATGGTCTCCTGAAAGTCTTCTCCCATATACTTCCATCTTGGTTTTAACAGAGTATCTATTGGTAATATTGGTTCTCTCCCGTGTATTAAATAAAATGGTGAAAAGCCTGTGCTCTCATTTTGATTTGTGCGTATGGCGCTAAGTGCTGGTCCTAAAAATAAATCCCAGTCTTTTTCATGTTCATCCACAATCTTTGCTATAACATCATATAATGTCCGATGTTGACGTTCGTTTTTAGCATTTGAAGAAGGTCTATAATATGAGGTCTTTACATGTTTTATATTTAAATCCTTCAACAATTTTTCAAATTTTTTATTCACAAATTCTCTACCATTATCCGTGAGTATAACCTGTGGACAACTAAACCTTGGTACAAACTCCTGTACAAAAATATTAATGACAGTATCAGCGCTCTTATCTGGAATTGCATAAATTTCCGGCCAAAGACTGTAGACGTCTACTATATGAATTAAATACACGTTCCCTGACAATGTTCTATGGTGAGGACCCGATATATCTAAACTAATTTTCTGCATTGGAAACTGAGGAATATCTGTATCTTGTAAAGGACACTTAATTGTTTTCATATTCCTTAACCTGCATCTTTCACACGTATCCACATATTTGCAAGCAGATCTAAATAAATTCGGCCAATAATATTTACTAGTAAGTGCTTTCACCAATTTATCCCGACCGAGATGTCCATTCTCATTGTGATATGCTTTTAAAACTTCATTTTCTAAATGTTTTGGAATATATTTCCTTAGCTGTTCGTTCCTTTCACACATATAGTATAACTGTCCATCCTCTTGTAAAACCAAATAATTCTTCTTATATTTGTTCTCTTCCGTTTCTCTTAATTTCTGTTTTATTTGTAAGACTTTGGGGTCTAATTCCTGTTCTTCTTTCATACTAAACTGTGCTAAATGTGGGTCTTCTTCCACTCTATGTTCAGCCTCATAATCCGATGGTAAACTCTCAAAGTCTTCTCCATTTATTTTGGCAGAATCTAAAATATTTACTTGCCAATTTCGGTCGTCGATCTCTGGTTCTCCTTCATCTTCTGTGTCACCTGACGACTGTGGGTAGGGGATTCTAGATAGTAAGTCAGCACACGTGTTAATCCTACCTGGAATGTATTCAACTCTGGCATTGTATCCTTGTAGATTCAACGCCCAGGTTTGTATTTTCCTGTTCTGCACTGGAGCTTCTAAAAGAGACTTTAAAGGCATATGGTCAGTTCTAATAACAAAATTTGCGTTATGTAAGTAGTAATTTAGTTTCTGAAGAGCATAATGAATAGCATAAGCTTCTTTTTCAATAGTCGTCCATTTGCGTTGAGATTTGCTAAGTTTATGAGATAAGAAGTAAATTGGTCTTTCATTTTTAACCCCTGGTATTCCAGACTCTTTTCCTTCATATGGTTGAACCAATCATGCTCCTATTGCATTGTCTGAAGCATCTGTGTACAGTATTAACTGTTTATTCAAGTCTGGATGCGTTAATAGTGGTACCAGTGTTAAGCTGTTTTTTAAATACTCGAACGCTGTTTGACACTCATCATCCCACTTAAATCTAGCGTATTTGCCTGTCAAATTTGTAATAGGTTCTGCTATCTTTGAAAACGCTGGGACAAACCGCCTATAATACGCACAAGTTCCTATAAACGCACGCACTTAACAATTTCGGTTGCCATTCCCTGTTGTTTAATAATCGTATCAAGTCTACCTACCGCTGTTCCTACCCCCGTCAATACTTGTACCAAAGAGTCTTGTTCCGCCATGCTGAAATATTATTATATAGTCTAAACAATCACAATCTCATTTGTAATCAGCTAACTTAAGAAATTCACTTTACATATACACAAGAACAGTTCGACCAGATAATAGGCTCACAGATTACCCTACTCTCGGTTCCTGATCCAAGCAAGACGTATTCCTCTAGACTCGTCTTCAGGTTAAACTCAAACACTAGGAGTCTGCGTCAGCTGAAATTCAATCAATCGCGGAGTTCAGGTAGTCTGTCTCCTCCTTCAGGTAACCTCGTCTCTTCAGTTAGTTACTTCTCTTGGGATGCCTGGACAAACTTCAACCCCTGGTTGGGTCCCGACCAGACTTCTGGCTTCTGACTTCGCCCCGGGTGGGGTACATCATCGACGTTTTGAGAAGGACTCAGAGGTAGCAGAGCCCAAAAGGTTAAGCTAGCGGCTTATAGATAGTCCGACTGCGTCAAACAAAACATAGGCCAATCAATGAAAGTATAAGCCACTCAGCTGTCGTCCTGGTTGTTACTGAGCTTTTCCATTATTTTGACTTGACGACTCAATATGGAAAATTTTGAATTTTGGTTGGAGGCGAGTACTTGACTTGACAGAGTTATTAGAAACTTCTTGCTCACCTAAAACGACTCTTCAGTGGCTTGATGACCCAGGACCGACCTTCAGGAAAATTCCTGCTCGCTCGAGCTCGAGACAACGGCTTGACCTTCAGGAAAACTTCTGCTCTTGACACGTCCGTTAGATGAATGGATAAGAGGAGTCGCCAGGATGATGTTTACAGTTGACGCTCGCCGGTTTGATAACGATCGCAGGTGCCGCAACTCGTTATGGCCAGTTGTTTTTCACTTTTCTCTCGACGCCAATAAAATTTTGACAACCAGTCTTGAAAAAGACTTACAGACAACCACCCCTGGGCGGGCTTTTGGTCGCTGTATTTTTCGCTGATAAGTTATTGGCCATTTTTCTAACTGCGCTTTGTTTCTGTTCAAGTTACGTATCGAATCGTGCTGAAATGCTTCTGTCTCTTCAAGTTGTTGACGTAATTAGTGGTTTGTTGTGACTTCTGCCGCGACAACTAAAGATCCTGGAAATCCTGGTCACTGCACCATTTCGTTTATGTAACGAAGCCAACTCATAACAGATGACTAGAGTCAGTTAGTTCTTTTGTACAAATACTTTATTCATCTTGATGGCAGCTGGAACCTAACGTGACGACCCTTCCATTCGGTATCTTGATGTTAACTGCCCTTTGACAACAAACTACGTCACGACTTGAGCATCACTCGTCTCGTTCTCCTCTGATGCTCAATCGTGCTGTAGCCGTTTCCCATCTAAATACTCCCAATTCCCCCACTACTGTTACAGGAGGACACGACAGTGCTACTCACAGAGTCTGTCTAGTTAACGTGTGCCCTTGACCCCTAGCACCAGCCACAGAGTCTGTCTAGTTCGCATGTGCCCTTGACCCATGGTGCTACTCACCGAGTCTGTCTAATTCACGTGTGTCCTTGACCCCTGGCACCACCCACCGAGTCTGTCTAGTTAGCATGTGCCCTTGACCCATGGTGCTACTCACCGAGTCTGTCTAGTTCACGTGTGCCCTTGACCCCTGGCACCACCCACCGAGTCTGTCTAGTTCACATGTACCCTTGACCCATGGTGCTACTCACAGAGTCTGTCTAGTTCACGTGTGCATTTGACCCCTGGCACAAGCCACTGAGTCTTTCTAGTTCGCATGTGCCCTTGACCCATGGTGCTACTCACCGAGTCTGTCTAATTCACGTGTGCCCTTGACCCTTGGCACCACCCACCGAGTCTGTCTAGTTCACGTGTGCCCTTGACCCCTGATGCTACTCACAGTCTGTCTAGTTCACGTGTGCCCTTGACCCCTGGTGCTACTCACAGTCTGTCTAGTTCACGTGTGCCCTTGACCCCTGGTGCTACTCACAGAGTATGTCTAGTTCACGTGTGCCCTTGACCCCTGATGCTACTCACCGAGTCTGTCTAGTTCACGTGTGCCCTTGACCCCTGGTGCTACTCACCGAGTCTGTCTAGTTCACGTGTGCCCTTGACCCATGGTGCTACTCACAGAGTCTGTCTAGTTAACGTGTGCCCTTGACCCCTAGCACCAGCCACAGAGTCTGTCTAGTTCGCATGTGCCCTTGACCCATGGTGCTACTCACCGAGTCTGTCTAATTCACGTGTGCCCTTGACCCCTGGCACCACCCACCGAGTCTGTCTAGTTCACGTGTTCCCTTGACCCCTGGTGCTACTCACAGTCTGTCTAGTTCACGTGTGCCCTTGACCCCTGATGCTACTCACCGAGTCTGTCTAGTTCACGTGTGTCCTTGACCCCTGGTGCTACTCACAGAGTCTGTCTAGTTCACGTGTGCCCTTGACCCCTGGCACCACCCACCGAATTTGTCTAGTCCATGCGGTACTCCTGCTGTGAGTTCCTACCTACGTGTTTTCTTCACTTTGGTACACAGCGAAATCCTCGGCGTAAGACACTGTTCTGGCGAGGATGATCCCCAGCAGATTCCCGTGTCTTGAATCGTAAGCTGGCAAATAATGCATCATAGCAACCGGAAAGAAACATGGACAGGTTTGATATAATCAATGCAATACAGACTCGGCTTACGGATACTGCGAGACTCCGACGCTCGCCCGACTGCACGAGCTGAGAGTAAAGCCTGGTCAAGCACATCAATGCCGCCTTCGAGAGAAAGAGAGCAGCTATCATAACCACCTCCTCAGGGGAACAGTGAGCAGATATACTCTAGGATGGCTGCTGCATGGGGGGACTGAGCACGCATGGATAAACCCAATGTGTCGTTCGACATGACATAACACCAGGGGATGTTCCGGGAAACACAGGTGCTCGGGCGTCATCTTGATGGCATCACTTATCGGCTGTCCACCGGTCTGTCGTAATTATGGGCTGGCATCGTGTACCTATATAGTACACCTCACGGCCTGATTAAGAGCCTAATGTTTTATAAAAACCCGGTGCCATATTGGCTTGCTCAAATATGGCCTCGCATTCAGCAAGCTTCATTTAGAGTGTCTCCGGTAGTTGAGTTCACTTATAGTGTCTCCAGTAGTTGAGTTCACTGAGAGAGTCTCCAGTAGTTGAATTCACTTAGAATGTCTCCAGTAGTTGAATTCACTTAGAGTGTCTCCAGTAGTTGAGTTCACTGAGAGTGTCTCCAGTAGTTGAGTTCACTGAG
Organism: Cepaea hortensis; assembly: GCA_963921405.1. Taxonomy (NCBI): domain Eukaryota; kingdom Metazoa; phylum Mollusca; class Gastropoda; order Stylommatophora; family Helicidae; genus Cepaea; species Cepaea hortensis. Next base: position 166,030,293 of record OY992878.1, read on the forward strand.
AGAGTCTCCAGTAGTTGAATTCACTTAAAGTTTCTCCAGTAGTTGAATTAATTTACGGTGTCTCCAATAGTTGAGTTCACTTAGAGTTCTCCAGTAGTTAAATTCACTTAGAGTGCCTCCAGTAGCTGAGTTCACTTAGAGTGTCTCAAGTAGCTGAGTTAACTTAGAGTGTCTCAAGTAGCTGAATTCACTTAGAGTGTCTCAAGTAGTTGAGTTCACTTGGAGTGTCTCCAGTAGTTGAGTTCACATAGAGTGTCTCCAGTAGTTGAGTTCACTTAAGAGTGTCTAAAACAGTTGAATTCACTTATAGTGCCTCCAGTACTTGAATTCACTTACGGTGTTTCCCGTAGTTGAGTTCACTTAGAGTGTTTCCAGTAGTTGAGTTCACTTATAGTGTTTCCTGTAGTTGAATTCACTTAGAGTGTTTCCGGTAATTGAGTTCACTTATAGTGTTTCCGGTAGTTTAGTTCACTTATAGTGTTTCCAGTAGTTGAGTTCACTTATAGTGTCTCCAGTAGTTGAGTTCACTTATAGTGTTTCCGGTAGTTGAGTTCACTTATAGTGTTTCCAGTAGTTGAGTTCACTTATAGTGTCTCCAGTAGCTGAGTTCACTTATAGTGTCTCCTGTAGTTGAGTTCACTTATAGAGTCTCCAGTAGTTGAATTCACTTAAAGTTTCTCTGGTAGTCGAATTAATTTATGGTGTCTCCAATAGTTGAGTTCACTTAGAGTTCTCCAGTAGCTGAATTCACGTAGAGTGTCTCATGTAGCTGAGTTCACTTAGAGTGTCTCAAGTAATTGAGTTCCCTTATAGTGTTTCCTGTAGTTGAGTTCACTTATAGTGTTTCCTGTAGTTGAGTTCACTTATAGTGTCTCCTGTAGTTGAGTTCACTTATAGTGTCTCCAGTAGTTGAGTTCACTTAGAGTGTCTCAAGTAATTGAGTTCACTTATAGTGTTTCCTGTAGTTGAGTTCCCTTATAGTGTTTCCTATAGTTGAGTTCACTTATAGTGTTTCCTGTAGTTGAATCCACTTATAGTGTTTCCAGTAGTTGAGTTCACTTATAGTGTTTCCTGTAGTTGAATTCACTTAGAGTGTTTCCGGTAATTGAGTTCACTTATAGTGTTTCCAGTAGTTGAGTTCACTTATAGTGTCTCCAATAGTTGAGTTCACTTATAGTTTCTCCAGTAGTTGAGTTCACTTACAGTGGTTTAGTAATAGAATTAAGTCATAGTGCCTTCAGTAATTGAGTTTGCTTAGAGTGTCTTTAGTAATTGAGTTTACTTAGAGTGTCATTAGTCATTCAAAATCTACGATCAACGATTATGTCAAATATATGAATCGTGTTATATTCTAATATTTCTACAAGTCACTTCCAGTAATTTGTACGTTGATACGTGGTGGGTTGTCAGTTTCAACTCTATATGAAACAATGGGCTCCAAATTACCGTTCCAATAGTGCAGGCGACATTTTATCCCCAAAATGTGTCCGTAAAAGGTCGTTTACATTAGCGCTTATTCTAAGATTGTAGCTACTTTAGCACGTACACTGAGAGTATAGTTACTTTAGCATGTACTTTAAGAGTGTATTTACTTTAGCACGTACTCTAAGTAGGCATTTACTTTAATATGTACTCTAAGATTGTAGTTACTTTAGCGTGTACTCTAAGATTGTAATTACTTTAGCGAGTACTCTAAGATTATAGTTACTTTAACACATAACTCTAAGAGTGTAGTAAATGACAACCCCATACAAATAATAACAGTAGTTCTAATACACGGAGACAACAGTCGGTATTTTGCTGTCTATCAACTCTTTTATCTGCATCAGCCACAACGCGGTGTTGAATGTTTGATGTTCCCTGTTTGACTGTTATCTCAGAGTTTGTTTTATTGTTGCCGTCAGAGTATTCTTTTGTATGTTCTTTACAGCGACAATGTGCATAATAACAAGGCACCATTTGGTGTTGTTATGTGTGTTTTTGTGTGCGGCGTATGTGTGTGCATGTGCGTGTGTGGTGAGGGACAGACAGTTATACAAGGACCTGTGTAGTGTGTACACACGTTCTTAGTTAGTCTGATAACTTATAAAAACACGGGCTTCCGGTATTCTATTTTCCGAAGAGCTTTGGCGTTCCCAGTGATTGGGGTGACTTAGTTCCAATTATCAATAATGGCTTGAATCATCGGCGGTTTTCTCGCTAGTTTGAGCAATCTACAAATTTAAAAAAAAAAAAAAATCTGCCGGTTACAATGAGGGAAAAGAAATGTTTACGTGATATATAAAGTAATGTTTACGTGATATATAAAGTTATGTTTACGTGATATATAAAGTTATGTTTACGTGATATATAAAGTTATGTTTACGTGATATATAAAGTTATGTTTACGTGATATATAAAGTAATGTTTACGTGATATATAAAGTAATGTTTACGTGATATATAAAGTAATGTTTACGTGATATATAAAGCTTATAGAGTGGTAGGTACGCGGGCCATGGAGGGTTTGCAGACAAGCAGAGAGTTGAGTTGAGCTGAGTTGCTGAGTTGAGTTAAGAACCGACATCACTGCTTAGGACATTCCCATACGTGCTCCGTCCCCTCGTTCAACAGCCAGCGAAGAGTCATGCTAATAATCGGTCCCACTGCTATCTGATTAAAAGTTCTCCTGGTCTTCCCTCTCAGTTTTGAGATTCTTCCAAAACCCCTGCCGATCCCCCGCAATCTCATTATTTCCACATATGGGTTCTCAATCTGTTCCTCCGCCTTCTCCACCTGGTCCCACAGGCGCACGACCACCCCCCCCCCCCACCTTGTCCATAGGCAATCTACCACCAAGAGGTGCCTTCCCTGCTAGCCTATCAGCCTGTTTATTCCCCCGTACACCCGCATGGCCAGGGCAAAATATCCATACAATTCTCACAATCTGTGACCTCTGAAGCGACGAGAGCCATTCCACACGAAACATTCCTTTCTCCACCTTACTAAGCATACTCTGTGAATCCGTAATGTATACTACGTGCCTTGCAGTGGTCTCTCTAGCCACCGGAATGCCGCTGTTACTGCCTCCACCTTCATTCTCATACTGGAGGTCGTAGTCTCATATGCCAGACTCTCCTTTTTCAAGACTCGCCCATTAGTCTTTGAAATAAAGCCCCAGCCACTACGTCTGTTTCTCACCACTGACCCATCGGTGTAGATGACAATGTCACCTTGATATGTGTTACTCTGGATCAGCTGTTGCACTTCAAACTCAGTGCGGCCCGCTGCCCATTCCTTGTACTCACGATCCAGTGTTATTATTACATTGTGCCAGTCCGTCATGTCTCCCGAAACTTCAACCCACTCTGCGGGTGTACAAGGTAATGAGCGGGCTGACAAGCTCGCAGGTATAGCTAATGTGGTGGGCGGACGCGCCATGGACCAGGCTGACATTCTGAATGCTCTACGAGAAGTAAGACTTGCGAGAACCAAGTGATGACTGTGAATCTACAACCATGGTCAGACTGCGAGAACAGCAAATTAAAAGAGGTGTGGCCAAACAAGAACACTAGGCAGGAAGCCAAAGAAGATTGATAAACTAACACAGAACTGGTGTCGTTAGACGCTACACGCTGCGGGATTTGCTGAGGAGGGGATCCGAGCACTTATGGACAGAATGGTTCGATGTGCAATGAGGATGATCTGTCGACTAACTAACTAACTGATGATGATGATGATGATGATGATCCTGCTACACACAGTTGGGTCCTCACCGATTCTACCGGGTTGTAAACTTGTACTGAAACTTTCTTTGTGATGAATAGGGGGCGACTGGAGTCTTTATAGAAATATCCGCGTGCAATATAAGTCATGCTACTCAACTCAACCAAGTAAATGGGACACTGGGCATGAACATATGTCATTCGCACCACAAACCTTCACTAAAACCTCACTCATAAAACTAGAAAACGCCCCTGATTGCCATCTGCCGTGTTCCCACCGCCCTCGGCATGTTCTTATCCGCCCTTCCTGTACAAAGCTGTTGTAATCTCCCCAAGGTGGAGATTGATAAAGTTAGATAACTCTTCAAACACGGCAAAGCTCTCTTTCAATATTTTATTTGCGCGGGAGAAAAATCTATGTATTCTGGCCAAGAATGATTTTCTGAAAATCAAGGTAGATACGCGAGCTCATTCATTAGTACGATTGGAGTGGTGGGTGGGTGTGGTTGGGTGTCCTTTGAAACTATAAATTAATAGATCATCTAGAAAGATTGTCAATTGCAATGAGAACAAGAGTGTTGAGGTGCCACATAGAACCTGTGCTTTTGAATGTGTGAGATGGTGAAACATATCCCCCATGCTTTTCGGCATGGCACATGATAATGATGTTGATGATGATGATGGTGATGATGATGATGATGATGATGATGATGATGATGATGATGATGATATTACCATTAAAAATGAGAATTGTCAAATGTGATGTTTATTCAGCACTATTTTATGGCGCCGACGGCCAGACAATGAACAAGCAATTAGAAAGTGGAATAGAGCCCCGGAGATGTGCATATACAGAAGAATATGTCGTAATTCATGAAAACAAAAACAATCAAATACAGAGGTTCTAGAAAAACTGGGAGTGAAAAGAGGGTTGATGAAAGAAATAACAAAGAGCCAAGCGAAATATTTTGGCCACGTTAAAAGATATAACACTCTTATATTTTATAAAAATCATACTGGAGGGTAAGTGAGCAATCAATTATCATCAGTTATCAGTTGGGGTATCTTCATTGCACTCCGGACATGTCCATATGTGCTCAGATCCTTCCCCCCCCCCCCAGCATATGCATCAGCGTCCGGTGGCTAGTAGTGCCTGTTCTGTGTTGGTTGACGAGGCGCCTTGTTTTCCCGATGTCTGTCCGTGGTCGCGTCTGGCCGTGCCGATTCTTACTCCCAAGTCTTTCATCCTGGACAGCGATGTGGATTCACTGACATCAAAGTCCTCTGTTCTCGCCATATCTTTGAGGACGTTAATAACATCGGCACTATCCATGGGCTGGCCATCTACAGGGGGTGCAGAGTCAGCCAGTTTGTCAGCTCGTTCATTTCCCTCGACTCCCGCATGTCCCGGGACGAAGATGAAGGTGACTTTACGGACAACAGACTTCCGCAGCGACTCAGTCCACTGTCTACGTACAGATCCAGCTTCGACCTTCTGAATCATGCTCATTGAATCACTTAGTACACACACGTTGGTATAATGCTGTGATTCCAGCCATATGAACGCCTGTGTAACTGCCATCACCTCCATCATCATGCTGCTCGTGGTCATAGAGTGGGCACCACTGGATTCTTGAACGGTTCGGCCCGCTGAACGGGCTGTAAATGCCCACGCACTTCTCTGCTGCTTTACAACAGATCCACCTGTATAGATGAGCACTTCGGGGCTATCTGAGTGTTCATAGATGAGCGCGTTGACCTCTGCATTGACAGCGGCAGGGTTCTGCTCTCTGCACCGTCTGTCGAGTGTGATAATGCAGGAGAAAGTGCACTTAAAGGCCGGAGGCACCGGCACCCATTCCTTGCCGGGGTTGATACTGGTAAGACTGCAGATCTGTCTGACGACATCTTCCGCCCGACCTATCCATGATTTGCCCCTCTTTAGCCTGTTACCCTTTTCTCTGAATATAGCGTCATGCAGAGGGTGCTGCTCATCTGCACTTATCTTTAAGTATGCACGAGCTCTCCAGATCTTGATCCTGTGTTCCTTTGTCGGGAAGTCAAGGAGGTATCTCATTGCTACACAGCTGGTGTCTCTCGTGCAGCCCAAAATGATGCGAAAGACTTCGTTTTGTACCTTTACAAGTCTTCCAAACTGTGTAGGGCTGACAGTGAAGATAGCCAGGGCATACTCGATGCGTGAAAGCACCAGTCCTTGGAACAGAAGTATTAGCAGTCTTTGCTCGATATTGGCAGTCGCCATGACTCTCATTGCTGACAAACCTTTTCGAGCCTTCGTTATGACATACTTGACATGATCTTTGAAGGACAGGCTACGATCAAGCCTCACGCCACGATATGTCATTGACTGGGTTCTACTCAAAATGCTCCCATCCATTCTTACTGCCGGCAGGTCTGTGTTCACAATATGGTTGTTTAGGGAGAACCATGTAGCCGACGCCTTTGCAGGGTTGACAAGGGCGCCGGCATCAGCACACCATGAGGAAATTCGATCTAGTTCGCCCTGCATATCATTGGCAACCGCCTGTCTATCTCGACCCTGTCGATACACGAGAATGTCGTCAGCAAATGACAGAGTCCTACCCCTCCCGTCCAACTGTTGTTCAGTGATCGGCACCGTATAGGCATTGAATAGTACTGGTGACAGTGGTGAACCTTGCGGCAATCCTGGACTTATCGTTATCGGATCAGAAGACCAACTCCCGCATCTTAGCACCACCTTCCTTTGGAGTAGAACTGCAGCTATCCATCGTACAAGGTGAGGGTGCACTTTCAGTCTGAGGAGGGTTTGCATCAAGTGCTCGAAAGATACTCTGTTATATGCGTCCTCTAAGTCTATGGCGGCCGCACATGTCTCTTCTCTGACCTGAAATCTTGAGAAAAGACCGCCACATTCAGCCATGACTCTTTGTTGCGTCTGTATCCTCCAAGTGTGGGCGGGAAGCAGCCGAGCTGTTCCAAGTCCCAAGCAAGTCTGTGTGCTACAATTTTCTCCAGTAGCTTGCCAGCGCCGGTCTCTCTGGCCGAGGGGTTACAACACTTTCTCCATAATCCCGTTTATCACGTAGCGGGCGAGAGCTGGAAGCGGTTCGACCCCCGCTGGTGACTTGCGGGATAACTGAGCCAGCCGTTCATAAAGCAATGGCAAACTACTGAGCGTAATCTTGCCAAGAAATCAACAGACAGCTGAAAGATGCTGCTGTTGACAGCGATGTCCTGTAAAGGATATGCGAATTTAAAAAAAAAAAAAAAACAATTTGCCAGCAGTGTTCTGCATAGTAATGATTCTGTAGCCGCTTATCTTGGAATGGTCTTTGTTCGGTTTTGGCAGCGGCAGCAAGTAGCTGTGTAGCCATTCTTCTTTGACCTGACCCCTCTGGATACTGGTGTTGAATTCTCTGGCCAGTTCTTCCATGTCATCATCTGATATCACCAGTAGGTCACCATATCGGATGCCGTCTGGGCCTGGGGCGGTGTTAGGTGATTTCTTGAGCATCGCACGTATTGTCTCAGCTGTGATTATCCATTCTTCGCCTGTCTCGACCCCCTCGCACAACAGAGAGAGTGTCGTTGTGGTCCTCTGTCTGGCGGGCTCGTCTTTCTGGTCAGTCTGTTCTATGTAGCGTGCAAGAAGGGCCTTACCTTTATCCGCGTCCGACTTTTTCCCGGTGGATGTAAACAACATTTTCTGCGAAGATGTGTTTTTGGTTCTTTGCGCATATATATCGGACTGGCATGTGCACCATGGCGGGCAGACGCCAGCGTAATGAAAGACCGTTAATCCACAGAATCGTGGGTGTCGTACCCCAAATAGCAGCCGCCACCTGCCAGTATGTCAGACAATGGATTGGACATCTGTTGGGGGGGGGGGGGGCGATAGGCGGGAAGTCCTGCTCCCGGACCACGAAGAACGAGGATAGGGCGAAACGGAGGCGTAAGGAGGAGGAGGAGACCAGCAATCCGACAACAAAGGAGGAGGAGGGGACCAGACAGCTTATAAGCAAAAGCTGGGGTTACATCGCACAATGTTTTGGACAACTGTTTTCCTGCGGCCGTGAGGCCAACGCTCGCCGAGCAAGAAACCAAAATAATGGTATCAAAATCTACATCCCACGGGGTGTTGAGGCAGATTTATATCTAAGCATCCGCAGAAACGGAAGGGATACTCAGCATCTAGAATTTTAATTATTTCTTCTGTCTGTTAAAAAATTTGATTCTTGTAACACTCAATAAATGATCTGACACTCCATGCACATAGTCCTCCACCAAAGCGAGTTATTTTTTTTTTTTTTTTTTTTTTTTTTTTTTTTTATGTGGTTGTTTCGGGATTTGAATATATATATATATATTTTTTTTTTTTAATACGTTTATTTTATACAAAGCAATGTATATTTACAAGGTGCAATGCGTGTTTCTTTGTTTGTGTATATTACAGAGCGTTGCCGTTTGTTAGTGTTATGTCATATTCGTTAATGAAACAAAAACATACATATACAGTTATGATAATGACGTACGCTTTCAGTCATCCCATTCTAACGTGATTGATGGTAATAGTGATGATAATGGTGATGATAATGATGATGATAGTGGTGATGGTAATGGTGTTGGTAATGGTGATGATAATGGTGATGATAATGACGGAGACAACAACGACTATGGTGTGGTGATGATTCCTTCCGCTCGTTCATTCTAAACCCATCTTTCTCACACGCTTATAAAACCTTCAACACACATCCCGCGTTCTCTTCCACACCGAAGATATATACATTAAAGGAAATGTTGGTGTCAAGGTATCAATGACTCGTAGTTACCACAGTGCTGACTGTGATACGGATCATTCTTTGGTTGTTGCAAGGGTTAGACTGAGACCAAAGAGAATCTACACAGCTAAACACAAATCTAGCCCCAGGATTAATATTATTAACACTCATGATCCTGAAAAGTGCTTTCAGTTTCAACAGCAACTTGAAGAAGCTTTCACTGATACACCAGAAAATTGTACAGTAAATGATAAATGGAATAAACTTAAGGAAACTCTTTGTAAAACTGCCGTAAAGGTTTACGGCACTGTGGATCATAAGAGGCAGGACTGGTTTGCGGCCAACAGCGAGACTCTGCAGCCATTGATTGATAAGAAGAAGAAAGCTATCTTAAGAAACAAGGAAAGACCAACGCGTAACACTCTGAGTGAGCTAAGGCAAGCTAGGAAGGATGTGCAAAAGGCTGCCAGGCAGTGTGCAAATGATTATTGGATCAAGTTATGTGAGTCCATTCAAATCGCAAGTGATAAGGGAGACATAAGAAGCATGTATGAAGGAATAAAGAAAGCCTGTGGTCCAGTGATCAAAAGAAGTGCACCATTGAAAACCTTGACTGGAGAAGTCATCACTGATAAGAAACAGCAGATGGACAGATGGGTAGAGCACTATTTGGAGCTTTACTCAAGTGAGACCAAACTAGCGGATAATGCCCTCAACGCCATAGAGGCTCTACCAACTCTTGACCACCTGGACACACTTCCCACCATAACAGAAGTTAAGTGTGCTATAAATGAACTTGCATCTGGCAAGGCTCCAGGTAAGGATGGGATTCCAATAGAGGTTATCAGGAGTGGGCAAGACACACTCACTATACAGATCCACCAGCTAATAGAGCTATGCTGGCGTGAAGGACAAGTCCCACAGGATTTCAAAGATTCAAGCATCATAACACTGTACAAGAACAAGGGCGATCGGAGCGACTGCAACAACTATAGGGGTATCTCACTTCTGTGTATTGTTGGAAAAGTATTTGCCAGAATTGTTCTGCGCAGACTTCAAGTCCTTGGAGATCAAGTCTACCCCGAATCACAGTGTGGCTTTCGACAGAACCGGTCTACCACTGATATGATATTCTCATTGCGACAAATGCAAGAAAAATGCCGTGAACAGAATCAACCACTGTTTATTGCCTTCATCGACCTCACAAAGGCATTTGATTTGGTCAGTCGTGAGGGTCTGTTCAAGGCACTAAAGAAGATTGGCTGCCCACCAACTCTTCTGTCCATTGTGGAATCGTTCCACACAGGCATGAAGGGTATAATCAAGTGTGATGGTGCAACTTCTGAAGAATTTGAAATCAAGAGTGGAGTTAAGCAAGGTTGTGTACTAGCTCCCACCCTCTTTGGAATATACTTTTCACTTCTACTGAAATATGAATTTCGTGATCACTATGGTGGTATATACATTCACTCACGCTCAGATGGCGGCCTCTACAATGCTCAGAGATTGAAGGCTAAGACCAAAATTAGGAGGGTACTGATCAGAGAGTTGCTTTTTGCAGATGATGCTGCAGTTACGACCCACTCTGAGGAAGAATTGCAATGTCTACTATCTGCATTCTCCAATGCTTGTTCTGAATTTGGTTTAACAATTAGCAAAAAGAAGACACAGATTATGCCACAAGGTGCACATGGGGTACCATCAATCTTTATTGACGACGCCGAACTAGAGATAGTAGACCATTTTACATATCTAGGATCGGTGGTAAATAGCAAATTATCCCTAGATCAGGAAATCAACATCCGGATTGGTAAGGCAGCAACAACAATGAACAGGTTAAGAAAAAGAGTCTGGGAGAACAGGAAGCTTACTGCCAAAACAAAAGTCCTTGTCTATCAAGCCTGTGTCCTTAGTACTCTTCTCTATGGCAGTGAAACCTGGACAACTTACTCACACCAAGAGAACAATTTAAACAGCTTTCATATGCGGTGTCTGCGAAGAATTCTTGGTATTAAGTGGCAAGACAAAATCACAAATACTGAAGTATTGGAAAGATCAGGTTGTGTGACAGTTTATTCCATGCTCAGTCTTCGTAGACTTAGATGGATAGGACATCTTAGGCGGATGGATGATGGTAGAATACCAAAGGATATCTTTTTTGGTGAATTACAGATGGGTAAGAGATCTCAGGGACGGCCTCTACTACGATACAAAGATGTGTGTAAGCGGGACATGATTGATACAGGCATTGATAATGCACATTGGGAGCAAGTCGCCGCTGAACGTGTTGCATGGAGGGCAAATATCAGAAATGGAATAAAGTCAAAGGAGAAAATTATTGCAGAAAAGTCACACACCAAGCGTTTGAGACGTAAGATGGTGCATGATGGTGGAAATGACCACGTGTTCACATGCACCCACTGTGAACGGACATTTACAGCGCAAATTGGCCTTATCAGTCACACTCGCTACCGCCATAGGTAAAAGTTATTATGCCTTTTTAAAGCACAAACTATCGTCTGTCAAGACGGCAAGGTGCCAATGTGTGGTGTCAAGGTCGAAACGGCAAAAGCCGCCCCACGTTTTACACTGCAGGCAGTCTCATGCAAGCTTACTTCCTGTAAGTGGATTCAATATTATTGCTGAATGACAGCCCTCGACTTAATCGCAAGTGCCCAGGATTTGCTTGTGGTGGGGTGGGTTGAGACCAGGAACGCGGTCAACACGGAGGGAGGGAGAGAGAGGGAGCTGGGGAGGGGGAGAGGAGGGGGAGGGATAAAGAGAGAGCGCGCGTAAACAGATTGGAATTTGTTAAGTTGTCCATTGCGAATTCAACGTATACATAAATATCCCATTTATTATGTACAAAAACAGGCTTTTACATTGCGAATACAGCGTATAGTCATTCATGTTTGGGGTGGGGGGGGAGAAAGAGAGAGAGAGAGCGAGATAGAGAGAGAGAAGAGAGAGAGAGAGAGAGAGAGAGAGAGAGAGAGAGAGAGAGAGAGAGAGAGAGAGAGTAAAGAGAATGGAATTTATTAGGTTCACTAAAGAGTTTACCTGAGCTGTTCCGACCGAGGTCAACCGTCGGTCGACAAGACCACTGACTCACAAAGGCCACCGTCCCATTGTTCTGTCTAGGATGGGCTCCAGGACTCAGTAACAAAGAAGGGACATTTATTCAGTTATTTGGCGCTTTGTTCCTCAATGATTGGGCTTAGTGGTACACATGCGGAGTATAAAAATATACTGTGGGAGTGTGTTTGAACATGTATGTTATGTAGTGTGAAATTTGATGGGAGTGGCTCTTGTTTATTAATCTGCGAATAGCTGGGCGATTTTTTGTTGGAAAATCTTTGCTAGTGTGTGTGGTTGTATTGTTTGGTGATTGTGTGTGGCCGAGTTTCTACTCGACCATATTACGTTTCTATACTCCGCCAGTGCAACAAGAAGTTTAGTGTGTTTGTCTTTTGTGGCTGTGGGTATTGTATTTAAAAAAATGGCCTTATAAGCGTCAGTTTTCTTGTTTGTGTGTGTTTCTATTAATTGTTGCAGTGCAATCTTAGTGGCTGTGATTGCTGGGCATTCATAGAAGAGATGATCCTCTGTTTCCTGAATATTTTGTCTACATAATTTGCATGGGGCTATTTGCTTGAATGTTTGTGCGGCTCTCTCAGTTGTCGGGGTCATATTATAAATTAGCCTGTATGTTATTTCTTTGGATTTTGATGTGATATGTTTGTTGTGTAAGTTAGTGAAGGTGCAACTGTAGTCTTTCATGTGATATTTGTATCCTCTTTTGATTCTCAGGTGTAGTGGTGGGGCTTGTTGTTGTACTAAATATGTGTATATCTGCTTGGTTGTCTGTTGTATTAAGTGTTCATTACCTTGAATTGCTTGCATACATGTTCTGTAAAAGTGCGGTAGTGTGCCGTAATAGTGCGGTGTTGTTTTGTCTATTTTCTTAATTCTGTGTAATCTAATTGCAATATAGTATAATGCTAGCGAGTGTTGATCTGGATGATTGATGATGCGTCCTATGTGGTTGATTCTTAATGCTTGTATTTTTGTGTTAATGTCCTGTAATGAGATTCCCCCTCTAGTCTTCTCTTGTATTAAAGTCTTGTGCTTAATACTGTGGATTGTGTTTTTAAAGATGAATTTCCTGATGTGTTTGTTTATGTCTGTGATTGTTTGTTTTGGTGGGTCTAACACTGTGGCTAAATATAGTATTTTAGGAAAGATGAAGGTGTTAACAATAGTGTTTCGTATAAAAATTGTTGATGTCTTGTATTTGAACCTATGTAGTGTGTCTATAATTTGTTTTGTCAGTGATTGCCATGTTCCTGTGTGTGTTTTTCTGGGATTGGATGGAAAAGTGATCCCATAAATCTTCATGTTATCTGTGACTGTTAGATCCGGGGGGAAATCTGCTTTATTCTTCCACTTCCCCAGACCCATTATTTTAGACTTCTGTATGTTTATTTTGGCCCCACTTCCTTCACCAAACTGTCTGAAGGTGTGAAGTATGTTCGTTATGGAAGTGTTGGTTGTAGGGAAGAAAACGGTGTCATCTGCATAAGCAATTAATTTCCGCTCTCCAGACCCTTGTATAAATGTACCTTTAATGTTAGTGTCCTGTCTAATTGCTTCTAAGAGTGGTTCTAGTGTGAGTACATATAGGACTGGCGATAGTGGACACCCTTGTCTGACAGATCTATTGATTTTGAAACTGCCAATGAGTGAATGATTCACCAGTACCTTACTTTCAGGATTTTTATACAATATTTCTATCCACTGTCTATAGTACTGTCCTATGTTGCAGTGTGCTAGTGTTTTGTGTATGTATGAGTGTGAGATTCTGTCAAAGGCCTTCTCCTGGTCTAAAGATAAGAGAGAGGATTGACAGTCTTTCTGGTGGGTGTATGTAATGAAATCCCTAATGAAGTGTGTATGTTGGTGTATGTTTCTGTGTTGAATACTGCACTGTTGGTCTGGGTGGATGAGTGATGGCATGAAGTTTTTAATTTTGTTTGCAAGTGATTTTGCTAGAATTTTGTAGTCTGTGTTTAATAAGGAGATGGGTCTATAGTTTTTCAGCTGTGTTTTGTCTGTGTTGTCTTTAGGTATGAGTGTTATATATGACATGTTGCAAGTGTTTGGGAGTTCTTGTTTATGAAAAGCTTCTTGGTAGACTTTTAGAAGGAAATTGCCTAGGATAGGAAGGAAGTGTTGGTAGAATTCTACTGTGAGTCCATCTGGTCCTGGTGTTTTGTCTTTTTGCATTTGATTGAGTGCACGTGTTATGTCGGCTAATGTAAGCTCTGTGTCTAGTGTGTCTTTATCTGTGTCTGACAATTTTTTTGTGTATTTTAGGAATCTATTTTGTGTTTGTGTGTTGGCGGGTTCTGCTGTATATAGGTCAGTGTAGTACTGTTGGAATGTTTCTAGTATATGTACTGTCTCTGTTTGTGTGTTTCCTTGCATGTCTGTTATTGCTCCTATTTGTCTGTTGCGTTGAATGTTTTGCTCTAATGCAAGGTGCTGTCTATTGGGACTTTCTTCTGATATGTTAGTAAGTTTAGTTCGAAGGAGTGCACCGCGGAGTGTGTGTTGCTGGTGTTGTTCTAATTGTGATTCTAGTGTGTTTAGGTGTGATGCATTCCTGTCAGTCTGTTTTGTGAGTTGTATTGCTGTCTGTATGATATGTTCTTGTTGTAGTCTGTCTTTATGTATGATGGATGCTAACTGTTGTGTTCTACACCGTATTGTATTCTTTAGTAAATCCCAAATTTGTGTTATGTTGTCCGTGGGTGTACTATTAGTGTATGTTAGAATAAGTTGTGTCACATGTTGTAAATAACCTGTATGTTGGAGTAAGGAGTTATTGAACTTCCAATGTGATGTTCTTTTTGATGGCCTTGTGTTTGTAGTGTCTGTAGTGATATGTGTTAGTACTGCTTTGTGATCTGTGTATTGTAATGTCTCTTGTAGATGTTTTGTGTGTATTATTTGGTGTGTTGAAGGTGAGTATACTCTATCTAATCTGGCTGATCTATTGTAAGCCCTATTTTTGTGTGTTGTTGCAATGTTATTAGGGTGTCTGTATCGGAAAGCGTCTATTAGATTGTGTGTGTCTAGGGTATTCTTTAGTATATCCAGTTGATGTATTCCACTTCTGTCATTTCTCCTTAATTGTGTCTTGATTCCTGCTTTGCCTGCCCCTACGATATCCAAATCTGAGAGTACAAAATTGAAATCCCCTGCAAGGATAATATTTTGCCCTCTGTATGTTTGTATAAGTAAGGTGTCTAATTCTTGGTAAAAGTTTGGTTGGTGATTGTAATTTGGTGGTGCATGTATGTTCACTATGGTGTATGCTTGTATAGTGTTTTCTACCTGTATTATGGAGATTCGTCCATGGTTATCCGTGTGTGTTTTAATTATGTCCCACCTGTCTGATGTCTGCAGAATAGCTGTTCCTGACCCAATTTTGTGTGTGCCTAAACTAAAGCATGAATGTCTGAGGCCTAGCTGTGTGGTGATATGTTGTGCGAATGTTTTTGAACATATATTTGTTTCTTGTAGTAGTAGAAAATCTGGTTTGTGTTTGTTTATTAGTGTGATAATATGTTGTAATTTTGTACATATACCACAAATGTTTAAAGTAATAATAACTAAATCACTAGTCATTATAATTTAAGTAAAATCAAATGAATGAGATATAATAAGTGTATAGAATCACACGCAAAATTATTATCCTTGTTGGGTACATTTAGGCGAGCAGGTCTGTAGCATCAAAAGTTTGTGTGAGAGGGTCATCTTGTTCCTCGTTCTTATCACTTGTGTCTGTGTCTACGAAAAGAGTGTCTGGTATGCTGTATGTGTCGTCTTCGTCTTGTACTTGTGTCTCCTCTTGTTGTTCTTGTTCAGTTTCCTGTGTCTTGCCTATAGTGTTTTTGACTTTTTCTTTCTTTGGCAGTGATAAATCGTCTGTTTCTGTGTCGTCGCTGTGTTTTGACTGCGGTCTTCTGTTAGCCCATGTTCTCTTCTTTGGTTTGCTGACGACTTGAAAACCGTCAGAGTCTTCATTCCTTGGATTTATGTCTTGTGTATTAATTTCTTGTGTGTTATTTTCTTGTGTGTTGATTTGACTGTTGAAGGTTTGTGTCAGTTCAATCTCTCCCTGTGGAGAGGTTTCTCTTTCGAGCGGTGGGAAATCTTCTTGGCTTTGAACCCTTATTGTTGCTGCTATTGGTGTCGTCGAATGTCGTCGACTAGGGCATTTATTTGCCCAGTGGTTGTTTTGGCCACAAGCTGGACAATCGGTCTTTCTCCCCGGCATCGTGATCAACACTCTGTGGTTATTGTTCGTTATACCGGGAGTGTAGATCCGTATATAATGGGGGACTTCCTTTTTTGGGTTGCAGAGCGCTCCCCACTTGCCAGCCCCATTCTTTATCCTAAAGACCTCAGCCTTGTCGTCTCCTGTAATACTGTGCACCAGTTTTTTAACTCCTTGAGGAGCAATCGTGACAGGTAGCCAGTGGATGGTCAGCCTGTCCCTTTCTTTGTCTAGATGTTGTAGTGATATGTCTATCCCTAGACTTGGTAGCGAAAGTTTTTGTCCGTGTATCTTATCATACACGGCTTTCTGAGCCTCTGCTGACAGGTGAAACTACCACCTAGTGGGAATTTCGAACCTATGCAGGTCCACGACTCCCCCAAAAGGTACACCTCCTGGACCAGTTAGGGCACTCATAATAAGTGCGGGTGTTGCTTTAGCAGCCGCCCCGGGGCCAGTTATGGAACACACTATCGTTCCGGACTGGTGGAGTAGCTGGACATCGTAGTCATTTATCGAGATCCCGACATCAGTGATATTCGAATACATATTGAAAAATGTGTTGTTTCAGGTAATAATTCCGGGGAAATATCCAGAAAATAAAAAAAAAAACAACGAATATCACCACTAAATCCGGAAATAATACACAATTTCACACTGCGAAAATAATGTTAGTCCATTCAGTGAATCAGGCACTGTTCCGATTGACGGTCCCAAATAGTTCCGCAGTGAATACTAAATCTTAGGTGTAAAACAGGGCCTCATTGGGTGATGCTAAATTACGAAACGAAACACAGCAGAATGTTGGTTAATATATCACCTTTAGTAATAGTCTTGAAGAAATAAAAAAACAACCAGTAACGCATTTTCACAGTGTTGGTTCATTCATCATCATCATTATCATAATCATCATCATCATCAGGTGCAATGCCGATAAGCGTGGAAGATCATGGTTCGTGATCTCACACAATCATCAGTCTTTTATCAGGTCAGTGTTCTTGTCCCGATAATGATAGGCGACCAAATCATCCGGCTATTCCTGTCTTTGTCTTCCCCGTGCTCTTTCCCCATCGTCATGCTGCTCGTGGTCATAGAGTGGGCACCACTGGATTCTTGAACGGTTCGGCCCGCTGAACGGGCTGTAAATGCCCACGCACTTCTCTGCTGCTTTACAACAGATCCATCTGTATAGATGAGCACTTCGGGGCTATCTGAGTGTTCATAGATGAGCGCGTTGACTTCTGCATTGACAGCGGCAGGGTTCTGCTCTCTGCACCGTCTGTCGGGTGTGATAATGCAGGAGAAAGTGCACTTAAAAGCTGGAGGCATCGGCACCCATTCCTTGCCGGGGTTGATACTGGTAAGACTGCAGAGCTGTCTGACGACATCTTCCGCCCGACCCATCCATGATTTGCCTCTCTTTAGCCTGTCACCCTTTTCTCTGAATATAGCGTCATGCAGAGGGTGCTGCTCATCTGCACTTATTTTTAAGTATGCACGAGCTCTCCAGATCTTGATCCTGTGTTCCATTGTCGGGAAGTCAAGGAGGTATCTCATTGCTACACAGCTGGTGTCTTTCGTGCAGCCCAAGATGATGCGCATGGCTTCGTTTTGTACCTTTTCAAGTCTTCCAGTCTGTGTAGGGCTGACAGTGAGTATGGCCAGGGCACACTGGATGGGTGAAAGCACCAGTCCTTGTAACAGACGTATTAGCAGTCTTTGCTCGATATTGGCAGTCGCGACATGATAAGTGTAAGTGCACAATTTACATTCTTTGGATGTGTGATAACGAGAAGACAATCTACATTCTTCATGTTTGGACGTGTGATGATAAATCGATAATCTCCATTCTTTGGACGTGTGATAATGAGAAGACAATCTACATTCTTCATATTTGGGCATTTTTTTTCCCCGCGTTTCCATCCTGTTTCAGGACATTGCGGTCAACATCAGCATCTTTCAGCTGTATGTTGATTCCTAGGCTAGATTATGCTCATCAGGACGCCACGACTTTTTGAGCGACCGGCTCCATCCTCTCATAAGTCACTGGCGCGACTCGAACCACTTCCAATTCTCGTGCGCTCACGTCAACCACGAGAGTATTCGGGGTTACGGAGAAAGCTGCTAAATCCTCGGCCAGGGAGACCGGTTCATATTTGGGCATGTGATGATAAATAGATAATCTCCATTCTTTGGACGTATGATAATGAGAAGACAATCTACATTCTTCATGTCTGGACAAGTAATGATAAATAGAGAATCCCCATTCTTAGGACGTGTGACGATATGCTGATAATTTACATTATTTGGACGTGTAATAATAAGTAGGGCTCCGTGGCGAAGGAATTTGCGGACGCGGTTCGTAATCCCGTATACCCGTGTTCGAAACACAGCTCAACGCGATTTGACAGCAGATCGCATTGCGTTGGTTTTGCGTTGGTATCAGTGCCAGTCGTTCAGAAAGCAATGGCAAACTACTGAACGTGGACTTGCCAGGAGATCACAGCGATAGAAATGCTGATGTTGACTGCGATGTCCTGTAAAATAGGATGTGCAAATTATTTTAAAAAATATTATAAGTAAACAATTTACATTCTTTGCTTATGTGATGATAATAAGAACATGTTCATTCTTTGGTCATGTGACGATAAGTGCATAGTCTAATTCTTTGGATATTTGATGATAAGTGGATAATCTACACTATTTGAACATTTGATAATAAGTGGACAGTCTACATTCTGTGTACATTTGATGCTAAGTGGACAATCGACATTCTTTGGTTATGTGATGATAAGTAATCAATCCACATTATCTGGTCATGTGTTGATAAGTACACATTCTACATTCTTTGGACACTTGTTGAAAAGTGGATCATCTACATTCTTTGGACATTTGATGATAAGTGGACAATCGAAATTCTTTGGACATTTGATGATAAGTGGACAATCGACATCCTTTGGACATTTGATGATAAGTGGACAATCGACATCCTTTGGACATTTGATGATAAGTGGACAATCGACATCCTTTGGACATTTGATGATAAGTAGACAATCGACATCCTTTGGATATTTGATGATAAGTGGACAATCGACATTGTTTGGTTATGTGATGATAAGTAAACAATCTACATTCTCTGGTCATGCGATGATAAGTACACATTCTACAGTCTTTGGACATTTGATCATAAATGGATAAGCTACATTCTTTGAACATTTGATGATAAGTGGACAATCTACATTCTTTGGACATTTGATGATAAGTGGACAGTATACATTATTTAGACGTGTGTTTATAAGTGCCCAGCGGCCATGCGGGTGATCCTGGGGTGCACAAAGAACACACCAATTATATGCATGAGGAATATCCTGGTTGTACCAACAATGGCGGTCCTTTAAGCCAAATGGTACCTGAGAGTTGCTGCAGATAGGGATCATCATCCCCTGTATGAAGCCACGAATATGGTCAATGGTCATAGACTAAGACGAGGTAGGTCCTGGATGGCACAGGCAGAAATATCTACACGTAAGGTGTGTGATCTAGAGACCATCAATCGTTAAAAAGAGTGGGTTGAAGTACCGAAAGACATGACAGACTGTCACAATGTAATAGTAACACTGGGTGGTGAGTGCAGAGAATGGGCAGCGGGCCGCATAAAGTTTGAGATGCATCACCTGATCCAGAGTAAGACACATCAAGGTGACATAGTGATCTATGCCGATGGGACAATGGTGAGAAATAGACGGAGTGGTTGGGGTTTCATTGACAAGGCTAATGGGCGAGTCTTGAAAAGGAAGTCTGGCATTTGAGACTACAACCTCCAGCATTAGAATTGGGCAGTAACAGCAGCACTCCGTTGGTTGGAGGGGGCCATTGCAGCGCACATTGTATTCATTACAGACTCAAGGAGTATGCTTAGTAAGGCGGAGACAGAAATGTTTCATGTGGAATTGCTCACCTCGCTTCAGAGGTCACGGATTGTGAGAATTTTAAGAATTTATTTTTGCCCTGGCTATGCGGGAGTGCGGGGGAATGAACAGTCTGATAGGCTGGCAGGGAATGCACCTCTTGGTGGTAGATTGCCTATGGACAAGGGAGATGTGGTCCTGCACCTGATTAAAGCAGCCGGTCATCTCCTTCAGGTCTACATCGCTCAAAGCCTTCATGTGGCCATACCTGACACCATCAGGCCCTGGTGCCGTGTCTTTTGCCTTTTGCAAAATATGTTTAACATCTTCAAACAGTATGATGTCTTCGTAAGGCATATTCTCTATTGTGCCAGATAATTCCACTCTAACTGCATCCCTGGTATCCGCATCACTATGATTCGTCTGCTCTAAAAATATCTGGAGAAACGCCTCCCCTTTCTCATTGTCTGTTGTCACGCGTACCCCATCCTCTTTATAAATTGTTTCCACTGTCATAGGCAGATCTTTTCTTTGCATTTGTCTGTAAAGTTTCCAGAATTTATGCAGTGTTTTATCACCTCCAATGTCCTTCATAAAACATTCCCATTTTACTTTCTTGGCCTCTGCAGCACATCGCTTGAAATCCTCCACCTTGTCTTTCTTGACATTTTCCGCTGTGTCCACTTCTTCTCGTGAGCTTAGGGGTGTCTGTCGCAATTTCCTTAGCTGCTTCACTGCAGCTCTCTTTGCTTTCCACGCAATGTCTACTTCTGGGGTCCACCATGGGGGCTGCAAAAAAGGAGTTTTAACAGTCCTGTTGCATGCCCCTTGTCTGAGGCGTCCAAGAAGGCTGTCGGTCCACTCATACCGGAAGGTCTTGCGCGCTCTCCCAGCCTTGACTTTCCTGGACTTAGAGATCAGGACTGAGCATGGCATGTGATCACTCCCATGGTCATTTTACATCAACGACTGATGACTGGGAGACAAGTGCCAAATCAATAGCAGTATCTGCATCGCCAGGCCTCATTGCCATTCTAGTCGGCCTACCATCATTTATGCAGACCACATCGGAGTCCACCATGGCATCCGCAAGTGCAATTCCTTGTCGATTTTCTCCACTACTGTCCCAATCTCTGTTTCTCGCATTGAAGTCTCCACATATGAGTAGCCTATCACCTTGTAAGTCCTCTAATTCCTTAAGCGTATGTGGGGGTATGTGGTGGGTGGGAGATGTGTGCAGGTGGGGGTGGTTGTTGGTTTGGGGATGTGTATGGGTGTGGGATGTTTGGGTGGATGGGTGGGGAGTGTGTGTGTGGGTGAATGTGTGTGGGGTATGTGTGTGGGTTGGGGGATGGGTGCGTGATGGGTGTGGGTGATGGATTTGGGGATGTATGTGTGGGTAGGGGATATGTCTGGCTGGGTGGGTGTGTGTATGGCTAGATGGAAGATGTATGTGTGTGTAGTGAGGGTGATTGTAGTTGGGGGATGTGTGGATTGGTAGGAGATGTCTGGGGAGATGTGTGTGTGGGTGAGGGATGTGTCTTTGGGGTGTGTGTGGGTGTGGTGTTGTGTGTGAGGGGAGCTGGGTGTGGATAAAGGATGTATGTGTGGGTGGGTGGGGTGTGATTGGGTGTGCAGGTGGGTGAAGAATGTGTGTGAGGGTGGGGGATGTGTGTTTAGATGGGTGGTTGGGGTGTGTGAGTGTGGGTGGGTAGATAGGAGATGTATGTTTTGATGAGTGGGTGAGGGATGTGTGGGTGTTAGTGGTTGAGGGATTAGTATGTGTGTCTAGGGATGTGTGAGGGGATGAGTGTATGGGTTGGGGATGTGTGTGTGAGTTGTGTGTGCGTGGATGGGAGGTGTGTGTTTGTGAATGGGGGATGTGTTGGATGGTGGAAATGCGTGTGAGGGATGTGTGTATGGGCGGTGAGATTGTGCGTGGGTGGGGATGTGTGTGTTTATGGGTAGGGGTGTGTGGTTAAGGGAAGTGTGGCTGGGGGATTGGTGGGTGGAAGATGTGTGGTTGGGTAGAGGATGTGTGGGTGGGTGATTGTATATGAGTAAGGGTATGTGGTTAAGGGATGTTTGGTTGGGGATGGGGGGGGGGGGAGAGGATGTGTGGGTGGGTAGAGGATATGTGAGTGGGTGAGTGTGTGTAGGTTAGGAGATGGTGGGGGATGTTTGTAGGGGTGGGTTCGGGAACTGTGAGTGGGCTGGGGAAGATGGGAGATTATGTGGCTGGGTGCGGAATTTGTGTGTGAGTAGGTGCGGAATATGTGAGTTGACCGGGAGATGTGTGTGTGCGTGGGGAATTTGTGGCTGAGGAATGTGTGTTTGGCTGGGTGTGTGGGTGGAGGAGGATATGTGGGTGAGTTATTGTTGGTGGGTAATGAGACGGGTAGAGGATATGTGAGTGGGTGGGGAGATGTGTGTAGGTGGGAGGATGTGTGTGGGTGGGGGATGTGTGGGTTGGGGAATGTATGTGTGTTTGGGGTGTGTGGTGGGTGAGAGGTGTGTGTGGGTGGGGATATGTGTAGGTGTAGGGATGTGGTGGATGGGTAGGGGCATGTATGTGTGTGTGTGGGTTATGTGTGTGGTTGGATGGTGGAGTTGGAGTGAATGGGAGATGTGTGGGTGGGTGGTTGATGTGTCTCATAACATAATAATATGCATTGTTTATGTTTACAAAATTCATGTGACAATGTTTTTTTTCCCTATGCACTGTTGATGAAAGAAAGATGAGTGAATGGAAGGGCCGAATGTAAGACGGGCCTGCGTGCCCAATTTGTTACCCTTTGAAAATAAAGCCTGTTCGTTCGTTCGTTAAGCCAGTCCCATTGTTCCTTTCTGACAAAACAGTTCACTGTGGCATTTACATTTATGATGTTCCAACTTAAGCCACCAATCTCCATTTGTATACCCTGGACCTCTCTTGCACTGTGATTCCACTGGCTCAAGTCAAGTGCCACATGCTTTACTCCTTTCTTCACCAGCAAACCTTGCCCATGTCTCTTCTGCCCAGTGGGGTTTATATAACTGATGTACCCACTTAAGAATATGTCATCATCTGTCTTCTTGCATAAACTCATAATGACAACAACCTTTATTTTTCTTTCCACATCTTTCTCTTTTTTTTCTATACCTTTCTCCTCTCTCTCTCACACGATCGTTCACTCTCTTGCATTTGAAAGTCCTCATTTGTCTTCCTGCCATAACATTATCCCAATAACTTTCTTTCTTTCTCTCTCGCCTCTATCTCTCTTCCTCCCCCTTCCTTTCTCACTTAAGAACACACCGTCAGCTGTCTGCCTGTCATAAAGTTATACCTATAAAAATCTCTCTCTCTCTCTCTCTCACACACTTAAGAACATGCGCTTGCCTGTCTGCCTGTCAGAAAGTTATCCATCTCTCTCTCTCTCTCTCTCTCTCTCTCTCTCTCTCTCTCTCTCTCTCTCTTCTCTCTCTCTCTCTCTCTCTCTCTCTCTCTCTCTCTCTCTCTCTCTCTCTCTCTCTCTCTCGTCATGACACATCTTGTTGATGAGAAATAATCTACATGGATTGGTAGAAAGAATGTATGTGCAGATAGAAGTGCAAACAAAAATATACGTGAAGCACAAAAGAAAACAAAACATTTTTTAAAGTCTGATTTTCAAATCCTTTATTATCACTATCAAATAACACGTTACTTTTAATTACATGAACAGCAAAAGCAAACAAAGAAAAATATAGAAAAATGTGTGTAATAACAATAATAAAGTATAATAATTGAATTTACCAAACACTTCTAGTGCACTAAAAACCCAGGAACATCTCACATCTAAACCTAGAATTCTGGCTTATTCTGTAGATAAAATAAAAACCAACAAAAATACTATTAGGCAAAGACAAGTCAAACATCTCAACATGATGACCCAACAAGACAACACCAACACCCAGTCTTTCTACGTAAGACAGACAACACTTTTGTACTTGTGATGAATAGACACAAGATGCAACATCCTGACACTTATTCATTAGATTCACTAACATCACACATCACAAGCAAACACAACATCTCAGCACTGATTAGTCTAACACGGAGGATGTCTTAGAACAAACCCCCAAACAGGACATCCTGATTGTGCTAGGAGACTTCAACGCAAAAATAGGTAGAGAGCAAACTCATAAACAAGTTGCCGGTATGGAAAGCCTACATACAACTTCAAATGATAATGGCTGGAGAGTCATCAACCTGGCAGAAGCCAAAGGACTGCAGATTACCAGTACCAGACTGCAAAGGAAGGATATACACAAACAAACTTGGAAATCAAACCCACAGCAGCCTGCTGACAATGCTATGGTTCAATCATTCCCACAGCAGCCTGGTGACAGAAATGTCCTATCATAGTCATAAACTTCCAGAAATGTCTCAGCAGTCAGAAAGGTCCAATTATAGTGAAAAGTTATATCTCAAAATTGTGGCACAAAAGTTGTAAATATTGTCCGAAAACATGTACTTTGTGACTGTAGCGCCACTGAAATTCTGCTAAATAAGTGTTAAACACTGCACGACTAGTGCCACCTTGGTATCTTTGTTTCCTTTTTTACTTGCATCCACAACCCTTCAATTGTTTAGGTGTGAATGTCACTGTGTACAGGGTCAACAAAGTTATTGGCATGAACAACAACTGTATGATCGTAGATGCCATGGTTTAGTTGACCTACGTTGTTGTAGCCTCGCCAGGCATCGGTGACAATATTCGTTCCTGGTAAGATGTGATCACTTATAATGCGTTCCAGTGTTGTCACATCTCGCCTTTCCACAACTTCCAACCAGCAACGACCACTACCCCGTTCAGCCAGCCCAACTACCCATTGACCACGATGTTCCAGTGTTGTCACATCTCGCCTTTCCACAACTTCCAACCAGCAACGACCACTACCCCGTTCAGCCAGCCCAACTACCCATTGACCACGATGTTCCAGTGTTGTCACATCTCGCCTTTCCACAACTTCCAACCAGCAACGACCACTACCCCGTTCAGCAAGCCCAACTACCCATTGACCACGATGTTCCAGTGTTGTCACATCTCGCCTTTCCACAACTTCCAACCAGCAACGACCACTACCCCGTTCAACCAGGCCATCTACCCATTGACCACGACGAAAGTGACCACGGTGGTACTTTCGGTGGAACAAGTAGCTCTCGTCAACTTCAACGACCACTGACTGTCCCTGAGCATCAAATCCTCCCAACAGTGGATTGTTACGCAGCAACCAGTTGTAACACTCTACCCGAAAATAGTTATTGTAGTTGACGATAGTGTCACAGCTTGTCAGGCGTTCGAAAAACATCACATGTTTCAACTTCACATCGAACAACCAGTAAAACATTATCATCACAACTTGTTCACTTGGGAGTTGGGAGTTGGCAAAGAACGAAATAACATTGACAACACCGCCACGAAAATCTGTCAAAACATTCGACCCCCGAAACTAATGACATCGGACGTTGGCAACGTTAACATTCTGCTGTGTTTCGTATTAATCTGTGTCTAGCAACCGGGGAAATCACTCCAATCACCCAATGAGGCCCTGTAAGGGAAACTGTTTACACGTAAGAGTTATCATTCACTGCGGAACTATTTGGGACCGTCAATGCCGTGAATCAAACTTTTAATACGTTGAGAAGGAGAAATGTTTATACGTTGTGAAGAGAAACGACAATGTTAACGCGTCCATTGGGGACATCGTTAACATCGTGCACGGAGCTTGCAGTGTTGAAACATTGTATATATTGCATTAACAAGTATAATTTATTATTTTTAGCAGTAAAAGTATTTCAAACTTTACGATGTTAAATTATTGTGTTAACTGTGTCATTATATTAAACATTTAACAATTAATGTAACTAATTGCTTCTTTAGAAAAACGTTAGCGAGTTATGTCCCTTGCAAACAATAAAATGAATATTATGTTCCCGTGAAAAAGAGGTATTTGTTTCCCCTTAAATTTCGCTTACCAAGTGCACAGGCACAGAGCGATAGCGAATGGTTAGCCCGTAGATCATGTAATTGAATCCCCACTATTGCTCCCGGGTTGACTCAGCCGAAACTAAAAAAATAAAGTTTCTTAAAAGCTTCATCGCACCGGGTTTTATCCCATATGGCGCAGTCTCTTTCCGCAGAGCGGAAAGCGTCACACAAAGCACGAACTCCGTAGCTTTTAGCGATGACCCACAGGAGTCTCTGAAACATTTAACTCGTAAACCGAAGGGTGCGGCCCGGAATCGATCCCACAACTTTCGGAGCACGAGTCAAACGGCTTGACCACTTCGCCACAGAGACTCCACCACTAAGCTGAAATCCGAAACTAAGCACCATGACAAGTTCTGGAAAGAAAAGGCGAAGTGTGCGCTATTGACCACATTACCCAAAATGTGGCACATACACAACTAACTAGTACCAGATGAGGAGCTTCGGATTTTAATGTTGTATATACAGTACTCCATTGTTAACAACTGTCATGACAGATGCATTGTCAGTGCCGAGTGCAACAAGTCTTTGCAACTCAAGCCCATTCTTGTTTAAACAATCTTTTAACGCATTGCGTATTGCCGGCACGTGTCACTAACTTCGACTGAATCGTATTAAAGGCAGTTATATTACGTGAATATTGGGCATTAATGTACTAAGACTGTTTTACTCCCTCGCTTCAATTCAAATTCGGGTTTTTAGTGTTCCCAAAATGATTATTAAAGTAATTTTTACCCACCCCAAAAAAAGCACCCCCCAAAAAATTGTGAAGCACCAAATTCGCGCGGCCCCGCAAAATTTTGGCACTAAATGACTTCAAAAAGCACTAAATTTAGTGCGAAAAGCGTCAAAATGGCAACACTGAGCCTTGTGTGTAGAAAAAAAAAACTGTTTCTCTTGCTTCTGTATGTCGTTTCTGTTAGCCTTGTGTGCAGAACAACTGTTTCTCTTGCTTCTGTATGTCGTTTCTGTTAGCCTTGTGTGCAGAACAACTGTTTCTCTTGCTTCTGTATGTCGTTTCTGTTAGCCTTGTGTGCAGAACAACTGTTTCTCTTGCTTCTGTATGTCGTTTCTGTTAGCCTTGTGTGCAGAACAACTGTTTCTCTTGCTTCTGTATGTCGTTTCTGTTAGCCTTGTGTGCAGAACAACTGTTTCTCTTGCTTCTGTATGTCGTTTCTGTTAGCCGTGTGTGCAGATTCTAATGATTTCTAGTAATGATTTCTAATTGTGATTTCTTGTAGAGGTTTCTATTTGTGATTTCTTGTAGAGGTTTCTAGTAGAGATTTCTACTAGAGATTTCTAGTACATATTTCTAGCTGTGATTTCTAGTAAAAATTTATAGTAGAGATTTCTAGTAACGATTTCTGGTAGAGATTTCTAGTAGAGACTTTTAGTAATGATTTCCCATTGATGTTATATTGGAAAGGTGGGGAAATGCATGATCGCCAGCGCCAGTTGCCAAGAGGCTTGATGATGATGTTGTTGTTGATGATGATAATGATGATGACAATGATGATGATGATGATGATGATGATGATGATGATGATGATGATGATGGTAATACATACTGCAGAATCACCTAGTGTGGGTTGACTGTGAAGCCTGAAAACTTCCAGAAGTTAGCCTAAAGAAGTTAGCCTACTTCCAGAAGTTAGCATACAGAAGTTAGCCTAATCTACTTTTGAGAAAATGCAGACTGTGTTTTCACAGTTTTACGGCAGACATATCGACAGGTCGAACATATCAAGAACACATAGGACGGATGTTTACGAGGGAAAATGGTCGCCTGCACGGGTCGGTTTAGCACATGAAGATGATTTTTATTGATTCTGCCAAGGAAGCAAACATATTTTCCTATCTTAAATTAATAATTGTTTGCCTGACAATTTTCAGCTTGTTCCAGACCGGCCAGTCAGTGGTGGTGGAGTTTAAGACTGACGCGTGCGCAGGTCAGACAAATGAGATAAACTTCCTGGAACATGTGGTGGTGGTTGTCAGTGTTGAGCATCAGCGGAGGGGGAATGTTTACGCTGAACTGAAGTCTCCTATGGGTCAGTTGTTGTTGTTGTTGTGTTTTTGCGTGTGTTTTTTTTTTGTGGTTACTGTACACGTGGCCTCAAAAAAATTGTTGACTTCTGTGCCCAACAACATCAAGAGCTGCATGTCTCAGGAACTGAAAAAAATAATCATCATAGGTCATACCAATAAGCATGGGCGGTCATGTTACGCCATCTCACACGATCACCAGAGTCGTGGATCAGCTCTGTGTTCTTGTCTCCACCATGCCATGTGGCTAAGTCGTGCAGATATTTACTTCTCTGCCTTGCCCTTGTTCTTTCCTCTCTCTCTATTTCCAGTTGTCAAAGTTTTTCTGTTTACTTCTCATAAGGTGCCCAAAAAATGTTTACTGTCTGCATCTAATTTCTCAAATCAGTTTACGGTTTTCATTCTTTTCTCGTAGGACTTTGTCATTGTTGTTTTGTTATTCTCTGATCATAGTATTCTTTGCATTTTCCTCAGAAACCACATTTCCACTGCCATTAGATGTTTCTCAGCTTGCTTGCTCATTTCCCACGCTTCACACCCATACTTCTTCTTTTTCTGCGTTCATCCGGAGTTTTTTTTTTCCGGACGTGATTGCGTTGTGCCTGTTTACAGCAGAGCTGCGTTCTTGCGCCGTTAAGCCGACACATCCGACTTCTGCGGGACATCCATACAATATTCGAGGTTCTATCTGAAGTACTTTGGCCATATTAAACGTCACGTGGTTTAGAAAGAGCTGCGAAGGAAGAAATGTCTCTAAGTGACGCAATCTCCTGGTTGTCACATCGTTGTCTGGGTGCTCTCTTCTAAATGGTTCCTTCTTTTGTCTAAACAGTGTTTTCTCTTGTCTAAACGGTCTCTTCCCTTGTCTAAACAGTGTTTTCTCTTGTCTAAACGGTCTCTTCCCTTGTCAAAACAGTGTTTTCTCTTGTCTAAACGGTCTCTTCCCTTGTCTAAACAGTGTTTTCTCTTGTCTAAACGGTCTCTTCCCTTGTCTAAACAGTGTTTTCTCTTGTCTAAACGGTCTCTTCTCTTGTCTAAACAGTGTTTTCTCTTGTCTAAACGGTCTCTTCCCTTGTCTAAACAGTGTTTTCTCTTGTCTAAACGGTCTCTTCCCTTGTCTAAACAGTGTTTTCTCTTGTCTAAACGGTCTCTTCCCTTGTCTAAACAGTGTTTTCTATTGTCTAAACGGTCTCTTCCCTTGTCTAAACAGTGTTTTCTCTTATCCAGACGCTCTAGTGCAGTGGTTCTCAACCGGTGGGGAATTTCCCCTCCCCCCTCCCAGGGGAGAGTTTTAGGGTTTCCGGGGGGAGTTAAGATCGCGTTATTACAAGAACGGATTACTTGATATTGTTTTTCCCTTCATACTTTACGGTTATGTGCGTTTCACCCTTCTAAAATTCATTTCATAAAGTAAGTAGACCCACAAATCACGTTTTATGTGGACGTCTAGACTTTTAGTATGTGCTATTAAATTTAGCTTCCATTATTACGTATACTGTTTAGGGGTGGAGCGGAATTTTTAGGTAGAAAATACGAAAAGGGGAGGGGGATGACGTTCTGAAAATATGGTGAAGGGGGGCACTGGACAAATTTTTAGGTAGGAAATACGAAAGGGGGGAATGACGTTCTGAAAATATGGTGAACGGGGGCACCGGCCAAAAAAGGTTGAGAACCACTGCTCTTGCGCCTTGTTTAAACAGTGTTTTCTCTTGTCTAAAATGACACTTCTTTTGTTAGAATAGTCTCTTCTCTTGTCCAGACGCTCTCTTGCTTTGTCTAAACGGTCTCTTCTCGTGTCCACACGCTGTCTTGCCTTGTCTAAACGGTCTCAACTTTTGTCTAAACAGTGTTTTCTCTGGTCAAAACAGTGTTTTCTCTTGACTTGTCTCTTCTCTTGTCATGACGCTACTGGTCCTACCCCCCCCCCCCCCCACCCCGGTAAGTGAGCAAGAGGTAGACAACGATACACGTGGGAAGATAACATCAAGAGATGGACAAACAGCAGTCTTACAATCAGAACAAGAGACAGTGTTGGAGATCCACTGCAGCCAACCTTCATTTGCACCTGATTGGTTGATATTTTATTTATGGTGTGCTAGTTTAAATTCATGAAGGAAATACACTGATAAAACTATTTCTCGCTGTCTTTTTCATCTTTAAATCTGTGCCAGATTGTTTAGCAGCAAGAGCAACAACTGATGAAACAAAATGCGGATGTGGGTACATACAAAACATCTGCCGTGTTTATCATGTTATTAATGGTGTCAACGGTGTCGGACGACTAGTTTTATCATTCCTGGCATACTTGAGCTGTTTGTAAACATTGCCACCTTGGAGATGGGGGTTCTAGCTGCCAGGTAAACAGCCATTTGGTGAGCCAATATTGGAACAGCGCAAACAGTTTTGGCCAGACTGGGGCGGACACAACTTTTCGCAAGTAGCCTTGTAGTTGTCAATGGAAATAAAATTGACTTGGCTGGTGGTACTGTTTCATCTTATAGTCCAGGCCGTGTGGCGTTGGTGATCATGCTGTCCACAGCCTCCTGTTTCCAGTGCTGCGAATCATTTCTGACATCAACGTTCCTCCATGTCATGATGTTAAACTGTCCAGCATCTTCTCTCCTGGTCTCCCCCCGTGTCTGTTCCTCTCCAACCTTCCCATTGTGACGACACACTTCAGTCTGCATCTTCTCATGACATGCCCAAAGAATGCGGACAGTCTTCTTCTGATGTGAGAAACCAGTTCTATTTGTGAGTTAACTTTATTTAAGATGTCTTCATTGGTCTTTCTATACGCCAATGGCGTTCACTGCGCACCAAACTATACAAAAACTAACAACAGACTGCACCAGACTTCACAAAACAGACGCTGTCCTAGCATGGTGGTCATAGTGCTTGCTTTGTTTTATTGTGTCCGCGTTATACTGTCCAAGCGGCACTCAGTGGGTGATGTGGTTTATATTGTCCGCGTTATATTGTCCACTCAGTGGGTGATGTGGTTTATATTGTCCGCGTTATATTGTCCACTCAGTGGGTGATGTGGTTTATATTGTCCGCGTTATATTGTCCACTCAGTGGGTGATGTGGTTTATATTGTCCGCGTTATATTGTCCACTCAGTGGGTGATGTGGTTTATATTGTCCGCATTATATTGTCCACTCAGTGGGTGATGTGGTTTAGATTGTCCGCGTTATATTGTCCACTCAGTGGGTGATGTGGTTTATATTGTCCGCGTTATATTGTCCACTCAGTGGGTGATGTGGTTTATATTGTCCGCATTATATTGTCCACTCAGTGGGTGATGTGGTTTATATTGTCCACTCAGTGGGTGATGTGGTTTATAATGTCCGCGTTATATTGTCCACTCAGTGGGTGATGTGGTTTATATTGTCCGCGTTATATTGTCCACTCAATGGGTGATGTGGTTTATATTGTCCACTCAGTGGGTGATGTGGTTTATATTGTCCGCGTTCTTTGTCCACTCAATGGGTGATGTGGTTTATATTGTCCGCATTATATTGTCCACTCAGTGGGTGATGTGGTTTATATTGTTCGCGTTATATTGTCCACTCAGTGGGTGATGTGGTTTATATTGTCCGTGTTATATTGTCCACTCAGTGGGTGATGTGGTTTATATTGTCCACTCAGTGGGTGGTGTGGTTTATATTGTCCACTCAGTGGGTGATGTGGTTTATATTGTCCGCATTATATTGTCCACTCAGTGGGTGATGTGGTTTATTTTGTCCACGCTATATTGTCCACTCAGTGGGTGATGTGGTTTATATTGTCCGCGTTATATTGTCCACTCAGTGGGTGATGTGGTTTATATTGTCCGCGTTATATTGTCCACTCAGTGGGTGATGTGGTTTATATTGTCCACTCAGTGGGTGATGTGGTTTATATTGTCCGCATTATATTGTCCACTCAGTGGGTGATGTAGTTTATTTTGTCCACGCTATATTGTCCACTCAGTGGGTGATGTGGTTTAAATTGTCCACGTTATATTGTCCACTCAGTGGGTGATGTGGTTTATATTGTCCGCGTTATATTGTCCACTCAATGGGTGATGTGGTTTATATTGTCCGCGTTATATTGTCCACTCAGTGGGTGATGTGGTTTATATTGTCCGCGTTATATTGTCCACTCAGTGGGTGATGTGGTTTATATTGTCCACTCAGTGGGTGGTGTGGTTTATATTGTCCACTCAGTGGGTGATGTGGTTTATATTGTCCGTGTTATATTGTCCACTCAGTGGGTGATGTGGTTTATATTGTCCGCGTTATTTTGTCCACTCAGTGGGTGGTGTGGTTTATATTGTCCACTCAGTGGGTGATGTGGTTTATATTGCCCGCATTATATTGTCCACTCAGTGGGTGATGTGGTTTATTTTGTCCACGCTATATTGTCCACTCAGTGGGTGATGTGGTTTATATTGTCCGCGTTATATTGTCCACTCAGTGGGTGATGTGGTTTATATTGTCTGCGTTATATTGTCCACTCAGTGGGTGATGTGGTTTATATTGTCCGCGTTATATTGTCCACTCAGTGGGTGATGTGGTTTATATTGTCCGCGTTATATTGTCCACTCAGTGGGTGATGTGGTTTATATTGTCCACTCAGTGGGTGATGTGGTTTATATTGTCCGCATTATATTGTCCACTCAGTGGGTGATGTGGTTTATTTTGTCCATGCTATATTGTCCACTCAGTGGGTGATGTGGTTTATATTGTCCACTCAGTGGGTGATGTGGTTTATATTGTCCGCGTTATATTGTCCACTCAATGGGTGATGTGGTTTATATTGTCCGCGTTATATTGTCCACTCAGTGGGTGATGTGGTTTATATTGTCCGCGTTATATTGTCCACTCAGTGGGTGATGTGGTTTATATTGTCCACTCAGTGGGTGGTGTGGTTTATATTATCCACTCAGTGGGTGATGTGGTTTATATTGTCCGTGTTATATTGTCCACTCAGTGGGTGATGTGGTTTATATTGTCCGCGTTATATTGTCCACTCAGTGGGTGATGTGGTTTATATTGTCCGCATTCTTTGTCCACTCAATGGGTGATGTGGTTTATATTGTCCGCGTTATATTGTCCACTCAGTGGGTGATGTGGTTTATATTGTCCGCATTATATTGTCCACTCAGTGGGTGATGTGGTTTATTTTGTCCACGCTATATTGTCCACTCAGTGGGTGATGTGGTTTATATTGTCTGTGTTATATTGTCCACTCAGTGGGTGATGTGGTTTATATTGTCCGCGTTATATTGTCCTCAGTGGGTGATGTGGTTTATATTGTTCGCGTTATATTGTCCACTCAGTGGGTGATGTGGCTTATATTGTCCGCATTATATTGTCCACTCAGTGGGTGATGTGACCACTTCTACTTCCCAGAACACTGGCAGGTAGCCATGTCTGGCTGGGCTGACCTGGGAGCAGAGGTCAATTCTAAAACATCCCCACCCCAAGGGGGTTTGAACACATGATCACTAGGTCAGGGTCACCAAGACAGTGACAGTTCAGGGTCACCAAGACAGTGACAGGTCATGGTCACCAAGGATGTGGTGGAGTAGGATGTGGTGGGGTAGAATGTGGTGGAGTAGTGTGGTGGAGTACGAGTGTGGTGGGGTAGGATGTGGTGGAGTAGAGTGTGGTGGAGTAGAGTGTTGTGGAGTAGGATGTGGTGGGGTAGGATGTGGTGGAGTAGAGTGTGGTGGGGTAGGATGTGGTGGGATAGGATGTGGTGGAGTAGTGTGGTGGGGTAGGATGTGGTGGAGTAGAGTGTGGTGGGGTAGAGTGTGGTGGGATAGGATGTGGTGGAGTAGAGTGTGGTGGGGTAGGATGTGGTGGAGTAGTGTGGTGGGGTAGGATGTGGTGGAGTAGTGTGGTGGGATAGGATGTGGTGGAGTAGAGTGTGGTGGGGTAGAGTGTGGTGGGATAGGATGTGGTGGAGTAGAGTGTGGTGGGGTAGGATGTGGTGGAGTAGTGTGGTGGGGTAG
This sequence comes from Cepaea hortensis, assembly GCA_963921405.1. Classification (NCBI taxonomy): domain Eukaryota; kingdom Metazoa; phylum Mollusca; class Gastropoda; order Stylommatophora; family Helicidae; genus Cepaea; species Cepaea hortensis. Next base: position 166,064,091 of record OY992878.1, read on the forward strand.
AGTGTGGTGGGATAGGATGTGGTGGAGTAGAGTGTGGTGGGGTAGAATGTCGTGGAGTAGAGTGTGGTGTAGTGGAGTGTGGTGGAGTAGAGTGCAATAAGGAAACCAACTCACTGGACACATGGCAAGAATACTAAAGAACATGTATCAGTAGACACTAAAATAGCATTCGACAACACAATCTTCCTACCAACTCTATGCCACTAATGCCAAACCTGGAAAATAACAGGAAAAGAGAAAAGGAAAGTTACAACAATAGAAATGACATTTCTGAGAATACTCAATGTATCAAAAAGAGAGAAAATCAGAAATGAAATCATGACTAAAGTGGGGGGTAATAGCAGCGCTAGATTTCAATAGAAAACAGCAAGTTAAATGGTTTGGACATGTAACTAGGCTACGAATTAACAATGTACCACAACAAACAATGATGAACAGAGCAAATGGAACCAGAAGAAGAGGCTGCCACATAAACAATGGAGAGAGGGAATAAAAGAGTCCATGGGAACCTCAGTATATGGAACCCATAAACAGGCACTCTCCCCGCTGTTGATGTTTCACCTCGACACCGCGAGGTATAAGAGGGAAGAGGGATGAGATGAGATGAGATGAAGTCACCAGACACAGCATGATGAAACGATGGGTCATCAAACGAGTCAAATCCATCTCACCAATCACCAGATTAGGGAGATGCTGATGAGGGAGAACAAGAAACTCAAGAATACCAGAGTTGAGGATCATCGGCAAGAATAACATCCCCTCCACAGTCGTCATCGTAACATCGGAGGACCGAGTGATCCCTCAATTCATCAGATGGGACAAGAGAGACCAAGTTCTAGATCACTACATACCGAGAGTGCTGCAGTGCTCTAAGTGCCAGAAGTTTTGGCACACCCGTGCCACCTGCAAGAGTGAGGTGAAGGCATGCAGATACTGCTCTGGACTTCATCCATAGTCTGTGCCAGCATGCATAAATCGAGAAGGACTTCAGGAGGCCTAACACTATCAGAAAATGTGCCAACTGCCTTGGCAACCACGGCGCCAGGTACATCGGTTGCCCCTGCCACCAAGAAAGCCATGAAGATCGCCATCAAAACTAATCTGTCCTATAAAGAGGATAGGAGGCAGTACGAGGCCACCAATCGACTCACCAAAAGTGACAAAGCGCAACTGGAAGGCCAACTGAAGGACCTGAGATCAAAGTTCAAAAGCATGGAGGAAGAAAAAGACAAGAGACACTGATAACAGCCGCTCAGCGCATCCTGGACGAAACGAAGCAAGTTCAGCAGAAGATTGAGCAGGATGTCGCTCGAATGGCTGCTTTACAGGCTGACACAGAAGAAAGGCTATCAAGCATGGAGGAAGAAAAAGTCAAGATGCAAGAAACACAGATAACGGCCATTCAGCGTATTCAGGACGAACTGAAACAAGTTCAGTAGAAGATTGAGCAGGATGTCGCTCGAGTGGCTGCTGAGACTGAAGAAAAGCTAACAAAAATACATCAAGCGAGAGACAAGACAGAAGGAGCTCTACAAACGATAGTAGACCTGCTCAAGACCAAGCCAGACGCACCCGAACCAGAAGATGCAAGGGCACAGACAGAAGAAGAAGCAACAGATGAAGAAGGCTACCCAGACCGGGTGGGTGGGGAGGCCATGGAACGATATCGCTCCCCACCAAGATTGAACTGGCGAACACCGAGAAGATTCGAAGGCAACACAAGACGGGGAAATAGGAGGAACACCAGGAGAGATGATAACTGGTAGCGCTCCTTGAAGGAAACAGCATCATATGATGGGGTGGGTACACAATTACTCCAGGCCTCAACAAGTGCGTGACTCTGGCCAGACATAAAAAACCTAACAAAAACGGAATGAACGCTATCAACCCATCAGAAGCAGGCCACTGTACGAAAGACAAACTACAAGCTACACCATAAATACCCCAATTATAGCCAAATTGAAAACTCGAAGGCTGAAAGGGACAAGATGAGATGAGATGAAAGGGACAAGAAGAGATGAGATGAAAGGGACAAGAGATGAGATGAAAGGGACAAGAGATGAGATGAAAGGGACAAGATGAGATGAGATGAAAGGGACAAGAAGAGATGAGATGAAAGGGACAAGAGATGAGATGAAAGGGACAAGAGATGAGATGAAAGGGACAAGAGATGAGATGAAAGGGACAAGAGATGAGATGAAAGGGACAAGATGAGATGAGATTGTGGAGTAAAGCATGTGAGGACCTAGCACATCACACCACAGGGGCAGTAACTGTCATGTGACTACGTTTTCATTGCCGTTTGACACCATATAACAGCCAGTGGTTTTATGCTTGAAACCATGCAACAGAACCATGCAACAGCCAGTGGTTTTATGCTTGAAACCATGCAACAGCCAATGGTTTTATGCATGAAACCATGCAACAGTCAGTGGTTTTATGCTTGAAACCATGCAACAGCCTGTGGTTTTATGATGTTAGCTAATCAGCTCACTTCATCTCTGTATTGTTGACAATGTAAGTTAATGTGTGTTGTCAGGACGAATAGCCTAGCACCGATTACCCCAGTCACACGATCTCCCAGATACATAAATCAATTAATCAATGAATAAATCGATCAAAGAATCAATAACAATGACTTGAATACTGTACAGCTGATATCATATTTATTCCTGGATCACATGACAATGACAGGCAGATGACAGAAAACACATGACAGAATGAACAATTCATGGGCGAGAAAGAAACCCTAGCTTCACTCATGCAATACAAACTAGTGTAATATGATTAAATCAATTTGAAAATAATAAAGGACAACAAACAGCAATATATATATATATATATATATATATATATAAACCTCAGGTAGTGCCATGGTAGAAACTGCGGGGAACATATCAACTGTGTGCCAGACCTTCGTATGTACCAGGCTAGTTTTAGTTTTTAGTTTTAGTCGTTGGATCAACATCACGGCACACAGTTTAACCCATAAGTGCTCCGTTTTCCTCCTAACTCAAACCTGAGTCTGGAGAAACTCAACTCAATGCACGAACTCCGTTGCATCGGCGAGGATCTTGAAATACTTTGGGTAGATTTTTAACTCAAAATTTTGCGAGGGCAGCGCCGTTAGGCTACTCTTTTTCAATTTCCAACTGCCAAGGGATTTTTTACGTGCGCAACAATACACACGGGCGTTCGATCTCACTACCCAGAGACCAGGGGAAATTTTATTGCTGGAAGTCCAGGTGGATTTAAAAACAAGGCTGTACTAGGCTATGAGATGAGATGGGCGGTCAGACCTTCATATGTATATATTCACCATCCCTCACTTTCCTACCCCCTCTCTCCTCTCATACCTTTCTTTCTCTTTTTTTCGTTTTCATACTATCTCTCTCTCTCTGTCTGTCTCACATACACGTGCATGTAGTTATTTGCTTTGCTTATTTATCCCATAACCAGTGTATAGGCCCTGATGTGTTAGACCTGTAGTATCTTTGTGTCAATGGCAGATCAGCTGTGTTCTACCCAGTTATCATGCTGGCTGCCTTGAATTTACCTGGCAAATCTCTCTTATAGACGAGTTTATTTTGGATAAAAAATAGAATAAATGTATCCACACTTCGAGAGCTGAATATTGAAGAAGGTTGGCTATTAAAGACGATAAAACAAAGAAAATTTAAATATTTTGGTCACTTGAAACATCACAAATGTTTGGAGAGAACAGTAATGGGGGGGTGTATGCCTGGGAAGAGAGGAAGAGGAAGGCCAAAGAGAAGATTGTTGCAGGATGTGGCAGATGATCTCCAGATGGGTGTATCGGACGCGAGACATCTTGCTTGTGATCATGGAGACAGTAGATGGACTCGTAAAAGTGACATTTTGATGACCATGGTGACAGTAGATGGACTCGTAAAAGTGACATTTTGATGACCATGGTGACAGTAGATGGACTCGTAAAAGGTCAAGGACCCTGTTACATTCCTTTATGTGCACTGGGCATATGCCCCAGCTGGCAAATAGCACTGAGTCTCTGAAGCTAGTTCAATGACACAACCAGGGAATGAAGTCTGGCCAAGCATGCCGATGCCATCTTCCAGGGCGAGAGAGGAGACATCCAACCAACTCTTCATGGCAACAGTGAGTAGAGATACTTTGAGATGGCTGCTGCATCAGATAACTAAGCACACAAGCGAATATTGAATGTGCAGTTATGTAATTGGTGATAATATAACAAAACAACTATTTTGTCTAGAATAGTTGTAACTGATTCAGATGTGAGAGACATGCAATAGAAGGCAACCAGCTCACATGTCTATGTCTTTAGGCTAAGGCTGCGCGGTGTACAAGGTAAAAATCCCTCAGCAGTCATAAATTGAAAACAGCAGGCCATATGTCAAAATAAAAAAAACTACCCAAAAATGAATATTTACAGCATGTGTGCAAGCTGGGTATAGAAGCTTTCGGATCCTTGCCAGGGCTATATTTTGTGCACTGTGCTGAAATTCTCCTTGTATTATCTATGAGAGGAGGCTGAACACTTATGGAGATATCCGCATGCAATGAAAGTGATCCTCAAATATATACACACACACATATAGTCTTCCCCCATCCTCTCTATCTCTCTCCCTCTCTCAAATACATACATTAAAGCAGTTAAAATCATCCCAGACACATACAAAAGGACAAATAAAAGTTGAAGGACAAATATTTCCTGACCCAACCATTTAGACATATTAAGAACAAAGCACAAACAGCTCACAGACAAAATAAGAAGTCATTGATCAAATAATACACGCTTACACAACATTGCAAAGTGGTCCTTACACACCAAAGTACACACATACAAATGAGTCAACGCACATGATAAACATACAATTGCCCTCATGCATGACAGGACGCATAAGAAAAGTTGACCCCAAACACACATGCACCATATTGTAATTATGTAAAACAATCATACAATGAGATATTTCCCTGGGATCAGCCATAAGAATTTACCATAGGAAATTCTTGGATGTGTCCAGTGATACCCACATTCAACACACAAGTTCATAAACATACATTTTTGGATGTGTTCAGTGATACCCACATTCAACACCACAAGTTCATTAACAGAAATGAAACCCAACAAAAAATTTAAGCCTGCCACAGCTAATTTTATCCTGTCCAGGCAGTTGTCTGCCCATGTGGGCAAGCCAGATCAACAGTTCTGCCTCATCCTGTTCTGACAGTTGTCTGCCCTTATAGGCAATTCTCATGAGTTGAATCATCTGTATGTTCTTGTGAACTGTTCTGTCACATTTTGTCCATGAAGTTGTCACCCTTATGAAAAGTTCTGTCTCATCTTATCCAAGTAGTTGAATGTCTCTGTACAAGCCAGGTAGACAGTTCTGTGTATCCAGGCAGTTGTCTTGTCCAGGTAGACAATTCGTTCACATAGTCAAGATAGTCCCTTGTCCAGGCAGACAGTTCTGTGTATCCAGACAGTCGTCTTGTCCAGGTAGACAATTCGTTCACATAGTCAAGATAGTTCCTTGTCCAGGCAGACAGTTCTGTGTATCCAGGCAGTTGTCTTGTCCAGGTAGACAATTCGTTCACATAGTCAAGATAGTCCCTTGTCCAGGCAGACAGTTCTGTGTATCCAGACAGTCGTCTTGTCCAGGTAGACAATTCGTTCACATAGTCAAGATAGTTCCTTGTCCAGGCAGACAGTTCTGTGTATCCAGGCAGTTGTCTTGTCCAGGTAGACAATTCGTTCACATAGTCAAGATAGTCCCTTGTCCAGGCAGACAGTTCTGTGTATCCAGACAGTCGTCTTGTCCAGGTAGACAATTCGTTCACATAGTCAAGATAGTCCCTTCCAGTCATCTTGTCCAGGTAGATAATTCTGTGTATCCAGGCTGTCCATCACACTCAGGCCAAATCAGGTGGAATATAATCCAAAATACATACACTCCCACCCCATCCCTCATACATTCATGGGTTTAGTCACAAAATCTGATTTCAAACATTCCTTACCCATGATCAAATCCCTGTTTCAAGTCAAGTGAATTATTCAGATATTTAAATATGACCACAATTTGAAATCAACAAGACATGAGTTCATCAAGAACATATTGGGCATCCATCGTCAGCAAGGCGTTACTTTATAACTGTTAATTATTTCCACATGCAAGCCTATGAGCTTCATAATTTTCCCAGAATATTGAGAGAATCTGAGAGCAACAAGAACTTATAGTTATTCATCAAAATTATTCAACTTCTCAAGCGTGTCCTCTGAAGCACTTCTGAAGAACCACAAGAACTAACACATAGAAACTGATTTATAATCCAACAATGAATATGTGGAACTAATCCTGTATGTACAGGTAGCTGACGAACATCCAATTTGATGTATAATCCATGTATGAACTGGTGAACTAATCCTGCAGTTAAGAGTAGCCGACAAATATCCAGCCTGACGTATAATCCATGTATGAATTGGTGAAACTAATCCTGCAATCAAGAGTAGCTGACAAATATCCAGCCTGACGTATAATCCATGTATGAATTGGTGAAACTAATCCTGCAATCAAGAGTAGCTGACAAATATCCAGCCTGACGTATAATCCAAACGTGAATTGGTAAAACTCATCTTGTATTCAAGCATAGCCGACAAATATCCAGTCTGACGTATATAATCCAAGAATGAACACGTATATCTAACCCTGCATCCGAAGTAGCAGACACATATCTGCATGAATTAGTGCTCTCATGTCTTTATGCATACGCACACAATGTTTTACCCCTGGTCAAACTTCACATTTTGCAAGGATTTGAAACACCACACAAATTTCACTGATGAAATAAGATCCAAATTTATTTCAGAATTTTCAACTCTAAAATCAACACAACTTTCTTGTTTGGATACAAAACTGTCGCGATGCCAGCACTACACAACACAAATCTAGATATTCACTTTTCTCCGCTAAGCAACATTTTCAGCAACTTCTGTCATAAATGACAATTTATGATGTCCGACTTACTGTGCCTATGATAATCTAATCCGGTCTAAAATCAGAAAATCACTTCATAGACAGTTGCCTTCTTGTCCCCGGAGCCAGTGACGATGTATTTATCATCAGCAGAAATATCACAACTCAAAACTGAAGACGGTTCTTTGGACTGAAATGGAATAAAAAACGGCATTGGTGAGTTTGTCGGGATGTAAATTACGACTAAGATAAATATTTTACATTATTCTACATCTCAAACATTGCATTGGCACCTTTCCGTTTTGACAGACGATAGTTTGGTACATTGTGCTTCAAGAAGGCTTAATAACTACGACTCATGGTGGTGGCGAGTGTGGCTGGTAAGGCCAAATCTTGCTGCAAATGTTTGCCCACAGTAGGTGCATGTGAAAACATGGTCACTTCCACCATTTTGCACCATCTTACGTCTCTCACGCTCTGCGTGTGCTTTATCTGCAATCATTTTCTCCTTTGTCTTTATTCCATTTCTGATAGTTGCCCTCCATGCAACACGTTCAGCTGCGACTTGCTCCCAATGTGCATTATCAATGCCTGTATCGATCATGTCCCGCTTACACACATCTTTGTATCGTAGTAGAGGCCGACCCTGAGATCTCCTACTCGTCTGTAATTCACCCAAAAAGATGTCCTTTGGTATTCTACCATTCATCCATCCTCCTAACATGTTCTAGCCATCTAAGTCTACGAAGACTGAGCATGGAATACACTGTCACACAACCTGATCTTTCCAATACTTCAGTATTTGTGATTTTGTCTTGCCACTTAATACCAAGTATTCTTCGCAGACACCGCATATGAAAGCTGTTGAAACGTTTCTCTTGGCGTGAGTAAGCTGTCCAGGTTTCACTGCCATAAAGAAGAGTACTAAGGACACAGGCTTGGTAGACGAGGACTTTTGTTTTGGCAGTAAGCTTCCTGTACTTCACAATGGCAGCATATGTGATGGGACTATCTTGACTATGTGAATGTTGAACATTTCACAATGGCAGTATATGTGATGGGACTATCTTGACTATGTGAAGGTTGGACACTTCACAATGACAGCATATGTGATGGGACTATCTTGACTATGTGAAGGTTGGACACCACAATGACAGTATATGTGATGGGACTATTTTGACTGTGAAGGTTGGACACGTCACAATGGCAGCATATGTGAGGGGCTATCTTGTTGTTTAACTGTAGTCCAGCTACATGTTAGTGATAACTGAAAATTTCCACGTGTAACTTGAGCTTCACAATTTATGAAAGGCATTTAGAAATCACAGTAACAAAATATATGTGACAAATTCAAGGTCAGAAGCTAAAATGGCTCTGGAAATAAAATGAAAGAAAAGGAGTTTATAGAATTGACATCGAGAGGGGAAGAGAAAGATCAAGGTGTCAATGGAGAGATGCTACAGAAGCAACACAGGCTCATTAACAAGTTAAACATACTCTAGGATATTTTTTAGCACGGGCGAGTCTGTCTAAACCAGTGTTTCCCAACCTTTTTTGTGCTATGCCTAAGCCACCTTCTAAATTTCTTATGCCCCCCCCCCTTTCCCAACATTTTTTAGAAGGGCTGGTTCCCCCCGCCTCCCCCTTTTTTGTGTGGACCCTTAGTCTCACTGAGCTATTGCCCACAGTGGTTCACCAGGCCCACATCTAAGGTGAAGATATGTGATGGGTTTTTATTTGATCATCCCGGCCCCCGACCAGACCAGGCGCACTACTGGGGGGAGGGGGGAGGGAGGAGGAGAGCAGCAAATGAACCCGATCCTAGCCAAAGGACCAATTTTTTTTTTAAAATTCGCATATCCTTTACAGGACATCGCTGTCAACAGCAGCATCTTTCAGCTGTCTGTTGATTTCTTGGCAAGATTACGCTCAGCAGTTTGCCATTGCTTTCTGAGCGGCCGGCTCAGTTATCAGCGGAGGTAGAACCGCCTCCAGTTCTCGCCGTTACGAGACTCTGCGTGATAAACAGGATTACGGAGAAAGTGGTGTAACCCCTCGGCCAGAGAGACCGGCAAAGGACCGATAATCACTAGGAAATTATTGAGTAAACACAGTAAGTACATTTTCAAAACATATAATGGAGAATTGACATTCAAGTATAAAATAATTTTAATGAAAGATTTTTCTATATTATTTTAATTATTAGTAATTATATAAATTTAGTGAGATCCTTGCGCTTGATGCTTGCTGCAAAGAGATTTTATGTCAGGTTCCAATTTAATTAATTTCAGTCTCCCCGTTTTGTTATATCCAGCCGATTTCTTCCATTTTCGAATTGCCCCCCTTAACAATCAAATTGCCCCCCTGTGGGGCGTGGGCCCCACGTTGGGAAACACTGGTCTAAACACACATGAATTGTCTACACTTTTGGGTCCTCACTGATGCTACATAATTCATAAGTTCTCTATTGTGAACATGAAACCAAACCACCAAGGCAAGAAATAACCTCTTTTGTGAATATCAACCCAAACCAAGTGAAGAAACGACTACAATGTGAGCATCATATCAAACCATCAAGAAAAGAAAAGACCTAGTGTGAGCAAACTAAATGTAAAAGACTCCACAGCCCAACTTACCTGGAATATGCTAGCCCCATAAGGTGTGCGCCAGGCGTTGAGCAGGTTGTCCTTGCCTGTGCTGATGAACCACTCGCCGCAGTAGGCAAACTTGAGGGACAGCACACAGCTCTCATGGAGGTGCAACTGGTACTTGTCCGGCTTGGAATGGTGCAGCACCTCCACGTTACTACTCTCCATGCTGGCCAGGAAACAGTCAACAATGAATGATTCATTCATCTTTACAACTAAATATTACATTTACACTAGTTGAGTTCTATGAGATGGAGTCCCCAGTTCCCCTTCTTGCCAACTCGTCCTTGTTAAACTAACTTTGAAGTGATGGATCTATTTATTATTTGGACCTTGAGTCACAACATAACCACACAACTCATACACCGGAGTGACTAACTGAATTCTGTTTTCTGTCATTTCTCATCATTTTGTTGTCATTGTCCACTTCTTCGCAGGCATGTAGAAACATGTCATGATTATCTTCAGACTATCCTTGTATACACATGAATATAGAAGATTGTTAGTTATCTTTAGGTTGTCCTTGTTTACACTTCAATGTAGTAGAAGTGTCTTACAGTCCTGTAGTCTTTACATTTGTTTTAGGTGATTTATCTTAGAGGTGCTTTGTCTATCTAATTTAACCTCAAGCAACTGATGTCATATATAGATATACTCTTTGACCCTGGAATGTAGAGGTGATTTGTCTACCTTGTTTAACCCTTCCTCTTTGGTGATCTGTCTACCTTGTTTAACTCTTCCTCTTTAACACTGGAATTTGAGGTGATTTGTCCATCTAGTTTAACCTTTCCTCTTTAACCGTGGAATTTGAGGTGATCTGTCTGTCTAGTTTAACCTTTCCTCTTTGACCCTGGGATTTAGAGGTGCTTTGTCAGTCTAGTTTAATCCTTCTTCTTCTACCCTGGCATGCTGAGGTACATATGGTTATGTCAGTCAGTACTTAAACAACTATCAAGCACAAATAACCATGTAATTAGCAACACAGACATGCCTTCCAGGACATTCACAATTTACGACCAGAAGAGAGAAAAAAACACTTAAAACAATAAGGCGAAGAAGTTGAAGTCACACAATAGAAACTTCATCAGCGAACAACTTTTGCTACGTCATTCCTGGGTCATGCATGAACATGGAGGTTAACCTGAGGCACAGAAACAACATTTATCAAGTACGCCAACAAGATTCTTGATCCTTCTATTCCAGTTGTCTGTCTAGTGCTGCTCTCTTTCATTCCAAGGATGTGTGCACTGATAGATTTATGCATGTATTTAAAAAAAAAAAAATGTTGGTCTACTCCTTCCCCCAAGATCTATCTGCCTTCTAGTAAATCAATTTAGTGTTCTCTCATGTCCCAGGAGGTGACCAAGCCATGAGAGCCACCACTTGTGTAGTCTTTAGGTGACCACAAGTCATGAGAGACATCACTTGTGTAGTCTTTAGGTGACCACAAGTCATGAGAGGCATCACTTGTGTAGTCTTTAGGTGACCACAAGTCATGAGAGACATCACTTGTGTAGTCTTTAGGTGACCACAAGTCATGAGAGACATCACTTGTGTAGTCCCAGGAGAGGCATCACTTGTGAATGACTTAAAGCAGTCTTCCTTGACCATATACATACTCATTCCTCTGACATGTGATGCAGGACAGCAATAACCTCAGCAGTTATTGTTACGAAAAACAACAATAAAGTAAAACAACAGAAGTGAAACCAACACAAACTTACCCTACAGCTAACCACTCTCCCTTTGGACAATAGCCTAAAGAGAATATCTGGGATGAGAAGTCATGCTGCTGCAACTGTCGGCCCTGCAAGAGAAAACACATCTGTGATGGTAACCAACTTAAGACATTCCTGCAGTATATATAGATATACCCAACAATGAAACATTTATTTATATACTCATATATGGATGTATCCAACATTGAAACTCATCTATAGATATACTTATATACATATAAATCCAATGCTGAAACTCATCTATAGATGTACTCATATATAGATATACCCAACGTTGAAATTCTATAGATATACCCAATGTTGAAACTCATCTATAGAGTACTCATATATAGATATACCCAACATTAAAACTCATCTATTTATAAACTCATATAGAGTTGAGTTGAGAACCGACATCACTGCACTCAGGACATTCCCATACATGCTCCGTCCCCTCATTCAACAGCCAGCGATGAGTCACAATACTAATCGTTCCCACCGCTATCTGATTACTCTTGTATAGATCCAAAATCAGACCCACTAACATCTAGATTAATAACCAGGTGACACACTCACCTTAAAAATGGAGTGAAGTAGAAGATTCCTGAACAGACTCAACGACTATGACTAGAACTGTCATGGCGTGGACCCCAAATGAAAGACAATAGAAACAACCAGATGAAGAACTGCAGAGCCTTAATGGTATCAATACTACAAAGCTGAGATTTAAGACAATCCAAATTCTGTTGGATTGTCTGAAATATATATCACTGGACATGTTGGCTGCTGCAGATTTCTGTCATTAACCCTTTCGCGGCTATAGACGAGTTAAGTCGTATCGCGGTACGATGCTGTTGACGAGTTGACTCGCCTCCCGTAATCTGTCCCCCCGGTGCTATGGACGAGCTAACCCGTTTATACCATCTATACAAGAAGGCTATAGCCGTTTTCAAGCGTTTATGAATGGGGCACAAAGGTTACCTATTTTTAGATCCAAATGACCTATTTCACAGGCTCAACAGGCGTTAGTGTGCTGATAATGTGTTGTTGAGACAGCTTCACCAGCAATAAGCCTGATTTGTTCGTTTTAATTTCTACGGTGTACGGGTTTTATAATACCCCCGCGTTTGTGATAGAGTTTGTGAAACGGGCATACCCTTTTTGTAGATAATTGGTACACCAGTCCTAATTTGTTTATGTGGCTTCACGATCATGCAACTAATGCATGTGGCACGGTCAGAAAGAATAGACAGAATTTGCCTAAAATGGAAGAAAAATTATTAAAAAAAAGGAATTTGCTATAGGTCTACAAGCTGTTTATTAGCCCTGAAATGGTGCGACAAAAGAGAAGTTTGGATGCTGTCTACATGTCACAATTCAGACATTGTACCAACAGAGAAAAAAGATTGGAAAACCGGAGAAAATACACAAAAGCCAAAGTGCATTGTTGACTACAATAAAAATATGGGCGCGGTTGATCGGACTGACATGCTTCTCAGTTCTATTGAGTCAATTAGGAAAACTGTAAAGTGGTACAAGAAATTGTTTTTTCATGTTCTAGATCTGTCTATATTCCATGTACAAATTGGTAACGGGGAATAATATTCCTCTTGCTGATTTTCATTTATCTTTAATTCGTGAAATTCTACAAAAATATTCTACGGAGAGAAGAAAGAGTGGAGGGGGACGAAGGAGCGAAGATCTGCCACTACGATTGGTACATCGTCATTTCCCATCTACAATAGAGTCCACAACGTCACAGAAGAAGGGGCCAACAAGAAAGTGTGTGGTGTGCTCTAAAAATAAAAAACGACGGGAATCAAGATATATGTGCAAGGATTGTGATGTACCTCTCTGTGTCGTACCTTGCTTCGGGGTCTTCCACAAACAACTAAATTATTAACTTTCCTTTGGTCTTTTCTTGTCATTCCATTCCTTGTTTTGCGTATGTTCCGTTACACTATCAATCCATCTTGTTATTGAATCTTATCTTTTGAATTTTAAAATAATGTGAATAGTTTATTTTTCTCTGTTATTGCTTCTGTAACATCGTCATTCCACCATATTGTTACATTTTATTTTTTTAATTTTTCTATCTTTTACCTAATATCTTAATATTAATACATTATTATTTATACATAATTAAAATAACTTTAAACTAAACATTTTTAAAACATGAATAAGCTATTTTGTTGTTTTATCTCTTTGTAAAAGTGTTTGTTCAAACAATGGTGCCAACCTACCCAGTTTAGGAGTGCTTAAATTTTCCGGTGTTACAAAAATGGTCAACACCGCCGTGACATTTCCAGTTTCTTAGAGGTCAAGAAAGTATTTAGCACAGGCGGGGCAGACGGCGGAGAAAGTATTTAGCACCGGGCGGGACGCTACTCAGAATTACGTAGCATTAAAAGGGTTAAACAAGAATGCAAAGGTCTGTGTACTATTTCTGTGAAAGCAGACCCACCTCTCTGAGATCCCAAGACCTGACTGTGTTGTCCAGACCTCCCGTCCACAGCTTTGTACCGTCTGGAGATATGTCAATGCAGCTAGCCCCATCTGTGTGTCCTTGGAACTGTCTGAAATGAGAGTTGAAGGCAGGTAATGGAATGAGTCACCTTTCTACAGTTACAATGTGTTTACATGGCTGTGACATCAACAATTGTGTGTGAGAGACACACACACACAAATGTACATCTCCCATACATGAATACATACATAATGCACATCCACATATGCATACATACATAAATACACACGCACATGCATCACTTTCATAAACACTAATTCAGCCATACTCCCACACTAACACACACACTCACCCACAATCCACTAACAAGCATTCACTTATTCATGCATACTCTCCTGACCATAAATACTCAATAATAATAAAAATACTCAATAAAGGCCACGCACATACACACACACGAATGATGAGGAACAATTATTGCAAGGCAGTCACCAAGTTATTACAAGGTAGTAAGTTATTGATAAGCAGCAACTTATTGTGAGGCAGCGTGTTATTGTGAGGGAGTGAGTTATTGAGAAGCAGCAAGTTATACAACTAAAGTACCTGACTAGGGTCTGGTTGTGGAGATCCCAAACTGCGATGTGGCCGTCACTGCAGCAGCTGAAACACACTTTGGCATCTGGACTGATGGCCAGAGCATAACACGCTGGGGCACTGGAGCTGAGTTCTGCTTTGATCCGGGGGGTGGGCTGTATGCACAGACAAAACCGCTTTTAGTTCTTTGTCCCTGGCAGTTATTTTACAGTGATAAATGATAAACTAAAAGGTGTTACAGTAACATATGTCTGGGACACAATGAATTAAAGTAACAAAAGTAACAAATGTCTGGGACATAAGGAGTTAAAGTAACACAGGTCTAGGACATGAGGTGTTCCCATAAACATAATGTGACAATGTAATGTGACACAGCTACACTTTCCCCATAAACATAATGTGACAATGTAATGTGACACAGCTACACTTTCCCCATAAACAATGTAATGTGACTCACTGCTGCCAGGTCCCAGATAGACAATGTGCTGGCCTCGCCACCCACGATTAAAGTTCTCCCGTCCTGAAGGAGTTTGATCGACCTAATGTAGTTATCTCGTTGCTGTCAAGAAAAAGCAGAATCAATCTCAGACACACTTGTCAACCCGTTCAATTCAATAAATGGAGTTTACAAACTGATAAGTTTTCTGTATGTATTATCTCTTGAATGTGACACTAAAACTTGGCCTTCAGACTGCACTTTACATTTTCTCAAATTCTCAATTTAGTCATGTATTTATTCTATGTAGACCTAAAAAATGACAAGATAGCCAGTTAACTACTGTGATATACAATTAAAATTACTGTGTGTATATGTGTGTTAATTATTTCAGCTTGAAGGATGTATCTAATCACTTTAGTTTATGGTGTGTGATTTCTGTGGTATGTATCTGACTAGTTACAGCTAAAAATGCCAGGCATTAAATTGTGCAATCTATTGTTTGAGTCTTCACTATTCAAATATTTATGCTGTTATAAATGCTTAAACAGTATATTTTAATGCAAACATTATTGACATCTTGATTAACCACATCACTACATGGCACTGGGCTGAAGGACGGAAATCCTGGCATTGCTGGATTCATAACAACAATAATGACAACAACATAACTACATCCATGACCTTGTAAACAGGAGGCAGACAGGCTTAAACCACTTCATCACGGAGACTCCTGTTGCATAAAGGGCAGCGGCAACAATAACAGCAGCCGCCACAACAACAGTGACAACAATATAACTGTATCCATGACCTTGTGAACACGAGGCAGACAGGCTTAAACCACTTCATCACAGAGACACCTGTTGCATAAAGGGCAGCAACAGAAGACCTGTGGTACCATATTATGAGGCTGGATTGGTTCCAGCTCAGTATAAATTCTGCCTCTATCTAGGACTGAACACTGCATCACTGTGGCTGTAAGAATAGGGTGTATTTTTAATGACTGTGGGTTGTTGTTTTTTTTTAAATATTGCCATGCCAAGTTTTGTATTAACCCTCTGTGGAATTCATGCAACATAAAAGGTAAATACAAAACTTGGAATGGCAATATTTTCAACCAAAAAAAACCCCCCAATCATTAAAAATACACCCTGTATAAAATGGCTATAAATGTGGGTGAACTGAAAATGATGTTTGGTAAACTAATGCATG
The DNA here is from genome assembly GCA_963921405.1 of Cepaea hortensis. Classification (NCBI taxonomy): domain Eukaryota; kingdom Metazoa; phylum Mollusca; class Gastropoda; order Stylommatophora; family Helicidae; genus Cepaea; species Cepaea hortensis. Next base: position 166,080,140 of record OY992878.1, read on the forward strand.
ACATACCAGGCAGTCCAACTGTGAGATGGGTGGACTTTTATTGCCCGGTTGGCTGATATCCCAGACTTTGACACAACCCTGTGTAATAGAGACAATTACAAAAACCTCAGCAACAACATAAACAGTTGTACAATGTTTGTGTAAACTCATATAAATGACAATGAACCAATGTCAATAAATGTCTGGCAAATTCTCCAGTATACATGTTTCTACTTCTACCCTCAGACTGAATGTATCATCACATCTGCTCCAATATGCTCTGCTCTCTATATCTATCCGAGAATCCCCCATCCTTCCCCCACACTGCCTTCTGTAATGACAACAGTAGAGTTATTAGGAATGTCCTGGATCACATGAAGCCAAAGAGGTCAGCATGGCTGAATGGATAATATAGCTTGTTTTTAAACATGCAGTGTACTGATGTCGAGGTAGCACATTCAACCCCTACACCAGTTTGTTGGACTAAAATGTTGACTTCTTGTCCTTGACTTGTGGACGTAAATTACAAGTACCTATGAAGTCAAAGTGGATTCGCCTGATGCAGAGGGACACTGGTAATAGGGAAAGCTAATCCACACGCAAAAATCTGTCCAGTGAAATAAAGTAACATGTGTTTGTGGACTACACTTGAGTTTAAAGCAAGTGAGCGTTAAAAACCATGAATTCACTCATGCCTTGTGTGAACAGGCTCAATGCTGGCATTCCGTGCAGTTGTGTTCTCTGTGTGCCATCCAACAATCCCTGACATCATTCTAGCACCCTTTATGTCAGATATCTGTGCCATCCAAGACATCCATAGTTTAATTCTAGCACCTTTTGTGTCTTGGCACACATAACCTCCCCATTATTTAGGCAACTCTGATCTAGACAGACAGTGGAGGCAAGGGACAGACAGTGGAGGGAAGAGACAGACAAACAGACAGCAGTACACACAAGAGACGGAGAGGGAGTACTGACCTTGCCTCCAGTATAGACATGCCTGGTTGGATTACTAACTGTGACAGCACACACGACCTCGCCGTGATTTAACGTATTAATCTGCCGTGCATGTCTGGGGATGCCCGGGCCGATCAGAGCGTCTGGTGGAAAGGGAACGGGTTGCATCTGTCCATCGCCACTGACATGGAATGAATATGCTCTGAAAAATGTCACAGCAGAAAATCACAGAATATGTTTTTTCCAAATGTGTTACCAACTTGCAAGAAAACAAACATACTTGTACCTATTGTGAAAGAATAATATGATAAACCCCACCCTGCAAAATTACATGAAGTCAAAAAATAAATAAAAGACAAAAACACTTAACATGAATCTTAGTAGCCCTTGGGTTAAAACAAACTCACACGAGATATTCCTATGCGGATGTGAACTGCTGAAGTTTTCACAGACATGTCCCACACTGATAAGTTACACGATGATAAGGTCACAATGATAAAGTCACACAATGATAGGATAAAAATATGATAAAGTCACACAATTATGAAGTTTTACCGGCAGTATTCTGTAGCACACATTTGCCAAGGCAGAATTCTCTAGCACAATTTGCCAAGGCAGAATTCTCTAGCACAATTTGCCAAGGCAGAATTCTCTAGCACAATTTGCCACGGCAGAATTCTCTAGCACACATCTGCCAAGGCAGAATTCTCTAGCACAATTTGCCAAGGCAGAATTCTCTAGCACAATTTGCCAAGGCAGAATTCTCTAGCACAATTTGCCACGGCAGAATTCTCTAGCACACATCTGCCAAGGCAGAATTCTCTTGCACACATCTGTCAAGGCAGAATTCTCTAGCACAATTTGCCAAGGCAGAATTCTCTAGCACACATTTACCAAGGCAGAATTCTCTAGCACACATTTACCAAGGCAGAATTCTCTAGCACACATTTATCAAGGCAGAATTGATCCTAGGGACAAAGCAGTTGAAAGATTAGACAGGATAGCTGTCCTAGCTACTATGGCTCTGACCATGATGATCCTGAGTATATCATCTAATGAATTCTCAACACTAGTCATTCTATAACATGATGATCCTGAGTATATCATCTAATGAATTCTCAACACTAGTCATTCTATAACATGATGATCCTGAGTATATCATCTAATGAATTCTCAACACTAGTCATTCTATAACATGATGATCCTGAGTATATCATCTAATGAATTCTCAACACTAGTCATTCTATAACAAAACTGTCACAATGTATCTAGTCAATTCTCAACACTAGTCATTCTATAACAAAACTGTCATAATGTATCTAGTAAATTCTCAACACTAGTAATTCTATAACAAAATTGTCATAATGTATCTAGTAAATTCTCAACACTAGTAATTCTATAACAAATTTGTCATAATGTATCTATCAATTCTCAATACTCAAGTAGTTTGTTCTAGAAAACACCCTATCATAATGGATCTAGTCAATTACCAAATATCACAATAATTCTAGAACAAGTAACTCTAGAACGAGTAATTCTAGAACAATTAATTCTAGAATGAGTAATTCTACAAGTTAAGTCTAGAACAAGCGTGTCATAATAAAGCAAACACATTGTGAAACTTACGGCTTTCCACCAGGTATGTTGTTCAGCGTTGGCCTCATTGCACTGTGGGAAACATGGGCTTCAAACCCCACCTGGGTAAACAGGAGCAGAGAACAGTAATCTCATAGTTGACACATTAACACCATGGCAACAATAAGAACAAGTAACACAAGTACTAATGTAAAACAGAACAAGAGTTGCTAAGTGCATGGTGGGGAACAAAACGAGAAGAAATTAAATAGACATCTCCCCGCTCCTAAGAAGGATTCCACCAACAGAAACAAGCACAGATATTAGGCTATGACATTTAGTGAGGCTGTGAATAGGCCACTCCACAGCACAGAAATGGAACAAGCCCACAAATCAGGGCAATATAGACCCTGCTCACAACAGTCTGAGATGGCTGAGCAGCACCCACCATCCTGCCTTACACTCCAAGACATAACGTCAGGAACCTGATCTGAGGCTCAGGTGATTGTGTGAGATAGCGGAGTATGGCTGCCCTTCTTATCAGCATGACACCTGAATGCGATGACTATATCCATGTCTCGTTTTCCACCTTCTTCAGTGGGATGTGCCGTGACATACTTTTACCATTTCATCTGCTGTAGGTGAAATAATCCTTCCATTTCTACTTTATTACTGACAGCCTTGCATTGTGAAATTATGAGTATATTTTAAGAACTTTACAAAAGTGATCTTTCGTAGAAAGACGTCAGTTCCCTTGTGAGGCAGTGCTTAATCCTGCTTTTTATTTCTCCATAGCTGTCTTTAAGGTGTTTTCCATTTTCTTATTCATTCATTGTATTGTTAACATACCCCACTAAGTTATATCCTTTGATGTTGATATTTTTTGCCAAGTAGATAATGTTAATTGATGCACATTTATATCAAGTTCCTTTGCTGTTGTTAATCCATCTTTTTTCTCTTGTTACTCATCATTCCTCCCTCCGCTGAGCAACCATCATCAATCAATCAACCATGTGCCTTCTCCACATTTAAGGAACTCCAAAACTTTGTCTATCACTTTTATACCACATTCTGACAGACTGCTTTTCGTTGATCTCATAATGTTATCTCCTTACTTGTATCACGGCCTGTCTCTTTTCCAATTGCCTTTTCTGTCGAACAATGTTTTTATAATTGCCATGTCTTTTGATGTAGTCAAAACATTTGCTCTTTTATGTTTTCAGTTCTTTTAAGTCATAGCTTTCTCAAGACCTTCTAGATCTCTTTGTCTACTTCCACCCTATTCTTCTGTATATCTCATTGTGTCTGCTTCCATGAAAAACACCCTATTCTTCTGTATATCCATCACGCTTGCTTTTATGTTTGTACAGACGGTGGATTTAGGTACAATCTTGTTGGATTGTAAAAATGACAAAAGCATTTATTTATTTTATATTTTCTGAACAAGTCACAGTTCACGCTCTGTCACATTACAGTGACTTTAAAGAGAATGAGGCAGTTAGCATTTTTCTTTTTAAAACCACATGTGAACAGGAAAACAAAACACTTAAATGTATTGCAGCAATTGAAAGGTATACTGAAAGTCATACAGAGGTAAACAGGCAGGGAAGATCACTGACAGCCTGTCATCACTGCATGGTAAAATGTCAGCGCGCTAAACTGGTATATTCTGTAAGAGTTTCTGAGTTGTGGAGAAACATCATCACCCATGCAAGTCAGTAAAGCATTTGATGATGATGATAAATAAAAGCATGATACAATGTAACAGCTGGAACACCAATGTGGACGCACCTCACAACAAAACATCTCTGTGCTAGACCAGTCAACTTGCCCTACTGTTTGAGTGTTCAGGTTTCAGTCTCTGTGCTAGACCAGTCAACTTGCCGTACTGTTGTGCTCAGGTTTCAGTCTCTGTGCTAGACCAGTCAACTTGCCCTACTGTTGTGCTCAGGTTTCAGTCTCTGTGCTAGACCAGTCAACTTGCCCTACTGTTTGAGTGCTCAGGTTTCAGTCTCTGTGCTAGACCAGTCAACTTGCGGTACTGTTGTGCTCAGGTTTCAGTTTCTGTGCTAGACCAGTCAACTGGCCGTACTGTTGTGCTCAGGTTTCAGTTTCTGTGCTAGACCAGTCAACTTGCCCTACTGTTGTGCTCAGGTTTCAGTCTCTGTGCTAGACCAGTCAACTTGCCCTACTGTTTGAGTGCTCAGGTTTCAGTTTCTGTGCTAGACCAGTCAACTTGCCCTACTGTTGTGCTCAGGTTTCAGTCTCTGTGCTAGACCAGTCAACTTGCCCTACTGTTTGAGTGTTCAGGTTTCAGTCTCTGTGCTAGACCAGTCAACTTGCCCTACTGTTTGAGTGCTCAGGTTTCAGTCTCTGTGCTAGACCAGTCAACTTGCCGTACTGTTGTGCTCAGGTTTCAGTTTCTGTGCTAGACCAGTCAACTGGCCCTACTGTTGTGCTCAGGTTTCAGTCTCTGTGCCAAGAGGTGCCGCACATGTTTTGGTCTAGCACATGAAGACATTGGCCAGTGTCCCCCCAGGACATGTAAGGGAAGCAAATAACAGTGACACTAACTCTACCAGGCATGTCATCAGGGAAGCAAATGTCAGTGACACTAACTGTACCAAGCATGTCACAAGAGGCCACTAAGGAGGGTTGGTGTGAGACTGGCTGTCTCTTCCTGTAGAAAACAGCTGCCTCTAAAATAACTCTTCATGATGGAGTACAAAAAGAAGAACAATGAATGAAGACAATATCTACTTACCATTGGGGCTCTTGGGAAACTGTTCAATGCACTGGAAGCCAAGCCATTGGCTAGCGAGCCAGCTGAGGTACACAGAATGAGACTTAATTATCATGTGATCAAGGTAACATCACCACAAGACATAACAAGTATACTAGCAGCACTTAACTAACACACTCTACCTTACCAAACACCTCCAGGTCATTGACCAACACACTCTACCTTACCAAACACCTCAAGGTCATTGACCAACACTCTACCTTACCAAACACCTCCAGGTCATTGACCAACACACTCTACCTTACCAAGCACCTCAAGGTCATTGACCAACACACTCTACCTTACCAAACACCTCCAGGTCATTGATCAACACACTCTACCTTACCAAACACCTCCAGGTCATTGACCAACCCACTCTACCTTACCAAACACCTCAAGGTCATTGACCAACCCATTCTACCTTACCAAACAACTCCAGGTCATTGACCAACCCACTCTACCTTACCAAACACCTCACGGTCATTGACCAACCCACTCTACCTTACCAAACACCTCCAGGTCATTGACCAACACATTCTACCTTACCAAACACCTCAAGGTCATTGACCAACACACTCTACCTCACAGTCATTGACTGACACTCTAACTTACCTCAAGGTCATTGATAAATACTCTACATTACCAAACAACTCAAGGTCATGTATGTTATATACTATTCCCCATGCATTCATTTATTTATGTTATCTGTGATAACTTGGAAATAAAACAAACCAGTGAATTTAAATATTAAGGGTCAGTATGCACTTCAGATGGGATAATGATAGAGAAATCAACACACGTTGTGCAAAGGCAAATCAGGTTCTGGGACTATTGTCACTTCAGTCGCATAGAAAGATACCAATAAGTACTAAAGTAAATCTCATAAGAACTACTGTTTGGCCAACATTATGCTATCAATATCAAACATGGACACTTACTGCACCTAATGAACACAAAAATCATAACAACAGAGATGGGATGCCTTAGAAGTGCTGCGTGAGTAACCGTGAAAGATAGAATTAGGAATGAGGAAATTAGAAGACAACGAGGTGTGAAACCAGTCATGCACCTCGTTAAAGAACAACAGATGAAATGGTTTGACCACCTCACAAGAATGCCCTGGTACCATCTGCCACAAAGAGCCATATTGAAGAAATGTCATGGATACAGTGCAAGGGGAACACCACACCTCCCCCCAACACTTCACTGAGGTAAGTGGAGGAAGAGAAGAGTAATATCCGTGGTTTCCAGCCACGTTTGTGAAGTTCAGTTCTTGTTTTTCCTGCAAGCTTTCAACAAATTGTTTTTATTGTTTCATGTTGTATAACCAAATCCTACAACTGGCAGCTTGCTTCATTCTGGCCCCTGTGGAGGACTCCGTTTTAACTCTGAAACCCCATTCATTGAGGTGCAGGTGACTTGAGTCCTGACTATCTATCAGCATGAGGCTGGAGTAGAGGCTTCCATCCTGACCCACTACCATCTCCACAGGGACTGAAAGCTGACCTTCACCTCTCCAAGTGGAGTGTGCAGGACCACCACCAGAACTTCACATCTGTGGAGAGGCACGTCAGGATATAGCCAGGTCATGGTTCAGCACACAGACACCAATCGGCTGGGATGGAGTCAGGCTGGCAATATTTCTTCCGTGGCTTTTAGCTATTTCATTGTGTCAACAAACTCTAATCCTGCAGCAGTCAGGAGTTTATTATCTGCCCCGTGAGGAAACACTGATGCAGTCAAGAGTTTATTGTAAGCTCTTTGTGAGGAAACAATGCTGCAGTCAGGGTTGTATTATCTGCCCTTGTGCGGTAACAATGCTGCATTCAAAAGTTTATTATCTGCCCTTGTGCAGTAAGAATGCTGCATTCAACAGTTTATTATCTGCCCTTGTGTGGATACACAGCTGCAGTCAACAAATATTATCTGCCCTTGTGTGGATACACAGCTGCAGTCAACAAATATTATCTGCCCTTGTGTGGATACACAGCTGCAGTCAACAAATATTATCTGCCCTTGTGTGGATACACAGCTGTAGTCAACAAATATTATCTGCCCTTGTGTGGATACACAGCTGCAGTCAACAAATATTATCTGCCCTTGTGTGGATACACAGCTGCAGTCAGGAGTTTATTATCTGCCCTTGTGTGGATACACAGCTGCAGTCAACAACTTTACTATCTACCATTGTATGGAAACACTGCAGTCAAGAAGTTTACTGTTGGAAACCCTGTGTGGGGACCTGTCTGTGTGGGGACATATGGGTGTTGGGATCTATGTAGCTCTTTGTAAACCGCTGTTAAAAATGAATTTATGATGGGCCTGTATAGAAGAGGTAATTTAAGACTATAAGAAAACAGTGAGGACAGAGAGAAACTGATCGAGCAAACTCACAAGAGATGCATACCATGTTTAATACCTGCAGATGGCCCAGGAGTGCTGCTGCCTGTATTGGTGGGTGTGGCTGGTTTGGAAACTGGGGTACCTGCTTTCTCATTCTGTGGAAGACACAAACTATTGAATGCCAGAACATATACAGAAAATTACTGCGCAAGTTATTAAACAGGACTTTCAGATATGCTTGAAGCATGTCAAATCTTCCTGTCAGGAGTAGTGATGATGAGGCTGTCATATAACATGCTGCCTATCCAAGTCTCACTGTCATGTCAGGGGTAGTGAAGATGATGATGCTGTCATATGTTGCCTCACAAAGTATCACCTTCCTGTCATTAGAATGTCAGAATGGCACTTATGTGCAGCAGTGAACTGCAATCTTTTTTCAAAGCAAATGAACCCTAAAATATAGGAGTTATAATTTATACGAATAAAAAATAAGTACACACAATGCACACCAGTGGACATACAGAACTTAATTGGGATCATAATAGGAAATTAAAAACACAAAAGTTTCAGTTTTCAGGATGTCAAGAAACAAGCTCAGATGTATAAAGTGAAATAGGTAATAAGAAGGCACAAACTAGCTGAAACTGTCTTCAGGATGTCGAGAAACAAAGTTAAACAAGAAAATAACATCTAAACACCTAAACCAGATTTATCCGACAAGAAAATGTTATTATATTAACTAAGCATTAAATAGTTTGTATAACATCAACACTCAATAAACTAGGTTCGGGAAATGCCAAGACATATACACCAAACTGGCTCTACAATACACATTTAACAGTTTTCATGTCCAGATTAACCCACAACAAAAAACAAAATAGCAACAGAGAAAAACGCCCTTCACTGAATAAAACAAAGTGGGACCCAATCCAAAATGGGTCTCTAAGTAACCCAGATGTGCCTAAAGATGACCGCCACTGGCCCATGAGATAAATGAATGTATTATTCATACACTACCGGCAGGAAGATTGCTAAGGGACAAATAGGGCCTGGTCTCCCGCAGCTATCCTGAGAATTAGAGAGGATCAATACCCACATCTCTCCTGGGGATACTTTACAGCAGTGTTTCCCAACGTGGGGCCCACGCCCCACAGGGGGGCAATTCGATTGTTAAGGGGGGCAATTTGATTGTTAAGTGGGGCAATTCGAAAATGGAAGAAATCGGCTGGATATAACAAAACGGGCAGACTTGAGACTGAAGGTAACTAAATTGGATCCTGACATAAAATCTCTTTGCAGCAAGCATCATGCGCAAGGATCTCACTAAATTTAAATAATTACTATTAAAATAATATAGAAAAATCTTTCATTAAAATTATTTCGTACTTGAATTTCAGTTCTCCATTATATGTTTTGTAAATTTACTTACTGTGTTTGCTCAGTAATTTCCTAGTGATTTCTTCCTAAAACCTATCGGTCCTTTGGCTAGGATCGGGTGCCGGGATGATCAAATAAAAACACATCACATATCTCACCTTAGATGTGGGCCTGGTGGACCACTGTGAGCAATAGTTCACAGTGAGACTAAGGGTCCACACAAAAAAGGGGGAGGCGATGGAACCAGCTTGTCTGGGGTAACCGCCGAACCCAAAAAAAAAAAAAAAAATTCACCCAACACAACCGACACACAGGGGCCTGGGGGTGCAGCTCTGGCCCCTCTGGGAACTGTGAGCCCTTCTAAAAAAACATTGTTCTTTCAAAAAAAGTTTCTTCAGTGAACATTTCAAGTTTTTGAATATTAAAAATGATGCATATGTTGGGGGGGGGGGGGGGGGGGGGGGGGGGAGAATTAAGAATTTTAGAAAGGCTTAGGTGGGGCATAGCACAAAAAAGGTTGGGAAACACTGCTTTACAGCAACGCAGACTGATTGTAGTTTGTTAAAAGGCAGTCTCTTAACCCAACACATCTGGCTGCCTTTGAATGATGTCCCTTTCAATTCAAGACATCTGGGCAGGCTGCAATGGTATGATGTATATGTAATGAAACAGATGAAATAGTAAGACACAAACAGCTGTTACTACTATGAATGCCCACATACTGGTGTCCCTAGTTAAGGTGTTTAGGAAAGGCTTTGTGACAGAAGAAGTCATATTGGCCTTGTGGAAAGTCTATTGAATTATCAACACAATGGTTTAGGTTCAATGTACAAGCGGGAAGTTCTATAAGTGCATTGAGGTTGACCCAACTCATAGAGCGGGTACTAGAGATGTCTCTGGGAAGTGAAAGAAGCCAGGAAGACAGCATCCCACCTGCAGACACCTGACTGCGACATCCATGTGATTAGTTAAGATAGCTAACTGGGTAATACATCTGACCATGTAAGACACCTGCCTATATAAGACACATGGCTAAGTAAGACACTTGACTATGTTAGACGCATGCTTAATTCAGATACCTGACCACGTAAGACACCTGACTATGTAAAACATCTGGTTAATCAAGACAGCTGACTATTTAAGACACCATGTAAGACACCTGACTATGTAAAACATCTGGCTTAGCAAGACCCCACCTGACCATGTAAGAAACTGGACTATATAAGACATCTGTTTAAGTAAGACACCTGACTATGTTAGACATCTGGCTAAGTAAGACTTCTGCCTCAGTAAGACACCTGACTAATTAAGCCACCTGGTTACAAATCACTTCTGGCATCAGTGTGTTGACATGTGGTGAAATTTTTAGTTATATTCCAATCTGAAGCACAGAACTCAAAATGAATATTACGAATCATAACCGCCACTAACTCTGAAAACGAGATTGTAAAACAAAGCGTCCTTTGAACATAGGATATTATTTATTTTTTAAAAAGTAATTATGTTTATGGGCTCAAGGTTCCCCAGGGGCCAGAGCTGCTCCATGAGGTTTACGAGGTTCCACGTTCCTGTGTCATTCGGATGACCGCCTCTGCTGGTGGCCCTGGCCAGATCAATGTGCAAATTACTACATTTTGATCGTGGCCAAAAGGCAGAGAAGCCACAATTCAGAGAGAGAAGGAGAGAGAGAGAGAGATAAAGAGAGAGAGAGAGTGCGCGCGCAGACGCTTTGAACTCAAGCGGAGTCCATAAACGCTACTTCTAGAAGCACTGGGCTGAATTGTGCGTGTGAATTAGCTTTCCCTATTACCTGTATCCCTCGGCATCAGGCGAAATCACTCCGGCTTCAGAGGTACTTGTAATTTTACGTCCCCAAGTCAAGAACAAGTTTTTTTGTTGTTAGAAGGGCTGGCGGTTTCCCCAGGTACCAGAGACCGACCTATCAGGTCCCACATCCGTGTGTATAATTCGGACACCTCTGCAAGTGGCCCTGGCCAGATCAAGTGCACATACTACACTTTGATCTCAGCAAAAAGGCAGACGCCCATAGTGATAATGTTCTTGTGATAGTAATCTGTACTTGATGGGCGTAGGTACTTTGATGACATTTAAAAAAATGGTTTGGTATTGATTACATCTGGACAGCTAAATAGAACCCGAAAAATGATTTTCGACGGTACCTCATTCAAGTCTGTATGTTGATTCTAAGCCGGGATATCCAGATTTGTGTGTAAAATTATGTTGTAAATGGAACATAGAGGAAAATACTGATTTGGCTGATTTTGACTTGCTGCCCAGAAACAACATTTGTTTACAATGTGTTTAAAACTGCTACAACTTATTTAATTTTTAGAAAACCCCTTAGCAACTTTATATTTTCGTGTTCAGAATAGCAAGGCCTAACTGCCTAAGTGGAAAATTTTTGATTTTATGCAATATCGGTTAATTAAAATTCAAAATGGCCGCTAATGAATTATTTAATAATTATTAAACTTAGCTAACGAACCTTGAAATGCCAATTGTGAATATTCTTCCCTTCAGTTTGATAAAACAAATAAAAAGTCCATGTTGTGATGTTGTAAATATGTTTTGTTACTAATTTAAATTCAAAATGGCTGTCAATTAATTTAACAATTTAAACTTTGCTAACGAACGTTGAAACACCAATTATGTATCTCTGAAGTTGGAGTGGGTTCGCTTGATGGCGAGGGACACTGGCAATAGGGGAAGCTAATCCACATGCAAAATTCAGTCCAGTGTACTAGAAGTAATGTGTACGGACTACACGAGAGTTCAAAGCGAGCAAGCACAAAAGAAAATAAAAAGAAAGACAAGGACCCCAAGTTCATAACTCATCTGTGCTACTGTTGATACACATGGCACATTACTAAATTTCTTTTGGACACAGTTTTATATAGAAGACAACAAATGAGAAACATTTGCCACTTACGTTCATCAACAAGCAGCAAGAAACACATTGGCGGTACTTGTAATTATATTTTCCTACTTCATCCATTGTCACAACGATCTCATCCTCTGCAATAATTTTTTCCATTCTGGCTGCATAATCTTCAAACGAGCAGCATTTGTCTTTCACCTTAATCAGTTCGACCCAAATCTGCCGCACTTTAATCTTAGACTCCTCAGCGCACCGATGAAAACTCTTTTCAAAATATTCTTTTTCTTTCTCAGACTTCTTAAACTCCCGTTTATACATGTCAATGGTCCCTCTCAATGTCTTGTTTTCCGCCACATATGATTTAAGACATTCCTCTATTCTCGTTTTCTGTGACTTTTGAAGCATTTTCTGTTGTTTCTGCATGTCCTTGAGTTGATTCTTCAACACTAAACACTTGGATCTCCACAGATTGGCTGATTGAGTTTTTCTAATTTTTTCATTCAATGTTTTCAGTGAAAACATCTTCCTTTCCTGTCTATGGTGCATCTTTTGTTCTTTCAACTTCAGGCGCAAACGTTTGTTCTCCAGCATATTTTTATGTGTCTGCTGCTTTGCTACACAGTTGTCATAGTCCCCTCTCAGTCTCTTGGGTGATGGGGGGCCAGAAAGTACTGACACAGGCAATAGTTCATTAGTAGATTCTGGGTTTAATTCTGTAGTAGCTGCTGGTATTTCAGGAGTGTTCTCTTGAATAGGCATTGGTGTGCATGCAACAATTTGACTTTTAAATGGTATGTTAAATGTCTGGTTGTGTAAATTGAAAATGTCTGTCCATGCAGAAGTGTAATTAAATTGTCTTGTAGTTATTCTTTTAAAATTTGCAATGCTAGACTGTAGATTTTGTTCATGTATTTGCTGGTCTGGTTCTTCTGCCTTAACAATGTCAATGATTTTCCTGGCAATCTCAACATTGGGCAGTTTCTCATTCACAATCAGCCGAGCTATGTAGCCCTTCTTAACTGGATACTCAGGTTCAAAGCTTGACAGAAGCAGTCTCACGTCACTTGCAGTTTTATTCTCCATGATGACCTTCAGAACTGTGGATGGGAAAACATTGTTCTACAATAATCAATAACAATGACTGCAGTCAGTGGCATGAAGTCAGAGGGAGATAGAAAAAATTAAAAAGAAAAAAGGGGAGGGGCAGAGGAGAGACATAATTAAATTAAAAGGGTCATATTTATTAATTAATGGATGGAGAATTAAATTATTATTAATATTAACCACAATGTGGCTTTAGCAACGAACTGTTAAATAAAGAATTGGTGTAAACAATGACAAGCATTCAGTCTATCTTCTTCTTCTTCTGCGTCCATCCAGAGTTTTTTCGGATGTGATTGCGTTGTGCCTGTTTACAGCAGAGCTGCGTTCTTGCGCCGTTAGGCCGACACATCAGACTTCTGCGGAATCAGTCTATCTGATTAAGGAAGACAAATAATAAGGAAGGCAAGATGGCTGCCGATTTTTGTTTCATTTGAGACCTGCTGATGTGAACCAATTCAAATAGCTACTGTAAATCCAGCCAATCATTTCAAATGATGACATTTTACACAGAGATATAAAAGAGGATAAAGAATTCAATTATTACTAATATTAATCTACAGGTGACTTTAGCAACAAACTTTTCAATAAATAACGGGCTTAAATAATGGATGCCAATGTTTTCACTTGAGACCCACTGACGTGATACACTTCAAACAGCTACTAGCTGCTGAAGATTGAGGCAACCAGCCAGGAGGCGCACCACAGAAATCAGTATGCCACGCGATTATGCAAAATGGAATATGTCGACTACTGCTAAATGTTATGGTGCTCGCCCTGCTTTGGACCCCCAGGCAGGTGTAGTACCGGACCCTATATCTTGAAAGGGTCCAACCACAACTACTGGAGGTCCTTCTCTGATGTCCTGTGGAGGCAGGGGACCTGAGAATAGACGACTGGCCATACTAAACAAAGACTTAAAATAATGCACTGGAATGCAGAGGGAGTCAGCAACAAACAAACAGAATCAGAAAACGTCTTGAACCAAGAAACAGTAAGCGTATGTTGCTTGCAATAAACTCACCTCAATGAAAATATAATCAAGATAGCAACAGAGAAATTACTCAATACCAGCAATGGTACACAACCTGTGGTGCTATTGACAGATGCACAATCAGTACTTGAGGCGCTCCTGTCTGGAAAATTGCCAGTACTAAGGACACTACTTTCTGAACTTAGTACTTAGCAGTCAGTATACTATAAGGTCACCATACAGTGGATACCATCCCACTGTGGAGTACCCGGAAACGACAGAGCTGATCAATTGGCTAAGGAAGGAGCCAAAGAAGAACAGCCTGATGTGCCCGTTACATACCACCAAAAGAAAATAATGATCAAATCAGTCAGAAAGCCACCAAAACCTGCTCAAGATGACAACCACGTTATGAACAGACCAGAACAAGTCATTATTCTGCGCCTCAGAACAGGGCACAATAGATTACGCAACCACATGTATACAAAATTCAAGATTGGTGAAACAGCCATGTGCACATGTGGATTGGCGTCGCAGACAGTAGAGCACATACTCCAAGACTGCCCAAAATATAACATATCTAGGCAACAAACCTTCTGGCCAAGAGAGACGACAGTGGAAGATAAACTCTATGGACCGCTGTGTGAACTAACAAAAAAATTAAATTCATACACGAGACAACATTGCAGTTAATCGTTATATTATAGAATAGAATAGACATATAATAATATATGATAATGATTAATGATATATTATTATATTATATTATTATTATATTAATATATATTAATTATTATTATTATTTCAAGGGAACAAAAGAAGAAGAAGAAACAGCTACTATAAATTCCCCAGATCGTTTCAACCAATGAAATTTTACACATAGATATAGAAGTGGATGGAGAATTCAATAATTACTAATATTAATCTACTGATGACTTTAGCAACGAACTGTTCAATAAACAAGCAGTGTAAACAATGACATGTCCTATCTCAGAAAAGGCAAGATGGCAGCCGATGTTTTTGCTTGAGACCGGTTGATGTGACCCATTTCAAACAGCTACTGTAAATCCAGCCAATCATTTCAAATAATGACATTTTACACATAGATATAAAAGTGGATAAAGAATTCAATTATTACTCATATTAATCTAAAATGACTTACAGTAACAATCTGTACACATGTGAACTTACCTCAATACTTGAAAACACAGACGCAATGATAGTCACCAACGAATAATAATAGCCTTCTGAGCACATGCAAGCATGGCTTCACAGTACTGGCCTATTTATTGCCAGTCAAAATCGCACCGTTTTCGGAATTTTAAAAATAAAAAACGACCACATTCGGAATTTGGCCAAAGTCGGGAGCAAGCAGCACGACCGCCGGGTCACGTGATCTTGGCCGGCAATGCCCGATAGCGACACCATACACGTTTCACTATGGAACAAGATGCTGGTGCGCCCCCGTCAATCAACATTTCTAATTACGAATTGAAGGTCTTCCACGAGTTTGTGTATTTGGGGCCGACAATATCAGATAATCTGTCCCGGGAAAGTTAACCCGGTCAACAAATGCCCGCAGAAGTCGGATGTGTCGGCCTAACGGCGCAAGAACGCAGCTCTGCTGTAAACAGGCACAACGCAATCACATCCGAAAAAAAAAAACTCCGGATGAACGAAGAAGAAGAAGATAATCTGTAATTAGAGACAGAAATCGACAGACGCATTGGAAAGGCAGCCATATTTTCCAGGCTAACTAAAAGAGTTTGGGAGAATAATTAATAGACTAACAGAGCGTACAAAAACTCAAGTATATAAAGCTTGCGTTGTTAGCACACTATTCTATGGGTCTGAATCCCGGACCGTGTACTCAAGACAGGAAAGAAAGTTGAATTCCTTCCTTATGAGATGTCTGAGACGTATCCTGGGCATATCATGGACAGACCACATAACAAACAAACACGTGCTTGAAAGAGCAGATATTACCACATTGCACTCCCTCCTCAAGCAGAGAGGCCTCTGGTGTCTGGGCCACGTATCTCGAATGGAGGATGAACGTATTCCCAAAGATCTTCTATACGGAGAACTAACCACAGGAAAGAGGCCAACCGGAAGACCCCATATGTGATATAAGGATGTATGTAAGCAAGATATGAAAACCCTTGGCATAGATCCAGACACGTGGGAAAGAGTTGCAACAGACAGATGCTCCTGGAGAAGAGATGTACGAAACGGACTGGTGCTCTTTGGGCGCAATCTGATCCAACAAACTGAGGATAGGCGGCACAGGCTTAAAACGCAGTCACTGACTGCCGGACCTGCCTCGTCTTACAGATGCGGAAACTGACAAAGATTGTCACTCTCGCATTGGACTATACAGTCACCAGCCGTGCTGTCAGGTACCTCCCCAGCGGCACAACTCTATAGTCCTTCAGGACTGAAATAGGCTTACTACTACTCACGTTTCACTATGAAAGGTATTTATAGCAACAAACAACATAAAAAGACAATATAATAATGCAAGAGTAAATATTAAAGTTTAAAACACTACTGTATTAACACACCCTCTCTACCCTTGTGATCTCTCTCTGCCTCTCTGATTAATTCCCTCTCCCCAACCCTCCCTCCTCCTCCTGCAATCCCCACTCTCATGGCAATCCCCACCGTCATCCAACACTTTCTGGCCTCCCTTGCCAATTGTGAAGTAGCAGTAACTTCCCCTGTGAAGCCCGCCCTAACCCTCCCCGACACAGCAGTGCTCTGATGGTAATGAGGCCTGAATATCAATGTACAGGAATCATTTCTGTGCTTCCACTCCTTTGTCACTGACCTGCCCGAGATGATTAATATTGATTTCAGCACCAGGCAGGAGCGCTCCCCCGACCCGCGCTATTATCTGCCCCTTATAATGTCAAGGCAATCATGTATTTCACCTCCTTTTATTTTTTTTCCCCTTTGTGCACAAAAGAAGATATTATTGCGACAACAATCTAGCGGTTATAACAATCGGGTATGCAGAAATTTCTTTCTGCTAACAAAAAAGAAAAAGAAAACGTGTTGACAAGTCAAGAGGAACACACATATCCCAAGGCTGTATTTTCTGTCAGACTGGAGACAGGAAGAGAAACATTGCACTGTGATCTCAGTTGTCGTCTTTCAGCTTGCATGTATGTCGCACTAGGACATAGCCTCTCAGCCCTCTCTCACTTCCAGCCCTCCCATCTTTCAGTATGCCCCACTAGGACATAGCCTCTCAGCCCCACTAGGACATGGGCTCTCAGCCCTCTCACTGCCAGCCCTCCTATCTTTCAGTATGCCCCACTAGGACATAGGCTCTCAGCCCCACTAGGACATGGGGTGCTCTCATGCCCCATTAAGACATGGGCTGCTCTCATGCCCCACAAGGACATGGGCTCTCATCCCCACTAGGACATGGGCTCTCATGCCCCACTAGGACATAGGCTCTCATGCCCCACTAGGACATAGGCTCTCATGCCCCACTAGGACATAGGCTCTCATGCCCCACTAGGACATAGGCTTTCAGCCCCACTAGGACATAGGCTTTCAGCCCCACTAGGACATAGCCTCTCAGCCCTCTCTCACTTCCAGCCCTCCCATCTTTCAGTATGCCCCACTAGGACATAGCCTCTCAGCCCCACTAGGACATGGGCTCTCAGCCCTCTCACTGCCAGCCCTCCTATCTTTCAGTATGCCCCACTAGGACATAGCCTCTCAGCCCCACTAGGACATGGGCTCTCAGCCCTCTCACTGCCAGCCCTCCTATCTTTCAGTATGCCCCACTAGGACATGGGCTGCTCTCATGCCCCATTAAGACATGGGCTGCTCTCATGCCCCACAAGGACATGGGCTCTCATCCCCACTAGGACATAGGCTCTCAGCCCCACTAGGACATGGGGTGCTCTCATGCCCCATTAAGACATGGGCTGCTCTCATGCCCCACAAGGACATGGGCTCTCATCCCCACTAGGACATAGGCTCTCAGCCCCACTAGGACATGGGCTCTCAGCCCCACTAGGACATAGGCTCTCAGCCCCACTAGGACATGGGGTGCTCTCATGCCCCATTAAGACATGGGCTGCTCTCATGCCCCACAAGGACATGGGCTCTCATCCCCACTAGGACATGGGCTCTCATGCCCCACTAGGACATAGGCTCTCATGCCCCACTAGGACATAGGCTCTCATGCCCCACTAGGATATAGGCTCTCATGCCCCACTAGGACATAGGCTTTCAGCCCCACTAGGACATAGGCTTTCAGCCCCACTAGGACATAGGCTCTCATGCCCCACTAGGACATAGGCTCTCATGCCCCACTAGGACATAGGCTTTCAACCCCACTAGGACATAGGCTTTCAGCCCCACTAGGACATAGGCTTTCAGCCCCACTAGGACATAGGCTCTCATGCCCCACTAGGACATGGGCTACTCTCATGCCCCACTAGGACATAGACTCTCATGCCCCACTAGGACATGGGCTACTCTCATGCCCCACTAGGACATAGGCTTTCATGCCCCACTAGGACATGGGCTACTCTCATGCCCCACTAGGACATAGACTCTCATGCCCCACTAGGACATAGGCTCTCATGCCCCACTAGGACATAGACTCTCATGCCCCACTAGGACATGGGCTACTCTCATGCCCCACTAGGATATAGGCTTTCAGCCCCACTAGGACATAGGCTTTCAACCCCACTAGGACATAGGCTTTCAACCCCACTAGGACATAGGCTTTCAACCCCACTAGGACATAGGCTTTCAGCCCCACTAGGACATAGGCTCTCATGCCCCACTAGGACATAGGCTCTCATGCCCCACTAGGACATAGGCTTTCAACCCCACTAGGACATAGGCTCTCATGCCCCACTAGGACATAGGCTTTCAACCCCACTAGGACATAGGCTTTCAGCCCCACTAGGACATAGGCTCTCATGCCCCACTAGGACATAGGCTCTCATGCCCCACTAGGACATAGGCTTTCAGCCCCACTAGGACATAGGCTTTCAGCCCCACTAGGACATAGGCTCTCATGCCCCACTAGGACATGGGCTCTCATGCCCCACTAGGACATAGGCTCTCATGCCCCACTAGGACATGGGCTACTCTCATGCCCCACTAGGACATAGACTCTCATGCCCCACTAGGACATGGGCTACTCTCATGCCCCACTAGGACATAGGCTCTCAGCCCCACTAGGACATAGGCTCTCAGCCCCTCTAGGACATAGGCTCTCATGACCCACTAGGACATGAGCTACTCTCATGCCCCACTAGGACATGGGCTACTCTCATGCCCCACTAGGACATAGACTCTCATGCCCCACTAGGACATAGACTCTCATGCCCCACTAGGACATGGGCTACTCTCATGCCCCACTAGGACATAGGCTCTCATGCCCCACTAGGACATAGACTCTCATGCCCCACTAGGACATGACTCTCATGCCCCACTAGGACATGACTCTCATGCCCCACTAGGACATAGACTCTCATGCCCCACTAGGACATAGGCTCTCATGCCCCACTAGGACATAGACTCTCATGCCCCACTAGGACACGGGTCTCATGCCCCACTAGGACACGGGTCTCATGCCCCACTAGGACATAGGCTCTCAGCCCCACTAGGACATAGGCTCTCAGCCCCACTAGGACATAGGCTCTCATGACCCACTAGGACATGGGCTACTCTCATGCCCCACTAGGACATGGGCTACTCTCATGCCCCACTAGGACATGGGCTACTCTCATGCCCCACTAGGACATGGGCTACTCTCATGCCCCACTAGGACATAGGCTCTCAGCCCCACTAGGACATAGGCTCTCAGCCCCACTAGGACATAGGCTCTCATGCCCCACTAGGACATAGACTCTCATGCCCCACTAGGACATGGGCTACTCTCATGCCCCACTAGGACATAGACTCTCATGCCCCACTAGGACATGGGCTACTCTCATGCCCCACTAGGACATAGACTCTCATGCCCCACTAGGACATGGGCTACTCTCATGCCCCACTAGGACACGGGCTCTCATGCCCCACTAGGACATAGACTCTCATGCCCCACTAGGACATAGACTCTCATGCCCCACTAGGACATGGGCTACTCTCATGCCCCACTAGGACATAGACTCTCATGCCCCACTAGGACATGGGCTACTCTCATGCCCCACTAGGACACGGGCTCTCATGCCCCACTAGGACATAGACTCTCATGCCCCACTAGGACATAGACTCTCATGCCCCACTAGGACATGGGCTACTCTCATGCCCCACTAGGACATAGACTCTCATGCCCCACTAGGACATGGGCTACTCTCATGCCCCACTAGGACATAGACTCTCATGCCCCACTAGGACATGGGCTACTCTCATGCCCCACTAGGACACGGGCTCTCATGCCCCACTAGGACATAGACTCTCATGCCCCACTAGGACATAGACTCTCATGCCCCACTAGGACATAGACTCTCATGCCCCACTAGGACATGGGCTACTCTCATGCCCCACCAGGACATAGACTCTCATGCCCCACTAGGACATAGACTCTCATGCCGCACTAGGACATAGACTCTCATGCCCCACTAGGACATGGGCTACTCTCATGCCCCACTAGGACATAGACTCTCATGCCCCACTAGGACATAGACTCTCATGCCCCACTAGGACATAGGCTCTCATGCCCCACTAGGACACGGGCTCTCATGCCCCACTAGGACACGGGTCTCAGCCCCCTCTCACTCCCAGCCCTCCTATCCTCGGCAGCTCGGTTCATATCCTCCCCATTCTCTCTACTTCTCTTCTCCGTGTGTTTTAAGGCATTCCTCTATTTCTGTTGCCCTAGTGATTTCAAACACTTTTCCACTTACATCAGACTTTCTCAGTTATCTCTATGTATCTCAACAGTATCTGGTGCAGCAAACTGATCATTCAATCGTTCAATCAATCAATCAATCAACATGCTCACCTCTTTAGGTTTTGAGGACGTGGAACTGGCGTGTGAGGATGTGTCACTTCGAGGGCTGATCCTGTCCCTGTCCTGATCTTTCTTTAAGCCATCTTTCAGCGAATGTTTCTCTCTGGGAGACATGTCTCCATTAGCAGGGGACGTGTTGTCCTGAAGAACCACAGAAACAGCAATCGTGAGTTCAAAGATCTCTGCGTCTTGATAGCCGAATAAGGAAAGCATATTAAAGAGGTGAACTCTACAACAGTCAAGCCACTGCACCATTACACACAATAAATATTGTATGCAACAGATTTCTGTCACCGAGAATCAGAGGTGTTAACCTTTTATGTTGTAAGCAATGCACCTGTGTGATCTACCACTGCCCGAGTGTATTCTGTTTTACATTTGGTCTGTGCGAGCTAACGAAAACTGACTAGATATTTTAACATGCAATGGTGTATATTTTATATGGTGAGCATATATGTTACCTTTATTAATGTGTATTCTCCCGTGAGTTTCACTGTGGGACATTACTTCACTCAGTACAAGAACATGCGGTTATATTTGAACACCCTATAACTACACAGCTTCTATAATTAAGTAATTGGATATTTCTTGGGGGCTGAGTAGTCTCGAGGTATGGTGTCCGCCTCGAGTGCTGGAGGTCCCGGGTTCAAGCCCCGGTGAGGGCCGGGATTGTTTCACGTGGGCATCTAGTAACAAAATTTGCCCTGGTCTCTGGGTAGTGAGATCGGACGCTCGTATGTATTGTTGCGAACGTAAAATATCCCTTGGCAGTTGGAAATCGAAAAAGACTAACCTAACGGTGTTGGCCAGGTACAATTTCAAGCTAAAAAATCTACCCAAAGTATTTCAGGATCCTCGCCAGTGCTACGGAGTTTGTGCAGAGAGCTGAAATTCTCCGGACTTAGGTTTGAGTTAGGAGTAGAACGGAGCATTTATGGGTTACACCCGTGTGCCGTGGTGTTGATCCGTCGGCTAAATTAAACTAATTGAATATCTGCATAGATGTTAGAACCTGCCTGGGTTGTGATTAACTTAAAGACTAAACTGTTACAAGCTGACTATACACTAGATAACTATAAGACTAAACTGTTACAAGCTGACTATACAATAGATAACTATAAGACTAAACTGTTACAAGCTGACTATACACTAGATAACTATAAGACTAAACTGTTACAAGCTGACTATACAATAGATAACTATAAGACTAAACTGTTACAAGCTGACTATACACTAGATAACTATAAGTTTAAACTGTTACAAGCTGACTATACACTAGATAACTATAAGACTAAACTGTTACAAGCTGACTATACACTAGATAACTATAAGACTAAACTGTTACAAGCTGGCTATACAATAGATAACTATAAGACTAAACTGTTACAAGCTGACTATACACTAGATAACTATAAGACTAAACTGTTAGAAGCTGACTATACAATAGATAATTATAAGACTAAACTGTTACAAGCTGTCTATACAATAGATAACTATAAGACTAAACTGTTACAAGCTGTCTATACAATAGATAACTATAAGACTAAACTGTTATAAGCTGACTATACACTAGATAACTATAAGACTAAACTGTTACAAGCTGACTATACAATAGATAATTATAAGACTAAACTGTTAGAAGCTGACTATACAATAGATAATTATAAGACTAAACTGTTACAAGATGACTATACACTAGATAACTATAAGACTAAACTGTTACAAGCTGACTATACAATAGATAACTATAAGACTAAACTGTTACAAGCTGACTATACACTAGATAACTATAAGACTAAACTGTTACAAGCTGACTATACACTAGATAACTATAAGACTAAACTGTTAGAAGCTGACTATACAATAGATAACTATAAGACTAAACTGTTACAAACTGACTATACACTAGATAACTATAAGACTAAACTGTTACAAGCTGACTGTACAATAGATAATTATAAGACTAAACTGTTACAAGCTGACTATACACTAGATAACTATAAGATTAAACTATTACAAGCTGACTATACAATAGATAACTATAAGACTAAACTGTTAGAAGCTGACTATACAATAGATAATTATAAGACTAAACTGTTAGAAGCTGACTATACAATAGATAACTATAAGACTAAACTGTTAGAAGCTGACTATACAATAGATAATTATAAGACTAAACTGTTAGAAGCTGACTATACAATAGATAATTATAAGACTAAACTGTTACAAGCTGACTATACACTAGATAACTATAAGACTAAACTGTTACAAGCTGACTATACAATAGATAACTATAAGACTAAACTGTTACAAGCTGACTATACACTAGATAACTATAAGACTAAACTGTTAGAAGCTGGCTATACAATAGATAACTATAAGACTAAACTGTTACAAGCTGAATATACACTAGATAACTATAAGACTAAACTGTTACAAGCTGGCTATACAATAGATAACTATAAGACTAAACTGTTACAAGCTGGCTATACAATAGATAATTATAAGACTAAACTGTTACAAGCTGGCTATACAATAGATAACTATAAGACTAAACTGTTACAAGCTGGCCATACAATAGACAACTATAAGACTAAACTGTTACAAGCTGGCTATACAATAGATAACTATAAGACTAAACTGTTACAAGCTGGCTATACAATAGATAATTATAAGACTAAACTGTTACAAGCTGGTTATACAATAGATAATTATAAGACTAAACTGTTACAAGCTGGCCATACAATAGATAACTATAAGACTAAACTGTTAGAAGCTGACTATACAATAGATAATTATAAGACTAAACTGTTAGAAGCTGACTATACAATAGATAATTATAAGACTAAACTGTTACAAGATGACTATACACTAGATAACTATAAGACTAAACTGTTACAAGCTGACTATACAATAGATAACTATAAGACTAAACTGTTACAAGCTGACTATACACTAGATAACTATAAGACTAAACTGTTACAAGCTGACTATACAATAGATAATTATAAGACTAAACTGTTAGAAGCTGACTATACAATAGATAATTATAAGACTAAACTGTTACAAGCTGACTATACACTAGATAACTATAAGACTAAACTGTTACAAGCTGACTATACAATAGATAACTATAAGACTAAACTGTTACAAGCTGACTATACACTAGATAACTATAAGACTAAACTGTTACAAGCTGACTATACAATAGATAACTATAAGACTAAACTGTTACAAGCTGACTATACACTAGATAACTATAAGTTTAAACTGTTACAAGCTGACTATACACTAGATAACTATAAGACTAAACTGTTACAAGCTGACTATACACTAGATAACTATAAGACTAAACTGTTACAAGCTGGCTATACAATAGATAACTATAAGACTAAACTGTTACAAGCTGACTATACACTAGATAACTATAAGACTAAACTGTTAGAAGCTGACTATACAATAGATAATTATAAGACTAAACTGTTACAAGCTGTCTATACAATAGATAACTATAAGACTAAACTGTTACAAGCTGTCTATACAATAGATAACTATAAGACTAAACTGTTACAAGCTGACTATACACTAGATAACTATAAGACTAAACTGTTACAAGCTGACTATACAATAGATAATTATAAGACTAAACTGTTAGAAGCTGACTATACAATAGATAATTATAAGACTAAACTGTTACAAGATGACTATACACTAGATAACTATAAGACTAAACTGTTACAAGCTGACTATACAATAGATAACTATAAGACTAAACTGTTACAAGCTGACTATACACTAGATAACTATAAGACTAAACTGTTAGAAGCTGACTATACACTAGATAACTATAAGACTAAACTGTTAGAAGCTGACTATACAATAGATAACTATAAGACTAAACTGTTACAAACTGACTATACACTAGATAACTATAAGACTAAACTGTTACAAGCTGACTGTACAATAGATAATTATAAGACTAAACTGTTACAAGCTGACTATACACTAGATAACTATAAGATTAAACTATTACAAGCTGACTATACAATAGATAACTATAAGACTAAACTGTTAGAAGCTGACTATACAATAGATAATTATAAGACTAAACTGTTAGAAGCTGACTATACAATAGATAACTATAAGACTAAACTGTTAGAAGCTGACTATACAATAGATAATTATAAGACTAAACTGTTAGAAGCTGACTATACAATAGATAATTATAAGACTAAACTGTTACAAGCTGACTATACAATAGATAACTATAAGACTAAGTTGTTACAAGCTGACTATACAATAGATAACTATAAGACTAAACTGTTACAAGCTGACTATACACTAGATAACTATAAGACTAAACTGTTAGAAGCTGGCTATACAATAGATAACTATAAGACTAAACTGTTACAAGCTGAATATACACTAGATAACTATAAGACTAAACTGTTACAAGCTGGCTATACAATAGATAACTATAAGACTAAACTGTTACAAGCTGGCTATACAATAGATAATTATAAGACTAAACTGTTACAAGCTGGCTATACAATAGATAACTATAAGACTAAACTGTTACAAGCTGGCCATACAATAGATAACTATAAGACTAAACTGTTACAAGCTGGCTATACAATAGATAACTATAAGACTAAACTGTTACAAGCTGGCTATACAATAGATAATTATAAGACTAAACTGTTACAAGCTGGTTATACAATAGATAATTATAAGACTAAACTGTTACAAGCTGGCCATACAATAGATAACTATAAGACTAAACTGTTAGAAGCTGACTATACAATAGATAATTATAAGACTAAACTGTTAGAAGCTGACTATACAATAGATAATTATAAGACTAAACTGTTAGAAGCTGACTATACAATAGATAATTATAAGACTAAACTGTTACAAGCTGACTATACAATAGATAACTATAAGACTAAACTGTTACAAGCTGACTATACACTAGATAACTATAAGACTAAACTGTTACAAGCTGACTATACACTAGATAACTATAAGACTAAACTGTTAGAAGCTGACTATACAATAGATAACTATAAGACTAAACTGTTACAAGCTGACTATACACTAGATAACTATAAGACTAAACTGTTACAAGCTGACTGTACAATAGATAATTATAAGACTAAACTGTTACAAGCTGACTATACACTAGATAACTATAAGATTAAACTATTACAAGCTGACTATACAATAGATAACTATAAGACTAAACTGTTAGAAGCTGACTATACAATAGATAACTATAAGACTAAACTGTTAGAAGCTGACTATACAATAGATAACTATAAGACTAAACTGTTAGAAGCTGACTATACAATAGATAATTATAAGACTAAACTGTTACAAGCTGACTATACAATAGATAATTATAAGACTAAACTGTTACAAGCTGACTATACACTAGATAACTATAAGACTAAACTGTTACAAGCTGACTATACAATAGATAACTATAAGACTAAAC
Organism: Cepaea hortensis; assembly: GCA_963921405.1. Classification (NCBI taxonomy): domain Eukaryota; kingdom Metazoa; phylum Mollusca; class Gastropoda; order Stylommatophora; family Helicidae; genus Cepaea; species Cepaea hortensis. Next base: position 166,106,617 of record OY992878.1, read on the forward strand.
TGTTACAAGCTGACTATACACTAGATAACTATAAGACTAAACTGTTAGAAGCTGGCTATACAATAGATAACTATAAGACTAAACTGTTACAAGCTGAATATACAATAGATAATTATAAGACTAAACTGTTACAAGCTGGCTATACAATAGATAATTATAAGACTAAACTGTTACAAGCTGGTTATACAATAGATAATTATAAGACTAAACTGTTACAAGCTGGCCATAGAATAGATAACTATAAGACTAAACTGTTACAAGCTGACTATACAATAGATAACTATAAGACTAAACTGTTACAAGCTGGCTATGCAATAGATAACTATACGTTTAAACTGTTACAAGCTGACTATACAATAGATAACTATAAGACTAAACTGTTACAAGCTGGCTATACAATACATAACTATAAGATTAAACTGTTACAAGCTGGCTATACAATAGATAACTGTAAGACTAAACTGTTACAAGCTGGCCATACAATAGATAACTATACGTTTAAACTGTTACAAGCTGACTATACAATAGATAACTATAAGACTAAACTGTTACAAGCTGGCTATGCAATAGATAACTATAAGACTAAACTGTTACAAACTGGCTATACAATAGATAACTATAAGACTAAACTGTTACAAGCTGGCTATACAATAGATAACTATACGTTTAAACTGTTACAAGCTGACTATACAATAGATAACTATAAGACTAAACTGTTACAAGCTGGCTATACAATAGATAACTGTAAGACTAAACTGTTACAAGCTGGCCATACACTAGATAACAATAAGACTAAACTGTTACAAGCTGGCTATACACTAGATAACTATAAGACTAAACTGTTACAAGCTGACTATACACTAGATAACTATAAGTCTAAACTGTTACAAGCTGGCTATACAATAGATAACTATAAGTTTCAACTGTTACAAGCTGGCTATACACTAGATAACTATAAGACTAAACTGTTACAAGCTGACTATACAATAGATAACTATAAGACTAAACTGTTATAAGCTGACTATACACTAGATAACTATAAGACTAAACTGTTACAAGCTGACTATACAATAGATAACTATAAGACTAAACTGTTACAAGCTGGCTATACACTAGATAACTATAAGACTAAACTGTTACAAGCTGACTATACAATAGATAACTATAAGACTAAACTGTTACAAGCTGGCTATACACTACATAACTATAAGACTAAACTGTTACAAGCTGACTATACAATAGATAACTATAAGACTAAACTGTTACAAGCTGACTATACACTAGATAACTATAAGACTAAACTGTTACAAGCTGACTATACAATAGATAACTATAAGACTAAACTGTTACAAGCTGGCCATACACTAGATAACTATAAGACTAAACTGTTACAAGCTGGCCATACACTAGATAACTATAAGACTAAACTGTTACAAGCTGACTATACAATAGATAACTATAAGACTAAACTGTTACAAGCTGGCTATACAATAGATAACTATAAGACTAAACTGTTACAAGCTGACTATACAATAGATAACTATAAGACTAAACTGTTACAAGCTGACTATACAATAGATAACTATAAGACTAAACTGTTACAAGCTGGCCATACACTAGATAACTATAAGACTAAACTGTTACAAGCTGGCCATACACTAGATAACTATAAGACTAAACTGTTACAAGCTGGCTATACACTAGATAACTATAAGACTAAACTGTTACAAGCTGACTATACAATAGATAACTATAAGACTAAACTGTTACAAGCTGACTATACAATAGATAACTATAAGACTAAACTGTTACAAGCTGGCCATACACTAGATAACTATAAGACTAAACTGTTACAAGCTGACTATACAATAGATAACTATAAGACTAAACTGTTACAAGCTGACTATACAATAGATAACTATAAGACTAAACTGTTACAAGCTGGCCATACACTAGATAACTATAAGACTAAACTGTTACAAGCTGACTATACAATAGATAACTATAAGACTAAACTGTTACAAGCTGGCTATACACTAGATAACTATAAGACTAAACTGTTACAAGCTGACTATACAATAGATAACTATAAGACTAAACTGTTACAAGCTGACTATACAATAGATAACTATAAGACTAAACTGTTACAAGCTCACTATACAATAGATAACTATAAGACTAAACTGTTACAAGCTGGCTATACAATAGATAACTATAAGACTAAACTGTTACAAGCTGACTATACAATAGATAACTATAAGACTAAATTGTTACAAGCTGGCTATACAATAGATAACTATAAGACTAAACTGTTACAAGGTGGCCATACACTAGATAACTATAAGTTTAAACTGTTACAAGCTGGCTATACAATAGATAACTATAAGACTAAACTGTTACAAGGTGGCCATACAATAGATAACTATAAGACTAAACTGTTACAAGCTGGCTATACACTAGACAACTGTGTGAGAAAATTAAACTGCTACAAGCTGGTTACCACCTAGACAACTGGATGGGGTAATTAATTTCTGCTGCAGGGCTGAACATTTGCAAGATAGACTATAAATCACAACATCTGGGACAGCCCTGAAGCAACATGACTACAGCATCTGCTGCACTGAAGGATCAATACCTCAAGTGTGAATTATGCATGAGATGTATCGTGTAAGAGCTTGCATAAACAACCTGTGATTTCAGACTGGTTATCACAGTATGAATTAACAGTCAGTTGTGTTTGTAAGCTGCATTTGATGCTGTTATTTTTGCAAGCTGGATCTGATGCAGTTATTACTTTATTATTACATACATGAGGATAGAACAAACAAGGTTTAACCACTATCACGACTGAAGTTTTGGTACGATTGTTAGTTTGTGCTAGCATTTGGAGGACTGGAGGTTTGATGGTTGTCTGTCTGTGTTGTGATTGTGCATGGTGTGTAGGTGGTTGTTTGTCTGTGTTGTGATTGTGCATGGTGTGTAGGCGGTTGTTTGTCTGTGTTGTGATTGTGCATGGTGTGTAGTCGGTTGTCTGTGGTGTAATTGTGCATGGTGTGTAGTTGTCTGTGTTGTGATTGTGCATGGTGTGTAGGCGGTTGTTTGTCTGTGTTGTGATTGTGCATGGTGTGTAGGTGGTTGTTTGTCTGTGTTGTGATTGTGCATGGTGTGTAGTAGTTTGTGTTGTGATTGTGCATGGTGTGTAGGCGGTTGTTTGTCTGTGTTGTGAGTGTGCATGGTGTGTAGTAGTTTGTCTGTGTTGTGATTGTGCATGGTGTGTAGGCGGTTGTTTGTCTGTGTTATGATTGTGCATGGTGTGTAGTAGTTTGTCTGTGTTGTGATTGTGCATGGTGTGTAGGCGATTGTTTGTCTGTTTTATGATTGTGCATGGTGTGTAGTAGTTTGTCTGTGTTGTGATTGTGCATGGTGTGTAGATGTCTGTGCTGTGATTGTGCATGGTGTGTAGTTGTCTGTGGTGTGATTGTGCATGGTGTGTAGTTGTCTGTGCTGTGATTGTGCATGTTGTGTAGATGTTTGTCTGTGTTGTAATTGTGCATGGTGTGTAGATGTTTGTCTGTGCTGTGATTGTGTATGGTGTGTAGATGTTTGTCTGTGCTGTGATTGTGCATGGTGTGTAGATGGTTGTTTGACTGTGTTGTGATTGTGCATGGTGTAGATGTTTGTCTGTGCTGTGATTGTGTATGGTGTGTAGCTGGTTGTTTGTCTGTGCTGTTAGTGTGCATGGTGTGTAGTTGTCTGTGTTGTGATTGTGCATGGTGTGTAGATGTTTGTCTGTGCTGTTAGTGTGCATGGTGTGTAGATGGTTTTTTGTCTGTGGTGTGATTGTGCATGGTGTGTAGATGGTTGTTTGTCTGTGTTGTGATTGTGCATGGTGTGTAGATGTTTGTCTGTGCTGTGATTGTGTATGGTGTGTAGGCGGTTGTTTCTCTGTGCTGTAATTGTGCATGGTGTGTAGATGTTTGTCTGTGTTGTGATTGTGCATGGTGTGTAGATGTTTGTCTGTGCTGTGATTGTGTATGGTGTGTAGATGTTTATCTGTGCTGTGATTGTGCATGGTGTGTAGATGTTTGTCTGTGCTGTAATTGTGCATGTTGTGTAGATGTTTATCTGTGCTGTAATTGTGCATGGTGTGTAGATGGTTGTTTGTCTGTGATGTGATTGTGCATGGTGTGTAGATGTTTGTCTGTGCTGTGATTGTGCATGGTGTGTAGATGTTTGTCTGTGTTGTGATTGTGCATGGTGTGTAGATGTTTGTCTGTGCTGTGATTGTGTATGGTGTGTAGATGTTTGTCTGTGCTGTGATTGTGCATGGTGTGTAGATGGTTGTTTGTCTGTGTTGTGATTGTGCATGGTGTGTAGATGTTTGTCTGTGCTGTGATTGTGTATGGTGTGTAGCTGGTTGTTTGTCTGTGCTGTTAGTGTGCATGGTGTGTAGTTGTCTGTGTTGTGATTGTGCATGGTGTGTAGATGGTTGTCTGTGCTGTTAGTGTGCATGGTGTGTAGATGGTTGTTTGTCTGTGGTGTGATTGTGCATGGTGTGTAGATGGTTGTTTGTCTGTGTTGTGATTGTGCATGGTGTGTAGATGTGTGTCTGTGCTGTGATTGTGTATGGTGTGTAGGCGGTTGTTTGTCTGTGTTGTGATTGTGCATGGTGTGTAGATGTTTATCTGTGCTGTGATTGTGTATGGTGTGTAGATGTTTGTCTGTGTTGTGATTGTGTATGGTGTGTAGATGTTTGTCTGTGTTGTGATTGTGCATGGTGTGTAGATGTTTGTCTGTGCTGTAATTGTGCATGGTGTGTAGATGGTTGTTTGTCTGTGTTGTGATTGTGCATGGTGTGTAGATGTTTGTCTGTGTTGTGATTGTGCATGGTGTGTAGATGTTTGTCTGTGCTGTAATTGTGCATGGTGTGTAGATGTTTGTCTGTGCTGTAATTGTGCATGGTGTGTAGATGTTTGTCTGTGTTGTAATTGTGCTTGGTGTGTAGATGTTTGTCTGTGCTGTAATTGTGCATGGTGTGTAGATGGTTGTTTGTCTGTGTTGTGATTGTGCATGGTGTGTAGATGTTTGTCTGTGTTGTGATTGTGCATGGTGTGTAGATGTTTGTCTGTGCTGTGATTGTGTATGGTGTGTAGATGGTTGTTTGTCTGTGTTGTGATTGTGCATGGTGTGTAGATGTTTGTCTGTGCTGTGATTGTGCATGGTGTGTAGATGTTTGTCTGTGCTGTGATTGTGTATGGTGTGTAGATGTTTGTCTGTGCTGTAATTGTGCATGGTGTGTAGATGGTTGTTTGTCTGTGTTGTGATTGTGCATGGTGTGTAGATGTTTGTCTGCGCTGTGATTGTGTATGGTGTGTAGGCGGTTGTTTGTCTGTGCTGTTAGTGTGCATGGTGTGTAGATGGTTGTTTGTCTGTGTTGTGATTGTGCATGGTGTGTAGATGTTTGCCTGTGTTGTGATTGTGCATGGTGTGTAGATGTTTGTCTGTGCTGTGATTGTGTATGGTGTATAGATGGTTGTTTGTCTGTGTTGTGATTGTGCATGGTGTGTAGATGTTTGTCTGTGCTGTGATTGTGTATGGTGTGTAGGCGGTTGTTTGTCTGTGCTGTTAGTGTGCATGGTGTGTAGATGGTTGTTTGTCTGTGTTGTGATTGTGCATGGTGTGTAGATGTTTGTCTGTGGTGTGATTGTGTATGGTGTGTAGTTGGTTGTCTGTGCATGGTGTGTAGTTGGTTGTCTGTGGAGTGATTGTGCATGGTGTGTAGTTGGTTGTCTGTGCATGGTGTGTAGTTGGTTGTCTGTGCATGGTGTGTAGTTGGTTGTCTGTGGTGTGATTGTGTATGGTGTGTAGTTGGTTGTCTGTGCATGGTGTGTAGTTGGTTGTCTGTGGAGTGATTGTGCATGGTGTGTAGTTGGTTGTCTGTGCATGGTGTGTAGTTGGGTGTCTGTGCATGGTGTGTAGTTGGTTGTCTATGCTGTGATTGTGTAGTTGGTTGTCTGTGCATGGTGTGTAGTTGGTTGTCTGTGGTGTGATTGTGCATGGTGTGTAGTTGGTTGTCTGTGCTGTGATTGTGTATGGTGTGTAGTTGGTTGTCTGTGTTGTGATTGTGTATGGTGTGTAGGCGGTTGTTTGTCTGTGCTGTTAGTGTGCATGGTGTGTAGTTGGTTGTCTGTGCTGTAATTGTGCATGGTGTGTAGCTATTTTTAAAATTTAAATATTACCTCTGGCCACATTATAAGAAAACAAAACCTAACACATATTATGACAACTGGAAGATCTGTGGAAAGAGAGATAAAGGAAGACAAGGAAAGAATTTTCTTGACAGTCTTTTGTTAGGGCACGGAAGAGTGTCTGCACATGAATCAATACATGTCAGTAGAGATCGCATGATTGCCCACAGCAGTTGGCAAGGCACTTGATGATGATGACCCCTGGCCGATAAATTCCTTTACTTTACTGTGGCTGAAATCTGAGTCTCCAGATCTGAGAACCCAGCATCCTACTCCTTCCTCCTCTTTTTCAACTCTTTCCTCATCTTCTTCTATTTCCCCTTCCTCTTCTTTAGCTCCTTACTCGTCTTCTTCTATCTCCAGATCTGAGAACCCAGCATCCAACACCTTCCTCCTCTTCTTCAACTCCTTTCTTATCTTCTTCTATTTCTCCCTCCTCGTCTTTAGCTCCTTACTCATCTTCTATCCCTAGATCTGAGATCTCAGCATCCTAGTCCATCCTCCTCTTCTTCAACTCCCTCCTCATCTTCTTCTATTTCTCCCTCCTCTTCTTTAGCTCCTTACTCACCTTCTAACCCCAGGTCTGAGAACCCAGCATCCTACTCCTTCTTCCTCTTCTTTTATCTCTAAAACTGAGAACCCAGCATCCTACTCCTTCTTCCTCTTCTTTTATCTCTAAAACTGAGAACCCAGCCACCTACTCCTGTCTTACTCTTTTACTATAAACATCTGCTTTTGAATCAAATCTGCTGTCCATTTTCAGCCTACATAAGCCAAGCCACAATTCATTGGCCAGATACCACATCTTGAGTGTCATGAAGAAGTCACCATCTTCAGCCAACACACAAGGTACTACCATCGGTAGATGTCTCATCCCACCTACAGCACAATGAAAAAACCCACCATCTTCAGACAGCCATCTCCAGACTGCACCATCTCCAGACTGCCATCTGCAGGCACAAGCCGCCTCAACCTGTCACACAGCCTCAACTTCACGAGCAAGGCAGCATCCCAAACACCAAAGCACATCCTTTGGACATGTCCCTTCCTGCAGGAGGGCCCCACCAGATCTGACCACAAGGAGCCAGACTGGACATTAAACTCTGTGGTGCAGACTAACTCCTTATGGGGCTAGCACTCTCATACCCATGCCATGATCATGTCTGTTTATAACATAATGTATATTTATAATATGTCTGTTTATAATATAATGTATGTTTACATCATGTCTGTTCATATAATATCTGTTTATAAAATGTCTGTTTATAAGATATCTGTTTATATCATGTTTGTTCATAACATGTCTGTTTATAACATAATGTCTGTTTATATCATGTCTGTTTATAACATAATGTCTGTTTACATCATAATAAAAGTATTTTAATCAGCAATGTTGATGAAAGAGATGGCAGACGCCACAGACATATACGTAACAGATAACAAACCACACACAACACATCAGCATCTGCTGCAGACACAACACACAGTGTCTCCACTGACTACAAACTGGCATTTCAATTATGCACGGAAACATATACTCACATCAACAACTAGGTCCTGGTCACTTTTCTCGCCATCACTGTCCTACAGAAGACAAACAAAGCAGATGTGTCTGTCTCATGTGGGAAATAGAAAGTCATATCCTACAGTCACACCAGGAATGAGATCACAGCATGTTCTTTCACACAGGTATGAAATGTTAGTGTGTCTTCACATAGATATGAAATGTTAGTGTTCTTTCACACAGGTATGAAATGTTAGTGTGTCTTCACATAGATATGAAATGTTAGTGTTCTTTCACACAGGTATGAAATGTTAGTGTGTCTTCACATAGATATGAAATGTTAGTGTTCTTTCACACAGGTATGAAATGTTAGTGTGTCTTCACATAGATATGAAATGTTAGTGTTCTTTCACACAGGTATGAAATGTTAGTGTGTCTTCACATAGATATGAAATGTTAGTGTTCTTTCACACAGGTATGAAATGTTAGTGTGTCTTCACATAGATATGAAATGTTAGTGTTCTTTCACACAGGTATGAAATGTTAGTGTGTCTTCACATAGATATGAAATGTTAGTGTTCTTTCACACAGGTATGAAATGTTAGTGTGTCTTCACATAGATATGAAATGTTAGTGTTCTTTCACACAGGTATGAAATGTTAGTGTGTCTTCACATAGATATGAAATGTTAGTGTTCTTTCACACAGGTATGAAATGTTAGTGTGTCTTCACATAGATATGAAATGTTAGTGTTCTTTCACACAGGTATGAAATGTTAGTGTGTCTTCACATAGATATGAAATGTTAGTGTTCTTTCACACAGGTTGGTTGGTTGGTTGGTTGGTTGGTTGGTTGGTTGGTTGGCTGGTTAGTCGAGGTTCCACCTTCTCGGGAATGGGTTGTCCCCATTATGCTCCGTTCCCGTGCCAGCGAATATCACACAAAATGCTCTCCACTGTCCAATGTGAAAAGTGGAACAGACAGGATTTCGGCAATCTAACAAGCCCGCACAGGTACACTGTGCATAATGCCGCCACCAGAATGCCAACACAAAAGGCCTCCGCAGAAACCACAGTTCATCGTTGATAGACTCGTCAGTCACCAGAAAGACCTCACTGACCCGGGTTTTCTCACAGTTCAAGACAGATTCAAAGTACACATTAGATAATTCAGATATTCTGTGTGAGATGTGCATGTCTTTTAGTGTAGGATACAAGTGCAATGGACTATTGCTGATTATATATATATATATATATATATATATATATATATATATATATATATATATATATATATATATATATATATAAGGGGCATTCATTTGAAATCCATTTGTGCCACACCGCGCGTAATTGCATACGTTGAACATGATCATGTCATAGTCATGTGATAAGTACTGACCAATGAATAAAAGAGCAGGTGTTTATCGTTCCATGATGCATAGGTTTTGTTTCTGACCGTTCAGAAAATGGCCGGGTTGATCCAAAATCCGTCCAAAGAAGCTCAAAGAGCGGCGATTCAGTTTCTTTCATTTGAAGGATGTCGACCAGTGGACATTCATCGAAGTATGCAGGTAGCATACGGTAACAAATGTGTGTCGAAGACAACAGTGACAGACTGGGCATGAATGTTTCGAAAAGGATGTCAGTTTACGACATATCTTCAACGGCCGGGTCAAGCGCATATTGTTACAACAGAAAAAAAAACATCGCCAAAATTGATGCAGCAGTACAGATGAACCATTGTTGAAGCATACGTTGCTAGCTAAAGAATTTGATGTGTCAATTGGGACAATCCAAAAGGTTCGTAAGAAACTGCAATATCGGAAGGTGTGTTCACAGTGGGTACCACGGATGTTGACCGACTACCAAAAAGAGGACCGCATGGGATGGTGTTTGAACCACTTGCATCGTTACAGAGTGGAGGGTGATGCATTTCTCTTCCGCATAGCGATGAATCATGGTGTCACCACTTTTAGCCGAGCAGCAAAAGAGAGAGAGCATGCAATGGAAGCATGCTGGATCACCAAAGTCAAAAAAATTCAAGTTACAGGTTTCCGCTGGTAAGGTTATGCTGAGCGTATTTTTTTACCATGAAGGGCTATTAGTGGCCGACTTTAAAGAACCTACTTGCAAACACTAGACAAGCTGCAAAAAGCCAAGAACAAATGACCCAGCATGCTTTCTCACGGTGTGATTTTGTTGCACAATAATGCTCGTCCGCATGTCGCGAAGATTGTGCAGGAAGCATTAACAAGGAAGAAGTAGGAAATTCTGCAACATCCAGCCTATAGTCCTGATTTGTCACCATGTGATTTCATTTGTTCGGGCCTCTAAAAAAAAGCTCTCAAGGGGCAACAATGTCACACAGATGCAAGCGTAATGAATGCGGTAAACACTTGGTTCAGTGATCAACCACAATCCATTTTTGCGGGCGGCATTCGCTGCCTACCTAAGCAATGGAATGCTTGCCTGAATGCTATGGCGACTTCTTCTGACCAACCCATGGTGCATAATTCATTCAAAATTAATGCTTTGTTTAATTCTACCACACCTGTTAATGTTTCTTTCATGCTTTTGTAATAAAGCCATTGGAATGGGTTTCAAATGAATGCACCTATATATATATATATATATATATATATATATATATATATATATATATATATATATATATATTATTCGAGAACAGCACAATAACAGAGCTTTCATGGTGTCAGCCATTCCCTGTATGTCAGTCTGAGCCGTCACCTAACAACACATAAAACACGAAGAATTAACACTTACTGCTGCCTTTTCCTCAGCTCGTCTTTTCTTTGACTGCTCACTAGGTTCAGGTGTTCTACTCCGGTGTCTGTATTTGTCTCGGTCTAAAGGAGAAGCAGAACGTCTCTGAAAGATTCAGTTGCAGATTTGAAGAGAGCTATTTCACAAGGTTTCATGAGTACATGCAACACATCAAGCTTACCTGGGGGTCCCACTCATGCACTGTCACTGCAGCCTTACCACAAAACTGAAAACGAGGTCAATTCCAATTCAGTGATAGAGCAGGCGCTGCAGTCATATCAACTCCACTATGATGTAAAGCACAACCAGAGGATTAGGATCCTCAGAAATTGTCCTCCACCTCCTACAATCCTCCTTTTCTTTACATTCTCATGGGGGCAGGCTTACCCAGGCCGTGACTCCTAGGTGTCTTTCTCCTGTTGTATATCCACACTCTGTATGCCTGCTCTGACTTGTGAGTGCAACTTTGCAGATGTGTTGCTGTTGGCTGAACTAATGTTTCTAGTCTGTGAACCCTAAGTGTTGCTGTTGGCTGAACTAATGTTTCTAGTCTGTGAACCCTAAGTGTTGCTGTTGGCTGAACTAATGTTTCTAGTCTGTGAACCCTAAGTGTTGCTGTTGGCTGAACTAATGTTTCTAGTCTGTGAACCCTAAGTGTTGCTGTTGGCTGAACTACTGTTTCTAGTCTGTGAACCCTAAGAGTTGCTGTTGGCTGAACTAATGTTTCTAGTCTGTGAACCCTAAGTGTTGCTGTTGGCTGAACTCATGTTTCTAGTCTGTGAACCCTAAGTGTTGCTGTTGCTGAACTCATGTTTCTAGTCTGTGAACCCTAAGTGTTGCTGTTTGCTGAACTAATGTTTCTAATCTGTGAACCCTAAGTGTTGCTGTTGGCTGAACTAATGTTTCTAGTCTGTGAACCCTAAGTGTTGCTGTTGGCTGAACTACTGTTTCTAGTCTGTGAACCCAAAGTGCAGGTGGGCAGCAGACAGCTCTGGGAGGGATGGCACTTGCCTCTAACCCAAAAAGAATCTGGTTTATGCCAAGGTGAAGGAAAATGTCTTCAAGAAATATGAGAATCTCACACTCCTCTCTGGCACCTTACTTTACTTTTTGCTCGCTTTGAGTTCAAGCGTATTCCATACATGTGCTATAGTCCATATATGTGCTATAGTTCATACATGTGATATAGTCCATACATGTGCTATAGTCCATACATGTGCTATAGTCCATCCATTGCTATAGTCCATACATGTGCTATATTCCATACATGTGCTAGTCCATATATGTGCTATAGTCCATACATGTGCTATAGTCCATACATGTGCTATAGTCCATACATGTGCTATAGTCCATCCATTGCTATAGTCCATACATGTGCTATAGTTCATACATGTGCTATAGTCCATACATGTGCTATAGTCCATACATGTGCTATAGTCCATACATGTGCTACTACTTCTAGTGCACTGGATTGATTTTTGCGTGTGGATTAGCTTTCCCTATTACCCATGTCCCTCTGCATCTGGCGAACCCACTCTGGCTTCTGAGGTCCTTGTAATTTACATCTCCAAGTCAAGGAAGACAAGTTAACACTTTAGTCCAGCTGATGGTGTAGGGGTTGAACCCGCTACCTCAGCATCAGCACACTGGATGTTTAAGAGTGAGCATTCTTATCCATTCGGCCATGCTGGCCTGACATCTGGATGTGAATGTACACCAGGCTTTCTCAGATAAAGATGAAAAGTCAGCAGAACCAGATGGATGATACATGTTAGAAATCCCTCCAGGGTTGGAAATCATCTAAATCTGCCACAAAAGTTAAATTTCCAAACTAGAAAAAATACCCACAGCAAAATATTTATGGTAAACTTGTAAGGGAAGTGGGACAGCAAAGGCAATATCTAGCTCATGGAGATACTGTGATGGTTAGGTGATACAGTGATGGTTAGGTGATACCGTGATGGTTAGGTGATACCGTGATGGTTAGGTGATACCGTGATGGTTAGGTGATACCGTGATGGTTAGGTGATACCGTGATGGTTAGGTGATACCATGATGGTTAGGTGATGGTTAGGTGATACTGTGATGGTTAGGTGATACTGTGATGGTTAGGTGATACTGTGATGGTTAGGTGATAACGTGATGGTTAGGTGATACCATGATGGTTAGGTGACACCGTGATGGTTAGGTGATGGTTAGGTGATATCGTGATGGTTAGGTGATACCATGATGGTTAGGTGATGGTTAGGTGATACCGTGATGGTTAGGTGATGGTTAGGTGATACTGTGATGGTTAGGTGATACCATGATGGTTAGGTGATGGTTAGGTGATACTGTGATGGTTAGGTGATACTGTGATGGTTAGGTGATACCGTGATGGTTAGGTGATGGTTAGGTGATACTGTGATGGTTAGTTGATACCATGATGGTTAGGTGATGGTTAGGTGATACCGTGATGGTTAGGTGATACTGTGATGGTTAGGTGATACCGTGATGGTTAGGTGATAATGTGATGGTTAGGTGATGGTTAGGTGATGGTTAGGTGATACTGTGATGGTTAGGTGATACCGTGATGGTTAGGTGATGGTTAGGTGATACTGTGATGGTTAGGTGATACCGTGATGGTTAGGTGATACTGTGATGGTTAGGTGATACTGTGATGGTTAGGTGATACCGTGATGGTTAGGTGATGGTTAGGTGATACCGTGATGGTTAGGTGATACTGTGATGGTTAGGTGATACCGTGATGGTTAGGTGATACTGTGATGGTTAGGTGATGGTTAGGTGATACTGTGATGGTTAGGTGATACCGTGATGGTTAGGTGATGGTTAGGTGATACTGTGATTGTTAGGTGATGGTTAGGTGATACTGTGATGGTTAGGTGATATCATGATGGTTAGGTGATGGTTAGGTGATACCGTGATGGTTAGGTGATACCGTGATAGTTAGGTGATGGTTAGGTGATACCGTGATGGTTAGGTGATACCATGATGGTTAGGTGATACCGTGATGGTTAGGTGACACCGTGATGGTTAGGTGATACTGTGATGGTTAGGTGATACCATGATGGTTAGGTTATGGTTAGGTTATACTGTGATGGTTAGGTGATACCGTGATGGTTAGGTGATACCGTGATGGTTAGGTGATACTGTGATGGTTAGTGATGCCGTGATGGTTAGGTGACACCATGATGGTTAGGTGATATAGTGATGGTTAGGTGATACCGTGATGGTTAGGTGATACCGTGATGGTTAGGTGATACTGTGATGGTTAGGTGATACCGTGATGGTTAGGTGATGGTTAGGTGATACCGTGATGGTTAGGTGATACTGTGATGGTTAGGTGATATGATACCGATGGTTAGGTGACACCGTGATGGTTAGGTGATATGATACCGATGGTTAGGTGACACCGTGATGGTTAGGTGATACTGTGATGGTTAGGTGATGGTTAGGTGATACCGTGATGGTTAGGTGATACCGTGATGGTTAGGTGATACTATGATGGTTAGGTGATGGTTAGGTGACACCGTGATGGTTAGGTGACACCGTGATGGTTAGGTGATACCGTGATGGTTAGGTGATACCGTGATGGTTAGGTGATACCATGATGGTTAGGTGATACTGTGATGGTTAGGTGATGGTTAGGTGATACTGTGATGGTTAGGTGATGGTTAGGTGATACTGTGATGGTTAGGTGATACCGTGATGGTTAGGTGGTACCGAGATGGTTAGGTGATACCGAGTGCTGACATTTCTATGATGCACTTCTACGACCCATGTCTGGGTTGTGGATTCATTTGGTTTGATAAAGTGGTGATTTACATATCACAATATACACAAGTAAACAGTCCACCCCATAAACATTCCTCATTTCTTCACATGTTTAAAACCATATCTGTTATTTTTGGACCCAAATGTGTGTCAATTCAGGTATTGCGAACTAAAGGATAAAGAAGGTTCTGTTACAAGCACCCATGAAATGCTCACTCTTGAGGGAAATAGGGAGGAGGAGGAGGAGGAGGAGGAGGAGGAGGAGGAGGAGGAGGAGGAGGTGGTTGTGGTGGTGGTGTGTTTGTGTGTGCTTGTCTGTGCAAGTGTGTGCAAGCATGCATGGTGACAATGTGCTATCCCAGATGAGGTCATCAACTCCATTCCCAGTTTGCACAGCCAATCTTTAATCAATTGCTCTCCGCATTTGAGTTTCGAAAAATCAGTGCTAACAAGAAACAAAGAATCAAAAGACCCGACGATGAGCACACACAATGTGTTTGTCTTTGAGTCTGCCTGGCAGTGATTACGCGAAAACATGGCAAAAACAATATCAAGAGGAAATAAAGCATGGCAAACTTCATGAACTATGGAGTTGTCACTGCCGTTATTCAGACAAGCAGACACCACGCTGGACTGTGGGTTGTCAACACTACCAGAAAGCTCACTACTGCATGGCAGCTGTGTTAGAAGAGCCTGTGTCACATGGCAGCTGTGTTAGAAGAGTCTGTTACACATGGCAGCTGTGTTAGAAGAGTCTGTTACACATGGCAGCTGCGTTAGCAGTCTGTTACACATGGCAGCTGCGTTAGCAATCTGTTACACATGGCAGCTGCGTTAGAAGTCTGTTACACATGGCAGCTGCGTTAGAAGAGTCTGTTACACATGGCAGCTGTATTAGAAAAGCCTGTGTCACATGACAGCTGTGTTAGAAGAGCGTGTGTCACATGGCAGCTGTGTTAGAAGAGTCTGTTACACATGGCAGCTGTGTTAGAAGAGTCTGTTACACATGGCAGCTGTGTTAGCAGTCTGTTACACATGGCAGCTGCGTTAGCAGTCTGTTACACATGGCAGCTGTGTTAGAAGTCTGTTACACATGGCAGCTGTGTTAGAAGTCTGTTACACATGGCAGCTGCGTTAGCAGTCTGTTACACATGGCAGCTGCGTTAGCAGTCTGTTACACATGGCAGCTGTGTTAGAAGAGTCTGTTACACATGGCAGCTGTGTTAGAAGAGTCTGTTACACATGGCAGCTGTGTTAGAAGAGTCTGTTACACATAGCAGCTGCGTTAGCAGTCTGTTACACATGGCAGCTGCGTTAGCAGTCTGTTACACATGGCAGCTGCGTTAGAAGAGTCTGTTACACATGGCAGCTGTATTAGAAAAGCCTGTGTCACATGACAGCTGTGTTAGAAGAGCGTGTGTCACATGGCAGCTGTGTTAGAAGAGTCTGTTACACATGGCAGCTGTGTTAGAAGAGTCTGTTACACATGGCAGCTGTGTTAGCAGTCTGTTACACATGGCAGCTGCGTTAGCAGTCTGTTACACATGGCAGCTGTGTTAGAAGTCTGTTACACATGGCAGCTGTGTTAGAAGTCTGTTACACATGGCAGCTGCGTTAGCAGTCTGTTACACATGGCAGCTGCGTTAGCAGTCTGTTACACATGGCAGCTGTGTTAGAAGAGTCTGTTACACATGGCAGCTGTGTTAGAAGAGTCTGTTACACATGGCAGCTGTGTTAGAAGAGTCTGTTACACATAGCAGCTGCGTTAGCAGTCTGTTACACATGGCAGCTGCGTTAGCAGTCTGTTACACATGGCAGCTGCGTTAGAAGAGTCTGTTACACATGGCAGCTGTATTAGAAAAGCCTGTGTCACATGACAGCTGTGTTAGAAGAGCGTGTGTCACATGGCAGCTGTGTTAGAAGAGTCTTTTACATATGTCAGCTGTGTTAGAAGAGTCTATTACACATAGCAGCTATGTTAGAAGAGTCTATTACAGATGGCAGCTGTGTTAGAAGAGTCTTTTACACATGGCAACAGTGTTAGTAAAGTCTATTACAGACTACACTGATGATCTGTATTACTTACAAGAAATGTTTGATCTTGCTCAAGCACCCGTGTAAACATGGGCTATTTAGAGGAATTGCACATCCAGTCAAAGATAATCACTCTATTGATTGGAGGATAGAACACAAGGAGAGGAGATACAACAGCATCAGTTACTCACATCATATTTAACAGAGAAATGTGGTTTGACCATGTTAAATGAAGAGATCCTGAAAGAGAGACACTGAAAGACAAGGTACATTACAAGATGAACAGACACCTCTGAAATCAGAGTGAGTTCACCTGACGGCGAGGGACACTGGTAATAGAGAAAGCTAATACATATGAAAAAATCAGTCCAGTGCACGAGAAGCAGTAGCAAGTGTAGGGACTACGCTTGAGTTCAAAGCTAGCAATCAAGCAACAACAACAAAACACGATGAACAGATTGAAGATGGGAAAGTTCAGAGAGATTGATTGATTGATTGATTGATTGATTGAGGATCCGACATCACAGCATTCGGGACATTCCCATAAGCGCTCCGTCCCCATCCTCAGCAGCCAGCGAAGAGTTCTAACACTAATAGTAGTTCAGAGAGATATAAACAGTAAAGTGAAATACCACAAGGATGAAGATAATAGATGATCCAGAGTTACAGAAAGCAAAGTATAAGATTGTAAGAATGCAGATAATAGAAGCTTCAGTGAGACTAGGAACTCAGGTACAAGACTATGAGGATGATGATGAAAGAAGACCCAAAGAGATTCAGAAAGCTTAGGCAAACTATTGCAAGGTCCAGAAAGCCAGGTACAATACTACCTGGATAAATATGATGATAGACCCAGAGAAATAGAAAGCCAGGTTAAAACTATAAGGATGAAGATGGAAAGTCCAGAGAGGTGCAGAAAGCTAGGTGCAAGAGTTAAAGTTAGTTGCATATCCTTTACAGGATGTCACAGTCAACGCCATTTCTAGGCAGGTTTACGTTCAGTTAGGCAGTTCCAACTTCACGGCATCGGGTCACCCCATAACGCTCCATTCCTGTGCCAGTATCAAATAAAATGCTCCTCACAGCCCCATGTGAAAAGCAGAACAGACAATAGTCTCGACAAACCAACAGCTCGCACAGGTATACTATGCATAATGCCATTGCCAGAATGCCAACACAATAGTTGCCACAAAAAATACAGTTCATCGTCGATGGAAGAGGCAATCACTAGAAAACCAGCAGCCACACATAACTGCAAAAGGCAAACCCAGTTAGTTCAGCAACCGGCTGGCCACCATTTTTCTGAACATGCAGTTCAAGATACAGACAACTGTGGACAAATGTAAAAGCATTCCACTAAAATTCACAGCTCACAAAATTCACAAGCACTTAACGTATCTTGGCGATGGAACCATTCATTTGGTTCAGTAGTTTGCAATTGCTTTCTGAGCAGTCAGTACTCAAACCAGTGTATGAAAACCAATGCCAAATCGCTCCAGCTATGTTTCAAAAGTGGCATGTGGAATTACAAATTAATGGAATGTCCAACGAGATATAACAAGTGAGGTACAAGACTACAAGGAAGAAGGTATCAGCCTAGGGAGGGAGAATTAGATTAATAACATTGGCACCTTGCTGTCTTGACAGATGGTAGTTTGTGCTTCAAAAAGGCATAACTTTTACTTATGGCGGTAGCGAATGTGACTGATATGGTCAATTCGGGCTGTAAATGTTTGTCCACAGTGAATGCATGTGAACACATGGTCATTTCCACCATCATGCACCATATAACGTCTCACATGCTGGGTGTGTGACTTATCTGCAATCATTTTCTCCTTTGTCTTTATTCAATAATTTAATAACACTGGAAGAGAGAAAGACTAAAAAGGTTAGCACAGAGATACCAAACTACAGAAATACTTCTTGCTCTCATGTCTTGAGACAATGATACACAAACAGAAACAGCTTCCTTTCAATGAATGAACTCTGTCTGGTTCATATCTTAATTAAGAGTACATCAACAGAAACTTCCCTTGTATGACAGACACAATGATCCCCACAGGGGGGACAACTTCTAATGGGGAAACTACAGACTGAATGCCCAAGTAAACAAGGGAGATAATTTAACATGTAACAGGGAAGGGACAATTGTGAAGTGAGCTCATTCAAATGTGAGAGAGGAATTGTCTCTGTGTGTGTGGGTGTGTGTGTGTGTGGGGGGGGGGGGGGGGTTTTGGAGAGAGAGAGAGAGAGAGAGAGAGAGAGAGAGAGAGAGAGAGAGAGAGAGAGAGAGAGAGAGAGAGAGAGAGAGAGTTTTTCCTGCACCCTCCACGGGGAAATTAACTTGAGATGTAAGTGAAGATTACAAGAATATTCCAGATTCTATAAATACTGTATAACTAAGATCATCAAGGGGTGTCTGCCAAGATTTGAAAACTGTTTGTTTTGTTTCTCTGCAATTGTGGTGTTTCAGAATAAACTTTTATGGCTGAAGGAAATGTACCCGGATACAGAAAAGGTAATTACTCTTTTTCAAAGTGAAGCAAATATCAACCCAATGTTTATAATGAGTGAACATAGACTGGAAAAAAGTGATACATAAATAACAATTCAACTCACATGCTTGTCATCATTGCCTGAAACAAACAAAATAACAAACATTAATGTTGAGAAAAACAAAATAAGAAACATTAATGTTGACAATTCTTGGCCAGGATTCTTTTGAATGATTATTTATAAACATGATAATTAAAGTAAACAATAATATTTACAGACATCTGAGTGAGCAGATGCAGACTACAAACTCCCTAAAGTAAACTAGAGGCAAGAGAACACCCACACAGCATGAAACTACATGACATGAAATGAAGGATATACAAAGAGAGAAACTCCCACACAGCATGAAACTACATGACATGACATTAAGGATATACAAGGAGAGGAACTCCCACACAGCATGAAACTACATGACATGACATGAAGGATATACAAAGAGAGGAACTCCCACACAGCATGAAACTACATGACATGACATGAAGGATATACAAAGAGAGGAACTCCCACACAGCATGAAACTACATGACATGAAATTAAGGATATACAAAGAGAGAAACTCCCACACAGCATGAAACTACATGACATGACATGAAGGATATACAAAGAGAGGAACTCCCACACAGCATGAAACTACATGACATGACATGAAGGATATACAAAGAGAGGAACTCCCACACAGCATGAAACTACATGACATGAAGGATATACAAAGAGAGAAACTCCCACACAGCATGAAACTACATGACATGACATGAAGGATATACAAAGAGAGGAACTCCCACACAGCATGAAACTACATGACATGAAATTAAGGATATACAAAGAGAGAAACTCCCACACAGCATGAAACTACATGACATGACATGAAGGATATACAAAGAGAGGAACTCCCACACAGCATGAAACTACATGACATGACATGAAGGATATACAAAGAGAGGAACTCCCACACAGCAACCACTGCATAAAACTGAATGACATGACATAAAGATATGTATGTAACAATCCCCACAACATACAACTACATGACATGACATTAAGGATATACAAAGAGAGAAACTCCCACACAGCATGAAACTACATGACATGAAATTAAGGATATACAAAGAGAGAAACTCCCACACAGCATGAAACTACATGACATGACATTAAGGATATACAAGGAGAGGAACTCCCACACAGCATGAAACTACATGACATGACATGAAGGATATACAAAGAGAGGAACTCCCACACAGCATGAAACTACATGACATGACATGAAGGATATACAAAGAGAGGAACTCCCACACAGCATGAAACTACATGACATGAAATTAAGGATATACAAAGAGAGAAACTCCCACACAGCATGAAACTACATGACATGACATGAAGGATATACAAAGAGAGGAACTCCCACACAGCATGAAACTACATGACATGACATGAAGGATATACAAAGAGAGGAACTCCTACACAGCATGAAACTACATGACATGAAGGATATACAAAGAGAGAAACTCCCACACAGCATGAAACTACATGACATGACATGAAGGATATACAAAGAGAGGAACTCCCACACAGCATGAAACTACATGACATGAAATTAAGGATATACAAAGAGAGAAACTCCCACACAGCATGAAACTACATGACATGACATGAAGGATATACAAAGAGAGGAACTCCCACACAGCATGAAACTACATGACATGACATGAAGGATATACAAAGAGAGGAACTCCCACACAGCAACCACTGCATAAAACTGAATGACATGACATAAAGATATGTATGTAACAATCCCCACAACATACAACTACATGACATGATATAAAGATATGTATGTAACAATTTACACAACATACAACTACATGACATGATATAAAGATATGTATGTAACAATTTACACAACATACAACTACATGACATGATATAAAGATATGCATGTAACAATCTACACATGACATTGGGCAATCAACAATGAAGAAGAGAAAAGTGAGAACAAACATGTCTACTAATCAATAAGAGACAGGTTAAGAAATTATAACAAGGAGAAAGTGCGGACAGCAACCATGACAGTTAGCTGTCTGTCTATTGTTGCCCAAAACAGCACCAGTGGCAGTTAGCTGTCTGTCTATTGTTGCTTAAGACAGCACCAGTGGCAGTTAGCTGTCTGTCTATTGTTGCCCATAACAGTACCCGTGGCAATTAGCTGTCTATTGTTGCCCAAGACAGCACCAGTGGTTAGCTGTCTGTCTATTGTTGCCCAAGAAGACAGCACCGGTGATAGTAGCAATTTGCCCATCATTGTTGTCTAAGATTAGCTTCATAAATGATGAATGAATGAAGTAATGTATGAGAACAGAGAGATACGAAGGCAGAATGCCAGACAGGCCTGCATTCCCAATTCTAAATCCTATGAAGATAAAGTTGGTTGGTTCGTTTGTTGGTTGTCCTAGAGGACAGAATCAATGTTAGATAGTTGTGAGTCTGGAAATATCTGTTACAGCAGTGGTTCTCAACATGTTTTGGCCCGTGCCCCTCTTCGCCATATTTTCAGAACGTCATTCCCCCCTTTCTTATTTCCTACCTAAAAATTTGGCTCGTGCCCCCCTTCACCATGTTTTCAGCACGTCATTTCCCCCTTTCGTATTTCCTACCAAAAAATCCCCCCCTCCCGCCCCTATACAGTATACGTAATAATGGAAGCACATATTAAAACAAGTCTAGACATCCACATAAAACGTGATTTGTGGATCTACTTACTTTATAAAATGAATTTTAGAAGGGTGAGACGTACAGAACCATAAAGTATGAAGGGAAAAACAAGATCAAGTAATCGGTTCTTGTATTAACGCAACCTTGAAATAATCTTCTGGAAACCCCCAAATTCCCCACTGGGGGGGGGGGGGATTTCCCCACCGGTTGAGAACCACTGTGTTACAGTGATGACAGGTATGCTGCTTGTGGATCAGAGAAGGCAACACGAATGTTGATGTTTACATGGCACACACAGCTTTCTTAATTCTTTCAAAAGTTAATTCTCTCTCTCTCTCTCTCTCTCTCACACACACACACACAGGGGGGGGGGGGGCTGAAAAGAGAGAGAGAGGCAGACAGATAGAGACACACTAAGACTATTAAATTATGTGCATTATGGTACAGAGATGGACAGATTCGTAGACACAATGGAGGAGAGACAGTTAAACTAATAGACAGGGTGGAAGAGAGAGAGATAGATTGGTTTACTGATAGATAGACTGGAGGAGAGACAGACAGATGGGTAGACAGAAAGACTGGAGGAGAGACAGATAGATGGGTGGGCTGATAGACTGGAGGAGAGATAGATAGATAGGTGGACTGATAGACTGGAGGAGAGATAGATAGATAGATAGGTGGACTGATAGACAGGAGTAGAGATAGAAAGATGGGTGGACTGATAGACTGGAGGAGAGATAGATAGAAGAGTGGACTGATAGACTGGAGGAGAGATAGATAGATAGATAGGTGGACTGATATTCTGGAGGAGAGATAGATAGATGGGTGGACTGATAGACTGGAGGAGAGATAGATAGATAGGTGGACTGATAGACTGGAGGAGAGATAGATAGATAGGTGGACTGATAGACTGGAGGAGAGATAGATAGATAGGTGGACTGATAGACTGGAGGAGAGATAGATAGATGGGTGGACTGATAGACAGGAGTAGAGATAGACAGATGGGTGGACTGATAGACTGGAGGAGAGATAGATAGATTGGTGGTCTGATAGACTGGAGTAGAGATAGATAGATAGGTGGACTGATAGACCGGAGGAGAGATAGATAGATAGGTGGACTGATAGAATGGAGTAGAGATAGATAGATAGGTGGACTGATAGACTGGAG
This sequence comes from Cepaea hortensis, assembly GCA_963921405.1. Taxonomy (NCBI): domain Eukaryota; kingdom Metazoa; phylum Mollusca; class Gastropoda; order Stylommatophora; family Helicidae; genus Cepaea; species Cepaea hortensis. The sequence goes on from OY992878.1 coordinate 166,129,393, forward strand.
GAGAGATAGATAGATAGGTGGACTGATAGACTGGAGTAGAGATAGATAGATAGGTGGACTGATAGACTGGAGGAGAGATAGATAGATGGGTGGACTGATAGACAGGAGTAGAGATAGACAGATGGGTGGACTGATAGACTGGAGGAGAGATAGATAGATTGGTGGTCTGATAGACTGGAGGAGAGATAGATAGATGGGTGGACTGATAAACTTGAGTAGAGATAGACAGATGGGTGGACTGATAGACTGGAGGAGAGATAGATAGATTGGTGGTCTGATAGACTGGAGGAGAGATAGATAGATGGGTGGACTGATAAACTTGAGTAGAGATAGACAGATGGGTGGACTGATAGACTGGAGGAGAGATAGATAGATTGGTGGTCTGATAGACTGGAGTAGAGATAGACAGATGGGTGGACTGATAGACTGGAGGAGAGATAGATAGATAGGTGGACTGATAGACTGGAGTAGAGATAGATAGATAGGTGGACTGATAGACTGGAGGAGAGATAGATAGATGGGTGGACTGATAGACAGGAGTAGAGATAGACAGATGGGTGGACTGATAGACTGGAGGAGAGATAGATAGATTGGTGGTCTGATAGACTGGAGGAGAGATAGATAGATGGGTGGACTGATAAACTTGAGTAGAGATAGACAGATGGGTGGACTGATAGACTGGAGGAGAGATAGATAGATTGGTGGTCTGATAGACTGGAGGAGAGATAGATAGATGGGTGGACTGATAAACTTGAGTAGAGATAGACAGATGGGTGGACTGATAGACTGGAGGAGAGATAGATAGATTGGTGGTCTGATAGACTGGAGTAGAGATAGACAGATGGGTGGACTGATAGACTGGAGGAGAGATAGATAGATGGGTGGACTGATAAACTGGAGTAGAGATAGACAGATGGGTGGACTGATAGAATGGAGGAGAGATAGATAGATTGGTGGTCTGATAGACTGGCGGAGAGATAGATTGGTGGACTGATAGACTGGAGGAGAGATAGATAGATGGGTGGACTGATAAACTGGAGTAGAGATAGACAGATAGGTGGGCTGATAGACTGGAGGAGAGATAGATAGATAGGTGGACTGATAGACTGGAGGAGAGATAAATAGATAGATAGGTGGACTGATAGACAGGAGTAGAGATAGAAAGATGGGTGGACTGATAGACTGGAGGAGAGATAGATAGATGGGTGGACTGATAGAATGGAGGAGAGATAGATAGATTGGTGGTCTGATAGACTGGAGGAGAGATAGATTGGTGGACTGATAGACTGGAGGAGAGATAGATAGATGGGTGGACTGATAAACTGGAGTATAGATAGACAGATAGGTGGGCTGATAGACTGGAGGAGAGATAGATAGATAGGTGGACTGATAGACTGGAGGAGAGATAAATAGATAGATAGGTGGACTGATAGACAGGAGTAGAGATAGAAAGATGGGTGGACTGATAGAATGGAGGAGAGATAGATAGATGGGAGGACTGATAGACTGGAGGAGAGATAGATAGATGGGTGGACCAATAGATAGACTGGACGAGATATATAAATGGGTGGACCAACAGACTGGAGGAGTTAGATAGATGGCTGGACCGACAGACTGGAGGAGAGACAAATAGATGGGTGGACCGAAAGACTGGAGAAGACATAGATAGATGGGTGGACTGATAGACTGGAGGAGAGATAGATAAATGGGTGGACCGATAGATAGACTGGAGGAGAGATAGACAGATGCGTAAACCAACAGACTGGAGGAGTTAGATAGATGGCTGGACCGATAGATAGACTGGAGGAGAGATAGATAGATGGGTGGACTGAAAGACTGGAGGAGAGATAGATAGATGGGTGGACTGATAGACTGGAGGAGAGATAGATGGGTGGACTGACAGACTGGAGGAGAAATAGATGGGTGGACTGATAGACTGGAGGAGAGATAGATAAATGGGTGGACCAACAGACTGGAGAAGAGATAGACAGATGGATGGACTGATAGACTGGAGGATAGATAGATAGATGGGTGGACCAATAGACAGACTGGAGGAGAGATAGATAAATAGGTGGATCGATAGATAGACTGGAGGAGAGATAGATAAATGGGTGGACCAACAGACTGGAGGAGTTAGATAGATGGCTGGACCGATAGATAGACTGGAGGAGAGATAGATAGATGGGTGGACTGATAGACTGGATGAGAGATAGATAGATGGGTGGACTGATAGACTGGAGGAGAGATAGATAGATGGGTGGACTAATAGACTGGAGGAGAGATAGATAGATAGATGGGTGGACTTATGGACTGGAGGAGAGATAGATATATGGGTGGACCGATAGACTGGAGGAGAGATAGATAAATGGGTGGACCAACAGACTGGAGGAGTTAGATAGATGGGTGGACTGATAGACTGGAGGAGTTAGATAGATGGCTGGACCGACAGACTGGAGGAGAGATAGATAGATGGGTGGACTGATAGACTGGAGGAGAGATAGATGGGTGGACTGATAGACTGGAGGAAAGATAGATAGATGGGTGGACTGATAGACTGAAGAAGAGATAGAGAGATGGGTTGACCAACAGACAGACTGGATAGATAAATGGGTGGACCAATAGACTGGAGGAGAGATAGATTGGTAGACCGATAGATAGACTGGAGGAGCGATAGGTAGATTGGTGGACCGATAGACTGGAGGAGAGATAGATGGGTGGACTGACAGACTGGAGGAGAGATAGATAGATAGGTGGACTGATAGACTGGAGGAGAGACAGATAGATGGGTAGACTGGTAGATAGACTGGATGAGAGATAGATAGATGGGTGGACTGATAGACTGGAGGAGAGACAGATGGGTGGACTGATAGACTGGAGGAGAGATAGATAGATGGGTGGACTGATAGACTGGAGGAGAGATAGATGGGTGGACTGATAGACTGGGGGAGAGATAGATGGGTGGACTGATAGACTGGAGCAGAGATAGATAGATGGGTGGACTGATAGACTGGAGGAGAGATAGATGAGTGGACTGATAGACTGGAGGAGAGATAGATGGGTGGACTGATAGACTGGAGGAGAGATAGATAGATGGGTGGACTAATAGACTGGAGGAGAGATAGATGGGTGGACTGATAGACTGGAGGAGAGATAGATGGGTGGACTGATAGACTGGAGGAGAGATAGATAGATGGGTGGACTGATAGACTGGAGGAGAGGTAGATGGGTGGACTGATAGGCTGGAGGAGAGATAGATAGATGGGTGGACTGATAGTCTGGAGGAGAGATAGATGGGTGGACTGATAGACTGGAGGAGAGATAGATGGGTGGACTGATAGACTGGAGCAGAGATAGATAGATGGGTGGACTGATAGACTGGAGGAGAGATAGATGGGTGGACTGATAGACTGGAGGAGAGATAGATGGGTGGACTGATAGACTGGAGGAGAGATAGATGGGTGGACTGATAGACTGGAGGAGAGATAGATAGACGGGTGGACAGATAGAGAAAATGAGACATGTTTACCTAGTTTACCTCTGTAAATAAACCAACCAGCTTGGACAGACACTGAGGTATTAATAGCCAAGATAAAAGAAGCAGATAACAAAGGATACACTACACAAAAGAATCTGTTGAAAACGATGTGTATACTGGAGATAAGATCATGCTCTGCAACAACCATCAACAACCCCCTGGTGCGCGAAACAGACAGAATACTTAATACCAGACTTAACGACCCTCCAGAAGTCCAACAGGCCCCATAAAACTCAAAGCAAACTGTTTACAATACACAAGCAATGTCAATTTGGCCTTACATTTTTTGCTACACGCAAAATCTGGCAAATCTTACCTTTTTCTTCCTTAAGAGCGTTGAGGCCCTGTGGCATGTGGAAAACCCCTTGTGCGAAGCCAAGAAATCCGGAGCCACTTGATACTGGGGGGATCGGGGCTTGCAGCCCAGCTGGGTGCGGGGTCAGAGGGATGGGTGGGGCGTGGGCGTGTGGTAAATGTTGGGCCTGCATCTGTTGCTGGAAACAGTGACAATAGTAGTAACCGTAGCAGACACGCACCGACACGCGCGCGCGCGCACACACACACACGAATAGCTATTGATACACAGAGACACGCACATATGAACACAGACACGCACATATGAACACAGACACGCACATATGAACACACACTCTACGCACATTTCTTTCTTTTTTTTACGCTCACTCGCTTTGAACTCAAGCGTAGGCCATACACACTATTTATAGTAGTGATGGGCTGAATTTTGTGTGTGGATTAGCTTTCCACATTAACTGTGTCCCTCGCCATCAGGTGAACCCAGTCCGACTTCAGTGGTACTTGTAATTTACGTCCCAAAGTCAAGGACGACAGGTCAACATTTTAGTCCAGCTGTCGGCTATAGGGGTTGAACCGCTTACCTCAGCATCAGTATAACGGATGTTTAAGAACACGCGTTCTTACCCATTCGACCATGCTGACCTGCCTACGCACATATGAACACACACTCCACGCACATATTAACACACACACACACACACACACACTACGCACATTCACAAGTAAAGGACCTTTCCCCCCGTCCTGGTGTGTATCGGGTAAGCGGTGCTATCCTGATATTTGTACAGGTCAATCGGCACTCGCCGGGTCATGTAGCCTATACTACACTGGCAGCCTTGGCTTCCTAGCCAATTCCCTGTACTCATGTTGGGCCAGAACAACCTGGCAGCTCATCATCATCATCCAGTGCCTTGCCAGCTGGCGTGGTCGATCATTCCTCTCCACAAATTGCGATCTCCGACGTCATAGATCAAATCGTGTGCTGACTCCCTTCAGCGCCGTGCCATGTCTCTCTTTCCACAAATCTTTTGGATTGTCACATGTCCCAGCTTTTGTCTTCTCATGATGGCAAAAAAAAAAAAAAACGATGGCTGCTTCTTTCTGATGTTTGTAATAAGTTGTCTTTGCGACTCAGTTTCCCCTAAAACGTCCAGATTGCTCATTTTGGTTGTCCATTTACTTTTCAGCATTCTTCTAGACTCAACATTCTTAAACAATAAACAGACACTGCGTACTAGACTCAACCGTATCCCCTCAAACACGAAACTGGGGATGTGTACTTGACTCAACCTTCTCCCCTCAAACACTAAACAGCTGTAGACAGTCAGTTCTGCTCCACCCTTCTACCCGCAGTCGGCCAGGTCTATCTTTAATGACAACTTCCTGTTGGCCCAATTCCACCCGCCTGCCGTGCTGAAGTCCATCACAGTATCGGTACGAGAGTGGGTGGGTACAGTTTCGGTACGATGAGTGAGTGGGTGGGTGCCCATGGCGAGGCCGCAGAAGAGCAGTACACGGGTCTTAACGACACTTGATCCCTGCACCCGTATCCTCCGCTTCAATGTATCATTATTTTCCGCCTGTGAAACGACAGTGCGAATAAAGCACGTGAGCAGAAGAAAGAAACAGCTCACCTTTGACCTTTCTGCATGCCGGTTTTTTATTTTTTTTATTTTATAAGATAAAATGGCGAAATTGGTGCTGCTTTCATGCGTGTGTGGTTAATGTTGTTGTAGGGATCCTGGCAGGGCGCGGGGTCGCAACAGCGGCATTCTAGTGCCAGTAGGAACACTTGGGACTCTCTCAAACCATCGCAGATATCAGATTAACGTATCTACAGGCCCTGATTTGACACACAGACGATGGGAGAAATACGTAGATATCAGACGTCGGGCTAGACAAAAGCCCGCCATTCCCAAAAGGAGAGTCGTAGCGATGTAGTGGGTAGTGCACAGAACTATCTTCATGGTTTCTAAAAATCAACACAACACAGCACCCCGGGGAAAGTCATAGACGATCAGTCTCCTCCAGCAAAAGTCATAAGGTGCAGTCAGTGATCGCTCTAGCAACAAGCAGGTTGTAAAAATAGCGGCAGGTTCGTGCCTGTGCGCCGAGACCACACTTAATCCAAAGTCAGGCATCGTTAACTGTGTTGTTTCATCTGGTAATTATCTTCAACTAGCAGTCGTCCATTTGCTACTGTATCTTCAGTTAGCAGTCGTTTTAAGATAGTCTTCAAACATCCCCTTTGTCCATCGTGAATGTTCCGGTTCTGGACGTCCCTGAAGTTAACAGATCCGCTCGCTCGCTGCCCCGCACGCCAGCATGGGACAGTATGTCCATGTAAGTCTGCGTATGTGAGAAGTGACTGTGCTCAATACTCACCCACGCCACATTTGAATATTTTATAACATTACGCAATACGGACCGAGAATCAGACACTATGTGCGTTCTAGTGACTCGAGTACCCGCTGGCCACCCCACAGCTTCCAGACATCGCAACTACCTCCACATTCCAACTGGAGGCTTTAGACTGGACGCTCCATTCTGCTCACCAACGACCTTTGACTTTAGGTCCAAGGACCTTAGAGTCCCCTTGACTCTAGCCGTGACTTCCCAACCAGGTTTCTCCGCACCATGCACACAACCGTTTGTGTATATCAGTCCGCCATCAGTGCGGGTATCATCTGTAGGACCCCCAAACTCTGCCAACCCATGACCCCACTCTCTACACTCTTTGCTCAATGTAACCACGACTTCATTGAATTTAAACACACAAGCCACAAACAACCCTATCAGGTGCATACTGCAAAATTAGATATCACATGAACTGAATGGATGAATCATATGTTGGCTGACATATATAACGCGCATAGTCTCTGAAACTGTTCGAGCGTGGAGCCATATCATCCCCATGATAATCGCAGTCACTGTAAAATCTGTCTGTCGTCACAACCACAGTTAATGGAATTTGCCCCTGTGAACCCATCCATGTCCCTTGTGTATCTGCGTGACCGATAACCTGCCCGATGGTACTTTCTGCTTGCGCCATCTAGACCTTTCTCTCTACCCTGCTTTCTTTGAGATCTTTCAGATCACCATATACAACATTATTGAACTGGCGTTAGGACTGATATTCATTACTGAGTTGAATTACAATATATACTTTGGACGTATAGAAAATGTTTTAGAATATACGCATATTTTAAAGTTAAATCTCGACCCCGTGGACACTCAAGATCATGACATCATGGACCCTGAGTTATCAGAGCCACTTGTGATCTCCAAACAAAATTACATGGCGGGGGAGAATCTGACCACACGACTAAAAGTGCCCTAGCCAGTGAGTTCAGGCGCGGGGAGGAGACAAACAAGAGAAGTACACGTAGCTTCTACATACCCCTATAATGGCGTTGAGCTCCTGCATGGTGACTTGCTTGGCCCGCTCTACCGCCGCGGCCACCTGTTGCTGGTGCTGTGGGAGTAAGCATGACAAGTGGGAGAGGTCACGGCCGGCAAGGAGTGAAGGCAGTGGAATGTTAGCTAGCTAGGAAACTGTTTCATCGCTGCTACTTGTGGTGGTGGTGGTAAAGTAGTAGTGTCGTTTCGATTGTGTTGCGGTTGTAGTGTCATGGTGATGGTGGTGGTGGTGGTGGTGCTGGCGTTGTAGTGGTGGTAATGTTGTGGTGGCTGGGACAGTGTCATGGCGGTTGTGGTGGTAGTAGTAGTTGTGTTGTAGTTGTAAAATTGATAGTGCCGTGGTGGTGGTTGTAGCGTTGTGGCTGTAGCAGTAACATCGTGGTGGGTGTAGTGGTGGCGTTTCGGTTGTGGTTGTGAGTGGTGATAATGCTGTGGCGGTGATCGCGGTAACGTTTTGGTGGTGGTGTGTAGTTGTAGCTGTATTAGTGGTAGCGTCGTGGTGGGTGTGATTGTTGTAACGTTTTGGTGTTGGCTGTGTTGTGGTGGTAGTGCTGTGGGGGTGGCGGTGTAGTCATGGATGAATGAACACTATGCAAACTATGTAGGTGCCTGGGTGCCTAGAGAAAATGAGCGTCACACTAACAGTTCAAATAATATTATGCATCACTGTAGTTATAATCATAACTGCAGCTTAAACAGCAACAAAAGTAGTAGTAATAATGTTTACAAAATATACACCATAACGGGGCTTTAAATGTAAGCTCCGTGATGGGGACATCACGGCCTACAGGTATGGCATCCGCTGTTCTAGTGGGAGATCTGGTTCAATTCCCGTCGCCGACTGTTTGCGTTTGTACAAAATGAGGAAAGAGTGATCCCCGGTTGTACGGGAGTGGATCCATCCTCCACTGACAAAGAAATAAAACAGGAGAACCCGTGTGCGGGATACAACTGTTACTGTCATTACAGTCTATATATATAATACCTTGTGATGTAGGATAGGAGGTATCTTGAGCCTGAGGAATTAAGGCCGTCTGCCCTGGACAGTCGCTGCGAACTGCGCAGATTAGGGTTTTATTCTCTCTCTCTCTCTCTCTCTCTCTCTCTCTCTCTCTCTCTCTCTCTCTCTCTCTCTCTCTCTCACCCCTCCCAACCCCAGAAAGAAAAATATATCTTATTGAGGGTTCGAACGCGTGTCTCCCGAATGGAAGCCCCACCTTCTATCCACTCGGTCATACGCTTCTTGTATGTTTGCGCGATACAAACAAATTACTCCACGATAAATGGACATCGAAAAAAATGCACACCACAGAGGGATAATATTTCAGATTACAAACCAGCCACAACAGAATATTTATACAATACCTTATTCTAGTAAACACGTAAATAGATTCTTGCCGAGCTATGCAGTGCGTGCACAGTATTGAGATTTGCCTAGTGTGATCTATGGGAGAAGGGTGGGGCACAGATGTTGGTGTCCGCGTGTGATGAAAGTGATACTTACAGACACCAAAACAAGAATACTTAGTCGTAAACTGAAATATCACAATACTGGATATTAATCCCTGTTGGATGGAGAACGCCCATTGTGTGAATGAGCCGTTTAGACAAGATAGGGCGAGTGGTGTGTGGCCAACGCAAGATTTTAAGACAGTGATAGGAGCCTTCACTTGGCCTAGGTGGGGTATTAAAAGTTGAGGAAAACTATAAGTCGTGACATTTATCTGCATTTTATTACAAGTTTACTTTATTGTGTTCTTTTTTAAGGTTCTGCGCATAATTAAACGTGGAATGATACAAATGTTAATTATGTACAATTATGGAGATGGGTAAAGTGAAAGAGAAATATTTATACAGCTGTTTATAAAGTCTCACTACATTTTGTATGTAGAACAATATTGAAAAATGAAGTACATGACATCATCAAAAAACGTGTACCACAGTCCATTGTGAAGCAATATGCAACGAATGACTGTCGTCTGCTGAAGTAATTCTTTGCATTCCAAACAGAACGGTGTTATCAACGGAAGAATTAATTTTTTTTTGGTTGAACAAGTATTGCAATAGATACACACGGATGGTTGTTCAAAGATTTATAAGCAAGATTTCCTGATAAACAACCTCCTCATCGTAATAAGGTTAGACGTTTTTTTTTAATAAGTTTTAATGAATTGCCCCCCCCCCCCCTTAAGAGTCAAATTGCCCCCCTGTGGGGCGTGGGCCCCACGTTGGGAAACACTGGTCTAACCGCTTAATGTTTAAACTTGCATTTCAGCTTCCGTTGCGCTGACGGCGGGTTACGGTCGATCAATCCCCTACACCGGTAGGTTAGACTTTAACGTTAACGTCTCGTTCAGAAAGCATTGGCAAACTACTAAACTTAAAATTGCCTAGTTAATCAACCAGGGGCTGGGGTTGGCCGCAACGTCCTGCAAATGATAAGCAACATTTTACTTAGAGATAGAGAAATATGGGTGTATGTGTGAACAGAGAGAGAGAGAGAGAGATAGAGAGAGAGAGAGAGAGAGAGAGAGAGAGAGAGGGAGAGAGAGAGAGAGAGAGAGAGAGAGAGAGAGAGATGGGTGTATGCGTGGACAAGGGTTAGGACTGGGACAGAGTTAATACAAGGGTTGACATCTGAGACTCCACCAGTTCAATGGGGCTGGGACAGAGTTAATACAAGGGTTGGCATCTGAGACTCGACCAGTTCAATGGGGCTGGGACAGAGTTAATACAAGGGTTGACATCTGAGACTCCACCAGTTCAATGGGGCTGGGACAGAGTTAATACAAGGGTTGGCATCTGAGACTCGACCAGTTCAATGGGGCTGGGACAGAGTTAATACAAGGGTTGGCATCTGAGACTCGACCAGTTCAATGGGGCTGGGACAGAGTTAATACAAGGGTTGGCATCTGAGACTCGACCAGTTCAGTGGGGCTGGGACAGAGTTAATACAAGGGTTGACGTCTGAGACTCCACCAGTTCAATGGGGCTGGGACAGAGTTAATACAAGGGTTGACGTCTGAGACTCCACCAGTTCAATGGGGCTGGGACAGAGTTAATACAAGGGTTGGCATCTGAGACTCCACCAGTTCATTGGGGCTGGGACAGAGTTAATACAAGGGTTGACATCTGAGACTCCACCAGTTCAATGGGGCTGGGACAGAGTTAATACAAGGGTTGACATCTGAGACTCCGCCAGTTCACGGCATGACGCTTCAGTGGGACTGGGGGAGAGTTAACTCGGGGCTTGGTTGAACCCGTGGGTGCGTTGATGTAGCTGATAGCAGGATTGTTGTTTTGTTCGCATATCCTTTACAGGACATCGCTGTCAACATCAGCATCTTTCAGCTGATTGATTTCTTGGCAAGATTACCCTCAGTAGTTTGCCATTGCTTTCTGAATGACCAGCTCACATACCCCGTTAGTTACCGACGCGGAGAGAACCGCTACCGATTCTCGCGCACGTAACGTTACTCACGAGAGTATACGGGATTACGGAGAAAGTCGTGTAACGCCTAGCCCAGGGAGACCGGCGATAGCAGTCTACGCTGATAATATAATGAGCGCGGCGAGACGAGGCTCCACGCATTGGATCGTCGCCCGCTAACAGCGGAAACACCTGGCCACTGACTTCTCCGCGCATTCAGACCTACAAAATGCCACGACCCTATGACATAAAAGACCCATGGCAGGTTCCTATACCGGGGTATGTATCTTCCCCCCCCCCCTTCCCCCAATATATGTGTTTGAGTTTTTAGTGAACTTAAGTCAGTCAGTTGTTTAGCTGGGGACTAATGGTTCTTACACCGGGGTATGTATTCCCCCATACTTGTGTTTGAACTTAGTTGTTTAGCTTGGGGATCATCTACTGATGGCTCCTAACATCAATGCCGAAATTGCCCTTCACAATCACTGCTAGCGCCTCAAGCATAACCGGGCTAGGCTTACGACTGGAGTACCACGATCAGATAACCACCAGCCCTTGAGACTTACCTAGTATGCCGAGCCGCAATGGTACAGTAGTTAGTGCGCAGGCGTGCCCACTATTGTTTCTGACCAGCACGGCTTTGGGTTTGACCCAACCTCACAACACAGGTATTAGACAGTTTTCAGAGAACTGTTTGTGGTGGAAAGCGACGAGGAAAAGTACTGGCCACCCCATCGCATAAGGGTGGTTCTTCCTTTACATGACATGCCAAAAGGCATCAATAGCAACAGATGCAACATCAACAGCAGTAGTACATATTTGCGGCCTGATTTCCAACTGGCGTTAGCAGGCGGGAAGAGCACCAGTAAACGAGACTTCTGGAAATGTTACGTGTCTATGTGAGGGGGGATAAACCGCACACACAGCCAGTGAGCAACAAAAGGGGACATTCTTAACCCCAGACCATAAACCCGGACTCTAGCCATCCTCGGCCGTAAATCTGACTGACTGTTGCAGTTTATCTACTCGTGTTCTCTCGCGCAACTCGTGACGGTTATGTTGTTGAAGTTGTTGCGCCCTCTTTCTGTTTCTGTTCTCTCTCTCTCTCTCTCTCTCTCTCTCTCTCTCTCTCTCTCTCTCTCTCTCTCTCTCTCTCTCTCTCTCTCTCTCTCCTCTGACATCGATGGTTGTCTTTAGATCCACTCTGAGCCGGTGTACAGGAAACTGGGGTGCGGAGAAAGAGAGAAAGAGGGGGGGGGGCAGAGTGGCAGACAGATAGGTAGATATTAAAACAAAACATACACATAAAGACAGACAGACATAAATAAACAGACAGAGAGAAGTAGACAGACAGAAAAACAAACAGAAGTAGACAGACAGACAAAATTAAACAGACAGACATACAGACAAAAGTACACAGACAGACATACAGACAGAAGTACACAGACATACATACAGACAGAAGTACACAGACAAACAGAAGTAGACATATTAGCTGGGTTAGTCACTAGACTAATGTCTGTGTACACGCAGCCATGGGAAGATGGGGTCTCTCTGGGTTGTCAGACTAATGTCTGTGTTCACACAGCCACGGGAATATGGGATCTCTCCGGGTTGTCAGACTAATGTCTGTGTTCACACAGCCACGGGAATATGGGATCTCTCCGGGTTGTCAGACTAATGTCTGTGTTCACACAGCCACGGGAATATGGGATCTCTCTGGGTTGTCAGACTAATGTCTGTGTACACGCAGCCACGGGAAGATGGGGTCTCTCTGGGTTGTCAGACTAATGTCTGTGTACACGCAGCCATGGGAAGATGGGATCTCTCTGGGTTGTCAGACTAATGTCTGTGTACACGCAGCCACCGGAAGATGGGGTCTCTCTGGGTTGTCAGACTAATGTCTGTGTACATGCACCCACGGGAAGATGGGGTCTCTCCGGGTTGTCAGACTAATGTCTGTGTACACGCAGCCATGGGAAGATGGGGTCTCTCTGGGTTGTCAGACTGTCTGTGTACACGCAGCCATGGGAAGATGGGATCTCTCTGGGTTGTCAGACTAATGTCTGTGTACACGCAGCCATGGGAATATGGGATCTCTCTGGGTTGTCAGACTAATGTCTGTGTACACGCAGCCATGGGAATATGGGATCTCTCTGGGTTGTCAGACTAATGTCTGTGTACACGCAGCCACCGGAAGATGGGGTCTCTCTGGGTTGTCAGACTAATGTCTGTGTACATGCACCCACGGGAAGATGGGGTCTCTCCGGGTTGTCAGACTAATGTCTGTGTACACGCAGCCATGGGAAGATGGGGTCTCTCTGGGTTGTCAGACTGTCTGTGTACACGCAGCCATGGGAAGATGGGATCTCTCTGGGTTGTCAGACTAATGTCTGTGTACACGCAGCCATGGGAATATGGGATCTCTCTGGGTTGTCAGACTAATGTCTGTGTACACGCAGCCACGGGAAGATGGAGTCTCTCTGGGTTGTCAGACTAATTTCTGTGTACACGCAGCCATGGGAAGATGGGATCTCTCTGGGTTGTCAGACTAATGTCTGTGTACACGCAGCCATGGGAAGATGGGATCTCTCTGGGTTGTCAGACTAATGTCTGTGTACACGCAGCCACGGGAAGATGGGTCTCTCTGGGTTGTCAGACTAATGTCTGTGTACACGCACCCACGGGAAGATGGGGTCTCTCCGGGTTGTCAGACTAATGTCTGTGTACACGCAGCCATGGGAAGATGGGGTCTCTCTGGGTTGTCAGACTAATGTCTGTGTACACGCAGCCACGGGAAGATGGGGTCTCTCTGGGTTGTCAGACTAATGTCTGTGTACACGCAGCCACGGGAATATGGGATCTCTATGGATTGTCAGACTAATGTCTGTGTACACGCAGCCATGGGAAGATGGGATCTCTCTGGGTTGTCAGACTAATGTCTGTGTACACGCAGCCACGGGAATATGGGATCTCTGTGGGTTGTCAGACTGTCTGTGTACACGCAGCCACGGGAAGATGGGGTCTCTCTGGGTTGAAAGACTTGTGTCTGTTCACGCCTTGCCTCGGGAAGGTTAAGAGAGGTCATGGTCAGTATACTACATGACCTTGGCAAAACTGTCTCTGCGCCCCGGAAGAAGATGGCGAAGAAAACAACAACATTAGGTATATTAGTAATGGGGGATAACTCACCTCTTGCGACAGGAACGGTATAACCTGGGCACAGATGGCATTCAGGCGTTTGGCGATCTCAGTCTGTGGGCAGAAGACAATTATCATTCCATTCACATCGTAGTTACGTATATGTGTGTCAGGCAACAACAAAGCTGATACTACAAACCAAACTATTTACCAACTACTGAAGATAGCAGCAGGAGAGGCGAAAATTGTCGGCGAGGCGGGGATGTATTTGGTGTGGCAGACATTGATGAATACATGCTCGGGCCATCTTGAATTTTCAAGGCGAATGGGCGTGGGAGAATTTGCTGTGGCAAATATAGTACATCCATGGATCATCTTGTGATGGTGGGAGGATTTATTGTGTCACCGGCGATGGCATTCGTGGACCATCGTAAGAAGGATTTGCTGTGACAAATGTGAAGACATTAGTGGACCATCCTGGGAGGCGATTTGCCCATGTATTCCATGCGTGTGTGTGTGTGTGTGTTTTTTTTTTTTTTTTTTTTGTCGGTAAAGAATTAGTATTACTGCATGTGGATGACTTCACCAGTGCCCGAGTCTTCTCGAAATATGGCGGAGGCACTCCGTAGCGCCGATCAGGATCCAAATGTGTGTAAACCAGAATCATGAGTGATATGTTTTTGTAGGTATTTTGGCATCTGTAAATTGTACCCGGGCACCTTGTCGACACTAGGCCAGAGATGTAATTTTATAGAAGATCAGAGATGTGATTTTACAGACGAATGATGTAAATACCTTAGTCAGTATAAATTAGTACTTTAAATCTGTGCAGATCTCTGTAAGTTGGACAGCTCTGATCACGACTAAACGTGTATCTCTGTAAGTTGGACAGCTCTGGTCACGTCTAAACGTGTATCTCTGTAAGTTGGACAGCTCTGGTCACGTCTAAACGAGCAGATCTCTGTAAGTTGGACAGCTCTGATCACGTCTAAACATGTATCTCCGTAAGTTGGACAGCTCTGATCACGTCTAAACGTGTATCTCTGTAAGTTGGACAGCTCTGGTCACGTCTAAACGAGCAGATCTCTGTAAGCTTGAAAACTCTGGTCACGTCTGAGCGTGCAGATATCTGTCAGTTGGAAGCTTTGAATGATGTTTTCATGCTCGTGGACTCCCGTCCCACACGGAGACTCGCCTGCCTGGAAGACTTTCCACACCGCACAGATGGCCAAACAATTTGCAATGGCCAGTTCCTAGATGACAAAATGATGTTTGTTTGTGCCCTCAGAGCTTGTGAGTGGAGTCACAATGTTGTTGTCTGCGTCTGCCAATGTCTCCCGATGAGAGGTATATAGTCTGGGCTCTCTCTGCTTCCTAGTACAATAACGGGCAGGTAAATTTTAACTCTTTCTGTTGCATAATATTATTTTAGTTTCGTTACAACTAGGCATTTAGTAATTTAGGTCAAAAACGGTTTGAAATCATCATTATCACGACGTAGCAGGGCCTCTGCAGAACGTCGCTCTCATTAGGACTGGGCAGACAGACTCTCGATCAGACACCCGTTCCCCTGCCTCGTGCATGGTCAATCTCACAGTGTTGTATTTATCGCCATGTCTACCTTCGTGCTGATCGACCCTGCCTCTTCTTACAGCAACCACGACTTACGTTACAATTATTTGCAATCCATTGTCGCGTTTACCCAAAGTATTTCCGTGTTCGAGACGCCATACTATTTATGAGTCATTGTCGATGTTCATATCTCGAGGAATGCCGGCACTGTTAACTGAACCACAATGAACTCAGTACTACGTCAAATAACTGACGTGTTCATGTTGACGATTTAATCAACAAATCCTGTCCTACCGCCCCGGTAAGAGGACGATCAATAGTCTGGAAGTTGTGAAGTATTTGCTTCGCGCCGGAAGAGGTCGCAGGTTAAATACCCGGATGTGCGTTCTATTCTCCAGTCTGTGGGCTTATAAACTGTAACACAATGAGACAACCAATCATGTATCTTCTTCAAATATTTGTTATGTACTAGACCCAGCGTAACGGTCCGATGTGTTTGTGTTTCTTATTTGACCTTTGCTTGGTCAATGTCTTCCTCATTCGCACAATTAATATACATTTCAGAAATATATTGTAGTAGCATGAATTCCACCGCGGAGCAAGCACAACATGGGGAATTAGGACGTCTGAAGGGGCTACCCTCTCTTTACCATCTTGATTTTGTTGGGTATGAATTATGTCCGTTGTGATGTGTATAAAGGGACACCCATTACCGCGATGTAGGGATCATTATCTGTGCATCATCTGTAGATGGCGAGACGAGGGTGAGGCCACAACTTTGAGACCAAGGAACGACCTACCACACACCCGAGAAGGCTAACCCGGTCAACAAATGCCTAAATAAGTTGAAATTAAGGGTCGAGAGGCGCAAATATCGCAGCTCTGCTGTAAACAGGCACAGCGCAATTACTTCCATATATGTGTGTAGAACGTACGTGCGAATAATAATAATAATAATAATAATAATAATAATAATAATAATAATAATAATAATAATAATAATAATAATAATAATAATAATGTGCAAACAACAAGACACGATAGTAAGTTTAAAGACAATGGGGCAATTCACATTACTGTGTGAAAATGTGTGTTGTATATTTCAACTTGAAGGACTTATCTTATTGTCACCGTGCTACAGAACACATCAACTAATATACAAATGCAGGTTTTACAGTACCATACACCTGTAAAGGGGTCCTGGTTTTGTCACTGGATCAAGTCAACTGTTGGTTTCGCCACTGAGCGAGAACATTCTGCGTGATTAGCGTCATGTTTTACAGAGCCACTCATGCAGAAGCGTGACGGTGGCAACAGAGCATGGGGGAAGGGTGGTGTTTAATGGGGAAACATTCACATAACTGTTGTAACGCATTAAGTCCATATATTTTCACTTTAGACAGCCCGGATAGCTCAGTCAACATGGAGTTCGACTTTCGCGTCTACGCGACCTTAGATGCGGAATGCATACCAGGTAGCGAGAATGGCTCAGGCGCGTTTTATTAATAGGTTATAAATCTGAAACCAGTAGGGGAAGTGACATGTAGGTTAACCGGCTGCGGGAAGTGGCCAGTTGGTAGACTTGGCGTTTGACATACCCAAGGGAAAGATCAACTATGGGAATAATATCAGCAGACTCTATTATGTGCTTACCCAGCGGCGGCACCACCACACACCACCAACAACAACAACAACACCACCACCACCAACAACAATACCAACAACAACAACAACACCAACAACAACAACACCACCAACAACAGCAATACCACCAACAACAACAACAACAACACCACCAACAACAACAATACCAACAACAACAACACCAACAACAACAACACCAACAACAACAATACCACCAACAACAACACCAACAACACCAACAACAACACCACCAACAACAACAATACCACCAACAACAACACCACCAACAACAACACCACCAACAACAACACCAACAACAATACCACCAACAACAACACCACCAACAACAACAATACCACCAACAACAACAACACCAACAACAACACCACCAACAACAACAACAACAACAATACCACCAACAACAACAACAACACCAACAACAACACCACCAACAACAACACCAACAACAACACCAACAACAACAATACCACCAACAACAACAACACCAACAACAACAATACCACCAACAACAACACCAACAACAACAACAACAACACCACCACCAACAACAACAACAACAACACCACCAACAACAACACCACCAACAACAACACCACCAACAACAACACCACCAACAACAACAATACCACCAACAACAACACCACCAACAACAACACCACCAACAACAACAACATCAATAACAACAACAACACCAATAACAACAACAACAATACCAACAACAACAACAACACCACCACCACCAACAACAATACCAACAACAACAACAACACCAACAACAACACCACCACCAACAACAATACCACCAACAACAACAACACCAACAACACCAACAACAATACCAACAACAACAACACCACCACCACCAACAACAATACCAACAACAACAACACCACCAACAACAACAACACCAACACCACCAACAACAACAACACCAACAACAACAACAACACCACCAACAACAACAATACCAACAACAACACCACCACCACCAACAACAATACCAACAACAACACCAACAACACCACCACCAACAACACCACCAACAACAACAACACCAACAACAATACCAACAACAACAACACCACCACCACCAACAATACCAACAACAACAACACCAACAACAACAACACCACCACCAACAACAACACCAACAACACCACCACCAACAACAACACCAACAACAACAACAACAACAACACCACCAACAACAACACCAACAACAACAACACCACCAACAAGATAGCCACATAACATTGTGTTAACGCTCGCTGGCCTTGAACTCAAGCGCAGTCCACAAGGCTACAACTTCTAACACACTGCACTGATGTCTGCGTGTGGATTAGCTTTACCTATTAGCAGTCTCCCTCGCCATCAGGCGAACCCACTCCGACTTCTGAGGTATTTGTACTTTACGTCACCAAGTCAAAGACGAGAAGTCGATATTTTAGAACTGAACAGTGTAAGGAATGAACCCGCTACTTCGGCAACAGCACACCGGAAGTGTAAGAGCCAGTGTCCCTATCCATTCGGCCACGCTGACCTGCAGCCACGTAACAAGTACAGAATTTTACCGTAACTACAGGATCAACATCACATTGTAAGAAGCCAAGGTGACAGAGTGGGTAGTCAGCCTGCCTGCCGAGACAATGGCCTGGGTTCCATAACCAGCAGAAGCAGGAAGATTTGTATTCCCGACCAGTACCCACCCTCAAAATGGGCACCAGACATCTTGAGAATTGTTTGGGAAGGACAAGCAATGAGAAAGGGAACTGGCCACACACCTCCTCTGTCGTGGCATAGAACATGTGACGACCTAACATGTCACACCCCAGCGTGGCATAGAACATGTGGCGACCTAACATGTCACACCCCAGCGTGGCATAGAACATGTGACGACCTTACAGAACAAGATGATAGCGGCATCACAAGTCAACAATGTTACAAAATAACTAATAATTTACCTGTTTGTGCATTTCAACATTGAGGCCATAGGACATCTCATAGTACTGAAAGAACAAAACAGAAACAATGCTGAGTTTTACAATGAGACCGATTGTGTCTTTAGTAAGATGCTATATGCATCGTCGTGTGTCCTGGCAACTGAACAGATGTTCATACATTTCCACAGATATTCATACATTTCCACAGATGTTCATACATTTCCACAGATATTCATACATTTCCACAGATATTCAAACATTTCCACAGATGTTCACACATTTCCACAGATATTCATACATTTCCACAGATATTCATACATTTCCACAGATCTGTCCCTGGTGTCCTAGCACCATATGTTTTCCCCACATATCCTTTACAGGACATTGCAGTCAACCCCGCATTTTTCAGCTGCTGTTCATGTCTTGGCAAGTTATACGTTCAGTAGTTTGCCATTACTTTCTGAACGTCCGACTCACATACCCTCCGTAAGTAACCAACGCGACGCGATCCGCTGCCGAATCTTGCGCTGCTGTGTTTCTTACGAGAGTTTACGGGATTATGAATAGCATCGTTAACTCCTTCGCCAGGGAGACAGGCTAGCATCATATAGTGACATTAAAATTAGATATAATGTAGGGCGGCATCCCGGAGAGAATCAACGAACACAGCTTGTCCAACAGTTTCATTTAACCTTTTTTGTGTTAATTTTGCGAGTTTTTTTTTTTTTTTTTGAGTAATTTTGCGTTTGCGAGTTATGTCCCTTGCAAACAATAAAATGAATATTATGTTCCCTTGATGTCTGGTAGAAGTTCTTCGTTCTTCTTGGTCGTCTGGATCATGTTCTCCACCTCTTGCGTTCTTGGTCGTCTGGATCATGTTCTCCACCTCTTGCCTTATGGTTTGCTTCATCTCTTTTAGTTCAGCGAGCAGCTTTTCACTGTCGCTGTTCATTGCCGGTGTTTGAAGTATCTTGATCTGTCTCTTTAATTCGTCAATCTGGCTCTGCAACAGTGATTTTTCCACTTGCGAGATGCATGATGCTGTCTCGCAACTCCGTCTTGCTTCTTTATATGGTGTGTTCATTGTTATGGCGATCTTTAAGACATCTCTATGTCTTTGGAGGTGCGGACAGCCCTGGTATCTTGCTCCATGTTTGCCCAGGCAGTTGGCGCACTTTCGCTTGATGTTTGGTGCACGGAAGTCCATGTCCAGCTTGGCTAGCGGACACTCCCTGAAGGCGTGTTGATCGGCGCAGTAGCGGCAGATTTCTGTCTTACTGCGACATGTTGCTCTGCTGTGGCCGGCTCTCTGGAATCTGGAGCACTGAGTGACTCTTGGGATGAATCTCTCCGGCTGTTGTATTTGCTTGTTTATGGAGACTGTTGTCGGCATCTCGCTCCCCTCAGTGGTCACCACCACCAGCGTCGTAGGTATCTTGGAGTATGTTAATATCCGCTCCGCTTTTACGACTTGGAAGCTGAGATTTTCATCCTGTATCTGCTTTAGGATTTCATCGTCCGTTAGCTCCACGTGAATCCGTTTAACGACCCATCTGACTGTTTTTGTGTCGGTTTTACCGACTCTAGTGTCTTTCTCCTCCGTTTTCTTGGATCTTGTGAGAGGTGGGCTGTCATCGGTCTTTCTTGTGGTAGCTTCAGTTGATGTAGCTGCTGGGTTTTGGTTGTTTGCAGGCAGGTTCTCAGCGTTCGTCGTCTTCTTGGTCTTGGCGGTTCCCACGCTGCACATCTTGTGGGACTGTTGTTTCTTGGTGTTGGTCTTGGCGGTTCCCACGCTACACATCTTGTGGGACTGTTGTTTCTTGGTGTTGGTCTTCCGTACCATCATCTTACCGACAGGAACACGAACCAACTTGATACGATAGAAATGTTTATACGTTGTGAAGAGAAACCAGAGTAATAGTGTAAAGTCTTCCATTGGACACCATCGTTAACATCGTGCACGGAGCTTGCAGTGTTGAAACATTTTATATATTTGCATTAACAAGTACATTTTAATCACTTTTAGCAGTGAAAGTATTTCAAACTTTAGGATGTCAAATTGCTGTTAACTGTGAATAGGTGGTGTCATTATATTAAACATTTAACAATTAATGTAACTAATTGCTTCTTTACAAAAACGTTTGCGAATTATGTCCCTTGCAAACAATAAAATGAATATTATGTTCCGGTGAAAAAGAGGTATTTGTTTCCCCTTAAATTTCGTTTACCAAGTGCACAGGCAGTCATGAGAGCGATAACGAATGGTTAGCCCGTAGATCATGTAATTGAGTCCCCACTATTGCTCCCGGGTTGACTCAACCGAAACTAAGCACTATGACATGTTCCGGAAAGTAAAGGCGAAGTGTGCACTATTGACCACATCACCCATTGAGTGCCAATTGTTTTACAAAAATGTGGCACCGCCAGCTGAAGGGAATGACATGCACACCTCATTTATATCTTCTCTATCAAATGCCTTGTTCTGGTGGGAAAGAGCTATATAGAGTATTAATGATAGCTGTAGCAGTACAATTATGTGTCCGTAGGGCTTTTCCTTGGAGTACTAAGTGTCCAAAGACCCTCTAGTCACTCCATGCAGCATCAGTCTCTCCAAGCTGTGATGATCTATATGTGCTTCTGTACTATACAAACGAACCCAACGGGACTCGACCACGTCTGCCTCATAATTCACCAGGATAATTGTTTCCGACATTACCGCGATGGGGTCAACCCAGATATTTTCTTAATGGGTACTAGCAATTGTTTTCATTATCTGGGAAGGATGAGCGACACGGAAGAGAACTAGCAAACCTACCTGATTATGTCACAAAATAGAATATGCCACGGAGAAACAATTCACACCACAACGACGGTATATGTTACGGGGGGACACGTAGCCGCGTTTTAACCTAGACAGGATCACAACTGATGTAGGTAGGTACATCGGTTACCTCCCACTGCGCAGTAAACCGAGGCTACTTTCACGTGCTTTATGGTGTAATGGTGCTAGACCCTAAGTTTAGACCAACCGGCACTTGGTGGCTGATGAGGTCGATATCTCATTTACTTCATAAGGTATTTTCTAGTAGCGATACTTAGGCTGGGTCGCTGGCAGCCCAGGTACATTGTAAACATTCGAATCCACCGCCATGTGGATCAAACTCATGACCATCGAGCCGGTAGATCATACACTGCCACGGCTTCTGTTGCCCATCAACACCAAAAGCCGGTGCGATTGCCAGCTTTACAATAATACAGTTGCAAGTGACAGAAATGAGGTTGTTGACAGAATGCCTTCATCAGCACACAAAAACCAAAAGACACTGATACAGCTTCATGACAAAACATCACTTAACGTAGGTCCTGACAAAGTTAAAACTCTAGGGCACCAAAATCAAATAGTGTGCCACGATGTCCCTTCGTGGATCAGCTGACAGGACGTGACACGAGTTGGGGGGGGGGGGGGGGTGAAAGTACAACCGAAATTAGTGTTGAGGAAGGGAGGTCAATCTCTATAGGGAAGACGCCGGTGGGATGAGCACAGGGCACAGAAAGGGGAAGGTACTCACATAGAGAAGTGGGAATGACACAAGTATGTGTGTGCGTGCGTGTATGTGTGTGCGTGCGTGTTGAGAGAGGATGAATCGGAAACAAATTTGGATAAATAAAATTCAGTTGGACACAGATTCATTTGTTCTGATTTTCTCGCACTCCACTCCTAGACTAGCCCGTCTGCCATTCCCATGTATTTATTTGTGTGTCCTCCCTTTTCTCTGCTATGTGCCCAATCCCACTCGTGTCTAATCTATAAAGATTTACCCCCCCCCCCCCCACTTATGTCGCCTGTGTTAACACGTTCCTCTCTTTGTCTCTTGCTGTCAGATGACCCGCCCGGGACCTAATTATGTGATGAAGAAGGCTGTCTAACCAGGGTGTCCATCCTGGCACCTGTGATTGGGTTCTTGTGAAACCGACAAGTTCTTCTTTCCGTTTTGTGACTTTCGCATGGTATTTTTGCCGCTTTACTGCAATTCCATTTCTCGTATGTCCCCTACCGTGAGTGCAACCCGCACAGGTGGGCGGTGTGTTGATGCGCGATACGGCAGACGTGCTCAGGGCACTGTGGGATCCTGTGTACAGCATGAGTGAACAGCTAAATCATCATAGCCCAGAGAGAATGGAGCGGCAGGGAGGAACCAGAGGATCTAGCCGACACTCAGTACTCCGAGGAAAGGTCAGACGGACACATAAAACATGACTACAACTGGCACCATTAATATTGAGACTCTTCGCTGGTTGTTGAAGATGAGGACGGAGCACGCATGGGAATATCCCGAGTGCTGTAATGTCGATACTTAACAAGTCCAAACTACATTCTCAATAGTAAGTTTGTGTCTCTTTACAATCAATAAACCAACGATCCTGGCCTGGCAACTTCCCGTTACACGTGATTCACAAGAAGCCAGGTGTGAGAATGCAGGTAGCAACAACACAGACTTCCCGCCTTGTACCTGTGAAATCAACCTGCCGACTGGAGCGCAACTGTTTCCCCATTACACCTAACCAGGCTGTCTGGGCCAGCCAAGCGTGAAAGCGGGATTTATTAAAAAGCAATGATGTCGCCAATTTTCAGTTTCCACTCTTTGATCTGCGACGACCCACCATCTTTTTCCGGGAGGCATGTCGGAGGCAAATAGGCGGAACGCTTGTGGCCGCCGTTCCTTTCCCCCCTTATCCTCCTCACTTCTATCTCCGTCTTGCTTTTTTATATGGTGTGTTCGTTGGTATGGCGATCTTTAAGACATCTCTATGTCTTTGGAGGTACGGACAGCCCAGGTATCTTGCTCCATGTTTGCCCAGGCAGTTGGCGCACTTTCGCTTGATGTTTGGTGCACGGAAGTCCATGTCCAGCTTGGCTAGCGGACACTCCCTGAAGGCATGTTGATCGGCGCAGTATCGGCAGATTTCTGTCTTACTGCGACATGTTGCTCTGCTGTGGCCGGCTCTCTGGCATCTGGAGCACTGAGTGACTCTTGGGATGAATCTCTCTGGCTGTTGTATTTGCTTGTTTATGGAGACTGTTGTCGGCATCTCGCTCCCCTCAGTGGTCAACACCACCAGCGTCGTAGGTATCTTGGAGTATGTTAATATCCGCTCCGCTTTTAGGACTTGGAAGCTGAGATTTTCATCCTGTATCTGCTTTAGGATTTCATCGTCCGTTAGCTCCACGTGAATACGTTTAACGACCCATCTGACTGTTTTTGTGTCGGTTTTACCGACTCTAGTGTCTTTCTCCTCCGTTTTCTCCGCTGTCTTGGATCTTGTGAGAGGTGGGCTGTCATCGGTCTTTCTTGTGGTAGCTTCAGCTGATGTAGTTGCTGGTTTTTTGTTGTTAGCAGGCAGGTTCTCAGCGTTCGTCGTCTTCTTGGTCTTGGCGGTTCCCACGCTGCACATCTTGTGGGACTGTTGTTTCTTGGTGTTGGTCTTGGCGGTTCCCACGCTGCACATCTTGTGGGACTGTTGTTTCTTGGTGTTGGTCTTGGCGGCTCCCACGCTGCAGATCTTGTGGGACTGTTGTTTCTTGGCGGTTCCCACGCTGCACATCTTGTGGGACTGTTGTTTCTTGGTGTTGGTCTTGGCGGTTCCCACGCTGCACATCTTGTGGGACTGTTGTTTCTTGGTGTTGGTGTTGGCGGCTCCCACGCTGCACATCTTGTGGGACTGTTGTTTCTTGGTGTTGGTCTTGGCGGTTCCCACGCTGCACATCTTGTGGGACTGTTGTTTCTTGGTGTTGGACTTGGCGGCTCCCACGCTGCACATCTTGTGGGACTGTTGTTTCTTGGTGTTGGTCTCGGCGACTCCCACGCTGCACATCTTGTGGGACTGTTGTTTCTTGGTGTTGGTCTTGGTGGTTCCCACGCTGCACATCTTGTGGGACTGTTGTTTCTTGGTGTTGGTCTCGGCGGCTCCCACGCTGCACATCTTGTGGGACTGTTGTTTCTTGGTGTTGGTCTCGGCGGTTCCCACGCTGCACATCTTGTGGGACTGTTGTTTCTTGGTGTTGGTCTCGGCGGCTCCCATGCTGCACATCTTGTGGGACTGTTGTTTCTTGGTGTTGGTCTTGGCGGTTCCCACGCTGCACATCTTGTGGGACTGTTGTTGCTTGGTGTTGGTCTTGGCGGCTCCCACGCTGCACATCTTGTGGGACTGTTGTTTCTTGGTGTTGGTCTTGGCGGTTCCCACGCTGCACATCTTGTGGGACTGTTGTTTCTTGGTGTTGGTCTTGGCGGCTCCCACGCTGCACATCTTGTGGGACTGTTGTTTCTTGGTGTTGGTCTTGGCGGCTCCCACGCTGCACATCTTGTGGGACTGTTGTTTCTTGGTGTTGGTCTTGGCGGCTCCCACGCTGCACATCTTGTGGGACTGTTGTTTCTTGGTGTTGGTCTTGGCGGCTCCCACGCTGCACATCTTGTGGGACTGTTGTTTCTTGGTGTTGGTCTTGGCGGCTCCCACGCTGCACATCTTGTGGGACTGTTGTTTCTTGGTGTTGGTCTTGGCGGCTCCCACGCTGCACATCTTGTGGGACTGTTGTTTCTTGGTGTTGGTCTTGGCGGTTCCCACGCTGCACATCTTGTGGGACTGTTGTTTCTTGGTGTTGGTCTTGGCGATTCCCACGCTGCACATCTTGTGGGACTGTTGTTTCTTGGTGTTGGTCTTGGCGGCTCCCACGCTGCACATCTTGTGTGACTGTTGTTTCTTGGTGTTGGTCTTGGCGGCTCCCACGCTGCACATCTTGTGGGACTGTTGTTTCTTGGTGTTGGTCTTGGCGGCTCCCACGCTGCACATCTTGTGGGACTGTTGTTTCTTGGTGTTGGTCTTGGCGGTTCCCACGCTGCACATCTTGTGGGACTGTTGTTTCTTGGTGTTGGTCTTGGCAGTTCCCACGCTGCACATCTTGTGGGACTGTTGTTTCTTGGTGTTGGTCTTGGCGGCTCCCACGCTGCACATCTTGTGGGACTGTTGTTTCTTGGTGTTGGTCTTGGCGGCTCCCACGCTGCACATCTTGTGGGACTGTTGTTTCTTGGTGTTGGTCTTGGCGGTTCCCACGCTGCACATCTTGTGGGACTGTTGTTTCTTGGTGTTGGTCTTGGCGGCTCCCACGCTGCACATCTTGTGGGACTGTTGTTTCTTGGTGTTGGTCTTGGCGGTTCCCACGCTGCACATCTTGTGGGACTGTTGTTTCTTGGTGTTGGTCTTGCATACCATCATCGTAACAAAGGGAACAAAAAACGAATTGATACGATAGAAATGTTTATACGTTGTGAAGAGAAACCAGAGTAATAATGTCAAGTCTTCCATTGGACACCGTCGTTAACATCGTGCACGGAGCTTGCAGTGTTGAAACATTTTATATATTTGCATTAACAAGTACATTTTATTCACTATTTCAATCTTTAGGATGTCAAATTACTGTGTTAATTGTGAATAGGAGGTGTCATTATATTAAACATTTAACAATTAATGTAACTAATTGCTTCTTTAGAAAAACGTGTTCGAATTATGTCCCTTGCAAACAATAAAATGAATATTATGTTCCGGTGAAAAAGAGGTATTTGTTTTCCCTTAAATTTCGCTTACCAAGTGCACAGGCCGTCATGAGCGCGATAGCGAATGGTTAGCCCGTAGATCATGTAACTGAGTCCCCACTATTTCTCCCGGGTGGACTCAGCCGAAACTAAGCACCATGAAATGTTCTGGAAAGTAAAGGCGAAGTGTGCGCTATTGACAACATCACCCATTGAGTGCCAATTGTTTTACAAAAATGTGGCACCGCCAGCTGAAGGGAATGACATGCACACCTCATTTATATCTACTCTATCAAATGCCTTGTTCTGGTGGGAAAGAGCTATGAAGAGTATTAATGATGGCTGTAGCAGTACAATTATGTGTCCGTAGGGCTTTTCCTTGGAGTACTAAGTGTCCAAAGACCCTCTAGTCACTCCATGCAGCATCAGTCTCTCCAAGCTGTGATGATCTATCTGTGCTTCTGTACTATACAAACGAACCCAACGGGACTCGACCACGTCTGCCTCATAATTCACCAGGATAATTGTTTCAAACATTACCGCGATGGGGTCAACCCAGATATTTTCTTAATGGGTACTAGCAATTGTTTTCATTATCTGGGAAGGAGGAGCGACACGGAAGAGAACTAGCAACCTACCTGATTATGTCACAGAATAGAATATGCCACGGAGAAACAGTTCACACCACAACGACGGTATATGTTACGGGGGGACACATAGCCGCGTTTTAACCTAGACAGGATCACAACTGATGTAGGTAGGTACATCGGTTACCTCCCACTGCGCAGTAAACCGAGGCTACTTTCACGTGCTTTATGGTGTAATGGTGCTAGACCCTAAGTTTAGACCAACCGGCACTTGGTGGCTGATGAGGTCGATATCTCATTTACTTCATAAGGTATTTTCTAGTAGCGATATTTAGGCTGGGTCGCTGGCAGCCCAGGTACATTGTAAACATTCGAATCCACCGCCATGTGGATCAAACTCATGACCATCGAGCTGGTAGATCATACACTGCCACGGCTTCTGTTGCCCATCAACACCAAAAGCCGGTGCGATTGCCAGCTTTACAATAATACAGTTGCAAGTGACAGAAATGAGGTTGTTGACAGAATGCCTTCATCAGCACACAAAAACCAAAAGATACTGGTACAGCTACATGACAAAAAGTCACTTAACGTAGGTCCTGACAAAGTTAACACTCTATGGCACCAAAATCAAATAGTGTGCCACGATGTCCCTTCGTGGATCAGCTGACAGGACGTGACACGGGTGGGTGGGGCGGGGGTGAAAGTACAACAGAAATTAGTGTTGAGGATGGGAGGTCAATCTCTATAGGGAAGACGCCGGTGGGATGAGCACAGGGCACAGAAAGGGGAATGTACTCACATAGAGAAGTGGGAATGACACAAGTATGTGTGTGCGTGCGTGTATGTGTGTGCGTGCGCGCGCGCGCGCGCGCGTGTTAAGAGAGGATGAATCGGAAACAAATTTGGATAAATAAAATTGAGTTGGACACAAGATTCATTTGTTCTGATTTTCTCACTCCACCCCTAGACTAGCCCGTCTGCCATTCCCATGCATTTATTTGTGTGTCCTCCCTTTTCTCTGCTATGTGCCCAATCCCACTCGTGTCTAATCTATAAAGATTTACACCCCCCCCCCCCCCACTTATGTCGCCTGTGTTAACACGTTCCTCTCTTTGTCTCTTGCTGTCAGATGACCCGCCCGTGACCTAATTATGTGATGAAGAAGGCTGTCTAACCAGGGTGTCCATCCTGGCACCTGTGATTGGGTTCTTGTGAAACCGACAAGTTCTTCTTTCCGTTTTGTGACTTTCGCATGGTATTTTTGCCGCTTTACTGCAATTCCATTTCTCGTATGTCCCCTACCGTGAGTGCAACCCGCACAGGTGGGCGGTGTGTTGATGCGCGATACGGCAGACGTGCTCAGGGCACTGTGGGATCCTGTGTACAGCATGAGTGAACAGCTAAATCATCATAGCCCAGAGAGAATGGAGCGGCAGGTAGGAACCAGAGGATCTAGCCGACACTCAGTACTCCGAGGAAAGGTCAGACGGACACATAAAACATGACTACAACTGGCACCATTAATATTGAGACTCTTCGCTGGTTGTTGAAGATGAGGACGGAGCACGCATGGGAATATCCCGAGTGCTGTAATGTCGATACTTAACAAGTCCAAACTACATTCTCAATAGTAAGTTTGTGTCTCTTTACAATCAATAAACCAACGATCCTGGACTGGCAACTTCCCATGACATGTGATTCCCCAAAAGCCAGGTGTGAGAATGCAGGTAGCAACTACACAAACTTGCCGCCTTGTACCTGTGAAATCAACCTGCCGACTGGAGCGCAACTGTTTCCCCATTACACCTAACCAGGCTGTCTGGGCCAGCCAAGCGTGAAAGCGGGATTTATTAAAAAGCAATGATGTCGCCAATTTTGAGCTTCCACTCTTTGATCTGCGACGACCCACCAGCTTTTTCCGGGAGGCATGTCGGAGGCAAATAGGCGGAACGCTTGTGGCCGCCTTTCCTTTCCCCCCTCCTCCTCCTCACTTCTATCTCCGTCTTGCTTCTTTATATGGTGTGTTCGTTGGTATGGCGATCTTTAAGCCATCTCTATGTCTTTGGAGGTACGGACAGCCCAGGTATCTTGCTCCATGTTTGCCCAGGCAGTTGGCGCACTTTCGCTTGATGTTTGGTGCACGGAAGTCCATGTCCAGCTTGGCTAGCGGACACTCCCTGAAGGCGTGTTCGTCGGCGCAGTATCGGCAGATTTCTGTCTTACTACGACATGTTGCTCTGCTGTGGCCGGCCCTCTGGCATCTGGAGCACTGAGTGACTCTTGGGATGAATCTCTCTGGCTGTTGTATTTGCTTGTTTATGGAGACTGTTGTCGGCATCTCGCTCCCCTCAGTGGTCAACACCACCAGCGTCATCGGTATCTTGGAGTATGTTAATATCCGCTCCGCTTTTAGGACTTGGATGCTGAGATTTTCATCCTGTATCTGCTTTAGGATTTCATCGTCCGTTAGCTCCACGTGAATCCGTTTAACAACCCATCTGACTGTTTTTGTGTCGGTTTTGCCGGCTCTGATGTCTCTTTCTCCTCCGTTTTCTCCGCTGTCTTGGATCTTGTTAGAGGTGGGCTGTCATCGGTCTTTCTTGTGGTAGCTTCAGTTGATGTAGTTGCTGGTGTTTTGTTGTTAGCAGGCAGGTTCTCAGCGTTCGTCTTCTTCTTGGTCTTAGCGGCTCCCACGCTGCACATCTTGTGGGACTGTTGTTTCTTAGTGTTGGTCTTGCGTACCATCATCGTACCAAGTGACACAGATGTCGAATTGATAGGATAGAAATGTTTATACGTTGTGAAGAGAAACCAGAGTAATAATGTCAAGTCTTCCATTGGACACCGTCGTTAACATCGTGCACGGAGCTTGCAGTGTTGAAACATTTTATATATTTGCATTAACAAGTACATTTTATTCACTTTTAGCAGTGAAAGTATTTCAATCTTTAGGATGTCAAATTACTGTGTTAATTGTGAATAGGAGGTGTCATTATATTAAACATTTAACAATTAATGTAACTAATTGCTTCTTTAGAAAAACGTTTGCGAATTATGTCCCTTGCAAACAATAAAATAAATATTATGTTCCCGTGAAAAAGAGGTATTTGTTACCCCTTACATTTCGCTTACCAAGTGCACAAACCGTCATGAGCGCGAAAGCGAATGGTTAGCCTGTAGATCATGTAATTGAGTCCCCACTATTGCTCCCGGGTTGACTCAGCCGAAACTAAGCACCATGACATGTTCTGGAAAGTAAAGGCGAAGTGTGCACTATTGACCACATCACCCATTGAGTGCCAATTGTTTTACAAAAATGTGGCACCGCCAGCTGAAGGGAATGACATGCACACCTCATTTATATCTTCTCTATCAAATGCCTTGTTCTGGTGGGAAAGAGCTATATAGAGTATTAATGATAGCTGTAGCAGTACAATTATGTGTCCGTAGGGCTTTTCCTTGGAGTACTAAGTGTCCAAAGACCCTCTAGTCACTCCATGCAGCATCAGTCTCTCCAAGCTGTGATGATCTATCTGTGCTTCTGTACTATACAAACGAACCCAACGGGACTCGACCACGTCTGTCTCATAATTCACCAGGATAATTGTTTCCGACATTACCGCGATGGGGTCAACCCAGATATTTTCTTAATGGGTACTAGCAATTGTTTTCATTATCTGGGAAGGAGGAACGACACGGAAGAGAACTAGCAACGTGCCTGATTATGTCACAGAATAGAATATGCCACTGGGAAACAGTTCACACCCCAACGACGGTGTTTGTTACGGGGGGATACGTAGCCGCGTTTTAACCTAGACAGGATCACAACTGATGTAGGTAGGTACATCGGTTACCTCCCACTGCGCAGTAAACCGAGGCTACTTTCACGTGCTTAATGGTGTAATGGTGCTAGACCCTAAGTTTAGACCAACCGGCACTTGGTGGCTGATGAGGTCGATATCTCATTTACTTCATAAGGTATTTTCTAGTAGCGATACTTAGGCTGGGTCGCTGGCAGCCCAGGTACATTGTAAACATTCGAATCCACCGCCATGTGGATCAAACTCATGACCATCGAGCCGGTAGATCATACACTGCCACGGCTTCTGTTGCCCATCAACACCAAAAGCCGGTGCGATTGCCAGCTTTACAATAATACAGTTGCAAGTTACCGAAATGACGTTGTTGACAGAATGCCTTCATCAGCACACAAAAACCAAAAGACACTGATACAGCTTCATGACAAAACATCACTTAACGTAGGTCCTGACAAAGTTAAAACTCTAGGGCACCAAAATCAAATAGTGTGCCACGATGTCCCTTCGTGGATCAGCTGACAGGACGTGACACGAGTTGGGGGGGGGGGGGTGAAAGTACAACCGAAATTAGTGTTGAGGAAGGGAGGTCAATCTCTATAGGGAAGGCGCCGGTGGGATGAGCACAGGGCACAGAAAGGGGAATGTACTCACATAGAGAAGTGGGAATGACACAAGTATGTGTGTGCGTGCGTGTATGTGTGTGCGTGCGCGCGCGCGTGTTGAGAGAGGATGAATAGGAAACAAATTTGGATAAATAAAATTCAGTTGGACACAGATTCATTTGTACTGATTTTCTCGCACTCCACTCCTAGACTAGCCCGTCTGCCATTCCCGTGTATTTATTTGTGTGTCCTCCCTTTTCTCTGCTATGTGCCCAATCCCACTCGTGTCTAATCTATAAAGATTTACCCCCCCCCCCCACTTATGTCGCCTGTGTTAACACGTTCCTCTCTTTGTCTCTTGCTGTCAGATGACCCGCCCGTGACCTAATTATGTGATGAAGAAGGCTGTCTAACCAGGGTGTCCATCCTGGCACCTGTGATTGGGTTCTTGTGAAACCGACAAGTTCTTCTTTCCGTTTTGTGACTTTCGCATGGTATTTTTGCCGCTTTACTGCAATTCCATTTCTCGTATGTCCCCTACCGTGAGTGCAACCCGCACAGGTGGGCGGTGTGTTGATGCGCGATACGGCAGACGTGCTCAGGGCACTATGGGATCCTGTGTACAGCCTGAGTGAACAGCTAAATCATCATAGCCCAGAGAGAATGGAGCGGCAGGGAGGAACCAGAGGATCTAGCCGACACTCAGTATTCCAAGGAAAGGTCAGACGGACACATAAAACATGACTACAACTGGTACCATTAATATTGAGACTCTTCGCTGGCTGTTGAAGATGAGGACGGAGCACGCATGGGAATATCCCGAGTGCTGTGATGTCGATACTTAAAAAGTCCAAACTACATTCTCAATAGTAAGTTTGTGTCTCTTTACAATCAATAAACTAACGATCCTGGCCTGGCAACTTCCCATTACATGTGATTCCCAAAAAGCCAGGTGTGAGAATGCAGGTAGCAACAACACAGACTTGCCGCCTTGTACCTGTGAAATCAACCTGCCGACTGGAGCGCAACTGTTTCCCTATTACACCTAACCAGGCTGTCTGGGCCAGCCAAGCGTGAAAGCGGGATTTATTAAAAAGCAATGATGTCGCCAATTTTGAGCTTCCACTCTTTGATCTGCGACGACCCACCATCTTTTTCCGGGAGGCATGTCGGAGACAAATAGGCGGAACGCTTGTGGCCGCCTTTCCTTTCCCCCCTCCTCCTCCTCCTCACTTCTATCTCTACCTGCCATTCTCCCAACTATTTTAAAAACGACATATCTAGAATACTGAACTAAAGGGGGACGGGGGAGGGGGGGGGGAGTGTTGGCCCGCAGCCATACAGACATTAACACTACAGACATTATTACAATCATACAGACATTATTACAATCATGCAGACATTATTACAATCATGCAGACATTATTACAATCATGCAGACATTATTACAATCATACAGACATTACAATCATGCAGACATTTTTACAATCATGCAGACATTATTACAATCATACAGACATTATTACAATCATGCAGACATTATTACAATCATGCAGACATTATTACAATCATGCAGACATTATTACAATCATGCAGACATTATTACAATCATACAGACATTATTACAATCATACAGACATTATTACAATCATGCAGACATTATTACAATCATGCAGACATTATTACAATCATGCCGACATTATTACAATCATACAGACATTATTACAATCATGCAGACATTATTACAACCATGCAGACATTATTACAATCATGCCGACATTATTACAATCATACCGACATTATTACAATCATACAGACATTACAATCATGCAGACATTATTACAATCATGCAGACATTATTACAATCATGCAGACATTATTACAATCATGCAGACATTATTACAATCATGCAGACATTATTACAATCATGCAGACATTATTACAATCATACAGACATTATTACAATCATGCAGACATTATTACAATCATGCAGACATTATTACAATCATACAGACATTATTACAATCATGCAGACATTATTACAATCATGCAGACATTATTACAATCATGCAGACATTATTACAATCATGCAGACATTATTACAATCATGCAGACATTATTACAATCATGCAGACATTATTACAATCATGCAGACATTATTACAATCATGCCGACATTATTACAATCATGCAGACATTATTACAATCATGCAGACATTATTACAATCATGCCGACATTATTACAATCATGCCGACATTATTACAATCATACAGACATTATTACAATCATGCAGACATTAATAAAATCATACAGACATTATCAGACATACGTCCTCCACTGTCCTGCATCTGCTTCCTTGTTCGCCTCACACCTCCACGTTGATGATTCTAACAAGACCGCAATCAGAAGCAAACAAGTATTGATCCGCACTCATAGTTGGTGAATGAAAGAAATAGGGATGTCCCGGGAAGGTTAACCCGGTCAACAAATTCCCGCAGAAGTCGGATGTGTCGGCCTAACGGCGCAAGAACGTGCCCCCCTTCACCATATTTTCAGAACGTCATTCCCCCCTTTCGTATTTCCTCCCTAACCACCCCCCCCCTCCCCGCCCGTACACAGTAAACGTAATAATGGAAGTTAAATTTAATAGCACATACCAAAAAAAAAAGTCTAGACGTCTACATAAAACGTGATTTGCGGGTCTACTTACGTTATAAAATGAATTTCAGAAGGGTGAGACGTACAGAACCGTAAAGTATGAAGGGAAAAACAATATCAAGTAATCGGTCCTTTATTAACGCGATGTTGAAATAATCTTAATTCCCCCCCCCCCCCCCACCCCCGCTGGAAACCCTAAAATTCCCCACCGGTTGAGAGCCACTGATTTAGAGCCTAGAGCCTCTGTTTACAGCCAGGAGGAGAATCCTGGAACAGAACACTAACTCGCCAACTGAGGCTCGATCACGATCTCTTCAGCGTTGAAGCCGACAGAGGACTATAAGCTAGGCGGGCAGTGAAATTACAAAGCGAATCACCGTAACTCCCAGTGATGATGGTAGATGGAACACATACCTTGCACACCTCTGCGCGGACAGCTCACTAAGAGACCGAGAGAATGTGAGAATATTGCTCGTCTCCCGGCATGAGTGCAAGTCATTGCAAACCCCAGAGATGTGCGAGAACAGGCTAGATATATCGAGAATATGACAAGTACATGTTTCATTATCAAAGTAAAGAAATCAAACCAAAGAATCTATCGCAAGCATGACTGACACAAGCACACACAACAATCAGGAAAACACTTACCATTACATAGTGCCTCTGCATTTCTGTTTTCTCCTGTGCCAATTTTTCACATTCCATTTTTAACCTGAAGACAAACAGAAATTCTGATAACCCTCCAGATAAGAGACATTAAAGAAGGTTAAGAGAGATCAAGCTATATTCATGAGATATCCAGCAATATTAAGGCGATATCAAACATCATTTAATAGTCATCAAACAATTTCTTTGAAATATTCTCAATTATTTGGGCCAAGCTACATCCTGACTTCTTTCCTTTCTGGTCGGCAAGTGTTGATCAATATCTGTGAATGTACTGCTCATGCTATTTCAATTATATCAAGAGCACTGACATTTCTGTGTATTACATTTAACAAACCTACTAAACTGAGAATATTTAACTCTAACGTTAGATTGATACTACAGTATGGAGCGGATACACAGGAGATGTACAGCAATTACTAACAAACTACACGCGTTCATTGCAGAAGGACTAAATGGCATGACAGAATCATTCATGCGGCTCACAGAGAGAGTACAATGCAAACCCAAGTGAACAAAGAAAGGAGAGAGAGAGAGAGAGAGAGAGAGAGAGAGAGAGAGAGAGAGAGAGAGAGAGAGAGAGAGAAGATGCTGGTGCTGTATAGAACCAATGACTGTGTAATAGAGAGTCCTTTTTCTGGAACCAACCAGACAAATGAAATAGAGGGAAACCTAACAACAGAGAAGAGATTTAGAAACAGAGATAAATAATCTGGAGAGGACACGGGGAGCTGGAGAGGACATGGAGGTATCTGGAGAGGACATGGAGGGATCTGGAGAGGACATAGAGGTATCTGAAGATGTCTGAGGAGGACATGAAGGTATCTGGAGAGAATATAGAGATATCTGGATATAACATAGAGATATCCGGAGAGGACATGGAGGTATCTGGAGAGGACATGGAGGTACCTGGAAAGGACATAGAGATATCTGGAGAGGACATAGAGATATCTGGAGAGGACATAGAGATATCTGGAGAGGACATAGAGATATCTGGAGAGGACATAGAGATATCCGGAGAGGACATGGAGGTATCTGTAGATGACATAGAGGTACCTGGAAAGGACATAGAGATATCTGGAGAGGACATAGAGATATCTGGAGAGGACATAGAGATATCTGGAGAGGACATAGAGATATCTGGAGAGGACATAGAGATATCCGGAGAGGACATGGAGGTATCTGTAGATGACATAGAGGTACCTGGAAAGGACATAGAGATATCTGGAGAGGACATAGAGATATCTGGAGAGGACATAGAGATATCTGGAGAGGACATGGAGATATCTGGAGAGGACATAGAGATATCTGGAGAGGACATGGAGGTATCTCTAGATGACATAGAGGTACCTGGAAAGGACATAGAGATATCTGGAGAGGACATAGAGATATCTGGAGAGGACATAGAGATATCTGGAGAGGACATAGAGATATCTGGAGAGGACATAGAGATATCTGGAGAGGACATAGAGATATCCGGAGAGGACATGGAGGTATCTGTAGATGACATAGAGGTACCTGGAAAGGACATAGAGATATCTGGAGAGGACATAGAGATATCTGGAGAGGACATAGAGATATCTGGAGAGGACATGGAGATATCTGGAGAGGACATGGAGGTATCTGGAGAGGACATGGAGGTATCTGGAGAGGACATGGAGGTATCTGGAGAGGACATGGAGATATCTGGAGAGGACATGGAGATATCTGGAGAGGACATAAAGATATCTGGAGAGGACATGGAGATATCTGGAGAGGACATGGAGGTATCTGGAAAGGACATAGAGGTATCTGGAGAGGACATGGAGATATCTGGAGAGGACATGGAGATATCTGGAGAGGACATGGAGCTATCTGGAAAGGACATAGAGGTATCTGGAAAGGACATAGAGGTATCTGGAAAGGACATAGAGGTATCTGGAAAGGACATAGAGGTATCTGGAGAGGACATGGATGTATCTTGAGAGGACATAGAGATATCTGGAGAGGACATGGAGGTATCTGGAAAGGACATAGAGGTATCTGGAAAGGACATAGAGGTATCTGGAGAGGACATGGAGATATCTGGAAAGGACATAGAGGTATCTGGAGAGGACATGGAGGTATCTGGAAAGGACATGGAGGTATCTGGAGAGGACATGGAGGTATCTGGAGAGGACATAGAGGTATCTTGAGAGGACATGGAGGTATCTGGAGAGGACATGGAGGTATCTTGAGAGGACATAGAGGTATCTGGAGAGGACATGGAGGTATCTGGAGAGGACATAGAGGTATCTGGAGAGGACATAGAGATATCTGGAGAGGAAATAGAGGTATCTGGAGAGGACATGGAGGTATCTGGAGAGGACATGGAGGTATCTGGAGAGGACATAGAGATATCTGGAGAGGACATAGAGGTATCTGGAGAGGACATAGAAATATCTGGAGAGGACATGGAGATATCTGGAGAGGACATAGAGGTATCTGGAGAGGACATAGAGATATCTTGAGAGGAAATAGAGGTATCTGGAGAGGACATGGAGGTATCTTGAGAGGACATAGAGATATCTGGAGAGGACATGGAGGTATCTGGAGAGGACATAGAGATATCTGGAGAGGACATAGAGGTATCTGGAGAGGACATAGAGATATCTTGAGAGGAAATAGAGATATCTGGAGAGTACATGGAGGTATCTGGAGAGGACATAGAGATATCTGGAGAGGACATGGAGGGATCTTGAGAGGACATAGAGATATCTGGAGAGGACATGGAGGTATCTGGAGAGGACATAGAGATATCTGGAGAGGACATAGAGGTATCTGGAGAGGACAGAGATATCTTGAGACGAAATAGAGGTATCTGGAGAGTACATGGAGGTATCTGGAGAGGACATAGAGATATCTGGAGAGGACATAGAGATATCTGGAGAGGATATAGAGGTATCTGGAGAGGACATAGAGATATCTGGAGAGGAAATAGAGGTATCTGGAGAGGACATAGAGATATCTGGAGAGGACATGGAGGTATCTTGAGAGGACATAGAGATATCTGGAGAGGACATGGAGGTATCTTGAGAGGACATAGAGATATCTGGAGAGGACATAGAGATATCTGGAGAGGACATAGAGATATCTGGAGAGGACATAGAGATATCTGGAGAGGACATAGAGATATCTGGAGAGGACATAGAGATATCTGGAGAGGACATAGAGATATCTGGAGAGGATATAGAGGTATCTGGAGAGGACATAGAGATATCTGGAGAGGAAATAGAGGTATCTGGAGAGGACATAGAGATATCTGGAGAGGACATAGAGATATCTGGAGAGGACATAGAGATATCTGGAGAGGATATAGAGGTATCTGGAGAGGACATAGAGATATCTGGAGAGGAAATAGAGGTATCTGGAGAGGACATAGAGATATCTGGAGAGGACATGGAGGTATCTTGAGAGGACATAGAGGTATCTGAAGATGTCTGAGGAGGACATGAAGGTATCTGGAGAGAATATAGAGATATCTGGATATAACATAGAGATATCCGGAGAGGACATGGAGGTATCTGGAGAGGACATGGAGGTACCTGGAAAGGACATAGAGATATCTGGAGAGGACATAGAGATATCTGGAGAGGACATAGAGATATCTGGAGAGGACATAGAGATATCTGGAGAGGACATAGAGATATCCGGAGAGGACATGGAGGTATCTGTAGATGACATAGAGGTACCTGGAAAGGACATAGAGATATCTGGAGAGGACATAGAGATATCTGGAGAGGACATAGAGATATCTGGAGAGGACATAGAGATATCTGGAGAGGACATAGAGATATCCGGAGAGGACATGGAGGTATCTGTAGATGACATAGAGGTACCTGGAAAGGACATAGAGATATCTGGAGAGGACATAGAGATATCTGGAGAGGACATAGAGATATCTGGAGAGGACATGGAGATATCTGGAGAGGACATAGAGATATCTGGAGAGGACATGGAGGTATCTCTAGATGACATAGAGGTACCTGGAAAGGACATAGAGATATCTGGAGAGGACATAGAGATATCTGGAGAGGACATAGAGATATCTGGAGAGGACATAGAGATATCTGGAGAGGACATAGAGATATCTGGAGAGGACATAGAGATATCCGGAGAGGACATGGAGGTATCTGTAGATGACATAGAGGTACCTGGAAAGGACATAGAGATATCTGGAGAGGACATAGAGATATCTGGAGAGGACATAGAGATATCTGGAGAGGACATGGAGATATCTGGAGAGGACATGGAGGTATCTGGAGAGGACATGGAGGTATCTGGAGAGGACATGGAGGTATCTGGAGAGGACATGGAGATATCTGGAGAGGACATGGAGATATCTGGAGAGGACATAAAGATATCTGGAGAGGACATGGAGATATCTGGAGAGGACATGGAGGTATCTGGAAAGGACATAGAGGTATCTGGAGAGGACATGGAGATATCTGGAGAGGACATGGAGATATCTGGAGAGGACATGGAGCTATCTGGAAAGGACATAGAGGTATCTGGAAAGGACATAGAGGTATCTGGAAAGGACATAGAGGTATCTGGAAAGGACATAGAGGTATCTGGAGAGGACATGGATGTATCTTGAGAGGACATAGAGATATCTGGAGAGGACATGGAGGTATCTGGAAAGGACATAGAGGTATCTGGAAAGGACATAGAGGTATCTGGAGAGGACATGGAGATATCTGGAAAGGACATAGAGGTATCTGGAGAGGACATGGAGGTATCTGGAAAGGACATGGAGGTATCTGGAGAGGACATGGAGGTATCTGGAGAGGACATAGAAGTATCTTGAGAGGACATGGAGGTATCTGGAGAGGACATGGAGGTATCTTGAGAGGACATAGAGGTATCTGGAGAGGACATGGAGGTATCTGGAGAGGACATAGAGGTATCTGGAGAGGACATAGAGATATCTGGAGAGGAAATAGAGGTATCTGGAGAGGACATGGAGGTATCTGGAGAGGACATGGAGGTATCTGGAGAGGACATAGAGATATCTGGAGAGGACATAGAGGTATCTGGAGAGGACATAGAAATATCTGGAGAGGACATGGAGATATCTGGAGAGGACATAGAGGTATCTGGAGAGGACATAGAGATATCTTGAGAGGAAATAGAGGTATCTGGAGAGGACATGAAGGTATCTTGAGAGGACATAGAGATATCTGGAGAGGACATGGAGGTATCTGGAGAGGACATAGAGATATCTGGAGAGGACATAGAGGTATCTGGAGAGGACATAGAGATATCTTGAGAGGAAATAGAGATATCTGGAGAGTACATGGAGGTATCTGGAGAGGACATAGAGATATCTGGAGAGGACATGGAGGGATCTTGAGAGGACATAGAGATATCTGGAGAGGACATGGAGGTATCTGGAGAGGACATAGAGATATCTGGAGAGGACATGGAGGTATCTGGAGAGGACAGAGATATCTTGAGACAAAATAGAGGTATCTGGAGAGTACATGGAGGTATCTGGAGAGGACATAGAGATATCTGGAGAGGACATAGAGATATCTGGAGAGGACATAGAGATATCTGGAGAGGAAATAGAGGTATCTGGAGAGGACATAGAGATATCTGGAGAGGACATGGAGGTATCTTGAGAGGACATAGAGATATCTGGAGAGGACATGGAGGTATCTTGAGAGGACATAGAGATATCTGGAGAGGACATAGAGATATCTGGAGAGGACATAGAGATATCTGGAGAGGACATAGAGATATCTGGAGAGGACATAGAGATATCTGGAGAGGACATAGAGATATCTGGAGAGGACATAGAGATATCTGGAGAGGATATAGAGGTATCTGGAGAGGACATAGAGATATCTGGAGAGGAAATAGAGGTATCTGGAGAGGACATAGAGATATCTGGAGAGGACATAGAGATATCTGGAGAGGACATAGAGATATCTGGAGAGGATATAGAGGTATCTGGAGAGGACATAGAGATATCTGGAGAGGAAATAGAGGTATCTGGAGAGGACATAGAGATATCTGGAGAGGACATGGAGGTATCTTGAGAGGACATAGAGATATCTGGAGAGGACATGGAGGTATCTTGAGAGGACATAGAGATATCTGGAGAGGACATAGAGATATCTGGAGAGGACATAGAGATATCTGGAGAGGACATAGAGATATCTGGAGAGGACATAGAGATATCTGGAGAGGATATAGAGGTATCTGGAGAGGACATAGAGATATCTGGAGAGGACATAGAGATATCTGGAGAGGACATAGAGATATCTGGAGAGGACATAGAGATATCTGGAGAGGACATAGAGATATCTGGAGAGGACATAGAGGTATCTGGAGAGGACAGAGATATCTTGAGACGAAATAGAGGTATCTGGAGAGTACATGGAGGTATCTGGAGAGTACATGGAGGTATCTGGAGAGGACATAGAGATATCTGGAGAGGATATAGAGGTATCTGGAGAGGACATAGAGATATCTGGAGAGGAAATAGAGGTATCTGGAGAGGACATAGAGATATCTGGAGAGGACATGGAGGTATCTTGAGAGGACATAGAGATATCTGGAGAGGACATGGAGGTATCTTGAGAGGACATAGAGATATCTGGAGAGGACATAGAGATATCTGGAGAGGACATAGAGATATCTGGAGAGGACATAGAGATATCTGGAGAGGACATAGAGATATCTGGAGAGGACATAGAGATATCTGGAGAGGACATAGAGATATCTGGAGAGGATATAGAGGTATCTGGAGAGGACATAGAGATATCTGGAGAGGAAATAGAGGTATCTGGAGAGGACATAGAGATATCTGGAGAGGACATAGAGATATCTGGAGAGGACATAGAGATATCTGGAGAGGATATAGAGGTATCTGGAGAGGACATAGAGATATCTGGAGAGGAAATAGAGGTATCTGGAGAGGACATAGAGATATCTGGAGAGGACATGGAGGTATCTTGAGAGGACATAGAGATATCTGGAGAGGACATGGAGGTATCTTGAGAGGACATAGAGATATCTGGAGAGGACATAGAGATATCTGGAGAGGACATAGAGATATCTGGAGAGGACATAGAGATATCTGGAGAGGACATAGAGATATCTGGAGAGGACATAGAGATATCTGGAGAGGACATAGAGATATCTGGAGAGGATATAGAGGTATCTGGAGAGGACATAGAGATATCTGGAGAGGACATAGAGATATCTGGAGAGGACATAGAGATATCTGGAGAGGACATAGAGATATCTGGAGAGGACATAGAGATATCTGGAGAGGATATAGAGGTATCTGGAGAGGACATAGAGATATCTGGAGAGGAAATAGAGGTATCTGGAGAGGACATAGAGATATCTGGAGAGGACATGGAGGTATCTTGAGAGGACATAGAGATATCTGGAGAGGACATGGAGGTATCTGGAGAGGACATGGAGGTATCTGGAGAGGACATAGAGATATCTGGAGAGGACATGGAGGTATCTGGAGAGGACATAGAGGTATCTGGAGAGGACATAGAGATATCTGGAGAGGACATAGAGGTATCTGGAGAGGACATAGAGATATCTGGAGAGGAAATAGAGTAGATAGCAAAATAGTGAATTTGTGTGAGTTAGCCTATGCTCTAGTGAGGGATAAAGAACAGAAAAATATTACATTTTACACAAGATGAAAGTGAAACAAATTCTGTAGAGGTGATACTGATACTCCACATGCATACAAACTCCAATCAGTATGTTTAATTAAGTCTAGATCCTCATGGAGTGCGAACAAAGGTTACAATCAATGACAACTGGAGAATAATGGTCTCATTATGATTCAAGGTTCGATGGTTATTCGTGCTGACTACGGCAGGAGGTTGTGGGTCCCCTGGAGGATGCAGTCATGCATGTTTGCCATGACAAGAGACACCCTGGAGGGTACAATCATCCATGTTTGTTATAAAAAGAGACAACCTGGAGGGTACAATCATGCATGTTTGTTATAAGAGACAACCTGGAGGGTACAATCATGCATGTTTGTTATAACAAGAGACACCCTGGATGGTACAATCACCCAAGTTTGTTATAACAAGAGACAACCTGGAGGGTACAATCATGCATGTTTGTTATAACAAGAGACACCCTGGAGGGTACAATCATCCATGTTTGTTATAACAAGAGACACCCTGGAGGGTACAATCATGCATGTTTGTTATAACAAGAGACACCCTGGAGGGTACAATCATGCATGTTTGTTATAACAAGAGACACCCTGGATGGTACAATCATCCATATTTGTTATAACAAGAGACACCCTGGAGGGTACAATCACACAAGTTTGTTATAACAAGAGACACCCTGGATGGTACAATCACACAAGTTTGTTATAACAAGAGACACCCTGGATGGTACAATCATCCATGTTTGTTATAACAAGAGACACCCTGGATGGTACAATCACACAAGTTTGTTATAACAAGAGACACCCTGGATGGTACAATCACACAAGTTTGTTATAACAAGAGACAACCTGGAGGGTACAATCACACAAGTTTGTTATAACAAGAGACACCCTGGATGGTACAATCACCCATGTTTGTTATAACAAGAGACACCCTGGATGGTGCAAACACACAAGTTTGTTATAACAAGAGACACCCTGGAGGGTACAATCATCCATGTTTGTTATAACAAGAGACACTCTGGAGGGTACAATCACCCATGTTTGTTATAACAAGAGACACCCTGGAGGGTACAATCATTCAAGTTTGTTATAACAAGCGACACCCTGGAGGGTACAATCATCCATGTTTGTTATAACAAGAGACAACCTGGAGGGTACAATCATGCATGTTTGTTATAACAAGAGACACCCTGGAGGGTACAATCATGCATGTTTGTTATAACAAGAGACACCCTGGATGGTACAATCACCCAAGTTTGTTATAACAAGAGACAACCTGGAGGGTACAATCATGCATGTTTGTTATAACAAGAGACACCCTGGAGGGTACAATCATGCATGTTTGTTATAACAAGAGACACCCTGGAGGGTACAATCATGCATGTTTGTTATAACAAGAGACACCCTGGAGGGTACAATCATGCATGTTTGTTATAACAAGAGACACCCTGGATTGTACAATCATCCATGTTTGTTATAACAAGAGACACCCTGGAGGGTACAATCACACAAGTTTGTTATAACAAGAGACACCCTGGATGGTACAATCACACAAGTTTGTTATAACAAGAGACACCATGGATGGTACAATCATCTATGTTTGTTATAACAAGAGACACCCTGGATGGTACAATCACACAAGTTTGTTATAACAAGAGACACCCTGGATGGTACAATCACACAAGTTTGTTATAACAAGAGACAACCTGGAGGGTACAATCATCCATGTTTGTTATAACAAGAGACATCCTGGAGGGTAC
This sequence comes from Cepaea hortensis, assembly GCA_963921405.1. NCBI lineage: Eukaryota > Metazoa > Mollusca > Gastropoda > Stylommatophora > Helicidae > Cepaea > Cepaea hortensis. The sequence goes on from OY992878.1 coordinate 166,173,781, forward strand.
AATCATCCATGTTTGTTATAACAAGAGACATCCTGGAGGGTACAATCATCCATGTTTGTTATAACAAGAGACAACCTGGAGGGTACAATCATCCATGTTTGTTATAACAAGAGACACCCCAGAGGGTACAATCACCCATGTTTGTTATAACAAGAGACACCCTGGAGGGTACAATCATCCATGTTTGTTTTAACAAGAGACACTCTGGAGGGTACAATCATCCATGTTTGTTATAACAAGAGACATCCTGGAGGGTACAATCATCCATATTTGTTATATAACAAGAGACACCCTGGATGGTACAATCACACAAGTTTGTTATATAAGAGACACCCTGGAGGGTACAATCATCCATGTTTGTTATAACAAGAGACACCCTGGATGGTACAATCACCCAAGTTTGTTATAACAAGAGACACCCTGGAGGGTACAATCATCCATGTTTGTTATAACAAGAGACATCCTGGAGGGTACAATCATCCATGTTTGTTATAACAAGAGACATCCTGGAGGGTACAATCATCCATGTTTGTTATAACAAGAGACACCCTGGACAGTACAATCACACAAGTTTGTTATAACAAGAGACACCCTGGAGGGTACAATCATCCATGTTTGTTATAACAAGAGACACCCTGGATGGTACAATCACACAAGTTTGTTATAACAAGAGACACCCTGGAGGGTACAATCACACAAGTTTGTTATAACAAGAGACACCCTGGATGGTACAATCACACAAGTTTGTTATAACAAGAGACACTCTGGAGGGTACAATCACCCATGTTTGTTATAACAAGAGACACCCTGGAGGGTACAATCATCCATGTTTGTTATAACAAGAGACACCCTGGATGGTACAATCACCCAAGTTTGTTATAACAAGAGACACCCTGGATGGTACAATCACACAAGTTTGTTATAACAAAAGACGCCCTGGAGGGTACAATCATCCATGTTTGTTATAACAAGAGACACCCCAGAGGGTACAATCATTCAAACTTGTTATGACAAGATGATACTTACGTGTGGTACTGTGCTTGCAGGAAGCTAAACTCTTCCTTGATGCGATCACATGACTCAGCCACTGTAAACTTGAACGGCTGACCTGGCTGAGGCCCCTGTCCAAACATAAACAAGATTTATAGCAATGTCACACGGCCAGATGTTTCAGGCAAGGAATCTGTCCCACTCAAGCAACCCTACAAGCTGGCCAGATGTCACCAGAAAGGTCATGTCATGGGAATCTGTCCCACTCAAACATCCCTACAAGCTGGCCACATGTCACCAGAAAGATCACAGTAATCTGTCCCACTCCAGCAACCCTACAAGATTGGCCAGATGTTATTAAAAACTAAAGATCAGGAAAAGTGTGCCACTCAAGCAACCCTAAGAAACAAACTGGGAGGGATGGCTGAAGACCCCGAGTATGTTGTACGTATTTATGCATAACCCATGCTGAACAACAGACATGGCAAAAAAGTGTCTAAGACGGGTCGTTCTTTAACTAAACTGATAGGTGTACACTACATTGATAGGTATACACTAAACTGACAGGTATACAGTGAACTGACAGGTATACAGTAAACTGACAGGTATACACTAAACAGACAGGTATATAGTAAAGGTTTCTTTTGCAGCTTCAAAACGTATTGGGTATGTGGTGTTCACCAAAACTTGTGATAAGCCAGTCAATGCTCAATAGGTGATGTGTTCTTTCACTTTTACTGCCCTCAACATTTCCCCCTACCACTTTAGACTGGGTCCACCTGAACATCTCCTGGTACCACTTTAGACTGGGTCCACCTGAACATCTCCTGGTACCACTTTAGACTGGGTCCACTAGAACATCTCCTGGTACAACTTTAGACTGGGTCCACCTGAACATCTCCTGGTACAACTTTAGGCTGGGTCCATCTGAACATCTCCTGGTACAACTTTAGGCTGGGTCCACCTGAACATCACCTGGTACCACTTTAGACTGGGTCCACTTGAACATTTCCTGGTACCACTTTAGACTGGGTCCATCTGAACATCTCCTGGTACCACTTTAGACTGGGTCCACCTGAACATCTCCTGGTACCACTTTAGACTGGGTCCACCTGAACATTTCCTTGTACCACTTTAGACTGGGTCCACCTGAACATCTCCTGGTACCACTTTAGACTGGGTCCACCTGAACATTTCCTGGTATCATTTAAGGCTGGGTCCACCTGAACATCTCCTGGTACCACTTTAGACTGGGTCCACCTGAACATCTCCTGGTACCACTTTAGACTGGGTCCACCTGAACATTTCCTGGTATCATTTAAGGCTGGGTCCACCTGAACATTTCCTGGTACATCTTTAGACTGGTTCCACCTGAACATTTCATGGTATCATTTAAGGCTGGGTCCACCTGAACATTTCCTGATATCATTTAAGGCTGGGTCCACCTGAAGATTTCCTGGTATCATTTAAGGCTGGGTCCACCTGAACATTTCCTGGTATCATTTAAGGCTGGGTCCACCTGAACATTTCCTGGTACAACTTTAGACTGGGTCCACCTGACCATCTCCTGGTACCACTTTAGACTGGGTCCACCTGAACATTTCCTGGTATCATTTAAGGCTGGGTCCACATGAACATTTCCTGGTACAACTTTAGACTGGTTCCACCTGAACATCTCCTGGTACCACTTTAGACTGGGTCCGCCTGAACATTTCCTGGTATCATTTAAGGCTGGGTCCACCTGAACATTTCCTGGTATCATTTAAGGCTGGGTCCACCTGAACATTTCCTGGTATCATTTAAGGCTGGTTCCAGCTGATCATTTCCTGGTATCACTTTAGACCGGGTCCACATGAACATTTCCTGGTACCACTTTAGACCGGGTCCACCTGATCATTTCCTGGTATCACTTTAGACTGGGTCCACCTGAACATTTTCTGGTACAAATTTAGGCTGGGTCCACCTGAACATTTCCTGGTATCACTTTAGGCTGGGTCCACCTGAACATTTCCTCGTATCACTTTAGGCTGGGTCCACCTGATCATTTCCTAGTATTACTTTAGACTGGGTCCACCTGAACATTTCCTGGTATCACTTTAGGCTGGGTCCACCTGAACATTTCCTCATATCACTTTAGGCTGGGTCCACCTGAACATTTCCTGGTACCACTTTAGACCGGGTCCACCTGATCATTTCCTGGTATCACTTTAGACCGGGTCCACCTGAAAATTTCCTGGTATCACTTTAGGCTGGGTCCACCTGAACATTTCCTCATATCACTTTAGGCTGGGTCCACCTGAACATTTCCTCCTACCACTTTAGACTCGGTCCACCTGAACATTTCCTGGTACCACTTTAGGCTGGGTCCACCTGAACATTTCCTCGTATCACTTTAGGCTGGGTCCACCTGCAAGCCTTGGTTAAGTTTGAAAAAAAAAAAAAACAATCCGGCCATGATAGACTGTAGGACTACCAGGTTGGCAGAGATGCAGTCGAGTGCATGCGCTACCACAGCTACAAACATGCTCCGTGTATTTTATGATTACACATCGAATGTGTAAAGTACATGATTTCCAATCACATGCCGAATGTGTAAAATATATGCCCTCTATTCAATGTTGGGCATCATTTGGCTATTTCCAATCACACACCAACTATGTAGGCATGCGCCAGGAATGTACATCTACTAAACTCTACTCCCTCACTGCGGCCTTGAAGGGCTAAACCTGATAAAGAAGGGGATATGAGCCAGTGGATCGGGTTCCCAGGGGACAGAGAACAATGGCCACGATGTGCTGACAAAAAACAACTCAGCTTGCTTCTGTGGCGGAAGCGGCAGGCACTTCTGAAAGCTCCACCCAAAGGAGATATAATGTGCTTTTATTTGCCAATACCATTGAATAAAATCATCACGTGTTTGTTAGCCTTGCAGATAGCCATGTCTGGTGGGCTTTGAAGGGGAAAAAGAACAGAGATAAAAATATGAAAAAAAAAATTGTGTTTGAGCAATAATATCAATGCTCCCCCCTCCCTCCCTCCCTCCCTCCTTATGTACACATTTTTCTCCAAGTTTAACATTTTTATGAGACTGCTCATGACAATTGTCAGTGTATGTGTGTGAGTAAAGTGTGGGAGTTTGTTCATACTAGTTTCAATCCTAACGTGAGACATTTTTTATGTGTCTAGATGTGAGGAGGTCTGAGTGTGTGTGGAGGATGTGTGTGAGTGTGGGGATATATGTGGGTGGGGGATCTGTGGGTGGGGGTATGCGTTTGGATGGGTTGGGGTGTGTGGGTTTTTGTGGGTAGTGATATTTGTGGGTGTTGGTGGGGTGTGTGGATGGATGTGTGGGGGTGAAAGTAGGGGTGGGAATGGGTGTGGGGGATGTGTGTATGGGTGGAGGATATGTGTATGGGACGGGTGTGGGGTGAGTGTGTTTATGTGGGTGGAGATGTGTGGGTGGTTTGAGGAAGTATGTGTGGGTGGCGGGGTTGTGTGGGTAGGGGATTGTGTTGGGTGGATTGGGGATGCAAGGGCGGGTGGGGAGAAGTGTATGGTGTGTGGGTTTGAGATATGTGTGCGGTGTGTTGGTGGGGGATGTGTGCATGGTGTGTGGGTGGGGGTGTGGTGGTATGGGTGAGGATATGTGTGTGGGTGGGGGATAGTGTGTGGTGTGGGGGATGTGTGTGATGGGTACGGGGAATGTGTGTATGGGTGGGGTATATGTGTGGGTGAGTAGGGGATGTGTGGTGGTTGGGGAAAGTATGTGGGCGTGTGTGGGTGGGAGATGTGTGCGTGGATGGGGAATGTGAGGGTGGGGTGTGTGAGTGGCTTAGGGATGTGTAGGTGGGTGAGGGATGTGTATGTGTCGGGGTGGGATGCGTGAGTGGGTGGAGGATGTGTGTGGGTAGGGGTATTGTGATCGAGAGATGTTTGGTTGGGGGTGGGTGGGTGGGGGTGTGTGGGTGCATAGTGGAGGATGTGTGCGTGAGTGAGTGTGTGTTGGTGGACGGGTAGGGAATGCGTGTGTGGATGGGGAGAGGTGTGTGGTGTGTTGGTTAGGGATATTGTGTGGGTGAGGTATGTGTGTGTGGATGGGGGATTTTTGTGGTGTGTGGGTGAGGGTATGTGGGGTGGATGGGTAAGGGTATCTGTGTGGGTGTGGGTGGGAATATTGTGTGGTATGTGGGTGGGGGATATGTGTGTGGTGTGTAGGTGGGGATGTGTAGTGGTATGTGGGTGTGGGATGTGTTGGTGAGGGATATGTGTGTGTGTGGTGCATGGTAGGGGATGTATGTGATGTGCGGGTGGGGGATTGTGTAGTAGGGGATTGTGTTAAGGCATGTATGGGTGGGTGGAGGATGTATGTGTGGGTGGTGGGGTGTGTGTGTGAGTGGATTGGGGATGTATGGGTGGTTAGGGAGATGTGTGTGTGTGTGTGGGGGGGGGGGGGGTAGGGAGATGCCAGTTGGTGGGGATGTGTATGTATGGTTTGGGGATGTGTGAGTGGATGTGCGATGTGTGGGTTGGTGGGGGATTGTGTGCGTGGGTGGGAAATATGGGGTCAATGGAGATGTGGCTGGGGGATGGGTGGTTTGAGGTGTGGATGGGGAGAGGATGTGTGGGTTAGGATGTGTATGTGGGTGGGCGTGGGATATGTGGGTTGGTGGGGGAATGTTTGTGGGTGGCGAGTGAGTTTTGGTTGGGGGAACATGTGAGGGGAGTGTGGGTGGTGGATGGGTCGGTTGGTGGGGGTATGTATGTGTCCCTTGGTGTGCGTGTGTGTGGGTAGGTGGAGGTGTGTGTGGGTGGGGTGATGTATGGATAGGTGGGAGATGGGCCTCATAACATGGTAATTAGCCTTGTTTATGTTTACAACATTCATTTCACAATGTTTATTTTTCTTCCTATGTAAATGTATAATGCTCTTGATGAACGAAAGACGAGTGATTGGAAGGGCAGAATGTAAGACGGGCCTGCGCGCCAAATTTGTGACCCTAATAAAGTTGAGTTGATTTGATTTGATCTCTCTCTCTCTCTCTCTCTCTCTCTCTCTCTCTCTCTCTCTCTCTCTCTCTCTCTCTCTCTCTCTCTCTTCTTCGTTTGCTCGCTTTGAATTCAAGCGTAGTCCATACAAGTTCTACTAATCCTAGTGCACTGGACTGATGTTTGCGTGTGGATTCGCTGTCCCTATTAACAGTGTCCATCACTCTAAGGCGAACCCACTCCGACTTCAGTGGTGCCTACAGAACCATGAATACAACCATCTCTCACGACTACGGGACAGCTAACTGTGATATAGATGTGTCGACCACTGACTGAATTAGAATATATATGAGAAAACAAAACAAAACAAAACATATGTAAAACAAAGTTAGAGAAAGTTAGTTACGAGCGGCTGGCCGAGTGGCTAGACCGCCGGACTCTACTTCGGGAGACCCGGGTTCGATCCCTCGGTAAGGTGTGGGATTTTGTTTCTGTCGGGGGCAAAAAGAAAATCCTAACCTGCACAGTTCGCGGCGACTGCACTAGCCAGGCGGCCTTTATTCCTCAGGCTCAAAGACCCCTCTGCCATACACCGCAAGGTACTATATTGGCAGTAAATGACTGCACTAGCCAGGCGGCCTTAATTCCTCAGGCTCAAAGACCCCTCTGCCATACACCGCAAGGTACTATATTGGCAGTAAATGACTGCACTAGCCAGGCGGCCTTAATTCCTCAGGCTCAAAGACCCCTCCGCCATACACCGCAAGGTACTATATTGGCAGTAAATGACTGCACTAGCCAGGCGGCCTTAATTCCTCAGGCTCAAAGACCCCTCTGCCATACACCGCAAGGTACTATATTGGCAGTAAATGACTGCACTAGCCAGGCGGCCTTAATTCCTCAGGCTCAAAGACCCCTCTGCCATACACCGCAAGGTACTATATTGGCAGTAAATGACTGCACTAGCCAGGCGGCCTTAATTCCTCAGGCTCAAAGACCCCTCTGCCATACACCGCAAGGTACTATATTGGCAGTAAATGACAGATGACAGAGACTTACAGAGGCAATATATTAAAAGTGAGAATATGATAAATGGAGAAGAGAAACAGTCGATGATCTAATGAGACAAAGTGATAAAGTTAGAGACAATGAAATAAAGAAAGAAAAGTACGTGGAAAGAAAGAAAGAAAGAAAGAAAGAAAGAAAGAAAGAAAGAAAGAAAGAAAGAGGGAGGGAGAGAAAGAAAGAAAGAAAAAGAGGGAGGGAGAGAAAGAAAAAGAAAGAAAGAAAGAAAAAGAGGTATGTCGAAAATAACATACACAGTGAATTAATAAATGCACGACGACCCAATATACATGTAGATTCGACATTAGTCAACCAATAAAGTCAGTCAGCCGGAGAAACTCATGCTCAAACTTCCCGTTACAGCTGAACCATAACCAGTATATCAACAGCTCGACTTTGTGATAACGCCATCCGCCTGCATATGCAGATCTGCCCATCACTGGCTGTCTTTGAGGCCCACTCTAGCTGGCCCAGCCGATCGACCTGCTGCCACGAGAGTAGGGGCTTCACGGCAGCCAAGAACAGGAGCGCTTCGCCGAGGGCTTCAACTAGCGGCGTGTAGTGGCTAAATGTGTGTCTAATGGCTTTGTTTACTGTCTCTGCGTACATCATTCCCTATTTCGCGTAGAACACTACAAGCCAGTATGATAGCGTAATATGGAAAGCCGGGTGATCATTTCAGACAGATGAATTTTGAGCAACTCAAGAGGTCTAACACGGTAATACAGAAAGTTAGCTAGTCTGATATTCACAATGCGATTTAAAAGGCGATTCAGGGAAGAAAAACATATTAGAGTGCACTTATCGGGAGAAAAATACTCCTGTACCAAGCAACTCACTACACGTGTTTATAGACTGTTTATATCAGAAAACACTTTTAAACTGTCTTTACCGCTACAGACCCTGACATTTGTTACCTTTGCCCTGTCGTAGCTACTAAGTGTTTATAGATTATATGAGAAAAGACTTAAACATTACTGCAACAGATCGACATTTGCTACCTCTTCCATGTCGTTGTTACTTAGTGTTTACACGCTGTTTAATGAGAAAACAATTTAAAACTGTTTTTACTGCTACAGACATTTGTTATCTCTGCCCTGTCGTTGTTACTAAGTGTTTATAGACTGTATATGATAAAACACTTTTAAACTGTCTTTACTGCTACAAACCCTGGTATTTGTAATTTTTGCCCTGTCATGGTTACTAATGTGCATGTTAATGTCACATTTGTTACTTTAACCGCTTGAATTTCACAGTTGTTATTATTACCCCCCCCCCCCCCCCCCACCTTCCCGACCTAGATTGGTATTATTATAACATAATAGTTGCCGGTCACTGAAAAGGTTAAAGCTGATGGCACTGGATTCCAATTGTCATTTCCAAAGACGCCATTTGTGTAGGTTGTATAGCTTTGTCGAGCCAATGGGGGAAGGAGAGGGGCAATAGTTTGGGTTACAAGAATAAATACTAGCTTAACATGGTAAGATAGTGGATCTATCTGGGTGTAGGGTTCAGGATTTTGGTTGCCGGGTTGGAATAAGGTGGACAGGATTATGGAATGAACCACTCACTAGCAAAGAACTAGATGATCAAAGGAGTAAAATGGAACAGTGGTAGAACATACACTAGAAGGAGTAGCTATGATACAGTTATGTTGAAGAAATCTGGTAAACCGTGAAACATACAACAACTATAATGACGACAGAAGAAGAAGAAGATATCAGAGAACCTGAGACTTCGTCCCAGCCAGTACGCCTGTGACGTGCTGAATCATGCATGACCTGGTGACATGGTAATCTGCCTGCCTGTCTGTAGACGTGAGCATGAAGTTTGGCACAGGTATAGCACACCCCACTGGCTCCTGGACCTGGCCAGTGGAAGGAGAGTTCTGCAATTCCTCCATGGAGATGGTACTTTGGCCGGGGTCGGGAGACAAGTTTCTACACCAACCTCACTATGACAGGTCACCGATCATGGATGCAATTCCTCCATGGAGATGGTACTTTGGCCAGGGTCGGGAGACAAGTTTCTACACCAACCTCACTATGACAGGTCATCGATCATGGATGCAATTCCTCCATGGAGATGGTACTTTGGCCAGGGTCGGGAGACAAGTTTCTACACCAAGCTCACTATGACAGGTCACCGATCATGGATGCCAGCCCTTGTCAGGGCTTAGACGACCTGCATGCTGATGCATCCGACGTCAAGAGTTAAAACTCTGTTCCAGATGATTAACAACCAACCAATCAACCAACCAAGTTACAACCAAGCACATAGTGTGGCAGAACACCCACTGATATACTGCAATAGAGTGCGTGGCTTGGGGCAGGGTAAACAATTCCCTTTCACGGCGGTTTTCCCTCTCAGCCAAGTTTACACGACTGGGCCGGGTTTAGGTCTGGCTTCAAGCAGACAAAACCTCCACTCCACTGAGTACTGAACCCAAACGGCTGTGCTACGGTCCTAGTAAGCGAGTGCCCAAATCAGAACGCACTTTTCTATTGGTGACAAAATGATTAAACTATAGCTCTTAGATAGTGGACACAGATAACTGAACACGTGAACAAGATGCTAATACACATGGCTTGTGTTATATGTAACATACAACCGATATCTACTATACTATACTATTGTTATATATAACACACAATGATGTCTTTAACATAACTATACTATTGTATGAAATTATATAGTATACAACGGTGTCTACAACATTAATATAGAATTGTTATATATAATCGACAATACTAACTACTATACTATTGTTATACAATAAAATACAACCATAAAGACAATACAACAGTCAATACTATAGTATCGTATGCTATTGTTATACAACAGTAACATACAACCATAAGGCAATACTACAATATAGTAATAGTAATAGTATACTATTGTTATACACAAAAATACAACCGTAACGACAATAATAAAAGTTAATAGTAATACTACACTATTATTATACATATTATATAACATACAACAATTATTGCCACTCACCGGATGGCGGTTAGGGTACATGTCGCGCCCTGTTTCTGCGAGCTGCCCAACGCGTCTCAGTCCAGAAAAGCTACACGTCGACGATTCAATAACGACTACAGAAAACCTGGTGCGTCTTCATGGAAGACAAGACAAAGCCACTTCTACAGCTGGATCCTCATCGTTTCTTTCATACAAACCGACCTCACAAGAATGAAGGAAACACTGCCTCCCGCCAAGAAATCTCACATAAACGCCAATGGTGACTCACTAGGTTGTCATTACTCCGAACTGTATAAGGAAATAAATATATCCAGCAATAAAGAATTTACATCACATTAGAATGCACTGATAGAATATACTCCTTTATTTCCGAAATACACAACGATTACAGCTTTTGAGCTAAAATTGGGGGGAGAATTATCCGGGATGATAACGGGCGCCTCAACCACCCATCTTGTGCAGCTTACATGCCACACAACACTCCACGGCTCTCCAACAATGGAGAGCTCTGTCAGCTCATCTCCGCGCTGATTGGCTGCAAGTTGTGTAGATTACACCACGTGGAATCATTATTTATGTGCGAGGATGGACCAATCAAATTGCGTTAACATTGGGAATACAAGATATCTTGTCAAGCAAGGATTATTGACAGCTGTCAGGTATGTTTAGCCTCGCCCATACTGTGACTGAAATATGGGATATGGAGTGGGTTAAATTTGAAACAGACAGAGTAATTTGATCACTTTCAAACTGACTCATTAAAAAATGATAGCAAATAGTTTTGACATTAAAAATGGGAGAGAGGTTGAGAAACAAAGTCACAGATAATAATTCTGAAGACAGGAAACCTTAAATAAACCGGAGACAGAAAAATATTTAAGAGGTGAGGTTCTCCAAAAACTCCATATGTAAACGGTGTGAAGGATATATCAGTTGATATTACATGACTTCATAGACAACTATATTGAAATACTGAACACACTCGTGTTGGTACGCGGTAATGTAAGTGTGTGCAATAAACACACGAAACAAGCTGGGGCTGCTGGAAATTGAATATGTAACTGATCAAACAGATTAACGTATAATTTCTGGAAGTGGTTGACTGGCACGGCCGATCACGCCCCACAAGTTAGAATGTCTAAAGAGTCTGTAAAGCAGATATATAACAATGCTGGCGAACTTGTTCCTATAGTCAGACGCTGTTGTAAACGTGTTGGCTGCAGGTTTAAATCCCTTTTTGGGTGAAACTTTCAATTGCGTATTGTTTAGTGTGTCCTCTGATTTGTAATTTTTTAATGAGTTTCTGTGAGAGTCGATGAATACCTGCTAAATTATTTCCACAAAGTCTGGTGTCCCATGGTCATAAATATGATATTTTCCTCACATCTTCCTCTCCCCTCCTCTCTCTCTCTCTCTCTCTCTCTCTCTCTCTCTCTCTCTCTCTCTCTCTCTCGCTCTCTCTCTGTCTTGCTCTCTCTCTTTCCCTCTTCTCTCTCTCTCTCTCTCTCTCTCTCTCTTGCTTTCTCTCTTTCCCTCTTTTCTCTCTCTCTCTCTCTCTCTGTCTGTCTTGCTTTCTCTCTTTCCCTCTTCTCTCTCTCTCTCTCTCTCTCTCTCTCTCTCTCTCTCTCTCTTGCTTTCTCTCTTTCCCTCTTCTCTCTCTCTCTCTCTGTCTGTCTTGCTTTCTCTCTTTCCCTCTTCTCTCTCTCTCTCTCTCTCTCTCTCTCTCTCTCTCTCTCTCTCTCTCTCTCTCTCTCTGTCTTGCTTTCTCTCTTTCCCTCTTCTCTCTCTCTGTCTGTCTTGCTTTCTCTCTTTCCCTCTTCTCTCTCTCTCTCTCTCTCTCTCTCTCTCTCTCTCTCTCTCTCTCTCTCTCTCTCTCTCTCTCTCTTGCTTATATGTGAGCGCTCATCTATGATCTTCTATATAAACAATATAACATAACACAAAGTAATGCACTTTTACAGAATAGAATTACGAAAAATACAGGTCTTTGCGACCACTAGCCTTCATCGGCAATCAAATACATGCACGAAACACAGCATATAGTACAGGAGAAGATCCTCTGGTGACTATATTATGGCATAAGGACGGGATGAGAAGAATAAAAAGATGAACAAAAATGCACTGAAGAGAAAATGAAAATATTAAAGAAACTATTTTTTTTTTTATGTGGCTACTTATCTCAGAGTTCGAGGTTGTGCTGCTACCACGCACTCTGAGATACTGTCACTGTTATTGACTGCCAATATAGTACTTTGCGGTGTATGGCAGGGGGTCTTTGAGTCTGAGGAATTAAGGCCGCCTGGCTAGTGCAGTCGCCGCGAACTGGGCAGGTTAGGATTTTCTTTTTGCCCCCGACAGAAAAAAATCCCACACCTTACAGAGGGATCGAACCCGGATTTCTGAGAGTCCGGCGGTCTAGCCACTCGGCCAGCCGCTCCTCACTCTGAGATAAGTAGCAAATTTTTTTTTTCACTTTTGATTGATTGATTGATTGATTGATTGATTGATTGATTGATTGATTGATTGAAAGTGGGATCATTGTCACCGCACTGTCAAACGATCCCTCAGTAATCCGATGTGCAATAAGTTACATAGAGAGATTCTCAAATCATTGCAAGGAACTCCGTAGCTCCAGTGAGGTTCTCAAGAGTTATTAATTTAAGTAGTTTAGTAGTAGTAGTAGTAGTAGTAGTAGTAGTAGTAGTAGTAGTAGTAGTAGTAGTAGTAGTAGTAGTAGTAGCAGCAGCAGCAGTAGCGGTAGTAGTAGTAGTAGTCGTAGTAGTAGTAGTAGTAGTAGTAGTAGTAGTAGTAGTAGTAGTAGTAGTAGTAGTAGTAGTAGTAGTAGTTGTAGTAGTAGTAGTAGTAGTAGTAGTAGTAGTAGTAGTAGTAGTAGTAGTAGTAGTAGTAGTAGTAGTTGTAGTAGTAGTAGTAGTAGTAGTAGTAGTAGTAGTAGTAGTAGTAGTAGTAGTAGTAGTAGTGGTGGTGGTGGTGGTGGTGGTGGTGGCGATGGTGGTAGTGGTGGTGATGATGGTGGTAGAAGCAGAGGTTGCTGTTGTAGCTGTAGTAATAGCAGAAATCAAGCATTTAACAAAGTAAACGTGAGTAGTCTAACCCCAAGAAGGGGCTGTTACTGACAACAGACATGTACATGAAACAACCACGCCGCGCATGACTGTAACATCTAGACAGCAAATCCTCTCATACCAATAAATAACTGAGCCGCAGAAAAAAATTAGTGAGCAAACAGAAAACCAACACAAAAGATACACGTATGATAGCGAGGTGTCATGTGTGGAAAGATCCTATCGCTACCAGAAAACCTGAGGTTTTAATGAAACATGATCGCCTCAATCTGCCACGCCAGTAACAGGCGGCAGAAAACAATTATTTAGTCAGTTTCACGTGAGTATTGTCCCGGTGTTTGTTCTACTAACTCTCATATCCACCATGCTTTAACCTTTAACCCTTAAGCTTTCAACCTTCGACCTTTAACCTAGGATAAGTCAGAATTATTTCTCCGCCATCTGGACAGGCCCAGCAGATAGGCTTAATCTCGTATCAGTTCCTTTGTAGAGTTCACGTAACCCTCCACCCTATCTCCACTCCTTTGAAAGAGTTCACGCAACCCTCCACCTCATCTCCACTCCTGTGATATACTTCACGCAACCCTCCACCTCATCTCCACTTCTTTGATAGAGTTCACGCAACCCTCCACCTCATCCCCAACCACAACAAACACCCACGCCAAATTATAAACGTGGCATGTCCTATGCAGGAAGCTCCGATCAACCCTAGCTTGATTTACTAAGCAATTGTACGATCAGTGGTTTGCCATTAAATGTCCAATATCTTGGGTCATTAATTACCAACATTGGTGACACAATGAAGGGGGTTAAAAGACGATTATCTATTGCTCTTCAAAGACTAAAACAACTGAATAAATTATGGAGTGGGACAGACAGAACTACAAAACCGGGAAGGTTAACCCGGTCAACAAATGCCCGCAGAAGTGGGATGTGTCGGCCTAACGGCGCAAGAAAGCAGCTATGCTGTAAACAGGCACAACGCAATTCCGTCCGAAAAAAAAACTCTGGATGAACGCAGAAGAAGAAGAAGAAGAAGAAGAAGAAGAAGAAGAAGAAGAAGAAGAAGAAGAAGAAGAAGAAGAAGAACTACAAAAAATATATTTTTAAAAGCAAGAATCTTTCCCATTGCAACATAAGCCTGTGAGACCTGGAAACTTACTAAACAAGCTAAACAGCTCATAAATGCCTTTGAATATAAATATTATAGACGAGTTCTAAGAATATCTTGGGTACAGAAAAGAACAAATGAATGCATACAACAAGAGCTGAATATTGAAGAAGGTTGGCTACTAAAGGCGATAAAACAAAGACAATTGAAATATTTTGGTCACTTGAAACATCATGAAAGGTTGGATGGGACATTGATTGAGGGTTATGCGCCCGGGAAGAGAGAAAGAGGAAGGCCAAAGAAAAGATGAGTGTAGGATGTGGCAGATGATCTCCAGATGGGGTATCGGACGCGGGACATCTTGCTTATGATTAAGAAGTGTTCCGGAAAGTTGTTATGGGAGCGAAGTTCTGCAAAGGACATGCTACTGAATGAATGAATGAGTGAATGAATGAATGAATGAGTGAATGAATGAAAGAGTTTGCCATTGCTTTCTGAACAAGCTGTCAACGATGAAGTCCAACTGACCCGTGTAGGGATTTAAGCCTCTACTCCGCCTTCAGCGTATCGGAAGTGTAAGCGCAAGAGTTTAAAACCCGCGACTACGCTCAATTTCTTATTTTGTTTTTTATGTTTTTTTGTTTACAATTCAAACTAGCACCCCTTTCTTACTGCCTCTACTCCAACTACCACCAAACGCCTACGCCAATTTAATTATCGAAAATAGCAGATTACTGATTGAATGGCCGGTGAATATCTAGCAATGAAGCACTGTCAGACATGACAGAAGTAAAGTGGTGTCTCGGTGGCTGTCATTGGTGGCGCTGTGTATCCCAGACATTGATAGAACACAAATTTCTGGAGCTGTGGCTCTGCCGGGGAAAGATAAATATTAGGCAACAAAATGTTTGCACTGGCGCCGATGAACTAATATTGACCGTGCTGTCACTAAAGATTGAGTCAACACCGGCATATCACGGACAGATCGCGTTTGGTTGTAAGTCTGAAGGGGTCGGTCAACAGAAGCGACAAACACAGCTATTATCTCAACCAACAGCATAGTCAACAGCACGCGCGATTGTCTAAACAGCCGACAGCATTGATTGGAGCTGCATTCACGGGTCTGTATTACTAGAAACGCTTTGAATACGTAAAATCTATTAAAAGATCAGCTTTCCGTCATTGCTTTATGTAAATTAGAAGGGGTCGGGTTAAGAAACAATAAAAAAAACAAAAAACAGACGTGATGTCCGACATTGGATCGAAAAATGACGTGGATTCTGTTCTATAAAGTTGAGTTATGATGTGCACCCTGTTCACGTAAACGAGTTATAAGATGTTATATAGTGAGCGGGTTGGTGTTGCGGTTATAACGTTACATTAACAATAGTGCGAGTGTGACCGATACGGGTTCGATGCCAACTCTCGACGTTCGCTAAATGAGGGACATATTCACCACCTTAATTCATTTGATTTGAGTCAAGAACCGACGTTACAGCACTCGGGACGATCCCATACGTTTTCCGTCCTCATCTTCAACAACCTGCGAAGAGTCCCAAAAATAATGGTACCCGTTATTTTCTGATTATGTATCTGTATGACCTTTCCTCGGAGTGCTGATTGTCGGTTAGATCCCTTGATCACTCCTTGCTGCTCCATCCTCTCCAAACTGGGGTGAATTATCTGTGTATCTACGCTTTACACATGGCCCAAAAGCGCACTGAATGCATCGGCCTTACGATAAGGTCGATCCTTATCATGCCCCAATACACTACCAAACGGTGCCGACCCAGCCAATATGTCCGCATGCTCGTTCCCCAGCACACCAGCACGTCCTGGGGAACAGACTCAACTGGTCACCGCGCACTTTAGACCTGCGTAATGTGATGGTCCCCACACTTGACATGCCCACACCGGGCTCCTGCTGTGGGGGGGGGGGGGGGCTTGTCTATTGAGCTAAGATATGATACACTGTCTAGACTTCTCTCTGTGTGTGTAGATATGATACACTGTCTAGACTTATATGTGTGTGTGCAGATATGATACACTGTCTAGACTTCTCTCTGTGTGTGTGTGTGTGTAGATATGATACACTGTCTAGACTTATATGTGTGTGTAGATATGAAACACAGTCTAGACTTATATGTGTGTGTGTAGATATGATACACTGTCTAGACTTATATGTGTGTAGATATGATATACTGTCTAGACTTATGTGTGTGTGTACATATGATACACTGTCTAGACTTCTCTGTGTGTGTAGATATGATACACTGTCTAGACTTATATATGTGTGTGTAGATATGATACACTGTGTAGACATATATGTGTGTGTGTAGATATGATACACTGTCTAGACATATGTGTGTGTAGATATTATACACTGTCTAGACTTATATATGTGTGTGTAGATATGATACACTGTCTAGACATATATATGTGTGTAGATATGATACACTGTCTAGACATATATATGTGTGTAGATATGATACACTGTCTAGACATATATGTGCGTGTAGATATGATACACTGTCTAGACTTCTCTATGTATGTTTAGATATGATACACTGTCTAGGCTTATATGTGTGTGTGTAGATATGATACACTGTCTAGAATTATATGTGTGTGTAGATATGATATACTGTCTAGACTTATGTGGGTTTGTGTAGATATGATACACTGTCTAGACTTCTCTGTGTGTGTGTAGATATGATACACTGTCTAGACTTATATATGTGTGTAGATATGATACACTGTCTAGACTTATATGTGTGTGTAGATATGATACACTGTCTAGACTCTATATGTTTGTAGATACGATACACTGTCTAGACATATATGTGTGTGTAGATATGATACACTGTCTATACTTCTCTATGTGTGTGTAGATATGATACACTGTCTAGACTTATATGTGTGTGTAGATATGATACACTTTCTAGACCTATATGTGTGTGTGTGTAGATATGATATAATGTCTAGACTTAAGTGTGTGTGTGTGTAGATATGATACACTGTCTAGCCTTCTCTGTGTGTGTAGATATGATACACTGTCTAGACTTATATGTATGTGTAAATATGATACACTGTCTAGACTTATATGTGTGTGTAGATATGATATACTGTCTAGACTTATGTGTGTGTGTGTAGATATGATACACTGTCTAGACTTCCCTGTGTGTAGATAAGATACACCGTCTATACTTATATATATATATATGTGTGTGTAGATATGATACACTGTCTAGACTTATATATATATATGTAGATATGATACACTGTCTAGACTTTTATGTGTGTAGATATGATACACTGTCTAGATTTATATGTGTGTGTAGGTATGATACACTGTCTAGACTTATATATGTGTGTAGATATGATACACTGTCTAGACTTCTCTGTGTGTGTAGATATGATACACTGTCTAGACTTATATATGTGTGTGTAGATATGATACACTGTCTAGACTTATATGTGTATAGATATGATACACTGTCTAGACTTCTCTCTCTGTGTGTAGATATGATACACTGTCTAGACTTATATATGTGTGTGTGTGTGTAGATATGATACACTGTCTAGACTTATATGTGTGTAGATATGATACACTGTCTAGACTTATATGTGTGTGTAGATATGATACACTGTCTAGACTTCTCTCTGTGTGTAGATATGATACACTGTCTAGACTTATATATGTGTGTGTAGATATGATAAACTGTCTAGACATATATGTGTGTGTATATATGATACACTGTCTAGACATATATATGTGTGTAGATATGATACACTGACTAGACTTATATATATGTGTGTAGATACGATACACTGTCTAGACATATATATGTGTGTAGATATGATACACTGTCTAGACATATATATGTGTGTAGATATGATACACTGTCTAGACATATATATGTGTGTAGATATGATACACTGTCTAGACATATATGTGTCTGTAGATATGATACACTGTCTAGACTTCTCTATGTGTGTGTAGATATGATACACTGTCTAGACTTATATGTGTGTGCAGATATGATACACTGTGTATACTTATATGTGTGTGTGTAGATGTGATATACTGTCTAGACTTATGTGTGTGTGTGTATATATGATACACTGTCTAGACTTCTTTGTGTGTAGATATGATACACTGTCTAGACTTATATGTGTGTGTAAATATGATACACTGTCTAGACTTATATATGTGTGTGTAGATATGATATACTGTCTAGACTTATGTGTGTGTGTAGATATGATACACTGTCTAGACTTCTCTGTGTGTGTAGATATGATACACTGTCTAGACTTATATATATGTGTGTGTAGATATGATACACTGTCTAGACTTATATGTGTGTGTAGATATGATACACTGTCTAGACTTATATGTGTGTGTAGATATGATACACTGTCTAGACTTCTCTGTGTGTGTAGATATGATACATTGTCTAGACTTTTATGTGTGTGTGTAGATATGATACACTGTCTAGACTTCTCTGTGTTTGTAGATATGATACACTGTCTAGACTTATATGTGTGTGTAGATATGATACACTGTCTAGACTTATATATATGTGTGTGTAGATATGATACACTGTCTAGACTTATATGTTTGTATTTATGATACACTGTCTAGATTTATATGTTGGTAGATATGACACACTGTCTAGACTTCACCGTGTGTGTGTGTGTGTGTGTGTGTGTGTGTGGATATGATACACTGTCTAGACTTATATGTTTGTAGATATTATACACTGTCTATACTTATATGTGTGTGTAGATATGATACACAGTCTAGACTTATATGTTTGTAGATATGATACACCGGCTAGACTTCTGTGTTTGTGTAGATATGATACACTGTATAGACTTCTCTGTGTGTGTGTGTGTGTGTGTGTGTGTGTGTGTGCATGTGTGTGTGTGTGTGTGTGTGTGTGTGTGTGTGTGTGTGTGTGTAGATATGATACTGGACCTGAAATATTTTCAAACACTGCAGTGTCATTAAAAATACATCCTATACTATTACTAGCAGTTGCCAATGCTAGTGGGTGCACTTGACTGATGTTTGTGTGTGTATTATCTTTACCTATAACCAGTTCCCCCGCCATTAGTTGTTGCTTGTAATATAATGCGATAATACCCCCGATGTGGTGAAGGAATTACGATGGTAATTCGCAATCTCGTATACCACGTTCGAAACTCAGCTGTTGACCATTTGGAAGCAGACCGTCTTGCGCTGGTTTTTATACAATGGTATGACTGACGGTTGTTTAGAAAGCAAGAGCAAACTACCGAAAGTAAACTAGCCAATAAATCACTGTCAAGAATACCGGGGTTGACTGCATTGTCCTGTAAAGGTTATGCAACTAACTAGAAGATCACGAAGCTTGGAATTATAAAAGGTTAACTCACAATGACATGTCGTCAACTCTGCAGTCACGTGGGTTAGACTTTTGGTGTTCGGGTTGATGTTTAGTCCCGTACAGAAGCAGCGTGACTTTGTTTAGTTTTCCGTGGTAGATGTGTGCAGACCGGGATATATTCTGGGGACATGTTGGGGGGAAACACATCGTGATGAGCATGTGGTTTGTCAAATATAACGGTGACCGTAAGTAAATGTGTTGTGGAGATGGGAAACACATCGTGATGAGTTTGTGATTTGTCAAATATAACGGTGGTCATAAGTAGATGTGTTGTGGTGATTGTAAACACATTGTAATGTGATTTGTCAAATATAACGGTGATAATAAGTAGATATGTTGTGGAAATGGGAAACACATCGTGATGAGCATTTGGTTTGTCAAATATAACGGTGGTCATAAGTAGATGAGTTGTGGAGGTGGGAAAGAGTATGGATTCCATGTACAGGATGTTTGTAAAGTCTCACTACACTTCGTATGTAGAACACATTTGATGACGTCAGTAAAAATGTGCTCCAAAGTCCATCGTGAAGCAATATGCAGTGAACTGCTGTCGTCTGCTGGAGTAAATCTATGGGGTTTCTTGAAAGGAAATGTTTACAAAAATGATGTACATACAACTGAGGACCTGAAAGAAGCAATTAGAATTACCATTCAAGAAATAACAACAGACACGTTGCAGAAGGTATTTGACAATATTAAGCAACGTGTAATAGTAGTGACTAACTAACTAACTAAACTAAATAACTAACTAACTAACTAACTAACTAACTAAACTAACTAACTAACTAAACTGACTGACTGACTGACTGACTGACTGATGGAAGGACGGACGGACGGACGGACGGACTGGCTAACTGACTGACTGATTGACTGACTGACTGACTGACTGACTGAGCAACGTGTAAGGTCATGTCTTGAAGCCTATGGTGGACATTTCCAACACCTGTTATAATGAATAATTCATTGGTACTTTCCAGCTCCCCCAAAACAGCGTTAGACCATAGCAGTGACTATTGTAACTAATGTAATGCATTTTTAGCACATTTTTCATGACATCATCAGATTTGGTCTATATACAAAGTGTAGTGAGACTTTACAAACAGCCTGTATAACCATCAACATGTGCCCTGAAAACTGGCGTCAGCGATCATGTCTCTCCATCCATCTCGGTCCATGATGTTCTGGATCAACTCTGTTGACATTTGATTAAAGCTTGCTTTGAGCTTGAGTGTAGTCCTCACCGGACTGATTTCTGTTTGTGGGCTAGCTTGTCCTATTACCAGTGTCCTGGTGGACTAGGTAAGCAAAATGTAAGGGGAAACAAGTACCTCCATTTCACGGGAACATAACATTCATTTTATTGTTTGCAAGGGACATAACTCGCAAACGTTTTTTTTAGAAGCAATTAGTTACATTAATTGTTAAATGTTAATATAATGACACCACTTATTCACAGTTAACATAAAAATTTGACATCCTAAAGTTTGAAATAATTTTAATGCTAAAAGTGAATAAAATGTACTTGTAAATACAATATATACAATGTTTCAACACTGCAAGCTCCGTGCACGATGTTAACGATGTCCCCAAAGTACGCGTTGACATTGTGGTTTCTCTTCACAACATATAAGTATTTCTCCATAGCTCGCTTTTGACTGTGCACGTGTTGTGTTATGTCATTTATTGAGCGTTACAAAAATCAAATTTTTTAACAGGCAGAATAAAAAAAAAAACAATTCTAGATTCTGAGTTTCTGCTGATGCTTAGATATATCAGTTATCAGTTGGTGTCAGCGACTTGTTCGCTGCAGATTCTCAGGACTCCCCTACTTTCGCACCGCACGAAATAACAAGTCGTGACATTTGCGAAAGGAATGCAATTTATTTAGAGCCGACATTTGAATGGCTCTGCGAGCGTTATACTTCATCATCATTATACAACATGAATGAAATGAAGTGGTGAGAAATGATGCTCGAAATCACAATCTAAATGAACAGCCTATTGTTTGCCTATTGCCTAGAAACTATAGCATTTGTTAAGGATACGTCTGCTCTCTACCGTCTCCAGTCGGGGTCTGTTCTCACGCTACACATTGCGTGGACAAGCACGGACACTCTCCTCCGTGCAGTAGCTATTATTGCGTGCATGGTCTCGCAAGCACGCTGGCTTGTGAGCTCGAGTAACCGGACACTTCACGGTTACTCACAAGGACAGGCTTCCCAATAGCTTGGGGAAAGCCCTCGCTCAGTTGTACGCGTTAGCCCCTGGTCTGACACAAATGTGTCTCCTTGTGAGGCTATTAATAGTGCTTGGTGTCTCTCCTGTCTGGTGTCTCCCTACTAGACTAGTGTTAACTCCTATCGCCTCTGTAAGGCATTATTGGAGATCTTGACAGTTGGGGTATCTTCATTGCACTCCGGACATGTCCATAGGTGCTCAGATCCTTCCCCCAGCATATGCGTCAGCGTCCGGTGGCTAATAGTGCCAGTTCTGTGTTGGTTGACGAGGCACCTCGTTTTCCCAATGTACCTCTCGCGTCTGGCCGTGCCGATTCTTACTCCCAAGTCTTTCATCCTGGACAGCGATGTGGATTCACTGACGTCAAATTCCTCTGTTCTCGCCATATCTTTAAGGACGTTAATAACATCGGCACGATCCATGGGCTGGCCATCTACAGGGGGTGCAGAGCCAGCCAGTTTATCAGCTCGTTCATTTCCCTCGACTCCCGCATGTCCCGGGACGAAGATGAAGGTGACTTTATGGACAACAGACTTCCGCAGCGACTCAGTCCACTGTCTACGTACAGATCCAGCGTCGACCTTCCGAATCATGCTCATTTAATCACTTAGTACACACACATTGGTATAATGCTGTGATTCCAGTCATATGAAAGCCTGTGTAACTGCCATCACCTCCATCGTCATGCTGCTCGTGGTCATAGAGTGGGCACGACTGGATTCTTGAACGGTTCGGCCCGCTGAACGGACTGTAAATGCCCACGCACTTCTTTGCTGCTTTACAACAGATCCATTTGTATATATGAGCACTTCGGGGTTATCTGAGTGTTCATAGATGAGCGCGTTGACCTCTGCATTGACAGCGACAGGGTTCTGCTCTCTGCACCGTCTGTCGAGTGTGATAATGCAGGAGAAAGTGCGCTTAAAAGCTGGAGGCATCGGCACCCATTCCTTGCCGGGGTTGATACTGGTAAGACTGCAGACCTGTCTGACGACATCTTCCGCCCGACCCATCCATGATTTGCCTCTCTTTAGCCTGTCACCCTTTTCTCTGAATATAGCGTCATGCAGAGGGTGCTGCTCATCTGCACTTATTTTTAAGTATGCACGAGCTCTCCAGATCTTGATCCTGTGTTCCATTGTTGGGAAGTCTAGGAGGTATCTCATTGCTACACAGCTGGTGTCTCTCGTGCAGCCCAAAATGATGTGCATGACTTCGTTTTGTACCTTTTCAAGTCTTCCAATCTGTGTAGGGCTGACAGTGAGGATGGCCATGGCATACTCGAAGCGTGAAAGTACCAGTCCTTGGAACAGAAGTATTAGCAGTCTTTGCTCGATATTGGCAGCCGCCATGACTCTCATTGCTGACAATCCTTTTCGAGCTTTCGTTATGACATAATCGACATGATCTCTGGAGGACAGGCTACGATCAAGCCTCACGCCAAGATATGTCATTAACTGGGTTCTATTCAAAATGCTCCCATCCATTCTTACTGCCGGCAGGTCTGTTTTCACAATATGGTTGTTTAGGGAGAACCATGTAACCGATGCCTTTGCAGGGTTGACAAGGGCGCCGGCATCAGCACACCATGAGGAAATTCGATCTAGTGTGTGTGTAGATATGATACACTGTCTATATTTCTGTGTATGTAGATATGATACACTGTCTATATTTCTGTGTGTAGATATGATACACTGTCTATATTTTTATGTGTGTAGATATGATACACTGTCTAGACATCTGTGTGTAGATCTGATACACTGTCTATTTTTCTGTGTGGGTAGATATGATACACTGTCTATATTTCTGTGTGTGTAGATATGATACACTGTCTAGACATCTGTGTGTGTAGATATGAAACACTGTCTAGACATCTGTGTGTGTACATATGATACACTGTCTAGACATCTGTGTGTGTAGATATGATACACTGTCTATATTTCTGTGTGTAGATATACACTGTCTAGACATCTGTGTGTGTAGATATGATACACTGTCTATATTTCTGTGTGTGTAGATATGATACACTGTCTATATTTCTGTGTGTGTAGATATGATACACTGTCTATATTTCTGTGTGTGTAGATATGATACACTGTCTATATTTCTGTGTGTGTAGATATGATACACTGTCTATATTTCTGTGTGTGTAGATATGATACACTGTCTATATTTCTGTGTGTGTAGATATGATACACTGTCTATATTTCTGTGTGTGTAGATATGATACACTGTCTATATTTCTGTGTGTGTAGATATGATACACTGTCTATATTTCTGTGTGTGTAGATATGATACACTGTCTAGACATCTGTGTGTGTAGATATGATACACTGTCTATATTTCTGTGTGTGTAGATATGATACACTGTCTATATTTCTGTGTGTGTAGATATGATACACTGTTTACACTTCTGTAAACAATAGAAACTGAGGACAGAGAATGACGGGAATCTGGACGTTACAAAGATGTCATTTCTCTGTGGAATGCCAGGAATCCCAAACACACATCTTCATTGTGTGGCTTAACTTATGCAGGCTTCCCAGTGGCCTGCCTTTCCCATAATTTCCTTGACCGCTATAGTTGTATAGGCGTCTGTGCAGAAGGCATCCCTGTCCTTCTCAATACTGGTCGACGGCCATAAACTTTGCCTCTGTCGAAAGATCTTCTGCCTACCTTTGTGAACTTGAGCCCATAATCAACAACTATCTGTCGTGTGTTCCCACTGTCTGCCACATGCTCCCAAGATTTCACCTTAGATTCTTTTGGGAAAAGAGGCTTGGGGAAGAAACGGGCACACCATCTTGTCCAAGGGTGTTCCGGAGTATGGTGGAGGAAAGGAGCGGCCCTACTTCTCCGTGGATAGGGCCTGCCCTCTACCAGGATGGGCGACTAGGGAAATCAACATTCGAGACTACAATAGACCTGCTTACAAAGACACACGATTACACACGTTAGGGGTTGAGTTGAGTCAAGAACCGACATCACAGCACCCGCGACATTCCCATACATGCTCTGTCCTTATCTTCAACAGCCAGCGAAGAGTCCCAGTACTAATGGTAACAGTAGCAGTCTGATTATGTGATCGTTTGGCCTTTCCTCGGAGTTCTGAGTGTCGGCAGATCCCACGGACACCCCCGTAACACCACTGTCTCCTGGCCGTGATGGTCACCTTCTGCACTATACACACGATCCGAAAGAACGCCGACCACGTCTGCCTCCCTCACCATACACAAACAACCCCCCCCCCCACACACACACACACACACACACACACACACACACACACACACCCCGCCACCTAGCGGGTTAGGCTGAAAACATTATCATTGTTGGTCACATTGTGAGATGCGAGAGTCTGTGAAAGCTTGTGACAATATGGAGAAGTGTTAGCGGCTAACTGGGAGAGGTCGACAATGTTAGGTGTGATAGCCACAGAGGTTGTATTAGGGAGAAAATATAAGTGTGGTAGCGACAGGGGTCCAATGAGGGAGACAAGGTCGGGTGTGGTAGCGACAGGGGTCCAATAAGGGAGACAAGGTCGGGTGTGGTAGCGACAGGGGTCCAATGAGGGAGACAAGGTCGGGTGTGGTAGCGACAGGGGTCCAATGAGGGAGACAAGGTCGGGTGTGGTAGCGACAGGGGTCCAATGAGGGAGACAAGGTCGGGTGTGGTAGCGACAGGGGTCCAATGAGGGAGACAAGGTCGGGTGTGGTAGCGACAGGGGTCCAATGAGGGAGACAAGGTCGGGTGTGGTAGCGACAGGGGTCCAATGAGGGAGACAAGGTCGGGTGTGGTAGCGACAGGGATCCAATGAGGGAGACAAGGTAGGGTGTGGTAGCGACAGGGGTCGAATGAGAAAGACAATGTTGGTTGTGGTAGTGACGGAAGTCGAATGAGGGAGACAATGTTAGTTGTGGTAGTGACGGAAGTCGAATGAGAAAGACAATGTTGGTTGTGGTAGTGACGGAAGTCGAATGAGGGAGACAATGTTGGTTGTGGTAGTGACGGAAGTCGAATGAGGGAGACAATGTTGGATGCGATCGCGAAGGAAGTGGACAGAAGGTGAAATTGTTGGGTGTGTTAGCGACGAAGGTC
The DNA here is from genome assembly GCA_963921405.1 of Cepaea hortensis. Classification (NCBI taxonomy): domain Eukaryota; kingdom Metazoa; phylum Mollusca; class Gastropoda; order Stylommatophora; family Helicidae; genus Cepaea; species Cepaea hortensis. The sequence continues at coordinate 166,199,766 of OY992878.1, forward strand.
AACAGTAGTAGGAGATGTTGGTTGTCTTAGCGACGAAGATCAGCAATAACATGTTGGTAGTGTTCGCGCGGGAGGTGATAGGAAGGGTATATTGTTGGATGTTGACGCAACACAATTAAAAAAAAATAATAATAATACAATATATTTGAAAATAAAAGACAACAATAACTAGTGAAACACAGTACAAGACATAATTGATCAACCACACAAGCTCTAGACATAATTGATCAACCACACAAGCTCTAGACATAATTGATCAACCACACAAGCTCTAGACATAATTGATCAACCACACAAGCTCTAGACATAATTGATCAACCACACAAGCTCTAGACATAATTGATCAACCACCCAAGCTCTAGACATAATTGATCAACCATACAAGCTCTACACATAATTGATCAACCACACAAGCTCTAGACATAATTGATCAACCACACAAGCTCTAGACATAATTGATCAACCACACAAGCTCTAGACATAATTGATCAACCACACAAGCTCTAGACATAATTGAACAACCACACAAGCTCTAGACATAATTGATCAACCACACAAGCTCTAGACATAATTGATCAACCACACAAGCTCTAGACATAACTGATCAACCACACAAGCTCTAGACATAATTGATCAACCACACAAGCTCTAGACATAACTGATCAACCACACAAGCTCTAGACATAATTGATCAACCACACAAGCTCTATACATAATTGATCAACCACACAAGCTCTAGACATAATTGATCAACCACACAAGCTCTAGACATAATTGATCAACCATACAAGCTCTAGACATAATTGATCAACCACACAAGCTCTAGACATAACTGATCAACCACACAAGCTCTAGACATAATTGATCAACCACACAAGCTCTAGACATAACTGATCAACCACACAAGCTCTAGACATAATTGATCAACCACACAAGCTCTAGACATAACTGATCAACCACACAAGCTCTAGACATAATTGATCAACCACACAAGCTCTAGACATAACTGATCAACCACACAAGCTCTAGACATAACTGATCAACCACACAAGCTCTAGACATAATTGATCAACCACACAAGCTCTAGACATAACTGATCAACCACACAAGCTCTAGACATAATTGATCAACCACACAAGCTCTAGACATAACTGATCAACCACACAAGCTCTAGACATAATTGATCAACCACACAAGCTCTAGACATAACTGATCAACCACACAAGCTCTAGACATAATTGATCAACCACACAAGCTCTAGACATAACTGATCAACCACACAAGCTCTAGACATAATTGATCAACCACACAAGCTCTAGACATAACTGATCAACCACACAAGCTCTAGACATAATTGATCAACCACACAAGCTCTAGACATAACTGATCAACCACACAAGCTATAGACATAATTGATCAACCACACAAACTCTAGACATAATTGATCAACCACACAAGCTCTAGACATAATTGATCAACCACACAAGCTCTAGACATAATTGATCAACCACACAAGCTCTAGACATAATTGATCAACCACACAAGCTCTAGACATAATTGATCAACCACACAAGCTCTAGACATAATTGATCAACCACACAAGCTCTAGACATAATTGATCAACCACACAAGCTCTAGACATAATTGATCAACCACACAAGCTCTAGACATAATTGATCAACCACACAAGCTCTAGACATAATTGATCAACCACACAAGCTCTAGACATAATTGATCAACCACACAAGATCTAGACATAACTGATCAACCACACAAGATCTAGACATAACTGATCAACCACACAAGCTCTAGACATAACTGATCAACCACACAAGCTCTAGACATAACTGATCAACCACACAAGCTCTAGACATAATTGATCAACCACACAAGATCAAGACATAATTGATTAACCACACAAGATCTAGACATAACTGATCAACCACACAAGCTCTAGACATAATTGATCAACCACACAAGCTCTAGACATAATTGATCAACCACACAAGCTCTAGACATAATTGATCAACCACACAAACTCTAGACATAATTGATCAACCACACAAACTCTAGACATAATTGATCAACCACACAAGCTCTAGACATAATTGATCAACCACACAAGCTCTAGACATAATTGATCAACCACACAAGCTCTAGACATAATTGATCAACCACACAAGCTCTAGACATAATTGATCAACCACACAAGCTCTAGACATAATTGATCAACCACACAAGCTCTAGACATAATTGATCAACCACACAAACTCTAGACATAATTGATCAACCACACAAGCTCTAGACATAATTGATCAACCACACAAGCTCTAGACATAATTGATCAACCACACAAGCTCTAGACATAATTGATCAACCACACAAGCTCTAGACATAATTGATCAACCACACAAGCTCTAGACATAATTGATCAACCACACAAGATCTAGACATAATTGATCAACCACACAAGATCTAGACATAACTGATCAACCACACAAGCTCTAGACATAATTGATCAACCACACAAGCTCTAGACATAATTGATCAACCACACAAGCTCTAGACATAATTGATCAACCACACAAGCTCTAGACATAATTGATCAACCACACAAGCTCTAGACATAATTGATCAACCACACAAGCTCTAGACATAATTGATCAACCACACAAGCCTCTAGACATAATTGATCAACCACACAAGCTCTAGACATAATTGATCAACCACTCAAGCTCTAGACATAATTGATCAACCACACAAGCTCTAGACATAATTGATCAACAACACAAGCTCTAGACATAATTGATCAACCACACAAGCTCTAGACATAATTGATCAACCACACAAGCTCTAGACATAATTGATCAACCACACAAGCTCTAGACATAATTGATCAACCACACAAGCTCTAGACATAATTGATCAACCACACAAGCTCTAGACATAATTGATCAACCACACAAGCTCTAGACATAATTGATCAACCACACAAGCTCTAGACATAATTGATCAACCACACAAGCTCTAGACATAATTGATCAACCACACAAGCTCTAGACATAATTGATCAACCACACAAGCTCTAGACATAATTGATCAACCACACAAGCTCTAGACATAATTGATCAACCACACAAGCTCTAGACATAATTTATCAACCACACAAGCTCTAGACATAATTGATCAACCACTCAAGCTCTAGACATAATTGATCAACCACACAAGCTCTAGACATAATTGATTAACCACACAAGCTCTAGACATAATTGATCAACCACACAAGCTCTAGACATAATTGATCAACCACACAAGCTCTAGACATAATTGATCAACCACACAAGCTCTAGACATAATTGATCAACCACACAAGCTCTAGACATAATTGATCAACCACACAAGCTCTAGACATAATTGATCAACCACACAAGCTCTAGACATAATTGATCAACCACACAAGCTCTAGACATAATTGATCAACCACACAAGCTCTAGACATAATTGATCAACCACACAAGCTCTAGACATAATTGATCAACCACACAAGCTCTAGACATAATTGATCAACAACACAAGCTCTAGACATAATTGATCAACCACACAAGCTCTAGACATAATTGATCAACCACACAAGCTCTAGACATAATTGATCAACCACACAAGCTCTAGACATAACTGATCAACCACACAAGCTCTAGACATAATTGATCAACCACACAAGCTCTAGACATAATTGATCAACCACACAAGCTCTATACATAATTGATCAACCACACAAGCTCTAGACATATACCTGCAGATGGGAGAGCCCAGAGAACAAACAACCCAGCGAATGGGGATTAACTCATCATCAAAGACACGGATTCTAATGGCGATCAACATCTTCAAAGCTTGTCCCGCACGCAGATTTACAACCCGACATGGCGTGTTCCCCCCCCCCCCCCCCCCCGCTTAGTGCCAACTCCGTCGACTGATCTACAACCGTTGAGATTGGGCGAGACGTGTATCGATGAGCTTTCTATCATGTTAAGTCCCAGATACGCCCGCTTCTCTACCTCATCGTCTCCCCCCTCTCTCTCTCTCTCTCTCTCTCTCTCTCTCTCTCTCTCTCTCTCTCTCTCTCTCTCTCTCTCTCTCTCTCTCTCTCTTTTCCCTGCCCTGAACATTTCTGTTAATTACTTAAGCCGTTTAAATGATCACCTCTCTTCTGCCCCCCCCCCCTCCCGCGTCCCTTTCTTTCCAATAACATTATCTTCCGTTTTTATGTTTATCCTTGATCATGTCTCATCCACCTTTCCTCTTTCTAGTCTAAAATAAAAATATTTCCGTTTAAACTGAACAATTGACAAGTTTATTGCTAATCAATAGCGACCCCACCCTTTCCGCTTGTTCCACGTGAACAGATTTCCCAAAAGATTAACCTCGTGTAGCCTAAGTTGTCGGTGTATCTTCCACATGCAACGAACCAATCTTTTAACGATCCATGTGAACTATTCTTAGATTAGCAAGTCCATCTAGTGACTGTAGGGGAAATCCCGCCCACAATGAACCATTAAAGGATGAAACAAGAATATAAATACCCCAAGTGTTTCTGGCCGTTCACAAATATCCGACGGGATTCGTCAAGAACAACAAAAACAACAACAGCAACGACGACGACGACGTCAACAAACAACAACAACAAACAACAGAAGTAACAACAACAGCAGTCACAACAAGAAGCAACAGCGACAACAACAATACCAATAGTAGTGCTAGCAACAAGAGCGGCACACTCGTCTCTTACACTATATGTGGCATGTCCAGTGTTAGCACCGCCATCTTGTAGGCCTGGGCATACGGAGGGACAGGTGGACAGTCTTTCACTTCCGTAGCGGACGTCGAGAGCTAACATAGAGCCATCGTCCGCCCGCACACATAACAATTATATATCAATAACCAGGGGTATGCCGATCGGTTTACTTCGTAGTAGCGCGCTCCGTGGCGAAGGGACTCGGGCGCAGTTTGTAAACCCGTATACCCGCGTTCGAAACACAGCTGTTTTTTTTATGAAATGGAATGGGTACTGGTGGTTCAGAAAGCAATGGCAAACCTCCCCCCCCCCCCGCCCCCCGCATACCCTTTACATCGCTATCAATACTAGCATTATACCTCTGTTGTTGATCTCTTGGCAAGATTAAGCTTAGTAGTTTGCCATTGCTTTCTGAGCGGTCGGCTCACTTATCCCTAAGTTACCAACGCGGCGAGAACCGCTTCCAATTCTCGCGCGCTGCGTTACCCTACGTGGATAATCGTGTTTACGGAGAAATTCGTTTAACACCTAGGCCAGGAAGACAATGGCAAACTACTGAACGTAAAACTTGCCCAGGAATCACCAACAGCCAAACAATGCTGGGGTTGATTGCTACGTCTGTAAAGGATATACAACTAACTTTTTAAAAATACTTCGAAGTGACTCTGCGATTACCGAGAGGCCACAAATGCCGCACATTCGAACAGCATCAGCGACCATGTGTGTTAAATATTTCATACGATATGTCTCGTCCGAAGTCGGAGAGTGTCTGCCTGTACGGCGAGGAACCACCAGTCTGCACACCAGTAAGCCAGACATGGGACAACGGATACTCACGCAAACCTCAGGCCCTGTATGACATCACACTGATGTTGGACAACAGGATGCCCTCATCCGACATACAGGACTTCGTGTTGGAGCTCAAGCCATCGAACACAAGCAAGCATACGATATGTACATCTGAAGGATGTGTCTGGCCAGATGCAGCGAAATAAGAAGGGCAATAAATTCTGCAAACTATTGTTTGTGGCTCCTGTGTTTAATTATAACCCACAGCTTCACATCCACACGTGGATATTGAGAAACCCACTCACCCACACTCACATTGGCTGGGACAGTTGATGCCGTGAACCCCCCCCCCCCCCCCCCAGGTCTCATGTTGCCTTCTTCCATAGCTCCCGACCGCCGAGGCTAAGATCTGTAGTGGAGGATCTCACCTGCTCCTGCTCTCCAAAATATTAGAAAAGATATTGATAAAAATACCGCTGTCAGCTGTCACACGCTTCATTCAGCACCCGAGTGTGTCGAGGGTACTCCAGTGGTATCTCCTCTACCATTATACAGCATCTGTTTTATCAATGGAGGTTATAGCCCGTCCCACAAGTACATACAGTGGTATCTCCTCTACCACTACACTGCATCTGATTTATCATTGGAGGCTACAGCCCGTCCCACAAGCACCAGATTTGCTAATTGTTTTGGGTAAAGGCGAGCACCACGGTGCGACCAGTTTTGCCATTTTGACGCTTTTCGCACTAAATTTAGTGCTTTTTGAAGTCATTTAGTGCCAACGTTTTTCATTTTGCGGGGCCGCGCGAATTTGGTGCTTCACAATTTTTTTTGGGGTGCTTTTTGGTGCTTTTTTGGGGTGGGTAAAAATTACTTTAAAAATCATTTTTGGGAACAGCCGAATTAGAACTGAAGCGAGGGAGTAAAACAGTCTTAGTACATGAATGCCCAATATTCACGTAATATAATTCCGTTTAATACGATTCAGTCAAAGTGAGTGACACGTGCAGGCAATACGCAATGTGTTAAAAGATTGTTTAAACAAGAATGGGCTTGAGTTGCAAAGACTTGTTGCACTCGGCACTGACAATGCATCTGTCATGACAGGTGTAAACAATGAAGTACTGTATATACAACACTAAAATCCGAAGCTTCTCATCTGGTACAAGTTAGGTGTGTATGTCATTCCCTTCAGCTGGCAGTGCCACATTTTTGTAAAACAATTGGCACTCAATGGGTGATGTGGTCAATAGCGCACACCACGCCTTTACTTTCCAGAACATTTCATGGTGCTTAGTTTCGGCTGAGTCAACCCGGGAGCAATAGTGGGGACTCAATTACATGATCTACTGGCTAACCATTCGCTATGCTCTCGACGGCCTGTGCACTTGGTAAGCGAAATTTAAGGGGAAACAAATACCTCTTTTTCACAGGAACATAATATTCATTGTATTGTTTGCAAGGGACATAACTCGCAAACGGTTTTCTGAAGAAAAACAATTAAAAAACAATTAGTTACATTAATTGTTAAATGTTTAATATGATGACACCACCTATTCACAGTTAACACAATAATTTGACATCCTAAAGTTTGAAATACTTTTACTGCTAAAAATGAATAAAATATACTTGTTAATGCAATATATACAATGTTTCAACACTGCAAGCTCCGTGCACGATGTTAACGACTGTCCCCCATGGACGCGCTGACATTGTTACTCTGGTTTCTCTTCACAACGTATATATATATTGTCGGGTATAAATATTTATTAGGGCGTCTAAGAATCTGGGTATTAAGGAAAGTGCAGAACTTAAAGAAACCATAAATCAGACAATAACTTATAAGCCAGTAAATCCACATTGGGTATTAACAGTCCCAATTACATATACCAGCCTAGCAAAGATTATCACCAAGAACACAGATGATACTGAGGCTAGATACACAGCCGAGGCTTATATAGACGAAATTAGTAAAGACAACCTCACAATATACACGGACGGGTCCAAGAACGAACAAAGCGAGTTAGGGGCAGGAGTAGTGATACCATGCATGAATATAAAAAGAGAGTTCAAACTAACAGACCAGACAGCAGTATGCACAGCCGAACTAGTAGCCATATTAAAAGGCCTGGAGATGGCAGCCGAAACCCCCCAACAAAACTATGTATATTAACAGAATCACTTTCATCAGTGCTAATACTAGGAAATTTCACTAGAGGTAATAGACCCGACATAAAAGAGGCCATACAAGCGACAGCAACCAACCTTAAATACGCAGGATGTCAAGTAACCATCGGGTGGATACCTGCTCACAGGGGTATACCGAGCAACGAGCAAGCAGATAAAGCGGCAAAAAGCGGCCTAACCAGTATACATGCAATTAATACAGGACTAGGAACAATAGAAGGAAAGAGCATCATAAAAACCTACATTCTGCAAGAATGGAGGAAACAGTGGCGAGATAATACTAAAGGTAGACATGCATACCTGGTGCTGGACCAACCTAGTAACAAACCACAAGTCAGTAACAATATAAAAGCACCAGCAAACAGAAAACTGTGGAAACTCAGACTGGGAACCTGGAAAGGCACAAGAGAAAACCAATTATGCATAGCATGACAGGAAGAAGACACCATTGAACATGTTCTAATATCATGCAGCGAATACAATAATGAGCGAAGGGAGTTAAGAGACTACTTCGCCAATTCTAACACACCAATGACAATGACGTAGAGAGTAATGCAGAGATACAGATGCTAGTCAGGCATACATATGCCGAACAGGAAAGTAAATATAACCCTAACGTAAGAAAGAAGACAGAAACCAGGAGATGGACAGGACATCATTCATGTCTGTGTCTGTTCAATGTCAGTGTGTACCTTTATGTACCCGTTATATGTATCAATAAAAAAAAAGAAATTATAAACATTTTTTTAATATAATATATCTATTATTATTATTTTTGTTTTTTCCTCGAAATTCTTTTTCCTTTTCTTTCTTTTTTTTTTTCCAGGACATCCATCTGTTTGGCATTGGATGGATGTCCTGGTGTGGTCCTTAAAAGGAGCGTTGGGGGGGGGGGGGGGGGTCGTGAGGACTTGTACGGGGCTCGTCTATCCTTGAGGGGCCACTGGATGTGTCTGGGGGACTGATGGTGACATCTTGGCATGGTGAGCGCAGGCGATAGAGGCGAACAGAGAGAGGGAACGATGGACTCGGGCAACGGATTTCAACTGACCAGGAGGTACCGGCCTACGCAGACGACGAGCCCTTGTTAGGACTAAGTAGCTCGGGGATCAATATAGGGAAGGACAACAGCAGGAAATAACCAGTCTTACACTAGTTTAAAAAAAACAAAAAATAGAACAAGGAAGCACAGCTTTGTCCGGAGGATCACGAACCGGACAAACCCGACTTCCGCAATGGGTCAAGAAAGGATTACGAGGACCAAACCACAGCTGAAGACGCAGATGCAAGCACTGAAATACTCAGTCCCATCCAGAACTTACTCGTGAGAGAGCACAAGACAGAAACAGGGTAAAACACCCACAAGAAACAAGAGCCTCTACTCTAGCCAACGCTGAAAAAACGCAGGTTGAAAGAGGCCAAGTTTGGAATTTTTGTTTTGAGAACAAGCAAGCAAGCAAGCCTAAACATCGCTGAATAATTCTCAGATAAGAACGATGCTTGAAAACGCATTAGGAAAGAGAAACATCGAGAAAGCATATAAAACAAAGCAAGGGAAGGTATTCGTACACCCCAACAAAACAGAAGAAATGGAGTACATCATTAAAAAGATCAAAGATACACAGCAACCCCACAATACCCATCTGGATCATGAGATCAATGTAGACGTCGATATCTGCAAACTAACCTGCGACATAGTGGTCAAAGGCATCAGCCCTCAGTGGGACATGCCTAAGATCCTAAAGGACCTTAGGAAAGAAAGCAAACATGCTCAGATAATAGACGGAGAAAGAATAACGAACGGGCAAGGAAAACCCACATCGGTGATAAAAATCAAATGTGAAGGACAAGACCCACCGAGCCAGATATCACTAAACAAGGAACACTAGCACATCGAAGCATACATTCCCCCATTAGCACAATGCACACTTTGTCAGAAATTTTGCCACTTCCGGCAAAGCTGCACACAGAAAGTGCCAACGTGCAAGTTCTGTGGAGGACCGCACTGGAGGAGCGACTGCCAGCTCGCAAAAAACGAAACAAAATATGCAGAACATAACCCCAAAAGAACATGCGCCAACTGCCGGGGCAACCACGGTGCAAGATACAAGGGGTGTCGTGCATACAAAAGAGAGCTGGCTGCCTGGAGGGAATCAGTGCTAAGCAAGACACCACTAAGGATAGTAAGATTGAAGCAGAACCTCCACAAAAGCGGCCCTGAAACGCTACCCAAGAGGCGGATAATGCAAACAGACACAAGACCAGAGGACGACAACCTAAGACAGGCTCATAATAGAGTGCAGGAAGCAGAAGGAAAACTAGCAAAGGCTACCAAACATATGGAAGAGACCACAGCAAAGATGATGAAAAAAACGCCCAAAGCATTGAAGAACAATTTGACAAAATCAACAAGATGATAAATGACCAGAAAAGCAAACTAGGAAAAATGGAAAAAGAACACTACGAAATGTGGGAAATGCTCACCTCCGGCGCAAGAGAGAAACAACCGATGTGGATGAACAGTGCCATAACCTAAACCAGGCTATGAAAGGAGAGACACAGTTTGCACAGCATGAGTTGAAGAAGATTGGGAAAATGTGCAAGACGGTTTTGGTGCAAGCGCGAAAGCGACACAAAAACGTCACTTAGAGATCAGGGGATATGGCCTGCCGTCCAGCTCGGACGCGGCATGTCGTATAGAGCATGGCTAACAGTCCGTTATGCCGCTCTTTGTGTTAATCCAGTGTGTGTGTTCTCAAGTTTCTGTGGAGCGATTGAGTAATTGAGTCGACAGATTAAAGTCAATGTCCGAGAGGAAAGTCGTTGTGGAGTTTTATTCCAGTGGCTGTTTTTGGTCTGCACGGAGAACTAAAAGGTATTCAAGTATTATTCATATTATGGTGAACCCTAGACGCATCAGTAGCCTTTACAGCAATCACTTCGTGGCAATGGGGATTCGTACCGGTAGTTATTACATAACTATTAACTGAACTCGAGATTTATTATCAATTTATGACATTGTTGCAGTAATCTAACGAATCGAGCCATATACTTGAGAAGGCCAAGGTCGTCATCATAAAAGATCGATTACGTCAGTATATATAATTGATTTTGGTGATGTAGTCTCGAACCAAATAGCCAATTCTGAGCAGTACACAAAACATCCGGAAAGTATGAAGATTTTACAATTTTAATTCAAAGAACTGTTCAACTACTATTTAATCGCATGATGAAATCGAGTGATGAAATTCAACAGCTATCACACTCAGTTGAAGGAAGAAATTTATTGAGAAGTCAGAACGGCAACGGATGAAACTTTGGAATGAAGAAGGTAAATTCAAAGCATTGTTTATTGTGTCTGATGTATCACATAATAAAATTCAACGACTGTCAAAGTCAGTTAACAGATGAAATAAATGTAAAAACTACCAGAATTTATGCAAGTGATTATAGATACAACAATATATTTATTCAAAAATTTGCTTGAATAAACAACAAGTTCTCAACATGCAATTATATTGATCTACATAAATATTTCAGGTTTCAAACGACACGAATATAATAACGTTATCTACTAACTATGTCGTCAGAAATTATTGTTGGTTCTGAAGATACAATATTTTGATTACAGTTATCAAAGATTTGAAAAATTGAACTCAGATCACGATACCTTTTGTATTTGAGAATATGCAGATACTATTCGTTTGCACAGATACAGGAAGATTTGATTAACAAAAATTCAATGGACATATAAACTGTGGTAGTCATAGTTGTGTTCAGAGGAAGGAGAGCCTACATGGACTATGCTGTTACTCATTTCAAATTGAGTTTAAATGTTGTTCGACAGTATGCGAAAGTCTCGACTGTGATCAGCCGTATTACTAGTTCATCATTTGTATCCGTATTGATTGTCCTCATTTACTTCGGATGCTGACCTGGTCTTGACAGGCACTCTGAAGGAGGCAACTACCCATCACCTGATCGTAACTGGTAAACAGATGCATGTTAATAACATGGCATTGAACTGTTTGTTCACAAGACAGATTCCGTATGTTCCGGTTCACATTTTTACCTCAAATACTTGACCCTGTATACGTCAAGAAAGAAGATAAACAGTCAGTTAACAGAGGAATTATATACATATATACGCGGTTTTACAAGAACGTGCGCAAGAAATTTCTTGAATTACAACGACACAAGATTATGGATGTACAATTTGTAAACAGTCGAAATACACTGAACGTTGAAAGTTTCAATAATCAAAATTGAATTCCTGGAAACGATAGTTTGGATGAAGTCAAATTGATACGTGAACATTGAGAAGTAAACACTTGGAAGAAAGCAAGGGAATCTTATTTTAAAATTATGAACCAAAATTCTCAGAACATTCAAATATTCAAATTTTGAGAAATTTCTTGAAAGAAACGATTACATCGAAATTCGAGTTTCATAACAGGATGAACAATTTTTACATCAAACTCGAGAAACAGAACTTATGGAAATGTACACTAAACGTCATTAAGAAAAAAAATTACATCTGAAAATATATACTTCACTTAAACATTGTGAATACAACCAACACTGACTAGTCTACATTCAATCGAGATTAAGCTAAAATCAAGGCCGAGATACTCAATTATTCGTTATCAAATTACGAACTTATTTGACTACATTATCAAATCTGAGAAATATCAGTGCATGTTTCAACTTTAAGGATATTTGCTCACATTTTACTGCTTGGGAGGAATGGTTCAAAGACATCGAATCAACAAATCCGCATCTACATCTATTAGGTCGATGCCAGAGAAAAACGATATATTGTACATTGCACATTATCGTTTGTACGCAAAGTAAGACATTATATTAACCTTCCGTGTTATTTATGAAAAGGGGACTGTCGTTTTAAAGATAAATAATTGCACGTCAAATTAAAGTGCAAACGACGCGCACCATCCTAAACTCAGAGGAAGCCGAAATTGCAGCTCGTATAAAGATCAGTTACAGACTGCAAGTATTTAATATTTGTCGATATTAAGTGGATGTCATTCGCCACACACAACTTAAGAGATTAAACCTGTACTATTCCACATATCTAAATGACAATGGAACACATTATCAGTTTTGATGTCCGCTATCAGGAGACATACTACACTTACTAATACCAAATTTGTACCCAGGACGGAACTAGATATGTCTTGGAATTAGACATAGTTGACACAGATTCCTTACACAGACTAGACAAGCAGTTGACACAGCACTGCACAACGCTTGAACAGTAATATACCACACAATCAAGATACACTTGGCGAGAAGAATGATACCTCCATAATATTATTATTATTGGCTGCCGACACTCTGCCAAATTTACACTATCGACACAAGGAACATTCATTATTCTTCTGGGGACATTAACTAGTTTACATGTATCTATATCGGATGTAACTATGAAGGTACATTATACATTATCGGGAGTACCTACACTTCCCTCCACCAAGAGTCTGAAGGAAATATAAGTGGGACATTCAGTGGAACTCTACACACGATATATTACGTCGGGACTTATTGCATTTAGTCCTACACTACCACTCTGATACCAGGTCATTCAGACAACGCCACATATGGATACACAGACAACAGGACACTTACCTCCACACGGCATTTATACGACTTCACCAACTTCTACACATTTACGATGCCATTATCAGGAACATATAGAGACACTTATGGATGTATCAAGTGACTCAATTATTTATGGACATTGTTCCAATGTTAGCGATCCTCACTAGGACACTGTTGAGCTCATTTACGGACATGGAAGTAACACTTCGTTCGTCTAACGACACCATTTCGTGATTGTGGATTGACACGTCTCTTGCAACATCAACGCATACGAAATTTCTACACGGAATGTCGAACATTACAACATCGTTATTCACATACCGAACACTTCATCACATTTCATCACTGTGAACGCAACGAACATATATGGATGCACCTCATCGTCATGACACCTCTGCACACGGCACCGTAACAGGATACTAGGACACTACACATTCACGTCAGAGCGCTACACGGATTGACATTTTTTTTTTATTGAGTGTGATAACATTCGTCTTCACGCTGAACTGTACGACAGCTACTATAACTCAAACGTCATCGTTACACTACAGCCAACTACGTGTTATACATACAGGAATAACGATACATTTATCACTAATAGATTATAAACATACACGAATCTGGTTTAAAAAACTGTATTATAAAAATGTGAAGGACATTTAAAGACGTCTAATACACCTGATGTAAATAAAGGATAGTTTAATTTACATCGTTATAAATAAAAGAATGTCATGTTAGTCTCACGTGAATCCAGCACGTGATTAAGGGTGTTCATGAGTTCAATGATAGTAAATTGGGTGAATGATGTTAATTTGTTTTCGTCGTTAGTGATGGTCTATTAACCTGTTGTATTTATGCAAAATTTTAGTATATAGATCCTTACATATTTTTTTTTTTGGACGATTCATGTGGTCTTATAATTTAGTTGATTTTGCTATTACTGATTGGTTGTAATTATTATATAGATAATGAATCTTAGTAAGACACTCTTCATCCTTTGTCAAGATGACAGAATAAAGTCTCAAAATGTTGAAAACATTTTGAAAATTAGAGGGGGTGAGTGCCATAACCTAAACCAGGCTATGAAAGGAGAGACACAGTTTGCACAGCATGAGTTGAAGAAGATTGGGAAAATGTGCAAGACGGTTTTGGTGCAAGCGCGAAAGTGACAAAAAAAAACGTCACTTAGAGATCAGTGGGATATGGCCTGCCGTCCAGTTCGGACGAGGCATGTCGTATAGAGCATGGCTAACAGTCCGTTATGCCGCTCTTTGTGTTAATCCAGTGTGTGTGTTCTCAAGTTTCTGTGGAGCGATTGAGTAATTGAGTCGACAGATTAAAGTCAATGTCCGAGAGGAAAGTCGTTGTGGAGTTTTATTCCAGTGGCTGTTTTTGGTCTGCACGGAGAACTAAAAGGTATTCAAGTATTATTCATATTATGGTGAACCCTAGACGCATCAGTAGCCTTTACAGCAATCACTTCGTGGCAAACAGCCAGCAGAAGGAATTGAACAACAAAATAGAATCAGTCCGAAATGAACTCAAATCGAGTTTCAATACTGTGATAGCTCACCAACAGAGAATACTCAAGGAGAGCGCCGTGCCACTTTGGCGGAGAGAACAATTACATACAGAAGAGGAAGACACCAGCTACCATGACAACGAAAACAGCACAGACTTTGAAAGATAAAGAATGAAGGACAACCAGAGACAGAATCAGACAGCAACAACAATAGTACCAAGAATGGATAATAGAAACATGAAAATAATACAGTGGAACTGCAGAGGCATCAATGCCCACCTCCCAGATATCATGAAACAACTGGGGAGCCAGAACAGTATTTATGCCCTGCAGGAAACCCACCTGAAACCAAATCAACAATATAGGTGCCGTGGGTATACGGTAATTAGACAGGACAGGACAGAAGCTAAAGGGGGCAGGGTTGCCCCGTTGGTGCACGAACAGTTCCAGATTGTGACACAGGAAACATTCCGCACCAAGAACTTGGAGTGTGTCAGTGCAACTATCACAGGGAACCCTAAAAACCTAAAAATAATCAATATATACTGTCCCAGAGAGGTAATTGAGGATGAAGACACTCTAGCCCTCCAAATCAGACTTACAGCAGAAACCCTAATAATGGGAGACTTCAACTGTCACCACAACACATGGGGAGCTATACAGAACGACAGGGCTGGTACAAAACTCATGGAGTTTATCGAAGACAATCAGCTGGCAGTGCTCAACGATGGGACGATAACCAGGATAGATCCCAGACCAAACTGCCAAGACACAGCCATTGACCTGACAATAGCCACCATAGGTCTAGCACGCAGCCAGTGGGAAGTGACAGAGGACACGAACACAGACCACCTACCCACAATAATCAACACCAGAACAAAGCCCCAACTAAGCGCCAACAACAACAACAGGCCAACCTTTCACTTCACGAAAGCAAAATGGGAGTAGTTCAGAGAAGAGTTGACCAACACAAAACTGGAACAGCAGGAACGGGAAGACATTGACAAATATACGGAGAGACTGACCAGAAACATACTGCGGATAGCCATCAAACATATCCCTAACAAAAATATGCCAGAGTATCTAAAACCGGGTAAGAAAGAACCCCAGACACCCCAAAAACGATGGCACAACCCAGTGGCCTGGTGGAACGACAAGTGCACAGCGGCACAACAAAATAGGAAAAGAGCGCTGCAGAAATACCAAAAGGCAAGGACAGAAGAGAATTTCGAAGAACACAAGAAATTCAGAAACGAAGCAAACAGAGCAATGAAACATGCAAAAGAAAAGGAGTGGGAAAGATTCTGTCAAACACTCAGTCCAGATACACCAACCACAAAGGTGTTGAAACAAATAAAATCAATTCAAGGAAATAAAAAGACCAGCAAAATCCCAACCATCAAAAGCAGTAACAGACCAGGACAAAGCCAAAGTGTTCGGAGATTATTTCTACAAAGTCTACTCTAACAAAAGATTAGGAAGCAAAGAAAGACATAGAAGGGAGGAGCTGACACAAGAGTTAAAAGACACAGCAGACGAGAACATCGAAGAACACTTTATGGATGCAGACATCACAACAGTTGAGGTGATGACAGCACTAAACAAAAATTTCGAAACCGCGGCTGGGGCGGACATTCTAAATTATACCATCTGTCACAAAATAAAACCGTGTGTTTAACCGGTTGATTATTATAGAGGATTTTCTGATTAAACGGACTATCTGCCAGCGACAACTATTTTACTAACAGTAAAAACAAATCGGATGTCAAAATCCCAGGACAATATTTGTAGTTGCACGTGTACATCTCTAACGGATTGGGAACATTCGGTGGTGATGAAGACAGGTCCCGGCATCGCTTGACAGTTTGTCAACAGTCAGAGACAAACCGGAATTGGCAGCGAGAGACAGGAAACAGTACATCTGTCAAGTCTTGTTTCCGGAACATCGAGAAGATTGACAGCGTGTTGGGAAAAACTGTTGGAACTGTACAGTAACTCTCTAGATGGTTTTGGATGTCAAAACCAGTGATGACAAATCTAACATTAATGGAGCCAGGGAGGATGGATCACTGACAGGGGATGATCTGCCAAGGTGCCACCTGTGTGGGGGCATAAAGGATAACGTCACGTGGCCAACTTTAGGAGTTGCCATAAAAACCCGAGTTGGGGCCAACTAGGGGGACTTGGAAATTTGGCTCTAGTCGGAGTGCAAGGGCACTGCAGTGCTTAGTGGAAATAATATCTACCGTGTGTTAATTAGTGACTTAATTTTACACGTGCCTATAATGGCAGATGTAGATATGATTGATAGGACTGCAGTAGTGCCATTTAAGGTATAACCTATTATAATATTAGTTCTACTTAATATAGACTGTGGCCTTGTTAAACTATAGTGTGATGATTAGCACTGTTAGTGGAAACTAGTTAGAGTAGAATAGTGATATTAACTCTGCTAGTTAAGAATAGATTAGTGAAGTGTTGATAAGCTTTACTAGTTGAGAATTGAGTAATGAGGGATAATTGGGATCTTCCCGTAGGTGTCCCTGGTGGGCGGGGTTCCGCATTCTGTTTGCTGATTTTTTCTTTGTCATAGCCTGATTCGGCTCTAGGTGGGTAGCTAATCTGCTCTATGACTAAGTCTAGTTAGCTAAAGATCATTAAGCAAGGTGATAGGCTTACACTCAGCCGAAAGGATCAGTGACTAGTACTATCACCAGATGTGTTGTTTCTATCCTAGGTTCCCTACCAGATCCAAGGAAACTCAACAAGTTTTTGGGAAAGAATCCAATCCCATTCGGAAGAACACCAGTTCAACAATCAATAAAGTTGCATACAGAACGTAACTAAAGCTAGAAGGAAGTTGATTCACCAAAGAGAGTGATGCGTACTGATGCACCACACAGCATCAGACAGTAGTAACGAACTGAAAACATTAAGTCTAATAATTACATAGTGTGATATAATCTCCTGTAATAGAACACAAGACTGGATACTTGAGGCTAGATAGACACGAGGGAGGATCCAGTACAGTAACAATTAACATTAATCTGTGTACACACTACAAAGGACTTGTGCATTTTTTTTATGAACGATAGGAACGGACATTGTGTAGAGTGCAACCGGTCCATGATTAACTGTTTATACCACCGGTGTCTATTTCTGATGATCATGAACATGGGATTACCAGAGGTCTACAGAGGCAAAGCAGTATCCGGCAAGATGGTTTCGGCACTGGGTGAGCTGTACATGTTCTGACGTAACGTGCTGTGGTCTATCCTTGCTGGGATCAGCTGACTGGGTTGTTGTCTGAGAGTCCGATTCTACACACTTTATAGAACACGTCACACATTTTCTTCACATACTCGTCTCATATACGTTACACTTTTATTTTAATAAATTAATCTTTATTAATTTTTAGAAGCAAGAGTTGTTGAGTATGTTGCGTTGGGAAGTATGAGAGGGGGCATAGTACGACAGTGAGAGAGTGATAGGAAAAGGTGTCCATAGGCTGATGGAGTGTGTTGGACGGAAGCTGGTGGATTCTCCAGAATATTGAGAGGGAAAAAATATTATAATGTGGGTGTCGACTCTCCTCACTCCAGGGACGACACTTTAAAGGAGGACACGACATTATTGGGGGCTCGTAAACGGGATCTTTGGACAGCGGGATCTCTTGTAAACGGAATCTTTGGAAAGCGGGATCTCCCGTAAACGGAATCCTTTGACAGCTAGATCTCCTGCAAACAGGAACCTTTGACAGTGGGATCTTCTGACAACGGGGTCTTTTGACACGGGATCCCTAGTTATAAGAGGGAGATATCATTTTGGAGAATCCAGCTAGAGTGAATGTGGATAGGGGTTAGGACTAATATCTTACCTGTTCACACTTCACACGTCTGCATAGGTCTGTGGTCCTGATTCTACTCTTGTCACTGAGTGAATGGGCTGTGTGTGGTAATATCTAGATTTATAGTACTTGTTCATATATCTGTATAGTAATTTGCAGTTAGATTGTACTAGACCTGCTAGCTTACCTCTCTGTATAATGGCCACCCCTAAACTTAGCACAGCAGAATTAAAGGCAAGGGGGGAAGAAATGGGATTGGCGGGGTCTGCTCTAACGGATTACATACAGGAAGTGGAGAGAGAGTATCGTCAAGCAGAAAGGGATGATCGAAAGGCCGAGCTGGAATTGAGAAGGATGGAGTTGGAACAAGCAGCTAAGAAATTGGAAGCTGAGCAAGCAGCTAGGAAATTGGAAGCTGAGCAAGCAGCTAGGAAATTGGAAGCTGAGCAAGCAGCTAGGAAATTGGAAGCTGAGCAAGCAGCTAGGAAATTTGAAGCTGAACAAGCAGCTAGGAAATTAGAAGCTGAACAAGAAGCACAGAAGAGGGAGCACGAGTACCGGATGAGGGAACTCGAGTTGAAGAGTCAATCTAATGGAGAAACTGAGGGAGCAGTTGGAGGTTCCTCCATCCCAGGGTCAACACCAGTAGGTGGACATGGGTACCATGCCATGAAGTTTCCTTTGGCGGTCTACGAGGAGGACAAAGAGAAGATTGACCAATACCTTCAACGCTTCGAGGCTATGTCAGTTGCTATGGGTCTGGAGCGTAACAAATGGAATCTTAAGCTATCCCAGGGTTTACGCGGGACCGAATACGAGGTTTATTCTCGCCTGCCACCAGGACATGAGAACAATTATGACGAGTTAAAGACGGCTCTGCTGAAACGATTCGAGGTTACGTCACATACCTACCGGAAAAAATTTCGAGCAGCGAAACGAGAACCGGGGGAGTTGTTTGCCGCCTACAGTTTGCGTCTAAAATCTTATCTCCATAAGTGGATGGATTTGGCTGGGTTCGCACATGACTATGAGAGTCTGGAAGAGCTCATGGTGGTCGACCAGCTGAAGAAGCAAATGTCTAAACCTCTCAGGACGTTCCTGGGAGAACAAGGAGCGGAACGTATTGACCTCGTGACTAAATTAGCAGAACGGTTCGTCGAGGTACATGGGGAGGCAGGGGAGAACCTTTCCACCAACTCCAAAAGTCAAGAGAAACATGACAAGAAGAAAACCAAAAACTCAGGAACAAAAAAGTGGGAACCTTATGTGCAAAAATCAGAGGATAGTTCAGAGAAGAAGAAGGAGGGAAGCAAGAGCACTTCAAGCTCTACACCAAAACGACCGTGGTCGGAGAAGTGGTGTTCAATTTGTAAGTCACCCTCTCACAATACGAGGGACTGCAAATCGAAGGCTAAGAACCCTCACTTTGCAGCATGTCAAGTGACTTCCAAGGAGGTTGTCACGGAAAAGGCCAAGGTCAACAAGGAAGCTCGCCACCAGGAGAGCTCACTCAAGTCTGGCAATAGAAAATCTAGGACAGGGAAATGGTGCAACCAATGCCAGTCGAATACGCACAATGCTATTGACTGCAAGGGAATGTCAGGAGACACTCAATTCGTCGTGTTCTCAGGAAAACCTAAGGTGGAGCCCACCGAACAGGTCGAGGCCGAGGAAGAGACTCCAGACCAGGAAAAACCACCTGTAGTGGAATTGGTAGAGGTTAACGGTCGTCAAGTGGAGTGTTTATACGACACAGGACTGGACGGGGAGGCCGTGATTTCTGCGGATCTGGTACATCCAGAACAATTCACAGGTGAGACCTTGGATATACAGCCTGCACAGAAGAGTGCTGTAGTCATGAAGTTGCCTATTGCTAATGTGGAGATTCGGTCAAGGTACGTCACCGGCACCATCAAGGCCGCTGTATTGACCGATCCCATTTTCCCAGTCATCCTAGGTTGCCGGTATGTCTTTCTGGGAATGCCCAGGGAGCCAATCCATATGGGAGCAATGCAGACTCGCTCTCAGACGAAAACGGAAGAGGCAGACGCAATTGTGACTAACCCAATGCCGGGGGAGCTACGAACTGCCCAGAGTGAGGATGATACTTTACGTCCTTGCTACAAAAAGCTGCAGAAAAGTGCTGATCCACCAGGGCGGGGGCAGTATTACATGAAGAATAGGATACTCTACAGGAGAGCAGGAAGGGGAGACAACCTATACGGTCAGTTGGTCGTCCCGAAAGCTCACCGGTCCCAGATTCTTCATATGGGGCATACCATCTCCTTTAGTGGACACATGGGTATTACCGCCACCATGCAGCGGATTTCCTGCCATTACTATTGGCCGGGAATGACAGATGATGTGCGTCGGTATGTGATGTCATGCCCTGAGTGCCAGAGGGTGGCACCGAAACACTGGACAGCACCGGTGGTGTTGGGTGAGATGCCCATCATGAACTCGCCTTTCGAGAGGGTAGCCATCGATATCGTGGGTCCACTTCCCAGGACTAGGAAGAGGAACATGTATATACTCACAATGGTGGATTGCTGTACAATGTGGGGTGAGGCTATACCGTTGACCACGATTGACTCGAAAAGAGTGGCGGACGCACTGATGGAGGCCTTTACCAGATTAGGCTTTCCGGATCAAATTCTGACGGACAATGGATCTCAGTTTTGTGGAAAACTCATGGAGGAGGTATTTAGGGTGTTTCACTCTAACCACATACATACCAGCCCTTACCACCCTCAAGCCAATGGACAAGTAGAGCGTTTCAACGGCACGTTGATGACAATGCTCAGGAAATTAGCGCAGGAAAAACCGGATAGGTGGGATGAATATATCCCAGCAGCACTCTTTGCCTATCGGGAAGTTCCTCATGGCTCAACAGGACTACCACCCGCTACGTTGCTGTTTGGTCGTCCAATCGAAGGACCGTTGGAAGCCATGTTGAGGAGTTGGACTGAAGAGGGGACGTCAGAAGAAGTGATCTCATCCTATCAATACGTGGAGGAACTGAAAGAAAAACTCCACAAGGGATGGACTCTGGCAAATCAAAACTTGAAAAAGGCCAGGAAAAGACATGCGGCTTACTACAACCGTAGGTCTAAAGAAAGATCTCTAGAGGTGGGAGACAAAGTCTTGTTGCTACTCCCAACGGGAAACAACAAACTGGAGATAGGTTGGCAAGGACCATTTCCCGTGGAAAGGGTAATATCCAGAACCAACTATCAGATCCGGATCCGGGGAAAGTCGAAGATTTTCCATATCAATCTCTTGCGGAAATACGAAGAGAGACCCGGAGACAAGGCAGCTCACCTCATGGCAATGGCTGTTGCAGTGGAGACGGAAGCGGGAACCAACGAGGGCAGGGAATATCCCTTGGTACACCAGGAAACCTATAGGGATGTACAAGTGAACCCTGATCTGACCTCCCAGGAGAGGGAAAGGATAACCCAGGTTCTCAAGTCTCATAAGGAGATACTGACTGATAAACCAGGACGAACGAGGTTGGTTGAGTTCGAGATGACTTTGACCACACAGGAGTCTGTTCGCCAAAAGGTTTACCCAGTGCCATTCTCTAAAAAAAAGGCCCTGGAGGAGGAAATACAAAAACTGCTGGAGGATGACGTGATTGCACCATCCACATCCCCATACAATGCAGGGGTAGTTTTGTTACGCAAACCAAGTGGAGAACACCGGTTGTGTATAGACTACCGACTTCTGAACAGTCACACACAATTTCAGGTGGAACCTTTGCCGAATCCAACTCAGTTATTCGCTAGGCTCCATAAGGCTCGGTACTTTTCAAAGGTGGATCTGAGTCGGGGGTACTATCAGATACCAGTCAAACCGGAGATTCGACCACTGTTGGCTTTCAGTACACCCAGTGGACACTACGAATTCAAGGTCATGCCCTTTGGACTCAGCAATGCACCTAGTGTGTTTACACGAATGATGAGGACTTTACTAGATCCGTTACAGGATCCGTCCATCATCTCATTCATGGATGATATTCTGATTTCCAGTGACAGCTTGGATGACCACTTACAATCCTTGGAGAGAGTGTTTAATAGACTCAAGGAAGCAGGGCTTACTGCTAGTCCAACCAAGTGCATGATTGGTTATCAGACTCTGGAATTTCTAGGTCACACCATCACTCCAGGACACATTGTCCCAGAAGAGAAGAACCTGGAGAAAATCAGAAATGCACCAAGGCCAAAAACGAAGAAGGATGTGCGATCTTTTCTCTCGTTGTGTGGGTTCTACCACAAATTTATCCCACATTTCACTGAACTGGGAGCTCCGTTGACGGAAACCTTGAAAAAGGGATTCCCGGACCAAATCATTTGGACACCAGAATGTGAGAATGCCTATAGTCAGTTAAAGGAGGCCTTGGTCAGCAAACCTGTATTACAGCTCCCTGACCTTTCCAATCAATTTGTGTTGAGAACAGATGCGAGTGCGATTGGAATTGGAGCCGCTTTGTTACAGGAAGGAAAAGACGATGCTTCGGTTTTGAAACCTGTGGCATACGCAAGCAAGAAATTACTACAGGCGGAGAGGAATTATTCAACTGTCGAGAGAGAGTGCTTGTCTCTCGTATGGGCAGTGCAAAAATTTCAGCCATATTTGTATGGAGTTAAGTTTCGAGTCCAGTCGGATCATCAACCTCTGATGTTCCTGGCTACTTCTCAGAAGCTCAATGCACGTTTGATGCGGTGGTCGTTGTTACTTCAACCTTATAATTTCACAGTAGAGTACATTCCTGGGAAGGAAAACGTTGGAGCGGATTTCTTGTCAAGACACCCAGCTCCTGAAGAAGAAGAATGAATCATCTGGATTAAACTCACGGTGGAGAAGAGTGAGATGGACTACTCTCTTAGGAGGGGGCCTATGTCACAAAATAAAACCGTGTGTTTAACCGGTTGATTATTATAGAGGATTTTCTGATTAAACGGACTATCTGCCAGCGACAACTATTTTACTAACAGTAAAAACAAATCGGATGTCAAAATCCCAGGACAATATTTGTAGTTGCACGTGTACATCTCTAACGGATTGGGAACATTCGGTGGTGATGAAGACAGGTCCCGGCATCGCTTGACAGTTTGTCAACAGTCAGAGACAAACCGGAATTGGCAGCGAGAGACAGGAAACAGTACATCTGTCAAGTCTTGTTTCCGGAACATCGAGAAGATTGACAGCGTGTTGGGAAAAACTCTTTGTTGGAACTGTACAGTAACTCTCTAGATGGTTTTGGATGTCAAAACCAGTGATGACAAATCTAACATTAATGGAGCCAGGGAGGATGGATCCCTGACAGGGGATGATCTGCCAAGGTGCCACCTGTGTGGGGGCATAAAGGATAACGTCACGTGGCCAACTTTAGGAGTTGCCATAAAAACCCGAGTTGGGGCCAACTAGGGGGACTTGGAAATTTGGCTCTAGTCGGAGTGCAAGGGCACTGCAGTGCTTAGTGGAAATAATATCTACCGTGTGTTAATTAGTGACTTAATTTTACACGTGCCTATAATGGCAGATGTAGATATGATTGATAGGACTGCAGTAGTGCCATTTAAGGTATAACCTATTATAATATTAGTTCTACTTAATATAGACTGTGGCCTTGTTAAACTATAGTGTGATGATTAGCACTGTTAGTGGAAACTAGTTAGAGTAGAATAGTGATATTAACTCTGCTAGTTAAGAATAGATTAGTGAAGTGTTGATAAGCTTTACTAGTTGAGAATTGAGTAATGAGGGATAATTGGGATCTTCCCGTAGGTGTCCCTGGTGGGCGGGGTTCCGCATTCTGTTTGCTGATTTTTTCTTTGTCATAGCCTGATTCGGCTCTAGGTGGGTAGCTAATCTGCTCTATGACTAAGTCTAGTTAGCTAAAGATCATTAAGCAAGGTGATAGGCTTACACTCAGCCGAAAGGATCAGTGACTAGTACTATCACCAGATGTGTTGTTTCTATCCTAGGTTCCCTACCAGATCCAAGGAAACTCAACAAGTTTTTGGGAAAGAATCCAATCCCATTCGGAAGAACACCAGTTCAACAATCAATAAAGTTGCATACAGAACGTAACTAAAGCTAGAAGGAAGTTGATTCACCAAAGAGAGTGATGCGTACTGTTGCACCACACAGCATCAGACAGTAGTAACGAACTGAAAACATTAAGTCTAATAATTACATAGTGTGATATAATCTCCTGTAATAGAACACAAGACTGGATACTTGAGGCTAGATAGACACGAGGGAGGATCCAGTACAGTAACAATTAACATTAATCTGTGTACACACTACAAAGGACTTGTGCATTTTTTTATGAACGATAGGAACGGACATTGTGTAGAGTGCAACCGGTCCATGATTAACTGTTTATACCACCGGTGTCTATTTCTGATGATCATGAACATGGGATTACCAGAGGTCTACAGAGGCAAAGCAGTATCCGGCAAGATGGTTTCGGCACTGGGTGAGCTGTACATGTTCTGACGTAACGTGCTGTGGTCTATCCTTGCTGGGATCAGCTGACTGGGTTGTTGTCTGAGAGTCCGATTCTACACACTTTATAGAACACGTCACACATTTTCTTCACATACTCGTCTCATATACGTTACACTTTTATTTTAATAAATTAATCTTTATTAATTTTTAGAAGCAAGAGTTGTTGAGTATGTTGCGTTGGGAAGTATGAGAGGGGGCATAGTACGACAGTGAGAGAGTGATAGGAAAAGGTGTCCATAGGCTGATGGAGTGTGTTGGACGGAAGCTGGTGGATTCTCCAGAATATTGAGAGGGAAAAAATATTATAATGTGGGTGTCGACTCTCCTCACTCCAGGGACGACACTTTAAAGGAGGACACGACACCATCCTCAAAATAGCTCCCGAATAACACCATAAAAACGATTACTAAGCTGTATAATGTAATATGGCAGACGGGAAAGATCCCCAGACAATGGAAAACAGCCACGGTGATCCCAATCAAGAAACTAGTGAAAGAGCCAACAAGGGTTGAATCATACCACCCCATCGCTGACATCGCACCTGGGCAAAGTAATGGAGACTGTGATAAATAAAAGAATAACATTCTACCTGGAGAAGAATGAACTGTACAGCCATACACAATCCGGGTTTAGAGCCAACAGGTGCACGATGGATCAGATCATCAAGTTGGAAAACCATGTAAAGAAAGGATTCAAGAGAGGGGAAAAGACGTTGGCTGTATTCCTGGACTTAGCCCAGGCGTACGACCAATGCTGGAGTGAAGTCGCACTAATCAAACTAAAGAAAGTAGGCATAGCGGGTAGAACCTACAAATACATAGAAAACTTCCTCAAAGATAGAAGCTTCTCAGTGAGGATAGGGAATGAGGTATCCGACACATGTGCAAGAGAACGGCATTCCCCAGGGCTCGGACTGGAAAATAGAGATAAAAGGGGAAACCATTAATAGAACATAGAGCACAGTCTTCCTAGGAATGACCCTGGACGAACAGATGAACTGGTCAAAACATATAAGCCTGCCATTAGAAAAATGCAAGAAAGCAAGCAACCTACTGCGGGTGATAAAAGGTAACAGTTGGGGTGCCCACACCCAAACAATGCTGATGTTCTATGAAGCATTTATCAGGGGCAAGCTAGAATATGGCAGCATTGTGTACGACTCAGCATCAGAAGCCAACAAGAGGAAACTAGACACCATACAGACCCAAGTGCTAAACACCATCCTGGGTGCTGGAAAAGGGACACCCAAAGAAGCAATGGAGGTAGCACTGGGTTTACTACCACTGAGTCTGAGGCGTAAACAGCTGACGTATAAATACTGGCTAAAGGTATCACAAGACAAAAACCACCCTGGATACCAAACGTTCAGTGACAACAGCAGCAAAAGGGGGGGGGGGGGCATCCCAATAGTAAAACTGCAAAGACCGGCAGGATGGGAAGCAGCAGAGAAGATGACGGAAGAAATGGAGCTAGCAGAAACCCTGAAACAGACGAGACTGTTCAAGCCAACAATCCCACCATGGGAACTAACAGTCCCATTCACTGACTGTAATCTAGCAAAGACCATTACCAAAAACATGGAGGACACAGATGCAAGAGACGCGGCAGAGGAGTACATACAAGAAATCAGTAAGGACAACCTCACAGCCGGGTCCAAGAACGAACAGGGAGAGTTAGTAGCAGGAGTAGTGGTCCCAGACTGGAAGATGAAGAGACAATACAAACTAACAGAAAAGACAGCAGTATGCACGGCCGAACTGGTAGCCATAATAAAAGGTCTAGAGATCGCAGCCGAAAAACCACCACTGATACTGTGTATATTAACAGACTCCCTGTCATCAGTACAAACGCTCGGGAACTTCAATAGAGGCAACAGACCCGACATAAAAGAGGAGATACTAGCGACAGCCACAAACCTCAGGTACATGGGATGCCAAGTCACCATCTGATGGATACCAGCTCAAAGGGGTATCCCGGGAAACGAACAGGCAGAGCGGCGAAACGAGGACTAACCAGCAATAATAAAATCTGCACAAGCCTAGGTATAGTAAAAGGGAAGAATATAGTCAAAAACTACATACTCAAGAAATGGAGGAAACAGTGGCGAGGCAGCGCTAAAGGCCTCATGCATACCAAGTATTGGGTGAACCCAGATACAAGCCACAAGTCAAGACCAACATGAAAGCACCGGCAAACAGACAGCTGTGGAGAATCAGACTATGCAATTGAAAAGACACATGAGAAAACCCATTCTGCAGAGAGTGCCAAGAAAACAACACCATCGAACACTACTTACTAGTATGCGACAAGTACAACAGAGAGCGAAGGGACCTGAGAGATCACTTCGTCAAAACTGGGAACTCAATGACAATGACTGAGTCCTTCAAAGTATTGGGATTTTATTGTGACCCATGCAATCTTATATCTCTCTAGAGTACCGCCAACAGTTCTACACACAACACTCTTGCCTGTATAGTCTGTCTTTACAGGCTTTTGATCTAACCCTATAATGGATACACCTGTGTCCCTGACACATGTAGTTATCGATTCATTGACCCATGCTTGATGGACTTTCAGGGTACCATTCTGGATGTTGACTGCATTTGCCTCTTGTATTGGTACATTATGGCCACATGCCAGGTTACCGTCTTCATGGAATTCTTTGCACACGTTACACGGTCTGACGTTGGGGAATTCTCTAACATGGCTGCATGCGTGTCTTCAAATTCATCTGTTTCACTACTAGTAAATATGTATGCTGCACTGGCCTCTCTCCATGTTTTTTTCTAATTTTATAATCTTTTGAGATATGCCCGTAGGCCTGACAGACAAAACATTTAACACTATTTTTGTAAGAAGCATACTTACCGGCCTTCTTAGATGTTAAGTTCTTGGGGTAGGAGTCGTAGGAGTCGGTTCTTATCGCACATTTCATGGGAACCATGTTGCAATCTACAGTGTGGACATTGCATGAAGTAACCCTTTGTAGGTCTGTCTGTTTCTCTCTGTGTGTTACTTCTCATGTGGTATGGCCCTCTACCTCTGTACTACTGACCATATGGTGATAATTTGTTCGGTCTACTGTGGTATCTTTGATTGGGTATTCTCTCACTTGTTCCTGTAACTAACTCTGGTTGAGCTCCTTCAGCAAACACATCACTATGGGCGTTATAATATGTCTCATCTTTGGATTCTTCTTCTTCTGCTGCGTTCATCCGGATTTTTTTTCGGATGTGACTGCGTTGTGCCTGTTTACAGCAGAGCTGCGTTCTTGCGCCGTTAGGCCTACACATCCGTCCTTCTGCGGGCATTTGTTGACCGGGTTAACCTTCCCGGACCTTTGGATTCCATCTCCGGGACTGACGTACACTTGTTCTCCACAAGAAATGTAGACATCGTTTCTGGTACTGAAGAAATCAATTTGCCTCTCATTATGAGATCACGGAGTTGCTCAAAATCCGAACCCACATCAGCTGATTTAAGCCACATGTCAAAAAGAGAAGTTGTTTCTGAGACATAGTCTGGTTTGCCTTTGGTGCCAGAGTTTTAAATTTCGTTCATAAATCAGCTTGATACAAAGAACAATGTGGCAAGAATCTTTCCCTAATATATATGTGTAGTTGGTACGTAGGCTTTCAGGGATCACCTCCACGACCGTCAAAGGTTCAAGGGCCAAATGACGATAAAATAGCATGGGCCACTCTTCTGTTGGTACTTTGTAGTATTTCATTATCGCTTCAAAATTAGTTATCCATGCTGAAATAGAATCACCTTGTGTAAAATTCCTGATAAGACCCGGGTATCATTTAATGGGGTCTACCGATTTCGCTTGTAATTTTGATTGAGCTGTTTCGGCTTCCTTGTCTTTCTCAAGAGTTTTGACATTTAAGTTCCCTTGTATCTCGTTGTCCTTCATTACCAACACGGCTGCTAGTCTATCTTTCTCAAATGCAAGCCTCTCCCTTTCTGCTGTCAGTTTTTTTTCCATTTCTATCGCAAGTTCTCTTTCTTTGATTTCCTTCTCTGCTGCAAGTTTTTTTCTTTTTCTAAAGCTGCCTGTAATTCTCTGGCTTCTTTTTTCACGAGCCGCCTGTATTTCTCTAGCTTCTTTTTCAAGCGCTGTTTGTAATTCCTTATGCTCTTTGTGCCCTGCTCTTTCTTCTCGTTGTTGTGCCTGGAATGCTTTTAATTCCTGTTTAGCCCATACTCTAAGTTTATGACCGGACAATCCGTACTTCTAGCCCATATCCATAAAATCTTGTAATTCGTGCAATAATATTCTGTAAACTTAACAGCTGAAACAAAATATGTATGTGTGTGAAGCTAGATCGCGTGGAAGGTTGAAAGTAGACGTGTAAAAGGAGAGTAATAGACTGAATCGAATGCCAATATGATTAACAATGCTATAAGACGGTGTTCGAGACCATCGATGTAGTAAGTCCGACGATGAAATTAATATTGCCTTACCACGATGACCTTGTCATATTTCAGATGAAGAGCTGTTACTCTCTCTGTGTGTGTGTGTGTGTGTGTGTGTGTGTGTGTGTGTGTGTGTGTGTGTGTGTGTGTGTGTGTGTGTGTGTGTGTGAAAGAAAATCCCACTACAGGACACACGAAAACGACTACCAAATACATAGACTAATTTTTGAAGTAAACAAACATATTTATGTACATAGAAAGAAACACAGATGACGCATAGAAACAAGAGATGTAGTCTTTTACGAAACAACACAGGTCCTAAACAATGGTGAGGTCGCTACAATAAAATATTCGTAACGATCTGGCCACTGTCATCACCGAACGTAATGTGTACCAACAAAAAGATAATTATCAGTACAAAGGTAACCCAACCAACCGCCCGCACACTTATGACGTCGACAAACAGCCCATGGAGAGTGATTCTGAAAAATAATTTCTAAACAACCGGACAGAACGTGAGCAAACAACAACAGACAATTCGACTGACCTGTTCTTCCAATCCGGAGTCGACTGAAGATCGGCGCTCTCACTTGGCTGCAGGAGATCTTGGTTTTGACGATATGGTTCTAGACAAAATTTGAAGCTTATGTCCGAAAACAAATTGGTATCCGTAAATCCTGATCGACTTTCAGAGAACTTTTGGTAGTGTATAAAATATAAACCATCGTCTTAGAAATGTTATCCAGTGTCCATAAGAAGGTTATTAAGATCCAAATGTTGTTGCACAATGTATAGTCCTCTGTTTGACTGGCCGTATCCGTTACTATGGTTGGACCGTTGATTTCTTAATATTTCCACTGTCTTTCACTTTCCGGACATGAAGACGAATAGTACCAATCCAATAAAATTTACAATAACTGTCCAGACAAGTGACGAATGATTGGCTTTCATAATATAATAATATTGACGCAACACAAATGACGAGTGATACAAAAGAGACGTGGTCACAGCTTTGGGATGAATGTGTCGTAACAACTTGGAGTCGGCGGTATTTTCATGTTGACATCAAGGTACAATAATCTCATAAAAGGCGTCTGACAAGTCCTCCATTAGTTAGGGCTCCCGTTACTCGAGCCACACCATGTCTGCTATATTGTTTCCGTCCAAAATCACGCTCGCTGTCTAGCCAAACAAAATCGCAGATCAACAGGAACCCAAAATGAATATTAACGAAAATGATTTCATGAACGCTGGCGTTCATCGGCGAATATATGTTTCTTTATTGGTGGCAATCGTTCATACAGTGCAACACGCCACCGTTCCTATGTTAATGGGAGGGCCGGTGAAAGACAATTAATAATTATTTATAAATATTTAATGTTCCCTGCAGAGTCCGATTCCATCCTTCTACTTTCATCAACGATGAGTAACTTTCATACAGACCATCGTTCTATAAACCACATTACGCCTATGAATCTGCCAATGTAACTTACGCCGAGCTATGTGTATGTTGACGCTATGACTTCTAATTGACAAACGACCGGCATGTTGTAAAGCAGCATATTTCCCCCACTTTCTCTATGATTAAATTTCCATCTTCCGATCGTTCTCCATAATGCAGACTATGCCTCTTGTCCTGATCTTCCTCGAATACTAGATGTCTCGTTCGGTACGTCTTTCTGCTAGATATTTGCGTTCTTATTTCAGTGTTGTGGTTTGTCCGCCCGCCTCCATGAACATCCCAAAGCTTAACTAAATTCAGTGACGTAGTACGCCGTGACGTCATCTAGCAACCTGCATATTATGTCGCTTCTTGATTAACTATTCTTGTTCTGTTTGCCACAATTTCCGTATCCTATTCTAAATCACCGTCCCTTGCCTCCGACGCTACATGACAGTATGCCCCCCGCCTTTGTTTTTTTTTTTTTTTGAAAATGGTGTAACCATTTTAGTAGTGTGATTGGTTTTAAACCATGATATATAGCCGGTGAGGCATGCTGAGTTATGTATTGCATCTATTATATATAGACATATTCCAACCTACCTATAATTGTGCTAATATGATGGTATGGTCTCCTATTAATCACACACAAAATCTCTTTAAACAAAAAATAGTATTATTATTCAGGCACGCACTGAGAGTCATGATCGCCATCGCATACTCAAAAACAGACATAACCAGCCCTTCGTACAGAAGACATAGATGGCGCTGCTCCCAGTTTGCTGCCGCCATCACCCGCATCGCAGAGAACCATGTCACTGTTGCCTTTGTTGGGTTGTCCATTGCCTCAGCTTCAACACACCAAGTACCTATGTGATTGAGTTCGGTTTGTAGTTCCACAGCAGCCTGATCTCTATTCTTACCCTGGCGATACACTAAAACATCATCGGCATATGACAATGTCCTTCCTGGTCCCGTGATCTGCTCGCTGGTGATTCTCACTGTGTAGGCGTTGAACAGCACTGGAGATAATTGTGATCCCTGTGGTAGGCCAGAATGTATTGTTGTTGGTTCTGAAGTCTAACTATCACATCTAAAAACTACTTTCCGTTGGAAGAGGGCTGCCACGATCCAACTTAGGAGGAAAGAACGTATCTTGAGTTCAAGAAGCTGAAGCATTAAAAAATCCACTGGTACTCTGTTGTACGGGTCCTAAAGATCAATCGCTGCCGCAAATGTTTCAGTGCCTGAGTGGAAGCCTTCATAGACGTCATGGGCAAAAACTGCGGGGGAACACCTTGCTTCTCTAGCTGTCTTGATATGTTTTCTGGCAATTAACTTCTCCAGTAACTTGCCTATTGTATTCTGCATGGTTATTACTCGATATCCCTGAATTTTTGTGTGGTCTTTGCCAGGCTTCGGCAAGGGAACCAGATAGCTGTGTAACCACTCCTCCTTGATGCTAGCACTCCCTATACTGTTGTTGTACATGTCTGCTAGTTTCTCTAGCTCGTTGTCGGTACACCTATTGATGTCGTCGTATCTTTTGCCATCTGGCCCTGGAGCGCTATTTTTTTGGATCGTCGAAGCACAGCCTTGATTTCTTTCACAGTCACTGTGTCTTCATCCGAAATGTTCTGGGCCTTGCATCTGTCTGAGGTGACCTCCTTGGCCAGATTTCAGCCTCCCATGTCTGTCTGGTTGCTCTGCTCTAGATAGCTTTCGAATAGGGCTTTGCCTACATATATAGCAGCAAACTAACAGTATAGCTATGTGGTGGAGAACATTAGAGGGCGTGTCGTTATTAACAAGAAAAAGAGAAAGTTCCAGTTATTCCGCCACTTATTCACGAATTCGAGAAAGAAAGAACAACACAGAACACATAACAACAACCCCGCATGCAAGACAGGAACAATGAGTATTAGCACTACAAGTGATTAAACAGCCATATAGACACACATCAATAATTGAGGCCCTGGAGATATGGGTAAGCAGAAGAACAAGTCGTTATTTCATGGAAACCAATACAATCAAACACAGAGGTTCTAGAAAATCTGGGAACGAAAAGAGAGTTGATGAAAGAAATAAAAAAGAGGCAAGTGAACTATTTTGGCCACGTTAAAACATATAACACTGTTAAATAAAAACATAATGGAGGATAAGATTGAAGAGAAACGAGCAACAAGTAGATAACGATACAAATGGGAAGATAGCATGAAGAGATGGACACACAGCAGTCTGACAGAATGTACAATCAATGCGAGAGACAGTGTTGGAGATCCATTGCAACCTTCATTGGGGAGACGGCACTTGATTGCAACACTTTACTGTGTATTTCTTTGACTTATGGTGCTAGATCCATATTTGGATACACCAATCAGTGCTCGGTGCGTGATATGTTCTATATGTTCTATCAGTGCTCGGTGGGTGATATGTTCTATATGTTCTATCAGTGCTCGGTGGGTGATATGTTCTATATGTTCTATCAGTGCTCGGTGCATGATATGTTCTATATGTTCTATCGGTGCTCGGTGGGTGATATGTTCTATATGTTCTATCAGTGCTCGGTGCGTGATATGTTCTATATGTTCTATCGGTGCTCGGTGGGTGATATGTTCTATATGTTCTATCAGTGCTCGGTGGGTGATATGTTCTATCGGTGCTCGGTGAGTGATATACGCTATATGTTCTATCAGTGCTCGGTGCGTGATATGTTCTGTATGTTCTATCGGTGCTCGGTGGGTGATATGTTCTATATGTTCTATCAGTGCTCGGTGGGTGATATGTTCTATATGTTCTATCAGCTCGGTGGGTGATATGTTCTATATGTTCTATCAGTGCTCGGTGGGTGATATGTTCTATATGTTCTATCAGTGCTCGGTGGGTGATATGTTCTATATGTTCTATCGGTGCTCGGTGGGTGATATGTTCTATATGTTCTATCAGTGCTCGGTGGGTGATATGTTCTATCGGTGCTCGGTGAGTGATATGTTCTATATGTTCTATCAGTGCTCGGTGCGTGATATGTTCTTCTTCTTCTTCTTCGTTCATCCGGAGTTTTTTTTTCGGACGTGATTGCGTTGTGCCTGTTTACAGCAGAGCTGCGTTCTTGCGCCGTTAGGCCGACACATCCGACTTCTGCGGGCATTTGTTGACCGGGTTAACCTTCCCGGGAGTTTCTTAGGACGTTAGACTCTCACTGTTGTGGTGTTATCTCCCATCCCAGCTGGCCCATATAGATCAGCCAAAGGCATCCTGGTCGGCCCTCAAGGGAAGGCAGGGGCAGACCATGGGCATTCCCCGCCATCCAAGGAGGCTTCCATAATTGCAGAGCCATCACACAGCGCTCTGGTACTGGGCTCACCCAAGGAATCGTCACGTCCTGCACATGGCTGCTTAGCCTCACTTCCGTATATTGGGCCTTCCGTTCACCATAGGCTGTTCTTCCAGAAACCAGAAGAATGCAGTTTGCAGATGACATCCACACAGTG
Organism: Cepaea hortensis; assembly: GCA_963921405.1. NCBI lineage: Eukaryota > Metazoa > Mollusca > Gastropoda > Stylommatophora > Helicidae > Cepaea > Cepaea hortensis. The sequence goes on from OY992878.1 coordinate 166,234,392, forward strand.
AGCTTTCGATTCGGACTTTCCACGTAATGGATTTGCTATCCAAGCAATATTCCATTTTGTGCCACTAGGACGCTTTTTCCACCTTTTATGAAGCCCACACAGTGAGCTTTCGATTCGGACTTTCCACGTAATGGATTTGCTATCCAAACAATATTCCATTTCATGCCTCTGTGAGGCTTGTGTAACCGACATGCCTGTGGTATGAAGTGTGGCAGTCTAAATACTTCTTCATGTATATTTAAATGTCAACCTGAATGTAGTTAAAGTAAGCTGCAGTCAACCTGAGCTTGTTGATATCTCCATAGAGCTTGTCCTCGAATGAAGCAGGTGTGGGCCAAAATATATTTTCTCTGTTCTGCATATATTGGGCACTCTTGCAGCAAATGTTTAGCTGTCATTTTACCAGTTCCACAATTACATTCATCTGTATCTCCTATCTTTAGTTTGTTGAACAAGTGGTATTTCAGCCTGTTATGTCCTGTGCGGAGTCTGAAGATTGCTACTTGTTCTCTTCGGTCGAGTTTGTAATATGCATCATCCTTCTGGTGGCCTGGATGCTCTGATTCCCATTTGGTTCTATAAGTGCTTTTTATCAACCTCTTTGCCTCATTATAGGTTATGTCTATGTCAGGCTGTGGTAGTCGTCCGCCCTCTTTTGCCAGTCTGTCAGCCTCTTCATTTCCAGGTATACTGCAATGTGATGGGATCCACTGTATTACAACTTTTTTGGATTTCTGGCATAGACCATGGAGTGCTGCTCTTAGGTCAGCTATTTCTGTGCTGTTATTGCTCTTCAGTATTGAGACAGCTGACTTTGCATCTGTAAAGATAGCTATTTGCGTCTCTTTTGTTTTTCTCCATCAAGAGCATTTCTGCTGCAGTTTTCAGAGCCTCTACCTCCGCTTTGAAGTTACTTGAAAACTTTCCAGTTGCCACTGAATGTGTTTTTTTCACTCCATTTTTTAAATTTAGGAGAATTCCTCCTCCTCCATTCTCTACTGAATTTTTGGCTGATCCATCTGTATATGCATGGGTCCAATTGCTGCTTGGGTAATGTTCTTTTATGTAGTTTAGGGTTATTTCTCTTCCTTCGGTTTCATGCTGAGTGTTCTTTTTCTCAATACCAGGTATGTTTTCTATCATCTCAGGCAGTTGCTGCTGTCTCCAAGCTGGGAACTTGTCTGCATTGTAAATGGATTTGACTGTTGATATGTTAAGTATGGGATCTGCCCTAATCTTTCGTTTTGCAGTTTCTACAAAGTTGCTACGCTTCAGTCTTCCCTTTCCAAAATCACTAAACCTTTTATGCATAGGGTGGTCTGTCAATCTTCTAAATGTTTCAGCTTGTTGCTGGGCTCTGCTATCTCTTCTATCCTGCATTGGTTGTAAACAAGTGATCTTTTCTAATTCATTAATAGGCGTTGTCTTCAGGCTTCCAGTTATGATTCGCATTCCTTGATTTTGGACTCTACTTATTTTGTTAAAGTTTGACTTAGCTGCTGTTGCCCAAGCTGCAATGCCATATTCCAGTACTGGCCTCACCCGTCCAGTATATAACTTCTTGAGAACTTTCTCATCTGCTCCCCACGTTGTACCAGCAAGCTTTTTCATGATTGCCATTCTTTGCCTTGCTCTTGTTCAATTTTTCTCAACCTGTGTCTTCCATGTCAGGCGACGATCAAAGGTGACTCCTAGATAGTTTGGATTTTCTTCATGGCGCAATATTTTTCCATTCAATACCAGCTTAGGTTGCTGAGTTTTAGTTGAGAGGGAGAACACTGTGCATGTTGTTTTCTCCTCACTTATCTTCACTAGCCATGATTTTGACCAGTCCTCTAGCGCTAATAGGGCTTGCTGTATTCTGCTGTTAGCTGTACTAATATATTCTTCAGATATCCATATGGCTAGGTCATCTGCAAAGGATGATGTGTGTACTCTGGCTGGAAAATTTTCCGTGATGTCGTTTATATATGCTAGGAATAATGTTGGTGAAAGAACTCCTCCTTGGGGGACACCTTGCTCCAACAGCATCATTTTGCTGGTTTGTCCTTGTACTTTTGTCCTGGCAGTTCTGTTCTCAAGGTAGTGGCTGATCCATTTGTACATTTTCCCGCAAACATGCATTTTTTGCAGTTTTACTTTCAGTCCTTCCTTCCATACTTTATCAAATGCTTTTTCTAAATCTATCCAGACCGCTAGTGTGTGCTTTTTCTCTTGGAAGGCATCCTCTATTTCCTGAGCTATATAGGTTATTTGATCTTCAGTGGATCTGTACTTTCTGAATCCTGCTTGGTGAGGTGTTAAGAGTTGGTTTTCTTCCAGATGCCATGTTAGCCTGCCATTGATAATGCGTTCCATTAATTTTCCTACACAGCTAAGAAGACTGATAGGTCGATAGCCATTTGGTTCTTCCAGGTCTTTTCCTTTCTTTGGGACTGGTATTAGTATAGCTTCCTTCCATGCCTGTGGGACTATTCCCCTCTTCCAGCTGTAATTTAGGACTGCTAGTAGTTTCTTTTTTGCCTTAGTGCCTAGTCCTATTAGCATTTCATTTGTGATTCCATCCTTTCCTGGTGATGTCTTCTTTTTTAGGGTATTCATTGCCTGTTCCATTTCTTCCATTGTTAGATTTGCCATCATATATTCTGCTGCTGTCTCTGTATATCTATGATGTATCTGTTTATCTTTGATTGCTTTTTTCTGTTCGGCTGTAATACCAATGTGGTTTGCACTGGCATAGTGTTCCATTAGTGCATTTGCAGCCTTTTTTCCTGTAAGCAAGACATTTCCTTGTTTAATTGTTATTTGTTTGTTTCTAGGTCCTTCATTGTTCATGGCTTTCACTAGTTTCCATAGTTTGTTTCCATCCCTGTCAAAATTCAGGTTTTCTGTTTTTTTCCTCCAACAATCTCTTGTTGTTTGATTTACTGTTCTTTTATATTTTGCTGAGATGGCTTTGAGAGAGATGTTCGCTTCAGTTGTTTGTTCTCTCTCTCTGCGGTCTTCCTAGCATCTTCAACTTTGTCCTCCAAAATTTGTAGTTCTTCAGTCCAGTATGGTTTGTAATTTTTCCTTGCTCCTCTTGGAATAGACTCAGTGGCCGCCTGTATTATTGCTCTGTTTAGACTTTCCACCATTTGCTTCATGTTGCCATATCGTGTATTTATGTTTTCACAATATTTGTCTGTTAGTATGGCAAATCTGTCCCAATCTGCTCGTTTGTAATTCCAACGGGGTAAAGGCTTTTGCTCCTGTGGAACATACTCCATATTTATTACAAGCTTGATTGGTCTGTGGTCACTACCTGCTAATTGGTCCAGCACATGGCGATCGATTTTGTGGAGGATGTCTCCTGTGCAGAAAGCTAAGTCTGGAGTAGAAGTGGTAATCCATCTTCTGGAGTAGAAGCTCGGTGTGTCATCCGCTTTGTTGAGTAGATGGAGATTTGAGTCTATTTCCCAGTCCTCCACTTCATCTCCTCTTTTGTCAGTATCTGGGTATCCCCATCTTTCTGAACGGCTATTAAAGTCTCCGACAACAATGCAATTTGTGTCAGTTATTTCCATGTTTGAGAGTGTAAGATCCTTATCTGCCGGGCTATACAGATTGTAAATTCTTATTTTCACGTCCTTTATCATTATATCAACACCTATAATTTCCGTTTGGTTGTCAGAGATCACAGATACTTCGCTGCAAGGTATTGTATTTCGTGTAAGTATTACAACTCCTCCTTTGTGTCCTTCACGGTCGAAACGTGTGGCCTGATATCCCTCGACTGAAAATGTGCGATTGGCGTTGAGGTGTGTCTCTTGAATGCATGCCACATCTATTCTATCTTTATGAAGACGCTGTGTTAGGGAGGCTTTCTTGTTATAAACTCCTTCTGCATTCCATTGTAGTATGTTGAGTGTCCGGGGTGTTTGGTCAATAGCTCTTAACCTACTCCTCTGTGCCTTGACTCCACAGCACAGGGGAAGGTGACCACCAGTAGTCATGGGTGGACCCCCTCGAGGCAGGGGGCCCGGCACTATCACCGCCTGATGGGACTTCACGGGATTAGCACCATAACGATTAATTTTCATCTGTGGCATCATGAAATGATAAAGTTACGTTGCACTTCTTTGTCAAGCCTGTGGCTCAGTACATCCGATTTCGACAAGCATTTGTTCGGGATGCTTTCCCTAGCCTTTGACTGTCCCCAGTCTACCTACAAGGCTGCTGGTTTGTGCTTCACTTCGTCTTGTCCCTCTCCCTTGACCTGTCCGACATGGGTGACCCTACCAGTAGCTGTGCTACCGTCGGCATAGCTCTTGGGGTCATTGGAACGCGCAAGCCCCTCTACCTCGTCAAGGTGGACGCACGGCAGAGGGGGCGTGATATGTTCTATATGTTCTATCCGTGCTCGGTGGGTGATATGTTCTATATGTTCTATCAGTGCTCGGTGGGTGATATGTTCTATATGTTCTATCAGCTCGGTGGGTGATATGCTCTATATGTTCTATCAGTGCTCAGTGGGTGATATGTTCTATATGTTCTATCAGTGCTCGGTGGGTGATATGTTCTATTGGTGCTCGGTGAGTGATATGTTCTATATGTTCTATCAGTGCTCGGTGGGTGATATGTTCTATCGGTGCTCGGTGGGTGATATGTTCTATATGTTCTATCAGTGCTCGGTGGGTGATATGTTCTATATGTTCTATCAGTGCTCGGTGGGTGATATGTTCTATATGTTCTATCGGTGCTCGGTGGGTGATATGTTCTATCGGTGCTCGGTGAGTGATATGTTCTATATGTTCTATCAGTGCTCGGTGGGTGATATGTTCTATATGTTCTATCGGTGCTCGGTGGGTGATATGTTCTATATGTTCTATCAGTGCTCGGTGGGTGATATGTTCTATATGTTCTATCAGCTCGGTGGGTGATATGTTCTATATGTTCTATCGGTGCTCGGTGGGTGATATGTTCTATATGTTCTATCAGCTCGGTGGGTGATATGTTCTATATGTTCTATCGGTGCTCGGTAGGTGATATGTTCTATATGTTCTATCAGTGCTCGGTGGGTGATATGTTCTATATGTTCTATCAGCTCGGTGGGTGATATGTTCTATATGTTCTATCGGTGCTCGGTGGGTGATATGTTCTATATGTTCTATCAGCTCGGTGGGTGATATGTTCTATATGTTCTATCGGTGCTCGGTGGGTGATATGTTCTATATGTTCTATCGGTGCTCGGTGGGTGATATGTTCTATATGTTCTATCGGTGCTCGGTGGGTGATATGTTCTATATGTTCTATCGGTGCTCGGTGGGTGATATGTTCTATCGGTGCTCGGTGGTTGATATGTTCTATATGTTCTATCGGTGCTCGGTGGGTGATATGTTCTATATGTTCTATCGGTGCTCGGTGGGTGATATGTTCTATATGTTCTATCAGTGCTCGGTGGGTGATATGTTCTATCAGTGCTCGGTGGGTGATATGTTCTATATGTTCTATCGGTTCTCGGTGGGTGATATGTTCTATATGTTCTATCAGCTCGGTGGGTGATATGTTCTATATGTTCTATCGGTGCTCGGTGGGTGATATGTTCTATATGTTCTATCAGTGCTCGGTGGGTGATATGTTCTATATGTTCTATCGGTGCTCAGTGGGTGATATGTTCTATATGTTCTATCTGTGCTCGGTGGGTGATATGTTCTATATGTTCTATCAGTGCTCGGTGGGTGATATGTTCTATCGGTGCTCGGTGGGTGATATGTTCTATCGGTGCTCGGTGGATGATATGTTCTGTATGTTCTATCGGTGCTCAGTGGGAGATATGTTCTATATGTTCTATCGGTGCTCGGTGGGTGATATGTTCTATATGTTCTATCGGTGCTCGGTGGGTGATATGTTCTATATGTTCTGTCAACTCGGTGGGTGATATGTTCTATATGTTCTATCAGCTCGGTGGGTGATATGTTCTATATGTTCTATCAGCTCGGTGGGTGATATTTTCTATATGTTCTATCGGTGCTCGGTGGGTGATATGTTCTTCTTCTTCTTCTTCCGCGTTCATCCGGAGTTTTTTTTTTCCAGATGTGATTGCGTTGTGCCTGTTTACAGCAGAGCTGCGTTCTTGCGCCGTTAGGCCGACACATCCGACTTCTGCGGGCATTTGTTGACCGGGCTAACCTTCCCGGTGGTGATATGTTCTATATGTTATATCAGCTCGGTGGGTGATATGTTCTATCGGTGCTCGTGGGTGATATGTTCTATCGGTGCTCGGTGGGTGATATGTTCTATCGGTGCTCGGTGGGTGATATGTTCTATATGTTCTATCAGCTCGGTGGGTGATATGTTCCATATGTTCTATCTGTGTTCGGTGAGTGATATGTTCTATATGTTCTATCTGTGCTTGGTGGGTGATATGCTCTATATGTTCTATCGGTGCTCGGTGGGAGATATGTTCTATATGTTCTATCGGTGCTCGGTGGGTGATATGTTCTATCGGTGCTCGGTGGGTGATATGTTCTATCGGTGCTCGGTGGGTGATATGTTCTATATGTTCTATCGGTGCTCGGTGGGAGATATGTTCTATATGTTCTATCAGTGCTCGGTGGGTGATATGTTCTATCAATGCTCGGTGGGTGATATGTTCTATATGTTCCGTCAACTCGGTGGGTGATATGTTCTATATGTTCTATCAGCTCGGTGGGTGATAGGTTCTATATGTTCTATCAGCTCGGTGGGTGATATGTTCTATATGTTCTATCGGTGCTCGGTGGGTGATATGTTCTTCTTCTTCTTCTTCCGCGTTCATCCGGAGTTTTTTTTTCCCAGATGTGATTGCGTTGTGCCTGTTTACAGCAGAGCTGCGTTCTTGCGCCGTTAGGCCGACACATCCGACTTCTGCGGGCATTTGTTGACCGGGTTAACCTTCCCGGGGGTGATATGTTCTATATGTTATATCAGCTCGGTGGGTGATATGTTCTATCGGCGCTCGTGGGTGATATGTTCTATCGGTGCTCGGTGGGTGATATGTTCTATCGGTTCTCGGTGGGTGATGTGTTCTATATGTTCTATTAGCTCGGTGGGTGATATTTTCTATATGTTCTATCTGTGTTTGGTGAGTGATATGTTCTATATGTTCTATCGGTGATCGGTGAATGATATGTTCTATATGTTCTATCTGTGCTTGGTGGGTGATATGTTCTATCAGCTCGGTGGGTGATATGTTCTGTATGTTCTATCGGTGCTCGGTGGGTGATATGTTCTGTATGTTCTATCTGTTCTCGGTGGGTGATATGTTCTATATGTTCTATCAGCTCGGTGGGTGATATGTTATAGATGTTCTGTCGGTGCTCGGTGGGTGATATGTTCTATATGTTCTATCGGTGTTCGGTGGGTGAACAGCCACCCAGTACAGCCATACAGGACACACCACCAACAACCCAGTACAACCATACAGGACACACCACCAACAACCCAGTACAACCATACAGGACACACCACCAACCACCCAGTACAGCCACCCAGTATAACCATACAGGACACACCACCAACCACCCAGTACAGCCACCCAGTACAGCCACCCAGTATAACCATACAGGACACACCACCAGCCACCCAGTATAGCCACCCAGTATAACCATACAGGACACACCACCAGCCACCCAGTACAGCCACCCAGTACAACCATACAGGACACACCACCAACCACCCAGTACAGCCACCCAGTACAACCACACAGGACACACCACCAGCCACCCAGTACAGCCACCCAGTACAACCATACAGGACACACCACCAACCACCCAGTACAGCCACCCAGTATAACCATACAGGACACACCACCAACCACCCAGTACAGCCATCCAGTATAACCATACAGGACACACCACCAGCCACCCAGTACAGCCACCCAGTACAACCATACAGGAGACACCACCAGCCACCCAGTACAACCATACAGGACACACCACCAGCCACCCAGTACAGCCACCCAGTACAACCATACAGGACACACCACCAACCACCCAGTATAACCATACAGGACACACCACCAACCACCCAGTATAACCATACAGGACACACCACCAGCCACACAGTACAACCATACAGGACACACCACCAGCCACACAGTACAACCATACAGGACACACCACCAGCCACACAGTACAGCCATACAGGACACACCACCAGCCACACAGTACAACCATACAGGACACACCACCAGCCACCCAGTACAACCATACAGGACACACCACCAGCCACCCAGTACAGCCACCCAGTACAACCATACAGGACACACCACCAACCACCCAGTATAACCATACAGGACACACCACCAACCACCCAGTATAACCATACAGGACACACCACCAGCCACACAGTACAACCATACAGGACACACCACCAGCCACACAGTACAACCATACAGGACACACCACCAGCCACACAGTACAGCCATACAGGACACACCACCAGCCACACAGTACAACCATACAGGACACACCACCAGCCACACAGTACAACCATACAGGACACACCACCAGCCACCCAGTACAGCCACCCAGTACAACCATACAGGACACACCACCAGCCACCCAGTACAACCACCCAGTACAACCATACAGGACACACCACCAGCCACCCAGTATAACCATACAGGACACACCACCAACCACCCAGTATAACCATACAGGACACACCACCAGCCACACAGTACAACCATACAGGACACACCACCAGCCACACAGTACAACCATACAGGACACACCACCAGCCACACAGTACAACCATACAGGACACACCACCAGCCACACAGTACAACCATACAGGACACACCACCAACCACCCAGTATAACCATACAGGACACACCACCAGCCACCCAGTACAACCATACAGGACACACCACCAGCCACCCAGTACAGCCACCCAGTACAGCCACCCAGTATAACCATACAGGACACACCACCAGCCACCCAGTACAACCATACAGGACACACCACCAGCCACCCAGTACAGCCACCCAGTACAACCACCCAGTATAACCATACAGGACACACCACCAACAACCCAGTACAGCCACCCAGTATAACCATACAGGACACACCACCAACAACCCAGTACAACCACCCAGTATAATCATACAGGACACACCACCAACAACCCAGTACAGCCACCCAGTATAACCATACAGGACACACCACCAACAACCCAGTATAACCATACAGGACACACCACCAACAACCCAGTACAACCACCCAGTATAACCATACAGGACACACCACCAGCCACCCAGTACAGCCACCCAGTATAACCATACAGGACACACCACCAACAACCCAGTACAGCCACCCAGTACAGCCACCAAGTATAGACACCCAGTACAGCCATACAGGACACACCATCAGCCACCCAGTACAACCACCCAGTACAACCATACTTTGTAGCTTGTCCTTTTTGATACAACCTTGAGACGAGATGCTGTATTTTTTTTGTATCGTCACAACTATTAACCATCTCCTGGGGAGAGAAGCAATGCTCTAATGAAAAATAAAGAACACACATCAAACGGATCAAGATAACTCTGTATGAGGTTTTTGTGGATTTGCGTTTTTTTTTTTTTTTTTTTGGCTTGAATTCCATTTGAGTCAAATGTTGCAACACATATGATGAAGTACCTGGTGGCAGGAAGCCATACTCACTTACGATACCAGCCGGCCACCAGGATCTGCCTTGCACCTTCCTATTGCAACTACTGGGCCACGGTGGGGTGGCGAGGTTGTACTCTGTGACACATATTGTGACAACCGGAAAGATTTGTGGAGAGAGAGAGAGAGAGAGAGAGAGAGAGAGAGAGAGAGAGAGAGAGAGAGAGAGAGAGAGAGAGAATTCTTGACAGTCTGGTGTCATGGCACGGAAGGGATACAACACAGGCATTGATCTATGGCGTCGTAGATCGCAATTTGTGGAGAAGCATGATCTCCCACGTCGGCCGGCAAGGCACTGGATGAGTATGATGATGAGTTTGCCATTGCTATGAGTGGAATTTTTCAAATTTTGTTCGAGTTCTCAGCCATGTCAAGTGACAAGGGGTGTACTGAGAGATCAAGAGCATGTGTGGTAAAGTACCCTTTAAGAGCTAACGCGACCAAGAAATGGTGAGGGGACCAAGGGCGGTAAGCTCGGTAAAAATTTCCATCCACCAAATAATTCACCATTATGTGGTGCACGTTGTGAAGAGAAACCAGATTAACAATGTCATCGCGCAGGGTCAGTCGTTAACATCGTGCACGGAGCTTGCAGTGCTGAAACATTGTATATATTGCATTAACAATTACACTTTATTATTTTTAGCAGTAAAAGTATTTCAAACTTTAGGATGTCAAATTATTGTGTTAACTGTGTCATTATATTAAACATTTAACAAATAATGTAACTAATTGCTTCTTTAGAAAAACGTTTACGAGTTATGTCCCATGCAAACAATAAAATGAATATTATGTTCCCGTGAAAAAGAGGTATTTGTTTCCCCTTAAATTTCGCTAATCAAGTGCACAGGCCGTCGAGAGCAGAGCGAATGGTTAGCCAGTAGATCATGTAATTGAGTCCCCAATATTGCTCCCGGGTTGACTCAGCCGAAACTAAGCACCATGACATGTTCTGGAAAGTAAAGGCGAAGTGTGCGCTATTGACCACATCACCAGCCACCCAGTACAGCCATACAGGACACACCACCAGCCACCCAGTACAACCACCCAGTACAACCACCCAGTACAACCATACAGGACACACCACCAGCCACCCAGTACAGCCATACAGGACATACCACCAACCACCCAGTACAGCCATACAGGACATACCACCAACCACCCAGTACAGCCATACAGGACATACCACCAACCACCCAGTACAACCACCCAGTACAGCCATACAGGACACACCACCAGCCACGCAGTATAACCATACAGGACACACCACCAGCCACCCAGTACAACCACCCAGTATAACCATACAGGACACACCACCAGCCACCCAGTACAACCACCCAGTATAACCATACAGGACACACCACCAGCCACCCAGTACAACCACCCAGTATAACCATACAGGACACACCACCAGCCACCCAGTACAACCACCCAGTACAACCATACAGGACACACCACCAGCCACCCAGTACAACCACCCAGTATAACCATACAGGACACACCACCAGCCACCCAGTACAACCACCCAGTATAACCATACAGGACACACCACCAGCCACCCAGTACAGCCATACAGGACACACCACCAGCCACCCAGTATAACCATACAGGACATACCACCAACCACCCAGTACAACCATACAGGACACACCACCAGCCACCCAGTACAACCACCCAGTATAACCATACAGGACACACCACCAGCCACCCAGTACAACCACCCAGTATAACCATACAGGACACACCACCAGCCACCCAGTACAACCACCCAGTACAGCCATACAGGACACACCACCAGCCACCCAGTATAACCATACAGGACATACCACCAACCACCCAGTACAGCCATACAGGACATACCACCAACCACCCAGTATAACCATACAGGACATACCACCAACCACCCAGTACAGCCATACAGGACATACCACCAGCCACCCAGTACAGCCATACAGGACATACCACCAGCCACCCAGTACAGCCACACAGGACATACCACCAACCACCCAGTACAGCCATACAGGACATACCACCAACCACCCAGTACAGCCATACAGGACATACCACCAACCACCCAGTACAACCACCCAGTACAGCCATACAGGACACACCACCAGCCACCCAGTACAGCCACCCAGTACAGCCACCCAGAACAACACTCGCTAATAATGTACTATAGCGCAGAGGGTATCCCCTACAATAAACGCCTGAAGAAGACCTATGTGTCGACCCAAAGGTGCAAATATCGCAGCTCTGCTGTAAAATGGTGCAGAGCGATTACGTCCGAAACAAATAGGAGAAAGAAGAAGAAGAAGAAGAAGAAGAAGAGGAGGAGGAGGATCATGATGATGATGATGATGATGAATACATCGCTTTAACACATTGCACAACACAACAGCACATTATACTGGAACACGACCACGTTTCAACAGAACACGTATAGAAACAACCCAAGGCAATGAGCGCGTAACACAACAGCCAACAAATCAGATATAGAAACCCTTAATGAAACAACAAGCACAACATTTACACACTAGAGTCAAATCAGCATTATGAGCCTTGTCGATAAGCGTCAGGTTTCGCTATCTCAGACGATCATCAGCCGGGATCAGCTCTGTATTCTTGTCTCGATTATTCCATGTTGTCAAGCCTTCCTGGCATCTATTTCCCTGCCTTCCACTTGCTCCGTTGCCTTTAATTTTGCCAGCTGTCACTGGCTTTTCTTGTTTATTTCACCTCACAGCTTGCCCAGGCATCTGGACTTGTAAATGAAATTCCATTGGATTTCGAATCTTTGTTTACTGTTGACTTTTGTTGCCACTGATCAGGTTTTACAAATCTGGTACACGGTGATTTTTTTCATTCTTGGTTAGTTGGCTTCTTTATCGGCACCGGGGAAAACCGGGGAGGAGGCAAGGGGCTGGAAGCCTACCATCCTGTTCTTATTTTATTAATCATAGTCCTCGTCATGAACGAACCAGGTCCGCACAAGTTACAGGCGTAAGTCGTACCTCGGGGGGAGCAGCGACTGGGCGCTCACCTGCCGGCACGGTGGCCATGGGTTCCACTCCGCATGGGGAAAAAGGGGGTGGTTAAAAAAAAAGTTAACAGGACCGCCAGGTTGACCCAGCCTAAAATAAGTACGGAGAAATATATTGGGAAGAAAAGGCGCCTTTATGTGACTGACCACATCACCCACCGCGTGCCAATTGGTCCATACAAATGTACCCAAGCGCCCCAAGGCGAATGCAAGAGTCTCATACAGTTTTGCTTTCCTACCTCGGCGCCACTCTCCAGCAGAGGGCTGCTGACGAAGGCTTTGGCCACAACGTTCATTGTGTTGCTTCTGATCGTGTTCTGGTCAAGCTTACCGTCTACTTCTGGTTTTGTGTGTGTGATTCATTCATTATATGGATATATAATAGTTATTTAGATCGGTAATTATAATCTTTATTTTAAATACAAAATCTGTGTAAGTTTCATTTTACAAACCACCTGTAGTCGCCGTCCAAGTTTTGGTTGGTAAACGCGGCAGTTTAATGGTTCCTGGCTGACTGGTTACGAGACCTTTGATTAGTTAACACCGAACTGGTGTGACCAGGCCTTACATGTTGGCTGTCAAAGAGGTTGCAAAGAGGAGATCAGAGCACTTACGGACCTGTCCGGGGTGCGCTGATGACGTTCCTCACCAAATACTAGGTTAATTAATGAATGTGCTGTTTTAATTAATTCTGAGCCAGGAAGGAAAGAGACGGCCAACAACAAACATCAACTATATACACTCTATACATTGGCCGGTTTGTGCAGGAATTTACGCTGAACACCACGTTGGAAATTAACGGGTAGTTTATTCACCAATTTCACCTTTGACCTGCAATTAACTGTTGACCCCGCGGGTTGATCAATAGCTTTAGCTGCGCGGTCCCAGCCCAGACGCCTACATCAGCTGATCAGTTGTCTGCCATGCCACGTACTGCTTACTGACGAATGCAGACGAGAATTTAACCGCCATTTAAAAACTACCGTCCCTTGATGTGTTTCCTGTCCGTTTATGAAAGGCCTCACCACGCTCCCAGGTTCTGCCATTAATTTTCTTACCCACATTCACGGAGTCCCATTACTTTGCCATCTTGGCTTGTGGTCCAATAGTTTGACGATCACCATATCTGTAGTAGTCGGTTCAAATGTATTCTTGCGCCGCGGTTATTTTCAGATCGTCGGCTTCATTCAGCGTATATAATAGGCTCGTTTTGGGGAGTGGGTCTCAGGTCGGGGAGGGTTCAAGCAATGAAAAGGTTGACCATACATTTAATCATGTAATCAAAAATACTAATCTTGTAGAAATTAGATTAGGTACAACACAAATGACAGGTCAGGTGAAATAATTTACAATATCACTCTCGAGAACTAGTACAAGCGTCACAAGCACAATGCATACATCTTAAAGCAAAGTTCGAAACACAGCTGCGGGAGATTTGGAAGCAGACCACCTTGCGTTGGTTTTCATACAATGGTATGAGTGCCGATCATTCAGAAAGCAATGTCAAACTACTGTAGGTAAAATTGCCAAGAAATCACGAACAGCCAACAAATGCTGGAATTGACCGCGACGTCCTGCAAAGGATATGCAATTAACTTAAAGCAAGAACTAACTGGAAACAAATGATTACTATAATATAAGATAATTGTTGTTGTTGATCCCAACGATGCTGAGCTGTTTACTCTTCGAGTCCAGTGTCATTCTTATACAGGTGCAGGCCTCTTCATCTGTTCCAGGACTCCATTGAGTGAATTAGTTGAACACGGTTGTAGTAGCTTTCCCCTACCGTCTGACAGAACAGGACATTTGAACAGGAACTGGTCATGGTTGCATAAGGGAGGCAACAATGTTTGCATGGAAGTGAATGTCGGGAATTGATGTTGATTACATGGCTATTGTGGTGGGGTGACTGATGCTGCTTACATGGCTATTGTGGTGTGGTGACTGATGTTGATTACATGGCTATTGTGGTGGGGTGACTGATGTTTATTACATGGCTATTGTGGTGTGGTGACTGATGTTTATTACATGGCTATTGTGGTGGGGTGACTGATGCTGCTTACATGGCTATTGTGGTGTGGTGACTGATGTTTATTACATGGCTATTGTGGTGTGGTGACTGATGTTTATTACATGGCTATTGTGGTGTGGTGACTGATGCTGCTTACATGGCTATTGTGGTGTGGTGACTGATGTTTATTACATGGCTATTGTGGTGTGGTGACTGATGTTTATTACATGGCTATTGTGGTGTGGTGACTGATGTTGATTACATGGCTATTGTGGTGGGGTGACTGATGTTGATTACATGGCTATTGTGGTGTGGTGACTGATGTTTATTACATGGCTATTGTGGTGTGGTGACTGATGCTGCTTACATGGCTATTGTGGTGTGGTGACCGATGCTGCTTACATGGCTATTGTGGTGTGGTGACTGATGCTGCTTACATGGCGATTGTGGTGTGGTGACTGATGTTGATTACATGGCTATTGTGGTGGGGTGACTGATGTTTATTACATGGCTATTGTGGTGTGGTGACTGATGTTTATTACATGGCTATTGTGGTGTGGTGACCGATGCTGCTTACATGGCTATTGTGGTGTGGTGACTGATGTTGATTACATGGCTATTGTGGTGTGGTGACTGATGTTGATTACATGGCTATTGTGGTGTGGTGACTGATGTTTATTACATGGCTATTGTGGTGTGGTGACTGATGTTGATTACATGGCTATTGTGGTGGGGTGACTGATGTTGATTACATGGCTATTGTGTGGTGGTGACTGATACTGCTTACATGGCTATTGTGGTGGGGTGACTGATGTTTATTACATGGCTATTGTGGTGTGGTGACTGATGTTTATTACATGGCTATTGTGGTGTGGTGACCGATGCTGCTTACATGGCTATTGTGGTGTGGTGACTGATGTTTATTACATGGCTATTGTGGTGTGGTGACTGATGTTTATTACATGGCTATTGTGGTGTGGTGACCGATGCTGCTTACATGGCTATTGTGGTGTGGTGACTGATGTTTATTACATGGCTATTGTGGTGTGGTGACTGATGTTTATTACATGGCTATTGTGGTATGGTGACTGATGTTTATTACATGGCTATTGTGTGGTGGTGACTGATACTGCTTACATGGCTATTGTGGTGGGGTGACTGATGTTTATTACATGGCTATTGTGGTGTGGTGACTGATGTTTATTACATGGCTATTGTGGTGTGGTGACCGATGCTGCTTACATGGCTATTGTGGTGTGGTGACTGATGTTTATTACATGGCTATTGTGGTGTGGTGACTGATGTTTATTACATGGCTATTGTGGTGTGGTGACTGATGCTGCTTACATGGCTATTGTGGTGTGGTGACTGATGTTTATTACATGGCTATTGTGGTGTGGTGACTGATGCTGCTTACATGGCTATTGTGGTGTGGTGACTGATGCTGCTTACATGGCTATTGTGGTGTGGTGACTGATGTTTATTACATGGCTATTGTGGTGTGGTGACCGATCACAAGCAGGAGGAGAAGTTCAGACCGTCGTTATGCGCATGACCGGATACCCGGTACCACACTTTGGGCGCTAGAGAGCTCCATGCTGTTTAGACCGAACCCCACGTCAGACGTCTACCACACGTCCTCGTCGTACACCACGGATACACGATCTCGGAGTTGATGGTCCATAGAGGGGCAATGATCAGAAACTATTCTGACACTCATCAGCGACCCCCAAATCATGGTCAGTGTTGTCCTTTGACGGAACGATCTCCTAAACTTAAAAATACGCTATAACGCCCGCCGAGCTCACTGGACGGAAGTGAGACCAGGCATTAGCGCGCAGGTCGTGACAATTCCTTGGGTGGACTCAGTACCGGGGCGTTGTGTGTTGGCTCTGCTCATGGAAGCCTCCTTAGATGACGGGGAATGAAAATGTTGTGTCCTGCATTCGCATGAGGACGGTCCGACCTGTATGTGGCTGTTCTCAACGGGCCAGTTGACGTGCCATCAGTAGACGGAGTAGATGATATCAAAACCTTAAGAACTTGGAACGTCCTACGAAACAGTTAGGTCAACAAAAGGCTGAAGAAGTCGGATGTGTCGATCGAAAGGTGTAAATATCGCAGCTCTGTTGTAAATTGGCGCAGCGCAATTAGTAAAATTGTTTTTAATCATACGAGGTAGAAGAAGGCTATTGATTCTAACATCACCTTAACCCCATGCCTTGCCGATAAGCGTGGACAGTCATGGTCCAACATCTCACACAATCAACAGATTCAGACCTATTCCCCCGGGAAGGTTAACCCGGTCAACAAATGCCCGCAGAAGTCGGATGTGTCGGCCCAACGGCGCAAGAACGCAGCTCTGCTGTAAACAGGCACAACGCAATGACGTCCGGAAAAAAAAAAGAACAAAAAACTTCGGATGAACGTAGAAGAAGAAGAAGACCTATTCTCTGTTCTTTTCCCGATTGTGTGGAGTGGCCAAACTTTTCAAACATTTGTCCTGTTGCCGTCTCACGGAGTCTAGCTTGCCCTGTTAGAAAATTCAAAAACACACTAGTCTCTGGATTTTCTTGTCAAGACCAATGATGTTGTCACTGGATTTTGGTTGTGGCAGCTCATAGCTGTTGATTTTGACATTCTGTTCAGCCAGTTCCCTCTTGTCTCCTATCCGAGAATCTACTAGTCTGTTCTCGTACAGCACGACCCGCCCCTTTGCCGTGTTACAGCAGTTGCTTCAGCAAGTCCATGAGCCTTCTCACTTTTCATGAGGTCTGCATGCCCAGGAATGTGTCCCAGTGCTACATCGATGGAGTGTGATGCTACCAAGCTGACGATTCCTACTGGAGAGCTATCTTGGCTTTCACTTGGAGTGGCTTTCAATATCTTCAGGACAGACAAGAACTGAGTTAAGTTGAGTCAAGAACCGACATAACAGCAATCAGGACATTCCCATACATGTCCTGTCCTCATCTGCAACAGCCAGCGAAGAGTCTTAATACCAATAGTTGCATTCTGATTATGTGTCAGTCTGGCCTTTTCTCCTAGAAGACGAAAGACAATCACAACAGCACACGGCGTTTGTTCCACAAGATGGGGCTGCTCGTGGCGGCAGTTCAATGGCAGCGCTGACTGCAACAGTTCCTACCTCATAGTTGTCACTGACTGCAACAGTTCCTACCTCATAGTTGTCACTGACTGCAACTGTTTCTCCATCATAGTTGTCACTGACTGCAACAGTTCCTACCTCATAGTTGTCACTGACTGCAACAGTTTCTCCATCATAGTTGTCACTGACTGCAACTGTTTCTCCATCATAGTTGTCACTGACTACAACTGTTTCTCCATCATAGTTGTCACTGACTGCAACAGTTCCTACCTCATAGTTGTCACTGACTGCAACAGTTCCTACCTCATAGTTGTCACTGACTGCAACTGTTTCTCCATCATAGTTGTCACTGACTGCAACAGTTCCTACCTCATAGTTGTCACTGACTGCAACAGTTCCTACCTCATAGTTGTCACTGACTGCAACAGTTCCTACCTCATAGTTGTCACTGACTGCAACAGTTCCTACCTCATAGTTGTCACTGACTGCAACAGTTCCTACCTCATAGTTGTCACTGACTGCAACAGTTCCTACCTCATAGTTTTCACTGACTACAACTGTTTCTCCATCATAGTTGTCACTGACTGCAACAGTTCCTACCTCATAGTTGTCACTGACTGCAACAGTTCCTACCTCATAGTTGTCACTGACTACAACTGTTTCTCCATCATAGTTGTCACTGACTGCAACAGTTTCTCCATCATAGTTGTCACTGACTGCAACAGTTTCTCCATCATAGTTGTCACTGACTGCAACAGTTCCTACCTCATAGTTTTCACTGACTACAACTGTTTCTCCATCATAGTTGTCACTGACTGCAACAGTTTCTCCATCATAGTTGTCACTGACTACAACTGTTTCTCCATCATAGTTGTCACTGACTGCAACAGTTTCTCCATCATAGTTGTCACTGACTGCAACTGTTTCTCCATCATAGTTGTCACTGACTGCAACAGTTTCTCCATCATAGTTGTCACTGACTGCAACAGTTCCTACCTCATAGTTGTCACTGACTGCAACAGTTTCTACCTCATAGTTGTCACTGACTACAACTGTTTCTCCATCATAGTTGTCACTGACTGCAACAGTTTCTCCATCATAGTTGTCACTGACTACAACTGTTTCTCCATCATAGTTGTCACTGACTGCAACAGTTTCTCCATCATAGTTGTCACTGACTGCAACTGTTTCTCCATCATAGTTGTCACTGACTGCAACAGTTTCTCCATCATAGTTGTCACTGACTGCAACAGTTCCTACCTCATAGTTGTCACTGACTGCAACAGTTCCTACCTCATAGTTGTCACTGACTGCAACAGTTCCTACCTCATAGTTGTCACTGACTACAACTGTTTCTCCATCATAGTTGTCACTGACTGCAACAGTTTCTCCATCATAGTTGTCACTGACTACAACTGTTTCTCCATCATAGTTGTCACTGACTGCAACAGTTTCTCCATCATAGTTGTCACTGACTGCAACTGTTTCTCCATCATAGTTGTCACTGACTGCAACAGTTTCTCCATCATAGTTGTCACTGACTGCAACAGTTCCTACCTCATAGTTGTCACTGACTGCAACAGTTCCTACCTCATAGTTGTCACTGACTGCAACAGTTCCTACCTCATAGTTGTCACTGACTGCAACAGTTCCTACCTCATAGTTGTCACTGACTGCAACAGTTCCTACCTCATAGTTGTCACTGACTGCAACAGTTCCTACCTCATAGTTTTCACTGACTACAACTGTTTCTCCATCATAGTTGTCACTGACTGCAACAGTTCCTACCTCATGGTTGTCACTGACTGCAACAGTTCCTACCTCATAGTTGTCACTGACTACAACTGTTTCTCCATCATAGTTGTCACTGACTGCAACAGTTCCTACCTCATAGTTGTCACTGACTGCAACAGTTCCTACCTCATAGTTGTCACTGACTACAACAGTTCCTACCTCATAGTTGTCACTGACTACAACTGTTTCTCCATCATAGTTGTCACTGACTGCAACAGTTCCTACCTCATAGTTGTCACTGACTACAACTGTTTCTCCATCATAGTTGTCACTGACTGCAACAGTTCCTACCTCATAGTTGTCACTGACTACAACTGTTTCTCCATCATAGTTGTCACTGACTGCAACAGTTTCTCCATCATAGTTGTCACTGACTGCAACAGTTCCTACCTCATAGTTGTCACTGACTGCAACAGTTCCTACCTCATAGTTGTCACTGACTGCAACAGTTCCTACCTCATAGTTGTCACTGACTGCAACAGTTCCTACCTCATAGTTGTCACTGACTGCAACAGTTCCTACCTCATAGTTGTCACTGACTGCAACAGTTTCTCCATCATAGTTGTCACTGACTGCAACAGTTCCTACCTCATAGTTGTCACTGACTGCAACAGTTCCTACCTCATAGTTGTCACTGACTGCAACAGTTCCTACCTCATAGTTGTCACTGACTGCAACAGTTCCTACCTCATAGTTGTCACTGACTGCAACAGTTTCTCCATCATAGTTGTCACTGACTGCAACAGTTTCTCCATCATAGTTGTCACTGACTGCAACAGTTCCTACCTCATAGTTGTCACTGACTGCAACAGTTCCTACCTCATAGTTTTCACTGACTACAACTGTTTCTCCATCATAGTTGTCACTGACTGCAACAGTTCCTACCTCATAGTTGTCACTGACTACAACAGTTTCTCCATCATAGTTGTCACTGACTGCAACAGTTCCTACCTCATAGTTGTCACTGACTACAACTGTTTCTCCATCATAGTTGTCACTGACTGCAACAGTTTCTCCATCATAGTTGTCACTGACTGCAACAGTTTCTACCTCATAGTTGTCACTGACTGCAACAGTTCCTACCTCATAGTTGTCACTGACTGCAACAGTTCCTACCTCATAGTTGTCACTGACTGCAACAGTTTCTCCATCATAGTTGTCACTGACTGCAACAGTTCCTACCTCATAGTTGTCACTGACTGCAACAGTTCCTACCTCATAGTTGTCACTGACTACAACTGTTTCTCCATCATAGTTGTCACTGACTGCAACAGTTCCTACCTCATAGTTGTCACTGACTGCAACAGTTCCTACCTCATAGTTGTCACTGACTGCAACAGTTCCTACCTCATAGTTTTCACTGACTACAACAGTTCCTACATCATAGTTTTCACTGACTGCAACAGTTCCTACCTCATAGTTGTCACTGACTGCAACAGTTCCTACCTCATAGTTGTCACTGACTGCAACAGTTCCTACCTCATAGTTGTCACTGACTGCAACAGTTTCTCCATCATAGTTGTCACTGACTGCAACAGTTCCTACCTCATAGTTGTCACTGACTGCAACAGTTTCTCCATCATAGTTGTCACTGACTGCAACAGTTCCTACCTCATAGTTGTCACTGACTGCAACAGTTCCTACCTCATAGTTGTCACTGACTGCAACAGTTCCTACCTCATAGTTGTCACTGACTGCAACAGTTTCTCCATCATAGTTGTCACTGACTGCAACAGTTCCTACCTCATAGTTGTCACTGACTGCAACAGTTTCTCCATCATAGTTGTCACTGACTGCAACAGTTCCTACCTCATAGTTGTCACTGACTGCAACAGTTTCTCCATCATAGTTGTCACTGACTGCAACAGTTCCTACCTCATAGTTGTCACTGACTGCAACAGTTCCTACCTCATAGTTTTCACTGACTACAACAGTTCCTACCTCATAGTTGTCACTGACTGCAACAGTTCCTACCTCATAGTTGTCACTGACTACAACAGTTCCTACCTCATAGTTTTCACTGACTACAACAGTTCCTACCTCATAGTTGTCACTGACTGCAACAGTTTCTCCATTATAGTTGTCACTGACTGCAACAGTTTCTCCATCATAGTTGTCACTGACTGCAACAGTTTCTCCATTATAGTTGTCACTGACTGCAACAGTTCCTACCTCATAGTTGTCACTGACTGCAACAGTTCCTACCTCATAGTTTTCACTGACTACAACAGTTCCTACCTCATAGTTTTCACTGACTACAACAGTTCCTACCTCATAGTTGTCACTGACTACAACAGTTCCTACCTCATAGTTTTCACTGACTACAACAGTTCCTACCTCATAGTTGTCACTGACTGTAACAGTTTCTCCATCATAGTTTTCACTGACTGCAACAGTTTCTCCATTATAGTTGTCACTGACTGCAACAGTTTCTCCATCATAGTTTCCACTGGCTGCAATAGTTTCTCCATCATAGTTTCCACTGACTGCAACAGTTTCTCCATCATAGTTTCCACTGACTGCAACAGTTTCTCCATCATAGTTGTCACTGACTGCAACAGTTTCTCCATCATAGTTTCCACTGACTGCAACAGTTTCCCCATCATAGTTGTCACTGACTGCAACAGTTTCTCCATCATAGTTGTCACTGACTGCAACAGTTTCTCCATCATAGTTGTCCCTGACTGCAACAGTTTCTCCATCATAGTTGTCACTGACTGCAACAGTTCCTACCTCATAGTTGTCACTGACTGCAACAGTTTCTCCATCATAGTTTCCACTGACTGCGTCTGCACAGTTCTCCCACACACAGTTATTTTAACCAGTTCTCACACAGAAAGTTATTTTAACCAGTTCTCACACAGAAAGTTATTTTAACCAGTTCTCACACCGACAGTTATTTTAACCAGTTCTAACAACGACAGTTATTTTAACCAGTTCTCACACCAACGGTTATTTTAACCAGTTCTTACAACGACAGTTATTTTAACCAGTTCTCACACAGACAGTTGTTATTTTAACCAGTTCTTACACGGCAGTTATTTTAACCTGTTCCCACACAGACATTTTTTTTTATTAACCAGATTCCACACAGACAGTTGTTTATTAACCATTTCTCACAGACAGTTGTTTTTTTAACCAGTTCCCACACAGACAGCTATTTTACCTAGTTCTCACACAGACAGTTATTTTAACCAATTCTCACACGGACAGTTATTTTGCCCAGTTTCCACGGAGGAAGTGATTTTTTAACCAGTTCTCACACAGACAGTTATTTTAACCATTTCTCACACGGACAATTATTTTAATAATTTTTCAGACGGAAAGTTATTTATTAACCAGTTCTCACATAGACAGTTGTTTATTAACCACTTCTCACACAGACAGTTATTTTAACCAGTTCTCACACAGACATTTGTTTATAAGCCAGTTCTCACAGAGACAGTTGTTTATTAACCAGTTCCCACACAGACAATTATTTATTAACCAGTTCTCACACGGACAGTTGTTTTAACCTGTTCTCACACGGACAGTTTTTTTAACCATTTCTCCTACGGATATTTGTTTATTAACCAGTTCTCACACAGACAGTTTTTTTATTAATCAGCTCCCACAGATAGTTGTTTATTAACCAGCGCCCACACAGACAATTTTTTATTAACCAGTTCTCACACAGTTGTTTATTAATCAGCTCCCACAGATAGTTGTTTATTAACCAGCTCCCACACAGACAGTTTTTTTTATTAACCATCTCCCACACAGACAGTTTTTTATTAACCAGCTCCCACAGATAGTTTTCTATTAACCAGATCTCACACAGCCAGTTGTTTATTAACCAGCTCCCACGCAGAAGTTGTTTATTAACGAGTTATCACACAGACAGTTGTTTATTAACCAGCTCCTAGACAGACAGTTTTTTATTAACCAGTTATCACACAGACAGTTGTTTATTAATCAGCTCCCACAGCCAGTTGTTTATTAACCAGCTCCCACACAGAAGTTGTTTATTAACCAGTTCCCACACAGACAGATTTTATTAACCAGTTATCACACAGTCAGTTGTTTATTAATCAGCTCCCACAGCCAGTTGTTTATTAACCAGCTCCCACACAGAAGTTGTTTATTAACCAGTTCTCACACAGACAGTTGTTTATTAACCAGTTCTCACTCAGACAGTTATTTATTAACCAATTCTCACACAGACAGTTGTTTATTAACCAGTTATCACACAGACAGTTGTTTATTAACCAGCTCCTAGACAGACAGTTTTTTATTAACCAGTTATCACACAGACAGTTGTTTATTAATCAGCTCCCACACAGAAGTTGTTTATTAACCAGTTCCCACACAGACAGATTTTATTAACCAGTTATCACACAGTCAGTTGTTTATTAATCAGCTCCCACAGCCAGTTGTTTATTAACCAGCTCCCACACAGAAGTTGTTTATTAACCAGTTCTCACACAGACAGTTGTTTATTAACCAGTTCTCACTCAGACAGTTATTTATTAACCAATTCTCACACAGACAGTTGTTTATTAACCAGCTCCCACACAGAAGTTGTTTATTAACCAGTTCCCACACAGACAGATTTTATTAACCAGTTATCACACAGTCAGTTGTTTATTAATCAGCTCCCACAGCCAGTTGTTTATTAACCAGCTCCCACACAGAAGTTGTTTATTAACCAGTTCTCACACAGACAGTTGTTTATTAACCAGTTCTCACTCAGACAGTTATTTATTAACCAATTCTCACACAGACAGTTGTTTATTAACCAGCTCCCACACAGAAGTTGTTTATTAACCAGTTCCCACACAGACAGATTTTATTAACCAGTTATCACACAGTCAGTTGTTTATTAATCAGCTCCCACAGCCAGTTGTTTATTAACCAGCTCCCACACAGAAGTTGTTTATTAACCAGTTCTCACACAGACAGTTGTTTATTAACCAGTTCTCACTCAGACAGTTATTTATTAACCAATTCTCATACAGACAGTTATTTTACCCAGCTCCCACACAGACAGTTATTTATTTACCAGTTTTCACGCAGACAGTTTATTAACCAGTTCCCACACAGACAGCTAGCTATATTACTCAGTTCCCACACAGACAGCTAGCTATATTACCCAGTTCTCACACGGACAATTATTTTAACCTGTTCGTACACACAGTGCCATTACAATACAATAACAAGTACACTGTACCTGGTACAGACATAGTTCATGAGCTAGTCTGGATTCCTCCGCGGCCTCTTAATCACCACCTCCTATAGCCGTTTTTTTTTGGCTCTCACTCGCTTTGAACTCAGGCGTAGTCCACACACACACACACAGACACACACACACACTACTTAGAGACTTATAGTAGTGCTGGACTGAATTTTGCGCGTGGATTAGCTTTCCCTATTAACAGTGTCCCTCACCGAATATACTCCGACTTCAGAGGTACTTGTAATTAACGTCCCCAAGTCAAGGACGACAGGTCAACATTTTAGTCCAACTGTCCGGTGTAGGGTTTGAACCTCTTACCTCGGCATCAGCACACCAGATGTTTAAGAACACGCGTTCTTATCCATTAGGCCATGCTGACCTATCTGTCGTGAGAGAGAACATTCTTTTTAACCAATTCAGTGCCGAATGATAATATATCTCCAAATGTGACCTCCCATTTGGACAGAAGGACGATATATCGCCACACTAGAGTCATCATGTTGTTATATTGTTTCGCGGTATCTTCCACAATTTTAATGTTCAGTGAACGGAAATTTACATTTAAATACTTGTTCATTCGATTGTGTGCCATGTTTGGTCCAAACTTACTTTTTGCCTGGCACTGAATCAGTTAAGTGAGGTATGAACCGTGACACTGAAACATACAAGTAAGCTCTTTTGCCATTGTTGGATCGCGTCTGCTCCATGAACGTTCCAGAAGTGCTGTTTAGAGATGAAACACTCCAGCAACTGAACGCGTTTGAAGCGCATAATGAGTATCCCATGGCATGTGCACAACAATTGCCTTGTTTCCACAGGGAAGGCATTTCTGCCAGCGCCCGCAGGCCCTTCTCTAGAGATAAGACCAGAAGCTAATCACAAACCCCACTTGAGCTGTCTCGGGGCAAGCTGAAGGCACCATTCTGGGCCAGGGAAATGAAGGGTGTGGGTGAATGAAAGAAAGCAGGGACGTACCGGAGGCGGGAACCAGGGGAAAATGACACTCTAACAGGCAGGTCGGTGTTCGAAAGCTGTGGGTGCCTTGTTGAAAGATGATCGCCTTCTCGGTTGTCACTTGTGAGCTACCCGCGCCGGTTAGGGACTCCTGATATAGAATTGGCTGGTCACAGTCTAATATTTAAGCAAAAATGTGTGTGTGAAACGCCCAAATAAATGTGCTTGCGAGTTTTAGAAGAGTAGAGAGAAGAATGCTTGACTCTTTGGCCGTTTGCACCGATTTATGACTAGAATAACCTTGGTAGAATGTGGGAATACAACGGGTGAATGAAAGGTGCCGAGGGTGGCGTGAAAAGTAGCATGGATAGAGGCAAACTTGTTCTTAAATAGAGATAGACGCAACAGGCTGAGAGGAACTACAGGAACAGCAGCAGCAGCAGGAGAAGAAGACGTACAGGAAGAGGAGGAGGAGAAGAAGAAGAAGAAGAAGAAGAAGAAGAAGAAGAAGAAGAAGAAGAAGAAGAAGAAGAAGAAGAAGAAGAAGAAGAAGAAGAAGAAGAAGAAGAAGAAATCGGAGGAGGAGAAGAAGGAAGAGGTTTATGAGAAAGTAATAAATGAGGAAGAAAAGATGTATCAGGAGGTAGAGCAGGGGGAGAAGGAAGTGATTTAGGATACGATAGAGGAGAAGAAGATGATGAAGAAGATGATGAAGAAGGAGAAGAAGATGATGAAGAAGGAGAAGAAGATGATGAAGAAGGAGAAGAAGATGATGAAGAAGGAGAAGAAGATGATGAAGAAGGAGAAGATGATGAAGAAGGAGAAGAGAAGAAGAAGAGGACGAAGGAGAAAATGAAGGGGGGGGGGAGGTGAAGAAGGGGGAGGAAATGATTAAGAGGGGTTACAGAACTTGGGGAAGAAGTAGATCGATTCCGTTTACAGGCAGGATCTCACGGAATTTACAATTCCCCAGTGCTGTTCCCCATCTCACCCGGATGCTGGTGCACAGTGAGTTAGGCAACAACAGGAACCACTGTTGCACGCCGGTTGTTGTGTGAATTTAAAGAACTCAAGGAACCGGCATGCAGCCGTGTTCTTTAAACTCAAGACGACGTGATCTCACACGATGACACTAGTGTCCGCGGTTTGGTTCTCTCGCCAGATTTAGCAGCGTTTCAGGTCCTACAAATGGCGATAGGCAAATACATTATTGGATAGGCAAATTGGCAAATACAGAAGCCATAAACAGTCTAAATAAGTTAAGAGAGTGACAAACCAAAATTAACATTCGACAATCAAACAAAAAAAAAACGTAAGTTAGACACATAAACAAACACCAGGAATATAACATGCTGACAATATTTGGCGGTGGGGAGCTAAACTGATTCAGTGCTAAACAACAAGTACATTTAGACCACACATGGTACACGATCAAATGAACAAGTATTATCATGTCAATTCCCGTTCCCTAAGCATTGGAATTGTGGAAGATATCACGAAACTAAACAAATAACACGATTATCCTTGTATGGCGATTTATCGTCCTTCTGTCCAAATGGGAGGTTACATATGGCGAAATATCATCCTTCAACACTGCATCAGTTATAGGAAACGTAACTAAGGAAGAGCACGATATAAATGGGGGGGGGGGGGGGTCCTTTTAGAGGTCATCACAGGGTGGATTTGAAGCACAACGCTCAACTGTAAGATAAGATCGTGGCATCATAATCCCCACGAAGTATTTCAGCCCTTGGGTTGATCCAGTACACAGACCAGTCTTGGGTTGGTCCAGTACTCCCGGTCAGTCATGGGTTGGTCCAGTACTCCCGGCCAGTCATGGGTTGGTCCAGTACTCCCGGCCAGTCATGGGTTGGTCCAGTACTCCCGACCAGCCTTTCTTCTTCTGCATTTTATTATCCAATGAGGCAGTCTCCGTGGCGCAGTGGGTTCGATGCCTGCCTCGCTCCCCGAATGTTTTGGGTTCGATTCCAGCCCGCGTTGTTCTTTTCACGAGTGCAATTTTATCGGAAACGCTTGGGGGTCGTCGCTGGAGCTACGGAGTTCGTGCTTCGTGCCTCGCTTTAGGCAGGCCACCCAGTGGAAAGAGGCCTCCAGCCAACTCACGCTAAAACCTGTTTATCTAATGGTGTAGAGGCCTCCAGCCAACTCACGCTAAAACCTGTTTATCCAATGGTGTACAGGCCTCCAGCCAACTCACGCTAAAACCTGTTTATCCAATGGTGTAGAGGCCTCCAGCCAACTCACGCTAAAACCTGTTTATCCAATGGTGTACAGGCCTCCAGCCAACTCACGCTAAAACCTGTTTATCCAATGGTGTACAGGCCTCCAGCCAACTCACGCTAAAACCTGTTTATCCAATTGCGTAGAGGCCTCCAGCCAACTCACGCTACAACCTGTTTATTCAACTGCGTAGAGGCCTCCAGCCAACTCACGCTAAAACCTGTTTATCTAATGGTGCTGAAGCCTCCAGCCAACTCACGCTAAAACCTGTTTATCCAATTGCGTAGAGGCCTCCAGCCAACTCACGCTAAGACCTGTTTATCCAATGGTGTACAGGCCTCCAGCCAACTCACGCTAAAACCTGTTTATCCAATGGTGTACAGGCCTCCAGCCAACTCACGCCAACACCTGTTTATCCAATGGTGTACAGGCCTCCAGCCAACTCACGCTAAAACCTGTTTATCCAATGGTGTACAGGCCTCCAGCCAACTCACGCTAAAACCTGTTTATCCAATGGTGTACAGGCCTCCAGCCAACTCACGCTAAAACCTGTTTATCCAATTGCGTAGAGGCCTCCAGCCAACTCACGCTAAAACCTGTTTATCTAATGGTGTTGAAGCCTCCAGCCAACTCACGCTAAAACCTGTTTATCCAATTGCGTAGAGGCCTCCAGCCAACTCACGCTAAAACCTGTTTATCCAATGGTGTACAGGCCTCCAGCCAACTCACGCTAAAACCTGTTTATCTAATGGTGTTGAAGCCTCCAGCCAACTCACGCTAAAACCTGTTTATCCAATGGTGTACAGGCCTCCAGCCAACTCACGCTAAAACCTGTTTATCCAATGGAGTAGAGGCCTCCAGCCAACTCACGCTAAAACCTGTTTATCCAATTGCGTAGAGGCCTCCAGCCAACTCACGCTAAAACCTGTTTATCTAATGGTGTTGAAGCCTCCAGCCAACTCACGCTAAAACCTGTTTATCCAATTGCGTAGAGGCCTCCAGCCAACTCACGCTAAAACCTGTGTATCCAATGGTGTAGAGGCCTCCAGCCAACTCACGCTGAAACCTGTTTATCCAATGGTGTACAGGCCTCCAGCCAACTCACGCTAAAACCTGTTTATCCAATGGAGTAGAGGCCTCCAGCCAACTCACGCTAAAACCTGTTTATCCAATTGCGTAGAGGCCTCCAGCCAACTCACGCTAAAACCTGTTTATCCAATGGTGTACAGGCCTCCAGCCAACTCACGCTAAAACATGTTTATCTAATGGTGTTGAAGCCTCCAGCCAACTCACGCTAAAACCTGTTTATCCAATGGTGTACAGGCCTCCAGCCAACTCACGCTAAAACCTGTATATCCAATTGCGTAGAGGCCTCCAGCCAACTCACGCTAAAACCTGTTTATCCAATGGTGTACAGGCCTCCAGCCAACTCACGCTAAAACCTGTTTATCTAATGGTGTTGAAGCCTCCAGCCAACTCACGCTAAAACCTGTTTATCCAATGGTGTACAGGCCTCCAGCCAACTCACGCTAAAACCTGTTTATCCAATGGAGTAGAGGCCTCCAGCCAACTCACGCTAAAACCTGTTTATCCAATTGCGTAGAGGCCTCCAGCCAACTCACGCTAAAACCTGTTTATCTAATGGTGTTGAAGCCTCCAGCCAACTCACGCTAAAACCTGTTTATCCAATTGCGTAGAGGCCTCCAGCCAACTCACGCTAAAACCTGTGTATCCAATGGTGTAGAGGCCTCCAGCCAACTCACGCTGAAACCTGTTTATCCAATGGTGTACAGGCCTCCAGCCAACTCACGCTAAAACCTGTTTATCCAATGGAGTAGAGGCCTCCAGCCAACTCACGCTAAAACCTGTTTATCCAATTGCGTAGAGGCCTCCAGCCAACTCACGCTAAAACCTGTTTATCCAATGGTGTACAGGCCTCCAGCCAACTCACGCTAAAACCTGTTTATCTAATGGTGTTGAAGCCTCCAGCCAACTCACGCTAAAACCTGTTTATCCAATGGTGTACAGGCCTCCAGCCAACTCACGCTAAAACCTGTATATCCAATTGCGTAGAGGCCTCCAGCCAACTCACGCTAAAACCTGTTTATCTAATGGTGTTGAAGCCTCCAGCCAACTCACGCTAAAACCTGTTTATCCAATTGCGTAGAGGCCTCCAGCCAACTCACGCTAAAACCTGTTTATCCAATGGTGTACAGGCCTCCAGCCAACTCACGCTAAAACCTGTTTATCTAATGGTGTTGAAGCCTCCAGCCAACTCACGCTTAAACCTGTTTATCCAATGGTGTACAGGCCTCCAGCCAACTCACGCTAAAACCTGTTTATCCAATGGTGTACAGGCCTCCAGCCAACTCACGCTAAAACCTGTTTATCCAATGGTGTACAGGCCTCCAGCCAACTCACGCTAAAACCTGTTCATCTAATGGTGTTGAAGCCTCCAGCCAACTCACGCTAAAACCTGTTTATCCAATTGCGTAGAGGCCTCCAGCCAACTCACGCTAAAACCTGTTTATCCAATGGTGTAGAGGCCTCCAGCCAACTCACGCTAAAACCTGTTTATCCAATGGAGTAGAGGCCTCCAGCCAACTCACGCTAAAACCTGTTTATCCAATTGCGTAGAGGCCTCCAGCCAACTCACGCTAAAACCTGTTTATCCAATGGTGTACAGGCCTCCAGCCAACTCACGCTAAAACCTGTTTATCCAATGGTGTAGAGGCCTCCAGCCAACTCACGCTAAAACCTGTTTATCCAATGGTATACAGGCCTCCAGCCAACTCACGCTAAAACCTGTTTATCCAATGGTGTACAGGCCTCCAGCCAACTCACGCTAAAACCTGTTTATCCAATGGAGTAGAGGCCTCCAGCCAACTCACGCTAAACTCTCCTGTCCCTCGTCGTCTTCTCCAGTTCATGTTTCTGATGTTCTTCTATTTACTTTGCCCTGTCATTTCAGCCGAAGATGTACAAGTTATACCAGTAACATATTTTCTCAATTTGTATCGTAATCACCGCCACATCTTTTCCCTACCTCTTGACTCGCTAACGTAAATTTAGCTCTCTTCGGCAACTCCATATGAGTGTTTATGTCGTGCACGGTATCAGTGAATGAATAGTTGTAGTTTATTAACAACCTTTTCAGTCGTCCCCCATGTTTTTGGTCCATCCAACAACACTGATTTGATCTTAGAGTCAAATATTCTAAGTGTGGTTCTAGACTGAAGTTCTTGTGTCTTCCACAAATTTCCCAGACAGCATCTGATGGATGTTCCCCCCTACGATGTGCTGGTGTGGTGGAAAACGTACAGGCTGATAGACTGGCTGTTTCTGCACCGCTCGGTGGGGTATTGGTGCATGATAAGGTAGACGTGGTCGGGGAACTGTGGGATCATGTGTGTAGTGCAGAAGACCAGATAAATCATCACAGCTTGGGAGAGACTGATGCTGCACGGAGTGACTAGAGGATCTGGCCGACACTCAGGACTATGAGGAAAGGACAGACCGACACATAATCAAACTGCTACTGATACCATTAGTACTAGGACTCTTCTCTGGCCATTGAAGATGAAGACGCAGCACGTACGGGAATGTCCCGAGTGATGTGATATCGGTTCTTGACTTAACTCAACTCAACTCAACTCAGCTCAACTCAGCTCAAGTTAACTCAGCTCCTAATGCCATGACGGCTACTCTTTTTTTTTATAATTTATTTGGTTTTAAATTCTAATTTTAACTCCCCCGTTCGAATATTGCTTGGATAGCGAATCCATTAAGTTGAAAGTCCGAATCGAAAGCTCACTGTGTGGATGTCATCTGCAGACTGCATTCTTCTGGTTTCCGGAGGAACAGCCTATGGTGAACGGAAGGCCCAATATACGGAAGTGAGGCTAAGCAGCCATGTGCAGGCGTGACGATTCCTTGGGTGAGCCCAGTACCAGAGCGCTGTGTGTCGGCTCTGCAAGTATGGAAGCCTCCTTGGATGGCGGGGAATGCCCATGGTCTGCCCCTGCCTTCCCTTTAATGCTGACCAGGATATCTTTGGCTGTTCTATATGGACCAGCTGAGATGGGGGATAACACCACACCAGTGAGATTCAAACGTCCTGAGAAACCCCGGGGAAGGTTAACCCAGTCAACAAATGCCCGCAGAAGTCGAATGTTTCGGCCTAACAACGAAAGAACGCAGCTCTGCTGTAAACAGACACAACGCAATCACGTCCGAAAAAAACACTCCGGATGAACGCAGACGAAGAAGAAGAAGAAGAAGAAGAAGATATTCCCGTCCTTCCAACTGTCTACATTGCCCCTAAACATGTGCATGAGTCCACCCTTTTCAGTGCACTCCTCGCTGGTGAGAAGTCAAAATGCCACCAGAAGAACACAATTAGAACATATTTCCACCCAAACTGGCACGCAGACACCATAGCTGGCGATTGACAGTGGCCAAGGCAATTTGTGGCGGGCTTCAAATAATCATCCCATCCAGGTATTCTCAGCTTGTGGCCCAAGGAGGTCACATCTATGTTTCAGAGGGTCCCTTTGTTGATTTAAAAGAGTATGGTGTGTTTCCGAATCTAAAATAGATCAGAGGCTGTATTTATTCTCCATTATCGCATTGTGAAGATACAAGAACAATGCATTAAGAAAGTGAGGGAGAGATTTGAACTTCCAAATTTTGTTTTATAGACGAAGAATAGCAGACGTGTCACTGCACTTGTAGGTAAGCGAGCGAAGAGAAGGCAATGTTACATGTTGGTGGGTCCTTCACTAAGAGATACACTAGAAGACAATGTTACATATGGGTGGACAACATGAAGAGATGGACTGGAAGACAATGTTACATGTGGGTGGACAACATAAACTGGAAGTAGTCTGTTTGAATGTACCATGAAGGCTCACAACAGAGCATGTTGTCGACTCATTACAACTGACTTTCAACGCGGAGATGGCACAGCATGATGATATTTCAAGCTCTGTGTGCAATCTAATAACTTTAAAAGCAAACCCATCTTTCTGATTGTCGTCTTATTTTCTGATTTCTCACGTTTTCTGTTTGCTTTGATTGATTAGCGTTGTGTACAGTTTTCTGCGGTAAGAGCAGATTCTCTTCCCGCACGACTGACAAGAAAACAGATCCAGAACTAATGCCTCTCCTAGTGAGAATTCGTAGACTTAGTTCCCAGATACTCAAGATCAATACGATTTTACCTCGTGAATATAGAATTAGCTGAAGTAGCTTCTCCAAAAGTCAAAAACAAATAGTTGGTTATCCCATGAATGACCAATAAAGTCACTGGACAGACGGTTCACGTCCACTACTTGTTTGCTTGTGTTCGTTGGCTTGAGCTCCAACGTACAGTCCTGTATGTCGGATGAAGGCATCCTGTTGTCCAACATCAGTGTGATGTCATACAGGACCTGAGGCTGAGGTTTGTGTGAGTATCCGTTGTCCCATGTCTGGCTTATTGGTGTGCAGACTGGTGGTTCATCGCCGTACAGGCAGACACTCTCCAACTTCGGAGGAATCGGCGATCCTACTGACTTTAGCCAGGACCCCGAAGGGACCTGTTGCCCAGGACGCTCGACGAGGACGCGTCAATAGGTCTTGGCCAGTATATAACCCGGCCCTGGTGCTTTGGAAACACCTCTGCGTCCCACGTCCACTACTCTTCTAATAAAAGATCTCACGATATATCCGGGTGCAAACAGGATCGAAACCTTACCAAACAGTACATGTGCGTAAATAGGCTACCCACGGAGTACATATGGTTAACCTTGACCAGTAGGTTGAACTTTCAAACACCTGCATATCAACTGGGAGGCAGCTGGCTTAACTGTCAAACCAAGGGAGGCCGTGGCTAGGAGACAGTTGGTTTAACTTTTAAACACCGGGAGACCTTAACCAGGAGGTTGAACTCTCAAACGCCGGGAGATCATAACCAGGAGTCATCAGGTTTAGCTCGTACACACCAGGAGATCATAACCAGGAGGCATCAGGTTTAACTCTTACACACCGAGAGATCATAACCAGTAGGCATCAGGTTTAACTCTAACACACCAAGAGACCAGTATTTGGGCTGATATTTCAAAGTTCATGCTGTGATCATTTCTGTTCAACTGTTTGTGTTCTGGTTGTGTCCTGGTTGTGTTCTGACTGTACCCTGGTTGTGTCCTGTTTGGAGGGTGCATTGGTGTAATGGTTATGACGTTACAATGCCAATGGCAAGCGCACGGAAGAACTAGGGTTCGATGTCAGCTCTCGACATTCGCTAGGAAGGGAAAGACTGACCACCTATCCCTTCACGCACTCAGGCCTACACAAAGCGATGTTCCCAGCACTTCCCATACCCACAGCAAGGTCCTGCTAAGATCTGTGTCTGTCCTGGTTATACATAGGGGGTCTGAGTGGACTAGAGGTATGGTGTCCGCCTCGAGTGCTGGAGGTCCCGGGTTCAAGCTCCGGTGAGGACCGGGATTTTTTCACGTGGATTTCTAGTAATAAAATTTCCCCTGGTCTCTGGGTAGTGAGATCGGACGCCCGTGTGTATTGTTGCGCACGCAAAATGTCCCTTGGCAGTTGGAAATCGAAAAAGAGTAGCCTAACGGCGCTGCCCGGGCAAAATTTCGAGATTAAAAATCTACCCAAAGTATTTCAGGATCCTCGCCGGTGCTACGGAGTTCGTGCACTGAGCTGAGTTTCTCGAGACTAAGATTTGAGTTAGGAGGAAAACGGAGCACTTATGGGTTACACCCGTGTGCCGTGATGTTGATCCGTCGACTAAACTAAACTAGACATTGTTTTGAACATAAAGGAAATAATTAGCCCTTAAACGTGAACAGTAAATGGAAAATTAAATAAAACAATCCTGTCTAAGCACTGACCAAGAAATAACGATAAGAGATAAATATGCTGCATGCTTCGCCAAGCTGCTAAGGAGATCCTGTACTACTGAAGAAATCCATCTCACAACACAAGTTGAGAACCGCTGCTCGAAGCCCGACAGAGACAATAATGTGAAGCTGGCCAACAGACACAGACCGTCTTATCAGAAAATGGCATATGGCTTCCAAATCTGACAGAGCCATCTTGGCTAATCTAGGAGCTGGCGGCCCCTACAGCCTTCGGACAACCAGGCCCTGTACAACGTTTTGACACATCTACAAGGCCGAGCTCTTCGTCAGTGACACGAGCAGGCGATGAAGCAACGCAGTTGTTTGATTGGTCAGATTCTGGTCAATAGAAAGTCCGATCATTTCTTTGTTTGAGCAGATCACTTTCCTTTGATATTTATGATGGTATGAAAATTGGCTGTTCAGAAAGCAATGGCAAGCTACAGAACTTACAATTGCCTAGCAAATCACAAACAGGCAATGCATTCTGGGGTTGATTGTAGCGTCTTGTAATGGACACGCACTAACTGAACATTTCTGTCTGATATCTGGTAGCGGTACAATAGTTAGTTTCATGTCCTCTACAGGACGTCGCAGCCAATCCCACTATTTTTTACTGTGATTTACTAGAAATTAATAGCACACAAAACGAGAAATACCCAACGTCGGACAGTGCTAACATCTACCGTTGAATCTCCATAAACAATACTCAAACGTTCGTGGATGCGAATCGGGGTCTCGCCTTCAGCAGTTAGGAATTCTATTACATTACGTTGCTTTAACCGAACTTCTTTAGTGGTCATTTTTAAACCGTTACTGTTGCACAGCCTGTGACTAAAACAGGTTGGTAGTGATACACAGTGCCGAAGAGTGTTTGAGGTATTCCGCTAAATTAATAAATTGTACACCGATAAAGTATTTACATAGATAAAATAATAGGAGGCATTACTTATTGACCGTCCCTCGTAGAATTGGCAAGCGTAAAAACACGTAAAAACATACGAAACAAAATGGACGTTACGGAAAAACCTTCGCTACAACAGTAGTTTACCATTGCTTTCTGAACTACAGACGACCATACTTTCAAGCTGCACAGCACAAATGGTCAACGACGTGTTTGACTGAGCAGGACTAAGAACATATACGAACGAACTTCATTCTCAAGAGAAGATGACTATGGCAGGTAGACCGGTCGTACCTTCTGTCTGTTGCATCACCGGTGATTGTTCTTCGTCTCCTCCTCCGCCTTCTTCGACTCCTCCTCTTTCATCTTCGACTTCTCCTCTTTCTTCTTCGTCTCCTCCTCTTCCTTCTTCGTCACCTCCTCCTTCATCTCATCCTCCTCTTTCTTCGTCTCCTCCTCCTCCTTCGTCTCCTCCTCCTCCTTCGTCTCCTCCTCCTCCTTCGTCTCCTCCTCCTCTTTCTTCGTCTCTTCCTTCTTCATGTTTCTTTCGAGATGAGAGTTTCACACCCATTTACACACCTCAAAGGCCAGTGTGGCCGACTTCAGCATAATCTGTATCAGATCTGCGTTATCTGGACAGATTCTATCCACGGTAGCTGCTTCTATTAGTTAGTTAGTTAGATAGTCGACAGATCGTCCTCATTGCACGTCGAACCATTCAGTCCATAAGTGCTCGGATCCCCTCCTCAGCAAATCGCGCAGCGTTTAGCGACTAACGACACCAGTTCTGTGTTGGTTTATCAATCTTCTTTGGCTTCCTGCGTAGTGTTCTTGTTTGGCCACACCTCTTTTCATTTGCTGTTCTCACAGTCTGACCATGGTTGTAGATTCACAGTCATCATCACCTCGTTCTCGCAAAAGTCTTACTTCTCGTAGAGCATTCAGAATGTCAGCCTGGTCCATAGCGCGTCCGCCCTCCACAGTAGCCTCACCCGCGAGCTTGTCAGCCCGCTCATTTCCTTGTACTCCCGCATGCCCTGGCACGAAGATGAAACTAATCTTTGCCAGCCGAGACCGCTCCAGAGGCAGCAACCATTCTCTTCGGATCCACCCCATCTCCATCCTCTTGTGCATACTCATTGGGTCGCTAATGAAACATGCTCTATTGAATGTCTGTGTCTCGCGCCATGTTATTGCTTTTCTTACTGCCATGACTTCCATAGTCAGGCTACTTGTGGTCTCAACAAAAGCACCAGACTCCTCCTTCACAATTCTCCCTCTGGCCCGCGCCGTGAAGGCTCACGAGCTTCTCACATGTCGGACGACCAACCCATCTGTGAAGATGACAGCATCACCACCTAGCGAATTCTTGAAAATCAACACTTGTACTTCCGCCTCCACAGCAGCCGGGTTTTCTTGTCTGCATTTTCTATCTAGTTGGATGCAAACTGAAAAGGATGTACAGCGTTCACCTGAGGACTTAGAACCTGGCGAGGAGTGGGTACAAGTGCCAACAGATTTCTGTACGTCATGGGCAGGTGTTCTTTCCTAACAACTTTGCCATGGCGGCGGCCTTAAGGTATACCCTCTGCAATTTCCAACTGCCGTAGGATTTTTAACGTGCACAACTTGTACACAAGGCCTTATGTTTTTCGCCCTTATCTGAAAAGGTTACGCATCCAATCTCACTACCCAAGAGATCAGGGGCAGTGTGATATCATTAGGTACCGATGACTTGAAAACAATGCCCAGCCTGATCCCGGGATCGATCCCTGTACCTTGTGATCCAGAAGCGGACAACCTAAGCCCTCACCCATGGCTCGTCCACCAATGATACTATACACAGAAGCATATATTTCTGGATAGTGAGAGCGCGCGCGCGCACACAGAGAGAGAGAGAGAGAGAGAGAGAGAGAGAGAGAGAGAGAGGGAGAGAGGGAGGGAGAGAGGGAGAGAGAGAGAGAGTCAGTACTAGACTATATAACCAGCAGCATTAACGAAATAGCTGTGTCAAGTCCTAATGATTTGGTTGGTTGAAAGTATTATGTGCATGACTGAGAATTGGTTTGTTTGTCTTCATACGACAGGGATAACTTTCGACTGCAAGACTGAAAAGTGAGTGTCCTCTCTCTGCAACCAAAGAAAGCTGCAAGAACTACGTCTAGTGACATGTAGGTATGACATGCTGGGAGACCGAGTGGCTGTAGAGGTGTGACGTGTGGTGACATGTAGATATTAGATGTGTGACGTGTTGTGACATGTAGATATTAGAGGTGTGATGTATGGTGACATGTAGATATTAGAGGTGTGATGTATGGTGACATGTAGATATGAGAGGTGTGATGTATGGTGACATGTAGATATTAATGGTGTGATGTAGATATCAGAGGTGTGACGTATGGTGACATGTAGATATTAGAGGTGTGACATACCATGACATGTAGATATTAGAGGTGTGACGTACGGTGACATGTAGATATTAGAGGTGTGATGTATGGTGACATGTAGATATTAAAAGTGTGACATGTGATGACAAATATATATCAGAGGTGTGGCATGTGATGACATGTAGAAATCAGAGGTGTGACATGTGGTGACATGTAGATATTAGAGGTGTGATGACATGTAGATAGAGGTGTGATGTGTTGTGACATGAAGATATTGGAGGTGTTATGACATGTAGATATTAGAGGTGTGGCGTGTGATGATATGTAGATATTAGAGGTGTGGCGTGTGATATGTAGATATTAGAGGTGTGACGTGTGATGATATGTAGATATCAGAGGTGTGACGTGTAGTGACATGTAGATATCAGTGGGGAACGGGATGGCTATAGAGGTGTGACTGTGTCAAGCAAATGAGAGGACATAGCAACAGGGACAATATGTCAAGCAAATTAGAGGACATAGCTACAGCAGCAGCAAGGACAATATGTCAAGCAAATGACAGGACACAGCATTAGGACAATATGTCAAGCAAATGCGAGGACATACCAGCAGCAAGGACATCATGTTAAGCAATTGAGAGGACATAGTTAGTAGCAAGGACAATAAAAGGGAAACACATTTGTCAACACAAGAAACACAACTCAACTAGGCAATATGAGAGCGTGAACAAAAACTGTATTGTACCTAACCATTGATTTGGTTTATCCACTAATGACACACACACACACATAGTGGGACAATCCTGGTTACAACTGTAACAAAAATCATGGTCTCTGGCAACAACTGGTTGCACAGAGCAACTGACTTCCTCCCACACAAGCTGTGTCCAGATTTTAGACACAGAGGATGCCATTTTGTCCTTGCCGAGTAGTGTCATCAACGGAAACCAATTATAACTTAGACGCGACATTTTCCTGCTGTCAACAATCAGTGGACATGGCTTGACCTCAAATAATTCAAGTTCCTGTTTGTATCTGTTTAATCTACCCTGGGTGTCCCAGTTGATTGATCCCTGTTGCTGTGTAATGTCCTGAAGTCTTGCCTGCTTGTTTAATCCACGGTTTATGGCTACTTCACCCTGCCCTCTCCTTTTGATGTTTACTTCACTATTGATATCCTAGCTGATGTTCCTCATTTCACCATTTAATTTCTGATGTCTACTTCACCCTCAATATCCTAGTGTTGATGTTTACTTCACTATTGATATCCTAGCTGATGTTCCTCATTTCACCATTTAATTTCTGATGTCTACTTCACCCTCAATATCCTAGTGTTGATGTTTACTTCACTATTGATATCCTAGCTGATGTTCCTCATTTTACCATTTAATTTCTGAAGTCTACTTCACCCTCAATATCCTAGTGTTGATGTTTACTTCACTATTGATATCCTAGCTGATGTTCCTCATTTCACCATTTAATTTCTGATGTCTACTTCACCCTCAATATCCTAGTGTTGATGTTTGCTCCACCCTGTTATCTATTTTTTGATGTTCACTTTACCTTTGATGTTCACTCCATCATGCAATTTAATTGTTGATGTGAAGTTCACGTATATATATTCTAGTGTCTCAATGTTGATGTTTGCTTCACCCAACTATCTCATATTTAATGTTTATCTGATTCTGTACGCAAATGTCTGGTATTAGAATCGCTGACTGTTTCATTTCGCATATAGTTCAATATTAATAATATTCAGGTTAGGTTTGTTGCTATTTCTCATTCCACCTTCATATGTTTATCAAATTTTCCCAGAACAGAAGTAAACATAAAAACATGTGCTTCGACTGACTTGACACATAAATAGATACAATATTTATCCTTTATGTGCTTTATTGTAGGTTGGACACAGAGGTCTGAACTCTACAAAGAGGAATATTTCACCTTCACTAGCCTGCCATCTTCTGTTTGTTGAAGAAACCCATGTATGGTGACACATAATGAAAGATACTGACAGCAACTTTAATGGTGACAACGTATATATATTGTAATGGTTTTACTTTATTATAGTGATTTTGCTCTCGCTTATTTATATTCTATGTTGTGTGGCATTGTTATCACGTCTGTCCACGTGTGTACTGGCAATTATTTCTGATACTGAGGTACCTTCATTTTCTGATGTCAAACTGTCCAGCATCATCTACCTTGACGTCTCCACCCCTTCTCATGATGTGCCTTAAGAGTAAGGACTGTCTCCTTCTGATTTGAGTAAACAGTTCTCTTTGGAGTTAACTGTTTCAAAATATCTTCATTATGCTTGTCATGTCCATCGATGTTGTCATCTTTCTTCTATAAACCCATATTTCTGCAGCTCACACATAATTCCTCACAAGTCTACTAACAGTCGATGATTCACATCCACACTTCAGGATTGACTCAATACAACTCTGAAGAACGACTGTTTTTCCTCACCCTAAGTGTCAAAGATATATAGCACAGAATATTCCTCATCATGTACAAATGTTTCCTTTACTTGGGCTATTCTACATGTGACTTCTTCAAGACATCTTCCGTCTGTCAAGACATCTTCCGTCTGCTGTTATCAAAGCACCCAAACACTGAACAACATTGACTTGTTTCAGGCTAGTTCCATTCACTGTGATGTTACATGTGGGAAGCCCATTTCTTTGTTTGTAATAAACATTACTTCTGTTTTCCTGTTATTCAGACCAAGTCCTTTGCTTTGACTTTCTGTTGCAATTTTATCTATCATTTATTGTAACTATGTTTGATTCTTAGTGACCAAAACCACGTCATGAACATATCACAAGTTACACACATGATGCCACAACAGATATTCCTAGCATGTCTTGTATGGATCTCATTACCTCACCATGCAAGCTGAACAGATCGGGTGAGGGTATGCAACCCCAACACTCAGATATAATACATACCATGACAAACCATTGTGGATGTTTCCCCCCACTACGTATGAGCAATAAATAAGCTAAAGGAGTAGCAATCAATAACAAAAGTCAGCAATAACAAGTCTAAGTAATTTATGCACATTAAGGGCGTTTTATATTCATGTTATTATTTGCCAGTTTACATTTCTCATTTTCACCGAACAGTGATTTGAGTAGCTGAGGTTGGTAGCTTGTAGTGACAATTTCTCAGAGAATTCATCTAAACTGTGATCTGTGTTCACCATGGATTCACTACAAATCCACAGCTGCCTGACTGTGCTGCAGAAAACATATTTATCCAAAGACCCACAGGCTCAGTGGAAGATTTCTTTCCAGACATTCAGATTGTTTTTAACATGCATATATTTTGGAAAGAAACAATAAAATAAAACTATTTTCAAATATCAAACTCATCTGCGTTGTTGTTCCATTTGCCTTTAATTTGGTACAGAACACACTAGAATGTGCTAATGCCTAGGCGTCACATTCTAGCAAATGTAAAGAATGCGAGAGTGGTTATGTAATTCTGTCCAGTGTGTACATAATTTTGTGCTGAATCAGTTAAATCTTTCTTAATATCCTAATGCCTCTCTGTTGATACTACGTCCATCCTCAGTATCTCACTATTCAGGTAAAACTGCCTCGAGTAACTCATCATTGCCATGAACAATGTCCCTAATATCTCACTATGTCACTTACTCTGCCGAGAATACCTCAACGTTGCCATGTAAAATGTCCCTAATACCTCACTATGTCGCTTAAACTGCCTAGAATATCTTATTACTGATGTGTATAATATTTATCTCACTATTATTCTACTTGTCACATTGTTACGTCCTAGATATCTCATTGTTACTCTGCCCCTGATAGTTCACTGTTACTCTGTCCCAGATATCTCATTGTTACTCTGTACCAGATATCTCACTGTTACTCTGTCCCAGATATCTCACTGTTACTCTGTCCCAGATATCTCACTGTTACTCTGTCCCATATATCTCACTGTTACTCTGTCCCAGATATCTCACTGTTACTCTGTCCCAGATATCTCACTGTTACTCTGTCCCAGATATCTCACTGTTACTCTGTCCAAGATATCTCACTGTTACTCTGTCCCAGATATCTCACTGTTACTCTGTCCCTGATATCTCACTGTTACTCTGTCCCAGATATCTCATTGTTACTCTGTCCCAGATATCTCATTGTTACTCTGCCCCTGACAGTTCACTGTAACTATGTCCCTGATACTCAGTTCTCAGAGCTGCATTTGCCACACTGTTGTGTCTTTCCCACCCTCTTACATGCAGTGCAGTTGGGATTTCCCCTTCGTTGAGTCAGGTGTGCTGGTTTTCAGTGCTGTAATTCTAAAATCATACAAACCATACTGTGCTCAACATCTATACTTACAACAGAATAAAGATGGCTCACAAATTTACAGTAATTTACACAAATTAATGGCATCATTCTCAATATAATTTTTCTGTATCTTTAAAATATTGCAATATTTTAAAATAAGACAAAACTAAAAAATCAACATTTGTCTTTGCTTTCTTCCAGGTGTTTTAATGACACAAATTGTGACGATGTCTTCACTGTGTAATTGTTTTCATGACAAAAATCATGACGGCTTCACTTTCCAGGTTGTCGAATACCTTCTGCAGTCATGGAAAGCACACTTTACACTTATTATTATTTCTTACATTTCATCTTCAATTCTCATGTCCATATTCTGAAAGTGCACATCAGTAGACTTTTTAAAATGAAGGAAACATGAGAATATCACAACAGATAGTGCCATTTGGGGGATACAATTGTAATGTTTTCACCTATACTAGGTTATAGCATTATGAGGTAAAGAAATTAGTTGACTTCTTTTTGTTTTGTTTTCTTCCTCATACCAAAGCAAAGCTAGGTGTTTATTTGAGGACTTGGTGTGTTGAATAAAAAAACTGGCACTTGTGGCCAGCAAGAGGTTAGAGCCGTGCTGCAACCAGTCTCAACAGACCTGACTGGAGCAGGGGATCACAATCACATCGGGTGCCATGACAAATGGAGTAGGTGTTCATGTACCTCCACAGATCTAGGAGCAGGCAATACTTGCAGATACCACAGCAGTGACCAGGTCATAGTTAGGCAGCTTTCTTCAGTTGCATGGCGCCCATCAGTGAGTCAGAAGTCACAGTTTGCTCACAGCATTGGGTGTAGACTTCTCAGACAAGTGCAGAAAACAGGAGGTCCTGCGTGCAAGTTGTGCACAATACAAATGCCTTGTAGTTGGACACTGCAAAGATGAGACCATGGCCCTGGCCAAGTATTCAGGGAAAAACCTATCTGCAGGTAGATAGCGCACAGACGTCTAAGTTAGAGGGCTGCACAAGTAGTTATGATAGTCACTTTGGAAGAGGAATGAAAATAGAAGACCACAGAGCTTCAGCCACCCTTTGAGGGATAAATAATGCGGAGTACAAGGAGTCAGATGATAAGATGCAATTGTCAGTTTTGAATTGTAAGAAGTCACACAATTATTTTTGAACTATTAGTCTGTAAGTGCTCAGGTCCCCTCCCCAGTGTACAGCGACTGACATCACCAGCAGGTCTGCGTGGATTGACCATTCTTCTTTGGCTCCCCACATGGTGCTCTATCCTAG
The DNA here is from genome assembly GCA_963921405.1 of Cepaea hortensis. Lineage (NCBI taxonomy): Eukaryota > Metazoa > Mollusca > Gastropoda > Stylommatophora > Helicidae > Cepaea > Cepaea hortensis. Next base: position 166,278,258 of record OY992878.1, read on the forward strand.
CCTGACCCAATTTGACTTGATGCTCTTGCAGCCTGGTCAAGGTTGCAGAGTCACATCCATCTGTTGAGTTGTTTACTTATCTTGCCACTTTGAGGGACATTCAGGATGTCAGCCCAATTCTTTGCTCATCCACTGCCCACAATAGCCAAGCCCACAAACATGTTTTTCCCTCTCTTACGTCCATGTGTTCTATCACAAAAACAACAGATGTAATCAGAGATTCTAGCCTTTTTTAGACCTGCCTGCTGGCGCAGCCCACCTGATCTTCCTGAGCATCAAAACAATGTTTTCCTGTAATGAATTTGAATAACGAAGACACAAACCATATATAGTATGATTTATTGCCTGGCACATTTCGCTGCATCTCGTCAGGTACTTATTTGAACGATGATTCTAATTATTTTACTCTATGTTGTGTGACATCTGCAGTAAGTACCTGACGAGATGCAGCGAAATGTACCAGGCAATAAATCGCACTATATATGGTTTGTGTCTTCGTTATTCAACTTCCTGAGCATACCCGTGGAGTTGCTGAGCAAACAAGCATGGGTGTTCATTTGTGTCTCCAGCCAGGCTACTACTGCCACCCTCAAGGCTAAACTGTTCGCAGGAACGGCGACAGCTCTGATGTTGTTGTGTGTGTATTTGTTGATGTGCAGGACCAACAATCCTGTTACTGCAGATTCTACTGGATATTTCTGACAGTCACTTTTACTATCCACTTATATATCTGTTTCCTAGACTATAGATGTATAAATGCTTGCTATACATAAACAGCCCAGCCTGATCAGAAGGGCCATAGTTCAGAGCTTGGCAATGCTACCAACTCCATGGAAGTGAACAGGCAGTGATCTCCAGACTCCACACAGGACATACCAGGCTGAACCCCACTTGCTAATAAGCTAAGATAAGATAAGCTGATGAATTAACCGTGGAACAAATCAAATGACAGCTGAACATTTCAGCCATGTGCACGTGTGGTTAGGTATCGCAGACAGCAGAGCACATACTCCAGGACTGCCCAAACTACAACATATCCAGGCAAACCTTCTGGCCTAGAGAGACAACAGTGGAAGATAAACTCTACGGACCGCTGAGTGAACTAAAAAAGACTGTTAGATTCATACAAGAGACAACATTGCAGTTATAGACATATTTCAGGCAAACGAAAGAAGAAGCTAAACATTTGTTGCAAGAGTGTCCAAAACACGCAGAACAGAGAACATAATTTTAGTCTACACCCGCCCCAAGTGAGGACAAACTCTATGGAGATGTTAACAAGATCAAGGTGACAGCAGCTTTCTTGAAATAAACTCAAGTTGAGATCTCAAGACCTACAGAAAAGATGAGGAACTATGGCTATAAAAACAATGAAATATACTCAAGTTGAGATCTCAAGACCTACAGAAAAGATGAGGAACTACGGTATAAAAACAATGAAATATACTCAAGTTGAGATCTCTAGACCTACAGAAAAGATGAGGAACTATGGCTATGAAAACAATGAAATATACTCAAGTTGAGATCTCTAGACCTACAGAAAAGATGAGGAACTATGGCTATGAAAACAATGAAATATACTCAAGTTGAGATCTCTAGACCTACAGAAAAGATGAGGAACTATGGCTATAAAAACAATGAAATATACTCAAGTTGAGATCTCTAGACCTACAGAAAAGATGAGGAACTATGGCTATAAAAACAATGAAATAAAGCACAACCGCTATATGCAGACATATAGTGACCAGCAGACTTGCCTGCCGTCCTAGTGGTCATGTGTTCAAATCTCTACTGAGCCATGCATAGTTAAATATTGACCTGGGTTGACCCGGCATAAAACAGCTAGGTAGCAGACAAGCTCTAGGAGGTCAAGGTCTCCAGTGCGATGTTAACCGTATCACCTGCCAGAAAGCTGATTGGTCTACACAAACATGGAACCAGCACCATGTACCTAAAATGTCCTTGACATGAAGGACAATTCTCCTGATGACCACTGTCCAATACTGTTGCTGATGACCACTGTCCAACACTGAGGACACAGTTGACTGCACATGGATTACAACTCTCACCGGAGTTGAGAAAACATTTTTTACACAAGCTCTCTGTCAAGACAAAAATAACTAAGTTAAGAAAATACCTCCAGCAGAAGCTGTTTGTGAAGACAATAACAACAAAGTTGAGAATACACTTTCTACAGAAGCTCTTTATGGTTCTCAAGAAAAAAACTATATACTTTAAGATATACTTTAAGAAATACATGTGCACTGTATTACCGAACAACACATCACTGTGTATTACTGAACTAGTGTATCAATTACATTGTATTATTGAATTTCTGTATCATTTACATTGTATTACTGAGCCACTGTATCACTTTCATTTTATTACTGTGAACTACTGAATCACTTTCATTGTATTACTGTGAACTACTGAATCACTTTCATTTTATTACTGTGAACTACTGAATCACTTTCATTGTTTTACTGAACCACTGCATATACTTTTATTTCGGCTCTGAAGCAGATAATACTTTCATTATATTTATCTATTAAAATCTATTACAGACATTTGTGGCCTCATTTGAAAGTCTATAACAATTCAAGGGCATTTGTGACGTCATTTGAAAGTCTATAACAATTCAAAGAAGGGTACGGACACATCCACACATCTATTAAATGTCAAACTAGACATGGGGCCCATTTCCATGTGTCGATGTACATGTGTGTAAATGTGAAATGTCAGCCCGCCTATGGGCACCCATGTACATGTGTGTAAATGTGAAATGTCAGCCCGCCTATGGGCACCCATGTACATGTGTGTAAATGTGAAATGTCAGCCCGCCTATGGGCACCCATGTACATGTGTGTAAATGTGAAATGTCAGCCCGCCTATGGGCACCCATGTACATGTGTGTAAATGTGAAATGTCAGCCCGCCTATGGGCACCCATGTACATGTGTGTAAATGTGAAATGTCAGCCCCGCTATGGGAGTCCATGTACAAGTGTAAATATGAAATGTCAGAAAGGATATGCCAAGTTAATTCCCTGTCCAGTAAATATTGAGGGAGGGTTTGATGATTATCTTTACCAGAATTTTATTAAACATCTGACTACACCCTTCAGTTAGTTAATTATTTCAGCATATTATTCAGGAATTGACGAGGACTATCTGTTTACATTTGCAAGGTACAGTTAATTATTTCATCAAATTTCTGTTATTGTCAGAAATTATTTTGGATAAGTGAATCCATCAAAGTGACCCACTATATATTGTGTCTATCAATATGTTTACTGTCAAGTATTGAAAAATGGATATGGTGTCTATCAGTATGGTTACTGATAAGCACAGAGAAAGGATGTGGTGTCTATCAGTATGGGTTCTTATGATACCCATCTCTGAAAGTACTGCTGTTAATTAAAGTGTCAGTAACGAGTGCCAGATGTTATTTTACCACAGTATAAATTCTCTTGGTTTAGAATATAATTTTGTTGCTATGGTATATATTCTATCACCAGGGTATATATTCTATCACCAAGGTATATAGTTTGCAGGCTTGGTATATATATTCTGCTGGCACAGTATATATTCTGCTAGCTGGCTATAAAAGCACTGATAGTCTCCCTCGTGGTGAAGTCAGTGACTGAACTAATCCTTTTCCTCCTGTACGAACAAACACAAACCTACAAACATCAGACTCCCTTCTGAGATCAATGAATATTTCATAGAATTAAAAAAAATGCTCACACCGACTCAGAGCCTGCGAAACTATACACAGCAAGGCAATCAAACGACAGATTATTCTGTTTCTGCACCTTGCGACAGCGCAACTTGGTTCCAGCCCTTTACAAAACTATCTTGCAAATATGAAGATATACATGTTGTAAGAGGGACAACGTTTAACTCTATTCGTCCTGGTCTTTTAAGAATGTTGCCCTCTATTAGCATCTAGGCGGTAGAAATAATGTTTCTATTCACTTATGCTACAGAAAGTATAACGAAGTACATTTATGTCCATGCAACTGGCGATAGCCTTCATTTTCAGAGCTGGAAATTTCGGCACCAGTCTGACATGTCACTATTCAATTGGCTAATTGTGGTGTAGAAAATGTCTCAAGTTGAATGCTAGTAAGATTCTCAGTGAAGACTTTTGCCTTCTTCATCTGCTTGAACTCTTGACCCTGGGTCACTGAATGTAGCCTTCACCCTTCCCCAGTTTGTTGCAACACAGATTTCCATCGGCTGCCGAAGTCCAACATTGTTTCTATGGTCACACCTGGGGAGAAAATGTAAACTACTTGTGAATGAATATCAAAATGCTTGAATAGGAACTAGGAATGTGATTTGTTGTTGTTGTTGTTGCTACTGTTATTGTTCTTGCTGTTGTTGTTGTTGCTCTTGTTGTTGTTGCTGTTTTTCTTGCTATTGTTGTTGTTGCTGTTCTTGTTGCTGCTGCTGTTGTTGATGTGTTGAACTCAAGCGTAGTCCACACATGTGCTACTACTTCTAGTGTGTTGGACTAATTTTTGCGTATGGCTTTTTTTGGTTCGCATATCCTTTACAGGACATCGCTGTCAACGTCAGCATCTTTCAGCTGATTGTTGATTTCTTGGCAAGACTATGCTTAGTAGTTTGCTTTCTGAGTGACCGGTTCACATACCTCGTAAGTTACCGATGCGGGTTCCCCTATTACCAGTGTCCCTTGCCATCAGGCAAACCCACTCTGACTTCAGGGGTTGAAATGTGATGATTGTGAATGTTTAGTGTACAGCCTGTATGTGGTGAACTAAACAGAGGAACCAGGATTGTGAAGGCAGTGAAGATTTACTCAACAGACTGTATGTGATGAAGTAAGGAGAGGAACTAGGAATGTGATGGCAGCAAATACTTAGTCTACATATTGTGCATAGTGAACTAACCATTGGAACATTCTAATATGTCTCTTCACTAATATGGAACAATGAAAATTAGAAGTTGAATAGGAAAGCTTTACAATAATTTCACTTCACTTTCAACTCATTTCACTCTCTGCTCATTTCACTCTCTGCCCACTTCACTCTCTGCTCATTTCACTATCAGGCCATTTCCCTCTCAGCTCACTTAACCTATTTTCAGCAGGGTTTAGATGATCTCAACTCCCATACATCAGACTTCACAGTTTAAACTCACAATATTTCAGAGTTTTCACAACCAACCAACAGCTGTAAATTGACCTTAAATACATACGCAAAAGAAATAAGTTACTAGGCCATGAGCAGAAAATGTTCACAAACCTTCTTGTTCCGCCTGGGACTTGATCTGTTGTATGATTGGGGGAAGCGAGGTGGTCATCAGCTTCTGCCGACCTGTGATAATGGCCACCACACTATGTCCAGTGAACGACCCAGTTTGCTGGGCCAGGTATCTAGCACAGCCGAGCAGTTCGAGAATATACCTGCCAATCAACATGAAAGTGCATTAGTTAATACCAGAATTGAGCACGCCAGACTCGCCATGAAACACAGACAAGGGCAAAAACCAAGAGGACACGTGTACACTTTGCGCATGTTAAAAACCCTTCGCATTTGGACATTATTGAATATTACCACATCCAGTTTTTTTTTTCATTTGCTCGCTTTAAACTCAAGCATAGTCCACAATGGACTAATTTTTGCAAGTGGACCAGCTTTCCTTATTACCAGTGTCTCTAGATATCCGGCAAACCCACCCCGACTTCTGGGGTACTTCTAACTTACGTCCCCATTTTAAAGATGAGAAGTCAATATGATACTCCAACTGACCGGTGTAGGGGTGGAACTAACTATCTCGCTATCAGCACACCGGAAGTTTAAGAGCAAATGGTTTTATCCCTTCAGCCATGCTGGCCTCCTTCCTTATTTAGTGAGTGGCACCTTGCCGTCTTGACAGATGAAAGTATGTGGACTGGAATTAGGCCAGAATTCCATCGCACAAAGCCTGGGCTTGGATTCAGAGAACATGTGTTGCCCCATGCAGCATGTTCCCTCTCTCGGCCTGGCCTTGTTTACTCCAGAGGAAAGGATAACCAGTACGTCTGGAGCAAGGTAGGCTGCTAGTAACTTCATAATAAATCTAGATAACTAAAGTCCCATGTTCAGAAACTTCATAATAAATCTAGATAACTAAAGTCCCATATTCAGTAACTTCATAATAAATCTAGATAACTAAAGTCCCATATTCAGTAACTTCATAATAAATCTAGATAACTAAAGTCCCATATTCAGTAACTTCATAATAAATCTAGATAACTAAAGTCCCATGTCCAGTAACTACATAATAAATCTAGATAACTAAAGTCCCATATTCAGTAACTTCATAATAAATCTAGATAACTAAAGTCCCATATTCAGTAACTTCATAATAAATCTAGATAACTAAAGTCCCATATTCAGTAACTTCATAATAAATCTAGATAACTAAAGTCCCATATTCAGTAACTTCATAATGAATCTAGGTAACAAAAGTCCCATCTGTGGACACAAAGAGCAGCTCTGCTTATTTCAAAGTCACTTCCAGGCTGTTGTCTTGAACATCCAGAACTTTGTCTTCAATCAGCACACAGAGGCATACATATTAGGCTTTCTAACCTGGAACTGCAGTACAGGGGATCTGAACTTGCATCCTCCACAGGAGGAGTCATTTTATCTGTGACCCGACCCAATGTCCAGATGCAAGGGTAGTACAGATACAGGGATAGAGTCTGTACAGACAGTAAGTATCAAGTGTAGGTCTGTGGGTAGTGGGGACACAAGGATAGTCTGTACAGACAGTAAGTATCAAGTGTAGGTCTGTGGGTAGTGGAGATACAGGGATAGAGTCTGTACAGACAGTAAGTATCAAGTGTAGGTCTGTGGGTAGTGGGGACACAAGGATAGTCTGTACAGACAGTAAGTATCAAGTGTAGGTCTGTGGGTAGTGGGGACACAGGGATAGAGTCTGTACAGACAGTAAGTATCAAGTGTAGGTCTGTGGGTAGTGGAGATACAGGGATAGAGTCTGTACAGACAGTAAGTATCAAGTGTAGGTCTGTGGGTAGTGGGGACACAAGGATAGTCTGTACAGACAGTAAGTATCAAGTGTAGGTCTGTGGGTAGTGGAGATACAGGGATAGAGTCTGTACAGACAGTAAGTATCATGTGTAGGTCTGTGGGTAGTGGGGACACAGGGATAGAGTCTGTACAGACAGTAAGTATCATGTGTAGGTCTGTGGGTAGTGGAGATACAGGGATAGAGTCTGTACAGACAGTAAGTATCAAGTGTAGGTCTGTGGGTAGTGGAGATACAGGGATAGAGTCTGTACAGACAGTAAGTATCATGTGTAGGTCTGTGGGTAGTGGGGACACAGGGATAGAGTCTGTACAGACAGTAAGTATCATGTGTAGGTCTGTGGGTAGTGGGGACACAGGGATAGAGTCTGTACAGACAGTAAGTATCAAGTGAAGGTCTGTGGTTAGTGGGGACACAGGGATAGAGTCTGTACAGACAGTAAGTATCAAGTGTAGGTCTGTGGGTAGTGGAGATACAGGGATAGAGTCTGTACAGACAGTAAGTATCAAGTGTAGGTCTGTGGGTAGTGGGAACACAGGGATAGAGTCTGTACAGACAGTAAGTATCAAGTGTAGGTCTGTGGGTAGTGGGAACACAGGGATAGAGTCTGTACAGACAGTATCAAGTGTAAGTCTGTGGGTAGTGGGAACACAGGGATGGAGTCTGTACAGACAGTAAGTATCAAGTGTAGGTCTGTGGGTAGTGGAGACACAGGGATAGAGTCTGTACAGACAGTAAGTATCATGTGTAGGTCTGTGGGTAGTGGAGACACAGGGATAGAGTCTGTACAGACAGTAAGTATCATGTGTAGGTCTGTGGGTAGTGGAGACACAGGGATAGAGTTTGTACAGACAGTAAGTATCATGTTCAGGTCTGTGGGTAGTGGAGATACAGGGATAGAGTCTGTACAGACAGTAAGTATCAAGTGTAGGTCTGTGGGAAGTGGTGACACAGGGATAGAGTCTGTACAGACAGTAAGTATCATGTGTAGGTCTGTGGGTAGTGGAGATACAGGGATAGAGTCTGTACAGACAGTAAGTATCAAGTGTAGGTTGTGGGTAGTGGGGACACAGGGATAGAGTCTGTACAGACAGTAAGTATCAAGTGTAGGTCTGTGGGTAGTGGGGACACAGGGATAGAGTCTGTACAGACAGTAAGTATCAAGTGTAGGTCTGTGGGTAGTGGAGATAAGGGATAGAGTCTGTACAGACAGTAAGTATCAAGTGTAGGTCTGTGGGTAGTGGAAACACAGGGATAGAGTCTGTACAGACAGTAAGTATCAAGTGTAGGTCTGTGGGTAGTGGAGATACAGGGATAGAGTCTGTACAGACAGTAAGTATCAAGTGTAGGTCTGTGGGTAGTGGAGATACAGGGATAGAGTCTGTACAGACAGTAAGTATCAAGTGTAGGTCTGTGGGTAGTGGAGATACAGGGATAGAGTCTGTACAGAGAGTAAATATCATGTGTAGGTCTGTGGTCAGTGGGGACACAGGGATAGAGTCTGTACAGACAGTAAGTATCAAGTGTAGGTCTGTGGGTAGTGGAGATACAGGGATAGAGTCTGTACAGACAGTAAGTATCAAGTGTAGGTCTGTGGGTAGTGGAGATACAGGGATAGAGTCTGCACAGACAGTAAGTATCAAGTGTAGGTCTGTGGTCAGTGGGGACACAGGGATAGAGTCTGTACAGACAGTAAGTATCAAGTGTAGGTCTGTGGGTAGTGGAGATACAGGGATAGAGTCTGTACAGACAGTAAGTATCATGTGTAGGTCTGTGGGTAGTGGAGATACAGGGATAGAGTCTGTACAGACAGTAAGTATCAAGTGTAGGTCTGTGGGTAGTGGAGATACAGGGATAGAGTCTGTACAGACAGTAAGTATCATGTGTAGGTCTGTGGGTAGTGGAGATACAGGGATAGAGTCTGTACAGACAGTAAGTATCATGTGTAGGTCTGTGGTCAGTGGGGACACAGGGATAGAGTCTGTACAGACAGTAAGTATCAATTGTAGGTCTGTGGGTAGTGGAGATACAGGGATAGAGTCTGTACAGACAGTAAGTATCAAGTGTAGGTCTGTGGGTAGTGGGGACACAGGGATAGAGTCTGTACAGACAGTAAGTATCAAGTGTAGGTCTGTGGGTAGTGGGAACACAGGGATAGAGTCTGTACAGACAGTAAGTATCAAGTGTAGGTCTGTGGGTAGTGGAGATACAGGGATAGAGTCTGTACAGACAGTAAGTATCAAGTGTAGGTCTGTGGGTAGTGGAGATACAGGGATAGAGTCTGTACAGACAGTAAGTATCATGTGTAGGTCTGTGGGTAGTGGAGATACAGGGATAGAGTCTGTACAGACAGTAAGTATCATGTGTAGGTCTGTGGGTAGTGGGGACACAGGGACTGAGTTTACACAAAGAGGACACAGGGACTGAGTTTACACAAAGACTATAATATAATGTGTTCATGAATAGATTCTCCCCGTTACTTCACCCTAGACCGAATAATTTTCGTGAAAAGAACATCCACTGCAATCTAATACTCTTGATCTAATATATCCTCCTACACTCCAAAGCCTCATTTTAATTTACTTTCAAAGTTGGGACCCATGTCAGAAAATTATGCAGCCATTTTAATCATTTCATAGCAGCTAAATTGTTGCTTTTTCTTTACATTACTGCACAAGCTTCTTGTTGCTAATTTTCCATTTATCTGTTGACCAATCCCTGCAATGCAGAAGCTAGATTTGTTATTCATCAATCTAAACTTACCAAGCATCTCTATTCTTCTTTTTATGCACGCCGTAGTGATTAAGTGACAAGGTTTCTTTGGACCGCTGAGCCCGGATGTACCTGTGCACAAACAAGAACATTACTTTATTTTCACGGACACAAACAACAACTTTACTCAACATCTTTGAACAGGAAAGAAACATTTGCTATATTCTATAACATCATCATCATCATGTGCCAAGCTGACAAACATGGCCGGCACAGTTCACCATCTCACACGACCACCAGAGTCATGGAGAAGGTCTGTGTTTGTATCCCGACTTTGGGGATGCCATGGGGGAAAACCATCCAGGTATCTGTTTTTTCCCCATGTGCTCACTCGCTTTGAAATCCATACACTCTACTTCTAGTAGGACTGGACTGAATTTTACATGTGGATTAGCTTCCCCTATTACCACTGTCCCTCATCATCAGACGAACCTACTCCGACTTCTAAGGTATCCAGGTATCTATCTCTCTGCTTTCCCCTTACTGTTCCCACGAAGTCTATCAGTTGATTTCTTTTCATAAATTGCCCAAAAAAAACTTGACGGCCTATGTCTGATTTCTTAAATCAATTTATGGTTTCCATTTGTTTCTAGTTGATCTTTCTCATTTATTTTTTTGGTCAAATCATGGTAGTCTGCATTTCCTGTAGAAACCATATTTCTAAGCATTTAATCTAATCAGAAATTAGTGTTTCTCAGCTTGTCTGCTTACTGTTCATGCATACAACAATCTATTACTTAGATGTATGAACATGTGTTAGAAGAATGATGAAAAACTGTGAAATGTGAGAAATGTGTTATCATAGAAAGAGAAAAACAGCTTTCTTTGTTTATGAGATCAGAAAAGAGGCATTGGAGAACCTCATGACAACTGGAAAGATCAATAGGAAAAGAGGCAGTGGCAGATCAAGAGAAATGATGCTGGATGGATTGAGACGGTGGCATGGAGGAGTATCAGCAGCAGAATTGATCTAGAACCAAAGAACGAGATCTGTGGAGAGACATGAACGTCTACGCCAGCTGGCAGGGCACTTGATGATGATATGTTATCAAAGACTGAAACGTATATGCACAGTTAAAAGGAAAGCTGACAGTTATGATCTGTCCCTTCATCTTCTCCCGCAGGTCTTGTATAGTCTTTCTTCTTCCACACTTAAATGTGTAAGAGCTGTAAGGGTTCATGGCTGTCTTTCTCCTTCTACCATGTGGTGTCAAACAATTCTCTGATCTTGTACAGTTTGTTCTTTCTACCCTGGAGTATACAGTACCTTTGGCTTAGAGAAGATAAAGGCAGATGATCAGTCTACAGCAGTGTTTCCCAACGTGGGGTCCACGCCCCACAGGGGGGAAATTCGATTGTTAAGGGGGGCAATTCGAAAATGGAAGAAATCGGCTGGATATAACAAAACGGTGAGACTTGAGACTGAAGTTAATTAAATTGGAACCTGACATAAAATCTCTTTGCAGCAAGCATCAAGTGCAAGGATCTCACTAAATTTAAATAATAAATAATTACTAATAATTAAAATAATATAGAAAAATCTTTCATTAAAATTATTTTGTACTTGAATTTCAGTTCTCCATTATATGTTTTGAAAATTTACTTCCTGTGTTTGCTCAATAATTTCCTAGTGATTATCGGTCTTTTGGCTAGGATCGGGTGGGAAAAGGTTGGGAAACACTGGTCTACACTGTGTAAACCTGTACAACTGACCTGTTGCCCCGTCTCAGCTGAGTCTCCAGCCAGCGAATCACCTCCCTGGCATTAGCACTGTCCTTCTTCTGCATGTCCAGGCTGTCCACCACTGAAAACAACATAAAAGAGAAACATTCACTGTTTGCTGTTGCTGCTCGTGAGCAGCTACCTGGGTTGTCTTCAGCCAAATATGAAGGGATTACATACAAAAAGACAGATAAGCTGGCTCAGTCATGTAACAAGGACGTCTGCAGAAACTGCCCCTCAGATTACAACACAGTATTACTACATTGGTACTAAAGCGGAACTACAGTGGTACCGATGACAGAAGAAGTACACCTGTTTTCTGTTAGCACCGAATGTTGGGCGGCGCTCACTAAACCCGACACCTCACATTGTGCCAATGGTTACAGGCAGATGAATGCAATTGGGAGGGTACAAGCCTTATCCTGATGTGAGGAAATGCAACCTAAAGACAAAATGTCATGGCAGGGCAGACTAGGCCCTAAGCCTTGGTGGGCAACTGGTCTAGGATGGAAGCTCTGACAGGCGGGCAGTTAGAGTATTGCTTTGCTGATCTGGCAGCTTCTGCAGCTTGTCTTGTTCCAGAAGTATTTGTGTTACCTTTCCTTTGTAAGTAAATTAGGCAGGATGAGAGGGATCACGCTGCATGGGCAACACATGGTCTCTACATTTCAGCCCAGGCTTTGTAACATGGAGAGATTAATATCAGACAATCACAGAATAATAACAATAATAAAACCCAGTTTTGTTTTTATTTGCTCGCGTTGAACTCAAGCAGTTTATAGACGTGCTACTACTTCTGGTGCACTGGACTGTTTTTGCGTCAGGATTAGCTTTCCCTATTACCAGTGTCCCTCGCCATCAGACAAACCTACTTTGATTTCTGAGGTACTTGTAATTTATGTCCCCAAGTCAAGGTCAAGAAGTCAATAGTTTAGTCCAACTGACCTTGGTAGTTTAAGAGTGAGCACTCTTAACCATTTGGCCAAACTGACTTAATAAAAAAAAAAAACCAACTGATCTTGACACAAGATCACAGCACGTGCATTCACATCATTGCATGTGGTTCACATCATTGCATGTGCGTTCACATCATTACATGTGCGTTCACATGTGTTTGCAATAGTTAAAAACTCTTTGAAGGGCCAAACACAACGTCTGAGAATATTCAGCACACTGCCATTCCAAACATTATCCTTATGTTATTGCCTGCATGTGTATAAATCACCTCATCTCCACCGCGTAAAACAAAACACCACCAACAAAGGTGAGAGTGATAGACCTTGACAAAGAGACCAACCTGCCATAGGAATGACTACAATACACCTGGCAGTCTGTGTCAGCTCCTTGACCTTGCCCAGATAGTTACACAGTGCAGCGTCGTCTGCAACCACATAGGGTGGGAACACCCAATGTTCCGAGGTTTTCAGGCTGCCTTCCAGCTCGTTCACTTCAGCCTAGCAAGAACAGTGTGAAAATAAGTTAAGCAAAAATGCAAAATGACAATGAAAAGTTAAGACTATACAAAACAAATAATAATTTTTAAATGAACGAAACAACAATAAATGTTTTAACTGTTTCTGTGGAAATACAACCAAGCAACAAGATAACATATAAGCATGAATAAACAGGCTCAGTTAAGTTTTCCCAAATGGATTTGCTCAGATTACATTTACACTAAAATTGGTGCAGTTATGTTGAAAAAAATAACTTAATGAAGTCTTATGGATACAAGAAGTTTCCTAAGAAAAAAAGCTCAACAAATTATCATTATCCACACAAAGGAGCCGGCTCTATGGCGTAGGAGTTACGGATGCAGTTCGTAATCCCGCATAATACGTTTGAAATACAGCTGCTGGCGATTTGGTAGCTGACCGCCTTGTGATGTTTTTTTTTAATGAAAATGGTATGAGTGCCGGTCGTTCAGAAAGCAATGGCAAACTACTGAACGTAAACTTGCCAAAAGATCACAAACAGCCAAAAAATGCTGAAGTTGACTACGACGTCCTGTAAGGGATGTGTAACTAACTTTTTAACACAAGGTAACAACACTTGAGGGCAATTTTATGTTAGGAAATAAGCTGTAAGTGGCAATTTACCTGAAGAGTGCAATGAATAGATTCAGACAGCTGACACTCAGCAATAGTGAGGCAAAGATGAGATGGAAAGATTCACAGACAATGGGAAGATTCACAGACAGCTCACACTCAGTTATAGTGGGTCAAAGAAGATATGGAAAGAAAACAGGACACAAATAATAGAACACTGAGTCCACAAATAACGTGATTATAGTATTATTGTTTCTTCTTTGTCAAACCTTGGAGAACGTTCTATGACAAATGTTTCTGTAAGAAGCAGACACGATGCTGTAGAGAAAGACTGACTACCTGAAGTCTGAGCTGGGCCATGTCTCTCATCAGCTGGTTCCTTCTGTTCTCTGCGTCCTTCTGAAACAACACCAAACATACACAAGTCAGGCAGTGGACCAGGCTAGCATGTAACTAACCAACTAACCATCCACCACTGGCAGCGACTGCCAACACCAACCAGTGTATGATCTCTTCTGCCTTTGACCTCCCTCTGCATCAGAAGCGCTCAACAAACTTAAGCCAAGCTCTTTGTAGACTTGTTTTCTATGTGATGAGGTATCCAGTCTCATGCCACCCCTCCTCCTTAGTCTGCTCTTTTTTCTCCCACTGACCAATCCCACGCCGACCCTCCTTAGTCTTCACTCATGACATACATGGCAGGTTATAAAGTAACTGTTCTTTGCTTATCTTATGAGTCCCGGTAACACAAGGCAGCTGATTTATCATATTAATCTTCACATTTATTATATTAATCTTCACATTTATTATAATAATCTGCAAATTTATTATGTTAATCTTCACATTTATGATATTAATCTTCACATTTATGATATTAATCTTCACATTTATTAACTTAATCGTCAAATTCACCCAATCTGGCACGAACATAGCATCAACTCCACAAACACCGTAAGAACATCAACTAATTAACTTCCACAATAATCAGACTATCAGAAAGACAAGGACACAATCTCACCATCCTTTCCATGGTGTCCTGATTGCAGTTATTCACTGTCAGGTCAGATGATGACGGGCCGTAGAACACAGACGTCTCTGCCTCGTATGTGAAATCAATACTCTCTGTCGAGGTCAGGAAGTAGCCAAAGTGGCGCAGGCAGCAGACACGCAGTAATGTCTGTGGACAACATATATGCAAACGGTAAATCTCGCTCTGCTATTTGTCTGTTGTGCAGTTTCTACACTGACAATAAAATGCATCTGATAAAGTTATGATTGCTACAAGCACAAGCTTCACCAGCGGAAGACTGAAACAGAATTCTGAAGTGTTACATAAAGCTAATGTTATTCTAAGACTGTGAATCATGGAAAACTTATCAGACAAAAGAAGAAGCCACAGAAATGAAGTTTTGTAGAAAAAGGATTTTAAAAAATCGCGAACAATGAAGAAGAGCATGAAGATGTTCTAAAACAGTGGTTCTCAACCTTTTTTGGCCCGTGCCCCCCCCCCCCCCCCCCCCCCCCGTCACCATATTTTCAGAACGTCATCCCCCCCCTTCCTATCAAAAATTTGGCCCGTGCCCCCCCTTCACCGTATTTTCAGAACGTCATTCCCCCCCTTTCATATTTCCTATCTAAAAATCCCCCACCCCTATACAGTATACATAAAAATGTAAGGTAAATTTAATAGCATATACTAAAACAAGTCTAGACATCCGCATAAAACATAATTTGTGGGTCTACTGACTTTATAAAATGAATTTTAGAAGGATGAGACGTACTTAACTGTAAAGTATGAAGGGAAAAACAATATCAAGTAATCCGCTCTTGTATTAACGCGATCTTGAAATTGTCTTCACCCCCCCCCCCCTTGGAAACCCTAAAATTCCCCTCTGGGGGGGGGGGGGGGAATTCCCCACTGGTTGAGAACCACTGTTATAAAAGATGCCAAAACACAAAGGGAATGAAACAGAAATATATCATAGAAATCAGAAGGACCGTGGGTATTGTTGATTAGGCAATGAGAAGGATTAAACTGGAGTATGTTGATAAAACTGGCAGCATCAGTGGAAAATGAAACCGAAGATGACAGAAAGAATAATTTATTAGTATTATGGCATGTACAGATGTTAGTACACAAAATGATAAAAAGCACTAAAGTGTGAGGGTTGTGGAGCAACATGATTGCCCAGGTTGGTTGGCAAGAGGAAGTAATTTGTAAGTGGGACTGAGAAACCCATCATGACAAACTGACGTATGAACCATCATGATCGGTGTTCTCATTCTGCATCTTCAAGGAACCAGGATAGAGAGGTTTGTGTTCCCTGATAACCCCAAGAGTTATGGCAGGTCACAGAAGTCGGACAAGTTGAGGGACAAAATAACATGGCACCTCCTAATACTGCAGGGTGTAGAGAAAGATACAATGTTGCAGTCTTGCACTGTAGATGATGTGTATGTGTGCACTCTCTCCTGGCTTGTTCAGGTAGCTGGCAAACACACACACATTATTTTCATTTCAGAGCAAAAGGGAAACAATACAAAATATACGAGTAGAAAACATTTCTATAAAGAAAGTATATTGAAAATAAGTATGACATCCCCATGGCAGCGCAGCCATTTATTGTCTTGAAGATGTTCAGGCATTCTTGATGTTTCTGTTGTTCCTCACCTTTTCCCTCGTTGCTACTTAAATATGAACATGACATCAAGAATCAACAACGCTGCACTCCAGACATTGCCACACGTTCTGTCCCCTTCTTCACTAGCCAGGCAGCCTCCATGGTCAAGTGGTTACATTGCCTGCCCCATGCTCTCAAGGTTGTGAGTTCGGCCTCCATGGTCACATCGCCTGCCCTGTGCTCTCAAGGTTGTGAGTTCGAAAAAAGCCCATGTAGTTCGGTTCACGAGTGCAGCTTTCTCTTAAGACTCCTGGGGGTTGTCACTGGAGCTATGGAGTTCATCCTTTGTGGGACGCTCTCAGCAGGCCGCCCTGGGGAAGGAGACCAAGCCACATGGGAGCAAACCCAGTTCATGAAATTGATCTCCTTGCCTTTTACATCCCTTTTAATCTTTGGTATCCAATGAAGAGTTCCCACATGGAGGGTACCCATGGCAGCCTGGCAGAATATCCTCGCTCTTTCCATAAATTATATTGTATGCTGATATCTGGAAACGACTTTCTAGCCTTGTACATTAAGATAAAACCTGAATTATTTTCAAATGACGCGCAATGTCAGAGACAGGCACCACAACTTACTTCTTGAATGTCTGACAGCTGTGCTCTGTGTCTGGTGGTAAAGTCCACCTGTGAGTGTATGTCTGCCAGAGGGGGCAACTGACACAACTCGATGTCTTCTGTCAGTGGGAACACTTGAGTCCAGTCTGGGAACCTGGTCTGTTTAACAATCACCTGCAGCTCTGGCAACCAGCACATGCCTGAAATTGTCATTTGATACACAATGACAGCCCGTGCTCCGAGGAGCTACCCACAATACACTGTTTATAACATATAAATCTCTTAAATACTGGAGGAAAGGAAAGATCAACCATTTATAAATCATGAGCGCATAGATCTAACAATGTATAAATACATTAAATTATAAGAACGGCACATGACAGACACAGATCTGACAATGCAGAATTACATAAAGTTATAAGAGTGGCACATGACAGACACAGATCTAACAATGCAGAATTACATAAAGTTATAAGAACGGCACATGACAGACACAGATCTGACAATGCAGAATTACATAAAGTTATAAGAATGGCACATGACAGACACAGATCTGACAATGCAGAATTACATAAAGTTATAAGAATGGCACATGACAGACATAGATCTGACAATGCAGAATTACATAAAGTTATAAGAATGGCACATGACAGACACAGATCTGACAATGCAGAATTACATAAAGTTATAAGAATGGCACATGACAGACATAGATCTAACAATGCAGAATTACATAAAGTTATAAGAATGGCACATGACAGACATAGATCTGACAATGCAGAATTACATAAAGTTAAAAGAATGGCACATGACAGACATAGATCTGACAATGCAGAATTACATAAAGTTAAAAGAATGGCACATGACAGACATAGATCTGACAATGCAGAATTACATAAAGTTAAAAGAATGGCACATGACAGACAACTGTGGGATGGAACAATCAGGAACCTTCATGACCAGCCCAAAGGCTGAAATCCTTGAGAAGGATAAATCTTCTTATGTGGTCGTGAAAGGTAAGGGAAAAATACCACCCCACACCTGAGCTCTCGATCTCAGCTTTCATAGTTCGTCATGGGAGGGAGAGACTGCCACCTATTTCTCTGTGCACTCAGGCCTACAAAAGTGTGATGGTCCTGACACCCACAGCGGATCCCAGCTACACAGGACTTGTCCGTTAACATCTTGGTTTATGGGCTGCTATACAGATACATTTATGGAGTAACATATTCAAAACACTCCATATAATCTTGGGACGGACAAGTTCAAATGATTATCTCTGGGAAGGTTAACCCGGTCAACAAATGCCTGCAGAAATTGTGTTGGCCTAAAGGCGCAAGAACGCAACTCTGCTGTAGACAGGCACAACACAATCCCGTCCAAAAAAAAAAAAAATAAAGAAGCTCCGGATGAACACAGAAGAAGAAATGATTATCTTGCTCAAGGTGTGCTTACTATCTACCTATTGATGGGTGGACAATGACTACCCCTGTCTCTGTACCAAACAAGTCACATGATCATCTTGCTCTTGGTGAATAACGATTAGCCCTATTCTCAATAGGTGAGAACATGACAACCAACTAACCATCCACCACTGGCAGCGACTGCCAACTCTTCGCTGGTTGTTGTTCATTAATTGTATGAAGAGATGACCCAATGTTATAAAGACTAAGGTACCACACTGACGCACCATCTAATCACTGCCTTGATTGATGAGCTACCCTTTGTCTTGACCAATGAGGAAGATAATGACTCAATGATGTATCTATTGTCTTGACTGATGATGAAGATCTATCTACCTGCTACCTTGACAAATAATAAATAACACATAGATTTAGCTACCTACATGGAGGATGGTGATACATTGATCTACCCACCTAATGTCTTGGCTCAAGAGGACCATAGTCACTTCTTTTCTAATTACCCTGGCTAACTCTTGCCATTAAGAATCTAGGGAATTAGAGTACATGTTCTTGAGCCAAACAGATAATCTTGAATGTGTTAAGTTTGTGCTTGTGTCGTCATCTATTCATGTGTTTCTTGGTCCTTCTCTTTGGCTGCAGATACACACAGGTAACTGGCTGAGCTCCACTCTTCTAAAATGTTCATAGCATACCTTCTGTCTTTCTATACATACAAAGCAGGACATGGTTCGTACAATATTTCTGATGTCATTTCCTGTTTTCCCATTTATAATGTGGGTAGCTTTTCTGCGGTAAAACACTGCACACATCTGATTTAGTCTGGACAAGAACACATTTTGACACTAATAGTTGGGTTCTCAGAGGGTCAAACTGGTGAAGTCAAATTATATGAACAGTTTGACCGAAGAACCCCATGATAAACAACCTCTTTCTGAACACAGACGACACAACCTGACTGGCTACTTACTGTGTTGTGCAATGCCAGTTTCATGAGGCAGAAAGTTGAGAAGCACAGACAACCTCTGCCATAAGTTATAGGAACTCTGAAACATAAAAGACAACATCATATACACAGATATATAAACACACACATTTTAAAACTCGAGCCACCATAGTTAACTTTCATATTTATATTATATGAAAATGTTAGATAACAAATACCTGTTTATTATTGTTTGTCGATTACAGTATATTGCTTATTAGCAATTATATAGTTAACAAGCAAGATTCATTTTGTATATTGTATTGGACGAACAATAATCAACTGTCAAATATATCAAAGCATTATCTATTAAGTGATTGCAGCCATTACTATGTAAACAGAAGGACTTCCTGTTAAGTGTTATGCCTTTCGTAGGGCTAACTTTCTTGACCGTCGAAATATCAAGACTTTGCGCTTAATATGTTAGTTGCATACCCTTCAGAAAAACCAATGAGCAAATCCTTCAAGAAACAAATGAAGATCGTAAACTGATAAAATACATTAGACGTAGACAGTCAACATTTTTTGGACATGTAATGAGAAGAAATGAATTGGAGAACTTGGTGACTGGCAAGATCGAAGGGAAGAGACCAAGGGGAAAGACCGAGAAGTAAATACCTGGATGGCTTGGCCACATGGCATGGTTGAGACAGGAACATGGAGTTGATCCACAACTCTGGTGATCGAGTGAGATGGCAAGACATGACTACCCACGCTTATCGGCATGGCACATGATGGATGCATATTCTTTAGAACAGTGGTTCTCAACCTTTTTTAGCCCGTTCCCCCCTTCACCATATTTTCAGAACGTCATTCCCCCCTTTCGTATTTCCTGCCTAAAAATCTCGCCCCCGCCCCTACACAGTATACGTAATAATGGAAGCTAAATTTAATAGCACATACTAAAACAAGTCTAGACATCCACATAAAACGTGATTTGTGGGTCTACTTAATTTATAAATTAAATTTTAGAGGGGTGAGACATACAGAACCGTACAGTATGAAGGAAAAAACAATATCAAGTAATCGGTTCTTGTATTAACGCGATCTTGGATTCTCCACCAGTTGAGAACCACTGCTTTAGAGGATGTCGCAGTCAACACCAGCATTTGTTGGCTGCTTGTGATTTCTTGGCAAGTTTATAATATTCAGTAGTTTGCCATTGCTTTCTGAACGACCGCCAAACATACTATTGTATGGAAACCAAGGCAAAGCGGCCTGCTGCCAAATCACCCATAGCTGTGTTTTAAACGTAGCATGCAAGATTACAAATTGTGTCCACTACCGCTTGGACACAGAGCTGGCGATAAACATGTTTAATTGTTTACCTGAGCACACACAGAAATGATGGATGCTTGGGACCTCATCCAGTCACACATGACCTTGACTGTTGGAAGGAGACCTTCATTCTGAACAACCTCCAGAACCTGCAGCAGCTTTTGTTGTTGAAGTTCTTGTCTGGGGAACAAGAGTATAACATTCAAATTATGACCATGGAAAGAGGAAGGCAGTAACTTTTGTTGTTGATGTTCTTGTCTGGAGAACAAGAGTGTAACATTCAAATTATGACCAAGGAAAGAGGAAGGTAGTATCTTGAATTCAACAATGGTTTCTCCCCTTCTACACTGGGATGCGAAAGTACTTTCTGATTTTCTTGTCTTTTCTCTCTAGATAACATGCAATTTAGGCTTTCTTTTTATTAGTGTGTGGTAAGCCTTGGCATAATTTTTCACACACAAAGTGAGTCTCTCTTTCTCTCTCATCTCCCTCCAGGCAGTCAAATTTTTCCAAATTTTTAAAATGGGGCAATTTGGTAGGGAAGATTCAAGAGGGTCAGCTAAGCAAACAAACAAGCAGAACAAACACTGACCACACAACATTAACTCATGCAAATAAAACAACAAACAGTCAGATCATAAACCATTAGCCTGACATGACAACAATACATGACAAGATATGACAATGGGAATTAACAGCAAGACACATCAACTACTGTAGGTATAACTCCCAAAAGACCCATAAGATCATAAACTATTATCATGAAAATGTGATACGACAACTGGACACAACATTCTCATCTCATCTCATCATGATCCTCTTGTACCTTGTGGTGTCGAGGTGAAGTATAAACAGCGGGAGAGTGCCCGATTATGGGACACAACATTAACGACTCTAAATTAAAACAAGAGAAATCAGATCATGAACCAAACATGACAACAAGAATAACAAGACATGACTAGATGACATGACAAGATGACATGACAAGATGACATGACATCAAGACATGACAACAAGAATGACAAGACATGACAAGACAACATGACAAGACAACAATAATGACAAGACATAACAAGATGACATGAAAAGATGGAAATGACTACATGATGTAACAACAAGACAAGATGACACAACATGTCATGGCAACAAGACATGACAACATGACATAACAAGACATGACAAGACATGACAAGAAAAGATGGACATGACTACATGATGTAACAAGACAAGATGACACGACATGATGTCATGGCAACAAGACATGACAACATGCCAGGCAACAGTAAAGACCCCATGTCAACACCTGCAAGTCAACTGGTTACATGGTGCTAGTCCCACATTTGTACAGACCAGCTGGCACTTGATTGGGGGGGGGGGCACCTTGACCTCCCTGGACATTCCCCGACACCCAACTTAGGCTGGGCTGACCCGGGAGTCCAGGCAAAAGAACACACACACATCCAGGCTCCAAGAAAGATTCAAACACATGAGCCCCGGGCTGGCAGGCAAGCATCCTAGACACTGCAATACTGTGCAGAGCTGCGGCAGCAGTGGCCCACTGCATCTGTGGTCCTGGGTTTATTCCACACCAAGGCAAGTTTCATATTGTAACAAACTGAGCTGCCAGGTGGACCCAGCCTAATGGGCACGAGGACATGGCTGGGGTGGCAGGTACTGACCCCATCACTCAGTGCCATTTGCTCTGTAAACATACAGCTCTAGCCCCAGGTACCCTATGCATCTTACAAAAGTAAAAGTGATCTTGCCCTGTTTTAAAATTTTACAATATTTACTATTAAGGCACCAAATAAAACAAAAGTGTCTTAGACTTTAAACTACTAGCAAGTATCCCAACTCTATACAATACAGATTCACAAACCTCTCTGTAGCATTCGAGGTGTTCTGCTCATTATCCATCTCCTCTGCGTCAGCCATGGTATCCATCTGTTCTGTAATGTCAGATTTCAACAAGAATATAGTCTAAAACAAGTCTGACAACTAAGTTTTCATGTCACGTGGCAGACTCTCACATTTCACATTCATCTGATTATGATTAGAACAAGAGAATGATGACACCATCACCATTACTGCTACTCCCTACAACAACTACTAACACAACTTTGGCTATTGCTACATTTATCCTATTACTACTCCAGCTACATATATTATTGTATATTTATTATGCATTATTTATCAGCAGATTACCCAGGAGGTAAAATAAGTATTTATCAAATGAAGACAATATGCACAGACAAATATAAGTATGTATCACATGAGAAGATTTAACAAAGATAAGTATTTATTAAATGAGGAGAAATTAACAAAGTATATTTTAAGTGAAGACAACTAACAAGGACAGGCGTATACCAAATGAAGACAACAAAGACAGGTGTATACCACATGAAGACAACAAAGACAGGTGTATACCACATGAAGACATCTAACAAAGACAGGTGTATACCACATGAAGACAACAAAGACAGGTGTATACCACATGAAGACATCTAACAAAGACAGGCGTATACCAAATGAAGACAACAAAGACAGGTGTATACCACATGAAGACAACAAAGACAGGTGTATACCACATGAAGACATCTAACAAAGACAGGTGTATACCACATGAAGACAACTAACAAAGACAGGTGTATACCACATGAAGACACCTAACAAAGACAGGTGTATACCACATGAAGACACCTAACAAAGACAGGTGTATACCACATGAAGACACCTAACAAAGACATGTGTATACCACATGAAGACACCTAACAAAGACATGTGTATACCACATGAAGACACCTAACAAAGACAGGTGTATACCACATGAAGACAAAGTGGCCTAATGGTATGTGCGGTTGCATACCTATATAGTAATCTGGGTTCAAATCCACAGTAGAGACAGGATTTGTCCCTCAATCAGTCCACCCCTGGTGTCAACCCAGACATGTAAAATTGGCACTGGATTATTTCTAGAATTCTCTGGGAATTGCTTAGGAAGGAAAGTGGGAAGGCAAGGTAAGTGATCAGCCCGTCTTGGTGTGGCATTGACCTAGAATATGTGAGACTTCACATCCTTGTAGCTTCTGTCACGTGACTACCTGACTTTACATATCAAGTGACAACTAAAACTAAACCATCAATCAATTAATCAGGTGCCATCTTCACAATGAAGGTTGGCTGCAATAGATCTCCAACACTGTCTGTCTGGCCATGATTGTACATTCTGTCAGATTGCTATTTGTCCATCTCTTGATATTATCTTCCCACTTGTATCATTGTTGATCTCTTGCTCGCTTGCCTTCAACCTTACCCTAATACTAGACTATCAATCAATCAATCAATCATGTGCCATGCCGGAAAGCGTGGGCGGTCATGACTCGCCATTTCACTTGATCACCAGCGACGTCCATCAGCTCAGTGTTCCTGTCTCGTCCATGCCATGTGGCCAAGCCATCCAAGTATTTTCCTCTCGGTCTTCCTCTTGGTCTGTTCCCTTCAATCTTGCCAGTTGTCACTAAGTTCTCCAATCCAATTCTTCTCATAACATGTCCAAAAATTTTTGACTGTCTATGTCTAATTTCTCTAATCAATCTACGATTTTCATTTGTCTCCTGTAATAATACTAGACTACTGAAGCATAAATCAATTAAAGACAGCTACTAAAGATAACTATGTAAGAAATAAGTTAAAACAACAGGTTCATTATATAAACACAAAAGTCACTAACAATATGTTGCACGATTTATTGCCTGGCATATCTCGCTGCATCTCGTCAGGTGTATACTGCAGAGTTATAACATATAAAGTGAACAAATGAATAATACTTAAGCTAAAACAATTAAAACACATTGTCACAGGTATTGTTCCAATGTGGACATCTGATATCCTCAAGGTAATTGATTCATGTTTAAATTCACAGAGGGAATACATCGTTTTGAATTTTTGACCTAAACATTATCTGGCCAGCTAACTGAATGAATGTTCATAGTTGACCTTACCTGTATCAGTCAGATTATGAATGGTCTCTGTGTCTGTTTCTATGTCAAAGTTGGCCAGCTTTTCTGTGATCTCTGCTACATGTTTGGCTTCTTCTGAAGAAATGAAACCTGGCAAAAGAGCAGCATAAGAATCCTATAACAAGAAACAGGCTGCTCTGTTTGAAAATACAAACTGACATATAATTATGGGGTGCGTGAGGAGACAGGTAAAAAAAAAGTCGGCAACCCTTTCTAAGTCTTCAGGAGTGTTCGGTATATAGTGCTAGTATAACAAAGCACACACAGAGAGGACTAACGAGTTTTGTTAGTTGAATATAAATGGAGTTTTATTTCCAATTGATGACCACTACAACAATCAATTCTATTGCAATTCCATAATCATGGTGACTTCTCTCCTCTAGTCCTAGATGTTTACTGACTGCCCTAACAACAAGCTACGTCACGACTTGAGCATCTTTCTTTCCATTCCATCCTGATGCTCAAGCGTGCTGTAGCTTTGCCCACCTATATATTCTGCTACACCTTCCTATGTTTCAGAAAGACTTTTTCCCTTAAAAAGTCTTTACTCCTAATCCCTCTATTCTATTCCCTCTCTTTCCTTACCTCTCACAACCCCTCTAATCTTCCCCAAACCAACAATCTATTCGTAACTCTTTCCCCTGCCATATAGTAAACCACTATACATTTCTTGTTCGTTTCTGACTCTTCATAACATAACACATATTAATTACATATCCTCAATAACATTTAAATCTCAACTTTATACAATACATCATAACACATATGGTTACCTTTTTGAAATAACCACTCCTTCTTTTCATAAGCAATCCGCTTAAAATTTCAAACGCTGTATTCTTCTGATACCAACTCCCTATTGTCATCACCAACATTACTTACTAATTCTCTACTTTCAATCAACCTGAGAACACGCGCACATGATAGAAAGACAAGGAATTGGTGCGCACCGGAGATTCAAAGAAGTAGAACGCTTTCTCACAAAAAAACCACACTTAGCTAAATCACACACACCTTTACCCCCCTATGTCATTTGAGACTTTATGTAATAAAGTCTAAAACAATTATCTCTTCTACAGTACCACTTATTATGGTAACAGTTTACGCTGCTATCTACAGCATCAAGTACCAACCATCAAAAATTCACTCCCAAATGTCTATACAGTACACAATTAACAAGGTCCATCATCCCTCTAGACCTCTTCCAACTTTATACACATCACCTCATAACTAATCTTCTCGTATACCTCACTCAGAATTCTCTCTTAATTTCGCCGAAAATTTCAGCGACCCCTTAATGTCCATTTATTATGGGCATCTCTACTAAAACCTCTACTTATGCCGTTATCAACAGCAACAATATACCACCCCTGAACTCATGTCTGTGACTGCTTGCAACCAACGTTATTCTATTACAGTCCATATATCACGGACCCCATGTCATTTTGTCTCCACAGTGACCACGTTCATTTCTCATTGACACCCTTACAACCCTTTACTATTGTACTGCTATCCACCATATCTAATCATTCTTCGGAGTCAAACATGGATTCAATTCATGTTTTGCTAATTGCCTGGCGTTGCACGTTACCCACTTCTTCTTCTATAAGCCAGCAATCTCGTGTCTCTTATGAAAGTGCACCATGGCTCTTCTGACCCCATGGAAACTATGTTCAAAACTTTCCCCTCATTTACCCCACTGCTATATACATTATTCACTTTAATCTTTTCTTCCCCAATATGGCGTCCAATCCATATATCTTCAATTAATGCTCACTTAAATTCCCGATAACCATTTTACTTGTGTAGTAACCCCGTCACTTAAGTATGGCCTATGTTTCCACAACTTAACCTCCCAACGCTGATTATCACAGCAATCTTGCTAGTAGAATATACTCATAAACTTGTTATTCACAAGGAGAATGTGTCTCTCTTCTAGTCCACAGTAGTTTATTAACCATTTTCTGAACGAAGGGTCCTAAATAAAGCCCCATGTATTGTCTTTATTCTAGACAAAACCATGTAAATTAAACATAACTTAATTAATTACTATTTAACATACAAAACAGCGAAATAAAATCATAACAGGATATCATACCCCCCCCCCCCCCCCCCCCCCAAATTTTTTTTTTTATACATCATTTATATTTCCCCTCATATTAATTAAAGGTATGAACTCATTCAAAGAAAAACATATATTAAAATAATACAACATACACCCTAATCTATTGTTACCTAATACTACTGGTCTCTTTTACGGACCAGTAGTTTGTACGCAAAAGGCTAAAAACACAATAATCCTATTCTAAAATCAAATAGTGACAATCATTTTACAGGACCAAATCAAGCAAAAATAATATAACATACTATACATATTCAATCAACATTGGTCTCTTATACTAACCAATGACATACCTATCTATTCACCCAAGTCATGCCTATTCCGTTATTCTTATAACAGATAAAACAAAACAACTCAATGCTAAGCATTAACCTCAAAATATCTCTCTCTCTATATATATATATATATATCTGTTACCTACAGACCAATTCTTAACTTAGAACAATATCTGTTCTCTCAACAAAAGTCATTAATTAATAAATGACCGTCAATCATTGATTCTCTCCCCTTACAATATTCTATCTTTTACCAGACTAACTTCTAACACATCTCACAATATCTGGAATATCACCCTAACCAACCGCTGTAAACTGCAGCTCAAATCACTTCACTTACTACTATTGTGGCGGCTATCCCAGCACACTACAACTCATTTCTCTACTAAAGGAAACCGTACCTCGACACACTAATTGTTTCCCTTGGATTTGTTCCAAGTATTACTACAACTACTTAATCATTATTACCGTTAACTACGGTATCTCCACCCTCCTACGTCCAACAAAACTTTGTCTATTTACTATAGACCTCTCACCAATACATCTACCTACTGTACCAACGACTAATTCTACTTTTAAGTTTCTCGTCTATCCGACGCAATTAATATTTCATTCTCCTGCATCAGTACTTTCTTAACATCTCACCACAACAACTCTAAGCTATCCTCAAGTCTCTCCTAGCGTTCTTGCACCGCGATGATACTAGTCACACTTATCGGAACACGTTCTCCAACATTCATTTAACTAATCTTATTTACCTCCGTATCTTTCACTCCTCTTCCATTTATCGGGATTCTTACAGAACAGCAACCCACACCACTTATAACTGACAACGGACCTCACTTTCCTCATTTCTCAGTATCAGGCATTTATACTTCAACATGTCCCTGTCAACAATACTAAACATATTTTATGAAACGTCATTCAGAATGTTAACTCTCTTTCTGTCAACCTGTCATACAACTTCCATAATTTCCGTCCAAGATCACACATTCCAACCAAAAGACATCACACCTTTCTAATCATGTTCTTTCTACCTCTCAATTTTCATATACTCAGTTACTCTATGCTCCACGTTTTATCAACATCACTTATCAGCCACTCTTCGCATATTCACACGGTATTCGTATTTTATGTTTGCTCAGACAGTGATACCCAACCTCGCTCTTATCTCACGACTACTCTCGCATCGCGACGAACACCTGTTTATCTATACTTATACTCACGCACGTACTAAACGCCTTGTACATGCATGCGGTACTTATCACTTGTCATCATCCTATCCATACTCGACGCACATATGTTTGTCTACATTTTTACACCTACAAGAACAACGGATTATCAGACTAACTACTTCAACACTCAACAGGACTTTCACAATTCAACTGTTTTCTTATTTCTACTTTTCTCACTCATACTCTCCTTTTCAAAGGTCATAACCTAAGCATTATCTCCCGCAAACTATATCTCTCTTACACACTAACCAGCACTATCAACGATCTCTCAGAACAAACTTCACTCCGACGAGCCACTAACCTCGTAACTATCATTCTATACTTTTCCACACAACAAGTTTCTCAGATTTAATCACCTCTTCTTTCTTCGCAAGCATGACGTAATTACTTCTACAGTCTTTTACTCTTAATATTCTCGCGTTCAACTGGCTATTTTACACATGATACTCAATTTCTCCTCAATCTATATCTCCTCATCAGACACTCTCGGTTCAGCTGTCAACAATACTATACTTACTTCTCAAACTACCAAGCGAAACTATCTCAGACATCATGTCATAGCTCTAAGTCGAACCATTTCTAGTACGAACATTCATACCTAGTTTATCTCTCTCTCTACTAATTCTGTGCTGAATCTACTCTATTTTAATCACTCCAGTTATACATCACTCAACGTGATTAACTCTCTGTATCTATCCATTCCGGACAAAGGACTATTTTTACCTTGTTTACTCTCCCTACATCGCAACTAAACACAAGATATCCTGTATTACGTATCCACGTAGAATATCATTTGCCGCAACTCTCTATCCTCAACAACACTATTGCCTACCTTGTATCATGTGATGCTACACCAAAAAAATTCATCTGCCTATTTTAGACAGCTCATATGTATTTGCTCAAACCTGCTCGTATCGGTTATTTAAATACAACCATGGTCTTACCGATTTCATGAGACTTCTAGCTTTTTCCAGCGAGGCTTCAGCTGTTTGCTGTTTTTGTGTTCCACTTTCTATTAGGCAAACATCTTTCTTTTTGGAAGTATCTTTCTCTCTCTCTCTTGGTATTCGTCTCTTAGCCTTCCCTACTTTCCTGTCATATAAACTGGTATCTAGTTCTAAAGAGTCACCAACCAAAACTCTGTCCGTCTGTCCACCAGCAAGCCTACCGTATGAGGAAACATCACGCTTCGAGTCAGGATCTGCTCGTAGTGCAATTCTCTCATTCTCCGAATCATCAGTATCTATAGTTGTTTCAGCATCACGGTATTTACTATAATATGCGGCGGTAGAAATATCTTCTCCGTAACCTGAACTCTCACACCTAATATTTCTACACCATTTAGGGATTAATTTAATGTCTATACCTGAGGAACTTGACATAACAGTACCTCCATTAACAATCATACTATTCCTTTCCTTAATAGTTTTCCTCACCTGTCTTTTAACATCTTTGGTGCTTGTCTGCCTGTCTTCTGTCTTGGGTTGTTCAACCACTGTACCACTCTTTGTCACTTTATTAATCGACGTTTGAGTACTCTTTTCCACGCTACTGCCTGGTTGCGTCTGTGTCTCTCTTTCTTGTTTTACACAAAAGACTGAAGATACCTCTTGACTACCCAAAATCTTATCTGTGTTTCCTTCTCTGTTATTCAACTTTGCCACCGAATATCGCAACTGTCTGATCTGAAACCAGTTCTCTCGCAAGGCTTTTGCGTTTTCACTCTTTGAAGGCCAAGACCACCGTTTCCTTTTCTGACCATTTCTAATTCCTACATGTTTCTGTGTCTCACTCTTATCTGCTTTCATATGTATATGGTTGACAACTTTAGAATTGTAACCACACCGGTTATCATTCTTATTGACCGGCTGCCATCTATTGGGCTTGTCTATACCATAATATCTCCTACCTGTCTCGTGCTCCGTTCGTTCAGGCGTCTGTCTCTTTATCAATTCTATCATAGACGAAATTCTATCTACGTCCATTTTTAAGCCATCCATCAACTCTGTCACACGTCCTAACTTCCTATAAAAGACTTCCATAGTAGCTCACCACGCCTTTATGATATAAAGCCTTGTTGTTTTCAATACGTAGGCAGCTTTCCTATCGCTAGCACATACTCTGCAAAAGGTTACTCAAAGCCAAATCTTTAAAAAAATTGCATCAGGTTTTCAATTCTTCAATTCTATCTTAAAACAAATAATTATACACATATGCCTACTCCTTCCTCTGTAAATTCCTTGGTACCTGAAAAAAAACTCGTCCTGAGCTTTGCTGAAATAATGTATGTTTCTCTACTGTGCTGTGTTGGGTCTGCCTGTTGCCGTTCCTACCCCAGTCAAAACTTGTGCCAATGAATCTTGTTCTGTCATGCTGAAATATTTCTGTATACACTAATAAAATCAAATTTACATTTGTAACCAGCTAATTTAAAGATATGATCGTATCTACTTTACACAATAGGAATTGTTCAAGCAGTCAATGGTATCTAAAATGATATTTAAGGTTTACTAATTACCATTATCTCTGCTCCCGATCCAAGACAGACGGATTCCTCTATGTTCGCTGAAAGTTTTCTTGTCAGGTAGAACTCAAACGCTAGGAGTCTGTGTTAGTTGAAATGCTCCTCCAACCGATCACGTACTTCAGGGAGTTTCTTCTTCGAACGTTTCAGTAACTTCAGCCCCTGGTCGGGCCCCTACCAGATTTCTGGCTTCTTTTCACCCTATAACAGGGCACATCAAAGCGACGTCTTGAAAGACTGGAGTAGCTCAGTAAAGCGATTTAACTTTGGGTCCCCTCTTCAGCAGGTCGGCAGCCCAGTCCGCCCAACCACCTCCGAGGGTTCCCTAACGATATCGCCTCTGTTGAAAGCCTTCTCATTTCTTCTTATTTTTCAAATGAGCGATTGACTTGTTTAACTTATTCAAGGTCACGATTCAACGGCTTTCAGTTCGCTCCAGGCGATCTTGATGCACAGTAGATACTTGACTATATTCGCTTTCAAGTTTCTTCTTCTTGAGCCTCTTGTTTCGCAGGAGCCCGAGAAAACGTGCTGGTTGTTCCTATTCTTTTGCTCAGTAGGTTACCATCGCAGATGGTAACAATCGCACCGCAACCCGCTATGGCAAGCCGGTTTTCATACCTCTCCTGACAACAACTGCCTGTACAGCTAGGATTCTTGATAGCAGGTCCGTACAGCGAGGTTCACTGAAGAATACTTACAGACAACCACCCCTAGCCGGGCTTTTGGCTGCTGTAACTCTCACAGACGACGTAGTGGCCATTTATCAAACTCGTTTTAACGTTCAATATAAGTGTAGAACCGTGCCGTAATCCTGTCTCCGGGAAATTGATACGAGCAGAACAAAGATCTTCAAAATTTTGGAGCTACTTCGACGTGTTACTTCGATGTGTCGATGTAGACAGTGTTTTGAGATTCCGTGACAATCCAACTAGGAATCCTGGTTTGTGGGCACCATTTCGTCCTTTATAACAAAGCACACACAGAGAGGACTAACGAGTTTTGTTAGTTGAATATAAATGGAGTTTTATTTCCAATTGATGACCACTACAACAATCAATCCTATTGCAATTCCATAATCATGGTGACTTCTCTCCTCTAGTCCTAGATGTTTACTGACTGCCCTAACAACAAGCTACGTCACGACTTGAGCATCTTTCTTTCCATTCCATCCTGATGCTCAAGCGTGCTGTAGCTTTGCCCACCTATATATTCTGCTACACTAGCCCCATACTTTTATAGAAAAATGTACCAATATATACCAGTCCCCTCTGAGGAAGGTATTTTTCTCCACTAGGCTGGGCTCTCAGGTCAACCCAGACTAAAATGGGTAACAGGAACTATTCTGGGAGATGAAAGCAACTGGAGTGATCGTGGACATATTGCACATCATGTGTTGATTGTCTACAAAAATGAGGTTAGCATTATATATGCAAGACACCTCATGGCATGAACTGGGCAACTGTACATACCAGTGAATTACCCAATTAAAAATATGTTGGCTTGGTTGGTATAGAATGAGTAAAGTCACAATCAATAGCCTCCATTCTTCAAAAGCTCATACACACAAGGACCTGTAGGAAACATTCCAATGTCATACGGTGACCTGGAGGAAACACTCCAATGTCATATGGTGACCTGGAGGAAACACTCCAATGTCATAGGGTGACCTGGAGGAAACACTCCAATGTCATATGGTGACCTGGAGGAAACACTCCAATGTCATAAGGTGACCTGGAGGAAACACTCCAATGTCATATGGTGACCTGGAGGAAACACTCCAATGTCATAGGGTGACCTGGAGGAAACACTCCAATGTCATATGGTAACCTGGAGGAAACACTCCAATGCCATATGGTAACCTGGAGGAAACACTCCAATGTCATATGGTGACCTGGAGGAAACACTCCAATGTCATATGGTGACCTGGATGAAACACTCCAATGTCATATGGTGACCTGGAGGAAACACTCCAATGTCATAGGGTGACCTGGAGGAAACACTCCAATGTCATATGGTGACCTGGAGGGACCACTCCAATGTCATATGGTGACCTGGAGGAAACACTCCAATGTCATATGCTGGAAAAAGACAGTTGCTTGCCGAAAAGAGGAAAACCACTGTAACCACAAAACTTGAGAAGAGAAGACACAGTTGACAACAAAGCAAGCATCAATCACTGAAAGCATGACAGGAGAAAAATATGATTTTCTTTGGAATTAGGAGAGATAATATTTAGTTTACAGGTCCTTGACAGGAAACTGACAAATCTTCAGTAAAATTTAGAGTAGGGACAGGGAAATGTGTTGGGGATGAAATAAATGCAGTGCTGTAAGGGACTGGACACGCACATCAAATTTTACGAAGTGTATGTACAATTCTATACATTTCATATTAATTGGACTAATCTTATCTATTCTCTTAATATGCACTGTTATAAATTAGTCAGAATTTCGCATGAAAGGAAGCCGACAGATTTCTGAAACACCTGTAGGCAAACAAGCAGCTCACCTGGTGGGATGAGTAGACTTTCCTTGGTGTTGATCAGGTCTGTCACCTGGCTGCTCTGAGCCAGGTCCTGGCCAAGAAACATCAGGGATGAGGAGAACAGCTCGGAGGATATGTCCGCCAGACTTTTGTCTCCAGTGCCGTTTAACCAGATGTGTTTCATGTCACCATTGGGCAGACCTTTCCCGGAGAGAGGCCAGTTGCCATGGTCTGTGAATACACACAAGTTTGTAGATCAATGATTGACAGAGAATCATACAAATATATACATATTTTGTTGTCACACTCCATATTACATACAGATAACAGAAGAGCTAATAACAAGTATGTATAGAGATAGCACTAGTTCAGAGTTATCAGCTACTAATGAACGGACCATACAAGTGGACAAAGGCTCGCTCGAGGAACACAACTTGTGAGCGCACAAAGGTTAGTTGCATAATAGGCAAAGTGAGTGAGAGACGATAGCCAGATCAAGACGAAAACAAAGCATAAGACTTGACTTGGGCGGTCGCCATCTACGGAAATAAGACAAGAAAGTTCAATGATGTAGACTGTTAAAAATAGAGCTCAAATTTTTATACGTGCCACAGTGCCCGACTGGATGAGGCGATCACACTGCTTAAGTAGACAGAAAGGACATTAACACCTGTTGATGACAAGAAAATCGAGCCACAGTCTGCCCAGATTGGGAGGTCGGATAAACCACGATACACTTCATCACTGTGTTGGATGCCAGGCCTGGGAGAGCATGAGGACATCTCTGAACAATGTGGTGTTGTATGAGAGGAATACATGTTTGATCACCTACACGGAGTATTGTCATTTCTTTGTATAACAGCAGACATTCTGTGAGAGCTTGCTTGCTTGTGTTCATTGGCTTGAGCTCCAACGCAAAGTCCTGTATGTCGGATGAAGGCATCCTGTTGTCCAACATCAGTGTGATGTCATACAGGACCTGAGGTTTGCGTGAGTATCCGTTGTCCCATGTCTGGCTTATTGGTGTGCAGACTGGTGGTTCCTCGCCATATAGGCAGAGACTATCCGACTTCGGAGGAATCGGCGATCCTATTGACTACAGCCAAGACCGCGAAGGGACCTGTTGCCCAGGACGCTCGGCGAGGACGCGTCAATAGGTCTTGGCCAGTATATAACCCGGCCCTGGTGCCTTGGAAACACCTCTGCGTCCCTCTGTGAGAGCCAGCTGGACCAATGTATGTACATGATGTCACTGACATCCTAACGTCACAGACTCATCGCACACAACAAAAAACAATACCAGCACACACATGTGCATATATATGTGTGTATATAATCATCAAGTGCCACCACAAGCATGCAATGATGTTCCTTCACAACCTTGCTGTCTACATTATTCAAATGTGAACAATTATATACACATTTAAAACCAAAAAAGCACACCCACAATAAAACTACCTGTATTTCCAGAATTTGCATTGTTGACGTTAGCTTTCATCTCATGTTCTGGAGTGTCTTCTGTTTCTGACAGATCAGAATCCGACCCATGGTCAAAGTAGCTGGCAAGGTCATCATCATCCTCCGAGTCGCTGGAGACGATTCGCTCATCCACATCATCATTACCTGCAAAAATGAGAATAGTTTATCTACACTACTGGCTGCCACTGTTCACATGCCATGGTGACGAATTACACAGCTCACTGTATTATCACCTCAGTTCCTCTGGTTTGACTGACTATCATCACAGTACTTCCGGTTCGACTGATGAACTATCATCACAGTACTTCTGGTTTGAGTGATGAACTAGAATTGATGTCACAGCATTTGGGACACATCAATATTCTGTCTTCCTCAGCAGACACAACAGAAAGCCACTGAAGAGCTGCAGTGACTGCCTCCAGCTCCATTCTCATACTGGATATTATTGTCTGGTCTGGTTTGTTTTATACAGGATCGCTTTCATTGTGTACAGGTACCTCCAAAACAGCTCTAATCTTCTCTCATAGATCGCACACGGGGAATCTCATCACAGTGCACTAACACCATAATACTGGGAAGGATCCAAATGTTTGTATATATGCTAGAACCACACATGCTATAAATCTTCCTTTATTGGTTAGATTTCTAATTTTGATGTTTAGCCCAGCAAACAGCCTACTCTGATTTCCAAATGCAGATTTTTTCGCCCTCAACCAATAAGTTATATTATAGTTATTATATATAATACCACCCAATCCACCTTAGGATCAGAGGAGAGAAGCATACCATTCACAAGTTGTTTATTTTGTAGAAATCCACAGCATTCATACTTCGTGCACATCATCATAGAGATTAATGGCGTATGTCTATATGTGAGTTTCCTCTTGCCAATGGCATCCACATCAGAGATTGACATACTGCAGATCTTCCACCGATCATGTATTACTGGGGCCCATTAGGGCAGCCAAGAACAGTGACAGTGGAACCTACCATGCATGCCATAAGAGATGACCAAGGAGGGTTGGCGTGAGACTGGCTTTCTCATGACGTTGAAAACCTTTGATGTAAACTCCAACCAATCGTGAACAAGTTAGCAAAAGACTTAGCGTGAATTGGTCATGTATCAACTGGGAGATGAAAGCAGCAGGAGAAGACATTCAAAACAATGTATTCCCTCAGTGAATTTAAACACAGAAAACGACAAACAATATGTTTCGAAAGGCTATAAAATGGCGCCTTGTCGATTTCTCAACACCTCATAAAATATTGCCATAGAGTGAACAAAGAAAAAGCGCTTCGTATACTGTATTCGACGAACAATAAACAACTGCTCAAATATAGTGAGGTATTAACGATTAGGTGATTCCAGCCAGTTGTATGCAAACAAAGAGAGTTTTGTGTTATTTGAAACTACCGTGGGGATAACAAATGTTTCATATTTGAGTAATACTTGTGATTGTGTGTTTTAATTGTTTCAGCTAAAGTATTATTCATTTATTCACTTCATATGATATATAACTCTACAGCATGCACCTGGCGAGATGCAGCAACATATGCCAGGTAAGAAGATATTCTACAGCCAGTAGCTATTCTAATCTGTTAAATCTTGCCAGGTAAGAAGAAGATATTCTACAGCCAGTAGCTATTCAAATCTGTTAAATCTTGCCAGGTAAGAAGAAGATATTCTACAGCCAGTAGCTATTCTAATCTGTGAAATCTGGCCAGTGCAGAGACAAATTATAACCTTTTTTGTGTGGCATGTGATTGGGTCACCGCTGAACATTCCTCTGCTTGACACGGTCAGAGGACATTATAATATGACACTGACAACAATGAATAATAATGCTAAGTTAAACTTACCTTCACTGAGATCTGACACTTCGGACATGTCAGACATATTGTCGCTACTCTCACTCATATCACGTCGCCGAGGTCTCCGTCGCCGCAGACTGCGGAGAGTGGACACTCTGGATTTCTGCAGCATGTGAGAAACCAAGGAACCAGTTTACTCATGTCTTCAGTAAACTTCTTATTTAAGAACATAGTGTACTCGAGAGTAAGATGGGGTAACAGTGTAAGCTATATGTGAAATAACACTGCCTTGCAGCTAGTATAACATAGGGTAAGATAATATGTGAAATAACACTGCACTGTAGCACAGGAAATGATCGTAGGAAACACCTGGATTAAGCAACACCCCAGAAGATTATGGACATGGAGAGGTAAGATAATATGATATAGTGAGATAACAAGTGATGGTTTCAGATAAGTTAATAGCAGCAAACAAACACAAGATGACACAACAACATATAAACTACCAAGAAGACACTATAGTAACTACATTGCGGGACAATAAGAGTGAGAAGACACTATATTAACGACAGTAAGGGATAATAACAGAATGAGAAGACACTATACTAACTACAGTAAGGGATAATAACAGAATGAGAAGGCACTATATTAACTACATTAAGGGATAATAACGGAATGAGAAGACACTATATTAACTACATTAAGGGATAATAATGGAATGAGAAGAATGGAAACATTTCTACAAACTGTGTGCTATTTATTTCAAAATCCCACAATCTACATCTGTAAAGATGAGGTAACAGTTTTCATGTGTTTTCTACTGTTTATATTTCCACAGCTTTACTTCAGTTTAACTGATGTTATTCAAGAGATAACAATGTAAGGCTAA
Organism: Cepaea hortensis; assembly: GCA_963921405.1. NCBI lineage: Eukaryota > Metazoa > Mollusca > Gastropoda > Stylommatophora > Helicidae > Cepaea > Cepaea hortensis. The sequence continues at coordinate 166,315,621 of OY992878.1, forward strand.
GATGAGATAATAGTCTAGTGAGGTGACAATGTAATGTTAAGATGAGATAAAAGATAATGTAAAGTAACAATGTAAGGTTCAGATGAGGCAACAGATAATGTCAAGTAACAATGTAAGGTTACGATGAGGTAATACAATGTCAAATAACAATGTAAGGTTCAGATAAGGTAACATAATGTAAAGTAACAATGCAAGATTACAATGAGGTAACAGATAATGTAAAGTAACAATGTAAGGTTCAGATGAGACAACAGATAATGTCAAGTAACAATGTAAGGTTACGATGAGGTAATACAATGTCAAATAACAATGTAAGGTTCAGATAAGGTAACATAATGTAAAGTAACAATGCAAGGTTACAATGAGGTAACAGATAATGTAAAGTAACAATGTAAGGTTCAGATGAGACAACAGATAATGTCAAGTAACAATGTAAGGTTACGATGAGGTAATACAATGTCAAGTAACAATGTAAGGTTACGATGAGGTAACATAATGTAAAGTAACAATGTAAGGTTACAATAAGGTAACAGATAATGTAAAGTAACAATGTAAGGTTACAATAAGGTAACAGATAATGTAAAGTAACAATGTAAGGTTACAATGAGCTAACAGATAATGTAAAGTAACAATGTAAGGTTACAATAAGGTAACAGATAATGTAAAGCAACAATGTAAGGTTACAATAAGGTAACAGGTAATGTAAAGTAACAATGTAAGGTCAACATTAGGTAAAAGATAATGTAAAGTAACAATGTAAGGTTCAGATGAGATAAAAGGTAATGTAAAGTAACAATGTAAGGTTCAGATGAGGCAACAGATTATGTCAAGTAACAATGTAAGGTTACAATGAGGTAACATGGTAATATGGAGGAAGGAGTGAAAGTTAAATTAATCTAATTTTCTCCCATTCGCTCGCTTTGAACTCAACCATAGTTCATACACATGCTACCACTTCTAGTGCACTGGACTGATTTTTGCGTGTGGATCTTACTACCAGTGTCCTTCACCATGAGGTGAACCCACTCCGACTTCTGAGATACTTGTAAATTACATTTTAGCCCAACTGATCATTGTAAGGGTTGAACCTACTACCTCATCATCAGCACACCGGAAGTTTAAGAGCAAGTGCACTTATCCATTCAGCCACGCTGACCCCCAGATAGAAATGAAATGTTCAGAAAGCAGGTCAGCACTAATACTCCTTTGTGAGCTAAAGAACAAACTCAGTAAAAGATGAAGAATAGCTTATTTAACAGCTGAATGGTGACTAAATGATAATGCTTAGAGCAGGCCTGGAATGCCACAAGCAGACGTACAATCTCACCACAACGACGACCAACGATACCTTTGTGCTGCCATTCCTCGATGACTTTGCCGTGCTCTCCTGAGAATTGTGCTGAGTATGGTCATCAATTTGTCTTGACCGCTCATCCTCACTTCCAGATGACTCCTCGTTGTGCATATGTTCCGCTGCAAAAGGCAACACGACAGACTTAACATTGCAGTATTGGCACCTACCTGGTGTGAGGTTCTAACGTGTCATCAACATTTCCGGTACTCAAACTTTATTCGGGAGTGCTAAATGTAGTGTCTAGCATGCCTGCTAGCCTGGTGTAACATTCTAACATGTCATCAACATTTCCCGGTACTCAGACTCCACTCAGGAGTGCCTGTGCAGTTTCTAGCATGCCTGCCAGCCTGGTGTGACTCTAAAGTGTCATCAACATTTCCCAGTAATCAGACTCCACTCGGGAGTGCCAGTGCAGTGTCTAGCATGCCTGCCAGCCTGGTGTAACATTCTAACGTGTCAACAACATTTCCCGGTACTCAGACTCCACTCGGGAGTGCCAGTGCAGTGTCTAGCATGCCTGCCAACCTGGTGTGATATTCTAACGTGTCATCAACATTTCCCAGTACTCAGACTCTATTCTGGAGTTCCCCCAGTGCAGTGTCTAGCATGCCTGCCAACCTGGTGTAACATTCTAAAGTGATATCAACATTTCCCAGTACTCAAGACTCCACTCGGGAGTGCCAGTGCAGTATCTAGCATGCCTGCCAACCTGGTGTGACATTGTAACCTGTCATCAACATTTCCCAGTACTCAAGACTCCACTCGGGAGTGCCAGTGCAGTATCTAGCATGCCTGCCAATCTGGTGTGACATTGTAACCTGTCATCAACATTTCCCAGTAATCAGACTCCACTCGGGAGTGCCAGTGCAGTGTCTAGCATGCCTGCCAACCTGGTGTGATATTCTAAAGTGTCATTAACATTTCCCAGTACTCAGACTCCACTCGGGAGTGCCAGTGCAGTGTCTAGCATGCCTGCCAACCTGGTGTGATATTCTAACGTGTCATCAACATTTCCCAGTACTCAGACTCTATTCGGGAGTGCCCCCAGTGCAGTGTCTAGCATGCCTGCCAACCTGGTGTAACATTCTAAAGTGTCAACATTTCCCAGTACTCAGACTCCACTCGGGAGTGCTGGTGCAGTATCTAGCATGCCTGCCAACCTGGTGGTCATATGTTCGGATCCCCACCAAAGATTTTAAAAAACTGACCTGGGTTTCTAGATTGACTCAACCTAAAATAGGCCCCAGGAAATGTCCTGGAGAGTAAAGGCAGCCACTGTAATACTGACCTCATCACCAATCGAGTGTCAATTTGCCTATACAAAAATGAGGCAGCACCATATACCCAATACACCTCAAAGCGTGTAAAAATGTGCTTTATTGACTCCCACTCACATGACTGGTTCTGGTTTGATTTCAGATCAGTTTCACTGCACATGGATATCTACATAAATGCTCCAGTCTCTTCTCACAGACCAAACGAAAATCTCAGTTCAGTCACAACCTCTATCAAGGATCCAAATGTATATACCAGAATCACATATGCTGTAAATAATATATTCATATGCCCCGCCAGCTGGTGAAGGCGTTCATGTCTCTCCACAAATCTCGGCCTTTAGTGTTCTGGATCAACTTTGCTGATATTTCTCCATGCCACCATCTCAGTCCATCCAGCATCATTTCTCTAGGTCTGCTTCTTTTTCCATTGTTCTGTCCAGTTGTCACGATGTTCTCCAATGCCTCTCTTATCATCACATGACCAAAGAAAGCTGTTTGTCTCTTTCTTATAGTTGTAAACAATGTTTTAATTTCATTAGCCTCTTTCTGGCAATTGTTGTTATTACTCTTGACAGTCCAAGGAATTTGCAACATTTCTCACAAGACTCACTGCCATACAGCAAGTCAGGCTCTATATAGCACTTTAGCACTTTCTTTCTTACATTCAATGACAGTGACTTATGCCATTAAATACCTTTCATTTTCTGAAATGCATCATTTGCTTGCCGTTTCTAGTCTGTGCATCTTCCATGTAATGTTGTAATTGTCCCTAGGTATTTAAATTTATCCACTTGGTTATGCATTTTTCCTTCTATTGTTTCTAACATTTTGGTGTCACCTTTGTTTTTGATATAACCATTGTTTCTGTTTTCTTGATATTTAAGGAGTCCTTTCTTCATGCTCTGTTACTACTATGCCCAACAACTGTTGTATATCTTTTGAATTTTCCGCCATCAATACTGTATCATTTGCATAGTGTAGATATGTTAACTGTTAAGCAGGTTGTCACTAAAGGGCTTGTAAACTTACATGATAATGATGAGCCTGCAATGAGGATCTTATTGGGATGCTGCATATCCTCCAGACATCCCTGTAGTCTGATCACCACGTGGTTGAGCAGGTGAGAGAAGAGGGCCAAGAGAAATGCTGTTGCAGCAGTGATGTTCGTTGAACCTGAAAATAGGACATGTGATGAGTGAGGTGAAAGGTAAACACAATTCAATCAGCTACAGATGGGAATGTGATATTTCGTTTATCCCTTGACCAACGTCTCCTATTACTAGGGGAGGTTCTTCTGCTAAGATTGTGATCTGCCATGCACTACCCAAAGCCTGGCAGCACCCAGCCCCATCAAGGAGCACTAATCCTCACATACTGTGGGTATTATGTTGTGAGTAGATTTACATTTGATATTTTGCCAGGGAAATGGCCATTATAACTTAACTCTCTACAATTTTCAATTGCCAAGGGATTTTTAATGTGAACATAAGTCATCCAAGTATTTTTTGCCCTTATCTTATAAGTCTAGACATCCAATCCACAACATTCATCACCCCCAGGATCGGGAATGTGTTTTAGTGAGTGAGTGAGTGAGTGAGTGAGTGAGTGAGAGAGAGAGAGAGAGAGAGAGAGAGAGAGAGAGAGAGAGAGAGAGAGAGAGAGAGAGAGAGAGAGAGAGAGAGAGAGAGAGAGAGAGAGATTACATCATGGGAATTACCAGACATGCTCCAGACATTCAACCTCAAAGTCTCCAGTTGTCACCCTGACTTTACACGACTACCTATCTAACCCATCAGGCAGATGTGTGACACTATCAGGTGCCACTGACTTGAAACCAGCACACTATACCACCTGACCCCCTATTGTCTACATTTCTCAGCCCTAAAATAACCCACCCCTGACGCCAGCAATGGTAACCACTGCAACGACAGCCACTGTGAGTTAACTAATCTTTTGTGGTAACTTTCAAATTCTGAATTCTTTCCGTTACAAAAAACTGCTACTTTAGGACATATCTCTAGTATCTGTTACTTTAGCTCATATCCCAAGTAGATAAGGTATATCCCAAGCAGTTGTTACTGTAAAGAAATAGTAGCAGTAGGTCTCTTCCAGTCCTGTAGGACTAGAGTTGTGCTGCTGGGGAGGCACCTGACAGCATCTATGAGAGTGAAGCTGGTGGAGTGACTTTTCTTCCCACCAAAGTATCATCTTGATGGGAGGTGTTGCAGAGCTGCCCTTCCCGTGTCCAAGCTGTCAGACCAGTGGGATGTGCAATGCTGGTACTGAAACTTCCCATCCACAGAGAGATACATTACGGCGTAACCAGGTCAGATTAGGCCTGGTGCGGTCATGTCTCCTCCACGGGTTTCAGGTATTTCTGTGTTAACAGACTCCAACCAAAGCCCAGGGGAGAAAATATGTGTAATAAATAAATGCTTGGTAAGTTGCTTGCTACAGAATGAGTTAACAGATGATGAGAACTTCACATGAAGCACATACCATTCTTCTCCAGAAGGTGTATTGTACACATGAGACAGCCAAAGATCTTGAACACGATGCCATTGTCCAAATACTGGAAGGCTGCGGGATCTCCAGGGTCCACAAACTCATCAACATCATCCTCTTGAAAGTCTCCGCCCTGTGCCCCACCTCGAAGGTCTCTCTGCTTAGGCTGATGTTGTGGCTCGTAGAACATGCATAGGTTGAAATCCTGCAGGGTGTGCTGGCACAGTTGCTGCAGGTCTGTCATCTCGATGCTGAAAAGTTTACAACAAATGTGAACATTCATAGCAATGTATTTCCTCTGTGAATTCAAACAAAACATTAGTTAGTTGGCTGTCAGATTATATTCACTTCACATCAAACCATTCAGCTCAGTTCTGCTAAGACCCCCCCCCCCCCAATAAATATGCAATGTAGAGGCTACCGACACCAGTTCTGAGTTGAGGGACTATCATAAACAATAGGCTGCATGTAGGAGTGAATCTGCAATTACCATGGAGCTAACAAATGCTTCACATTCAAACAGTATCAGTGGCTATGTCCATTAAATATTTCAGCCAAAATATAATTCATCTATTCACGTCATATGATCCATAGCTCCTCAGTATGCACCTGGCATGATGCATTGAAATATGCCAGGCTACACACCACACAATCTATCATTTATGGACTTCTTTGTGTCAATGTGGACATTTATGGACTTCTTTGTGTCAATGTGGACATTTATGGACTTCTATGTGTCAATGTGGACATTTATGGACTTCTTTGTGTCAATGTGGACATTTATGGACTTCTATGTGTCAATGTGGACATTTATGGACTTCTATGTCTCAATGTGGACATTTATGGACTTCTATGTCTCAATGTGGACATTTATGGACTTCTTTGTGTCAATATGGACATTTATGGACTTCTGTCTCAATGTGGACATTTATGGACTTATATTGTCAATGTGGACATTTATGGACTTCTTTGTGTCAATGTGGACATTTATGGACTTCTATGTGTCAATGTGGACATTTATGGACTTCTTTGTGTCAATGTGGACATTTGCTCGGTGTTACTGACTGCATCACTGACTTCATCTGACAACTGAGTTTTACCGACGGAGCCCGCTATATGTGTTCTGTTCTTGCAGTCAGTTCCCTGTACAGCTGTGGTTATAATGAAATGCGCTCAAGTTTTATTTGATCAATCTTAATGAATAAGTAACTAATTAACTAAACCAGGATAAAATTAATTGTATTTTAAATAATACACTATTTGAAGGTAACCCCACGGCAGACATGCTGTTTGAGTGCGAAGGGTCAGGCTTTCACAAATTATACTGATTTTTCCTGCTTTGGCACCTGTGCTTCACAGACAATTCCCACAAAATTGTCTGGTGTCTTATTTCAAGAGGCTGGGGATCCCAGATTAAATCATCCAGACTCTACTGTGGATTGAACTCAGACCAGTTTGTTGGCAAGTAAGTGAACTAACTACAATGCCACTGTAATTGTATTTGTTAAAGCAATGTTAAATTCAACATATAAGACATGTTGTACAGGTAACACAAGCCAATCCTAACTAACAACCACGTTCTTGAAAAAGTCAACAGCTTCACATACCTAGGAAGCAAAATGACATCTACAGGGGACTTAACACCAGAAATATCATCTAGAATCGCACTGGCATCTGGTGCCTTCAATAAACTGTCAAACATCTGAAAGGGGGCTGCGTGGTCTCGAGGTATGGTGTCCGCCTCGAGTGCTGGAGGTCCCGGGTTCAAGCCCCGGTGATACCGGGATTTTTTCTCGTGGACTTCTAGTAATAAATTTCCCTTGGTCTCTGGGTAGTGAGATCAGACGCCCGTGTGTATTGTTGCGCACATTAAAAAATCCCTTGGCAGTTGGAAATCGAAAAAGAGTAGCCTAACGGCGCTGCCCGGGCAAAATTTCGAGTTAAAAATCTACTCAAAGTATTTCAGGATCCTCGGCGGTGCTACGGAGTTCGTGCACTGAGTTGAGTTTCTCCAGACTCAGGTTTGAGTTAGGAGGAGAACAGAGCACTTATGGGTTGCACCCGTTTGCCGTGATGTTGATCCATCGACTAAACATAAAACATAAGATAAACATCTGGAAGTCAAAGACGCTCAGCAAACACACAAAACTTAAAATCTTCAACTCTTGTGTGATTCCAGTGCTAACGTATGGATGTGAAAGTTGGAAGTCAACGGTAGCTTTAGATAAAAAAATTAGACAATTCTGAGAACAAATGTCTTAGAAGAATTCTAAACCTCCACTGGACAGATTTTAGAACAAATACGCAAATAAGACAAGAGACTAAGCAAGATATTGTATCCAATTTTATAAGAAAATGCCGTTCGAACTACATCGGCCATGTACTCAGAATGGACAAGACTCCCCTCCCCTACCAAGCCCTCATATGGACACCATTAGGGAAAAGAAAACCAAGAGAGACCCTGCGTAGAACCATCATCAGAGAGGGCTCATTCAACGGCCAAACATCCAAGATCTACAACAGGTGGCAGCGAACCGCCAGACATGGAGAGCCATTACTTCTGCCCTATGCGCCGCTATGGGCTCAAGAGGAAAGACTAACTAATTCTAACTACAATAATTAACAAAAGAAACAATAATACAATCGGAACAGGTTCATTACCTTGAAGTCTAACTACTTAAAGTGGGGAGGAAAATAATTACAGTTCACGAAAACACACAAATATTAAAAGTCTTACTTGTTAGAGGTCCCATGAAAAATTTCCAAGAGTTTGAAAAACCGTGTGAAGAATCTTTTAATATCCTGATGTCTGCATGAGGAAATATACATAATGTAATCATTACAAGCAACAGCAAATTATATACTTGCCATTTAAATTATATATTATGCCTTAATTTGGTCACTGTAATATCTTCTCCGTGATTATATGTTGTGTTTTGTGTATGTATTTGTTTGCTGATGAAGGCTAGCCGCTGCAATGTCCTGTGCTTTATGTAATTGTGTTCTGTAAAGCTGCATTACTTTGTGTTATTTTAATTTGTTTAGAACGAGAGGCATGGTTCACAGAAAAATGCGGAACTATGAGTGATTGAGAGTCATTGACTGAATGCCACGTCATTGAGTCTTGATCAGTCTGGCCCAAGACGTCAACCACGACACCCTGGAACCGGAGGGCCTAAGACTTGTTGCATGGTGGTCACAGTGAATAGTCCTTTTCGTGATTAAGTATGATGTATTACTTTTAGCAAATTGATATAATTACATCAGTGCACGTGTGATCTTCAGGACGAGAGCTATTATGTATTCCCCATATCATTGACATCAGAATGCAACAATGTTGAACTTTAATCTTGATATTATTCAGATGATGAAAAGAATTATTGATAACTATTGATAAAACACTGCTGTTCTGTTGTCATTGACATGAAGACAATTGTTCTGCTCTGTGTGATGTTTTAAGTCCACAGCGCTGACCTGAGGAATGCTGAAGTGTCAGAGGGCGAAAGTGAAAAGGCTGGGTAGGAGATCCTAGTAATATGAAGGTAGAGGATCAGATAGGAATCAACATAACAATTGACTGTCCAATCAACATTGTAAAACTGTTTGGATAGATATCAATGGCAAGCTACAATTATCATCATAGAAACAGCCCCAGCAGATGGTTACCTCTGTTCATCAGGAGGAAGATCTCTTGCTTGTGCTGTGTTCAGCTCATGAAACCTCTTGGAATTTTTCTCAAACAGACGAGCCAGGTTGCCGCGTGCTCCCTCAAAAGGCTTCTCACAAGCCAGGCTGTGAATAAACAAAGCATATATAATAGTAGCACAGCAGCCATAGAGCACACATCACAGCCACAAGTAGTGCAGAAGTCTATGCCAGTAAATTTTTTGTAGTCTTGGGTGACTCCACAAATGCTCACAATATCTTCCTACAGGCCAACTCAGGAGAACCTTGACACATGGCACTCACTGACATTTGTGTACATATAACCACACATGCTATAAATATTCCTTTGTGGGCAGGTTTTATAACTGTGAAACATACTGAACAGGGGCCTTTTCAGCCTACTTGTTTCAATTTCCAACTGCGGAGGAATTTTTGATACAACTGCAGAGGGATTTTTAACTTGTGCAGCATTCATATGCACCCTCTTAGGTGTCTTTATCTGAGAAGGCTAGGCACCTGTCACACTACACCAGGATCTGGGGCGGGGGTTTGATCCTCTACTGTTGATTTTATAAAAGCTACACCATGATTTAACATGTTCATCTTAAGGTAGAAGTAACTGTCATACCTCAAAGCTGCTCAATAAAGTTAAAGTAGAAGTAACTGTCATACCTCAAAGCTGCTCAATAAAGTTAAGGTAGAAGTAACTGTCATACCTCAAAGCTGCTCAATAAAGTTAAGGTAGAAGTAACTGTCATACCTCAAAGCTGCTCAATAAAGTTAAGGTAGAAGTAACTGTCATACCTCAAAGCTGCTCAATAAAGTTAAGGTAGAAGTAACTGTCATACCTCAAAGCTGCTCAATAAAGTTAAGGTAGAAGTAACTGTCATACCTCAAAGCTGCTCAATAAAGTTATGGTAGAAGTAACTGTCATACCTCAAAGCTGCTCAATAAAGTTAAGGTAGAAGTAACTGTCATACCTCAAAGCTGCTCAATAAAGTTAAGGTAGAAGTAACTGTCACACCTCAAAGCTGCTCAATAAAGTTAAGGTAGAAGTAACTGTCATACCTCAAAGCTGCTCAATAAAGTTAAGGTAGAAGTAACTGTCACACCTCAAAGCTGCTCAATAAAGTTATGGTAGAAGTAACTGTCATACCTCAAAGCTGCTCAATAAAGTTAAGGTAGAAGTAACTGTCATACCTCAAAGCTGCTAAATAAAGTTAAGGTAGAAGTAACTGTCACACCTCAAAGCTGCTCAATAAAGTTAAGGTAGAAGTAACTGTCATACCTCAAAGCTGCTCAATAAAGTTAAGGTAGAAGTAACTGTCATACCTCAAAGCTGCTCAATAAAGTTAAGGTAGAAGTAACTGTCATACCTCAAAGCTGCTCAATAAAGTTAAGGTAGAAGTAACTGTCACACCTCAAAGCTGCTCAATAAAGTTAAGGTAGAAGTAACTGTCACACCTCAAAGCTGCTCAATAAAGTTAAGGTAGAAGTAACTGTCATACCTCAAAGCTGCTCAATAAAGTTAAGGTAGAAGTAACTGTCACACCTCAAAGCTGCTCAATAAAGTTAAGGTAGAAGTAACTGTCATACCTCAAAGCTGCTCAATAAAGTTAAGGTAGAAGTAACTGTCATACCTCAAAGCTGCTTAATAAAGTTAAGGTAGAAGTAACTGTCATACCTCAAAGCTGCTCAATAAAGTCTGTTCACCCTCTAAACAATACAAACAAGAATGAAACCTCATTGATATGCCAGTGCCAGGATGCTATATTAGGGACATGGTGTTCAGCGAGTATCTTCCACTGCCGAATAGCACACAAGTGGTGGAGCCATCAACATTCATGGCGGCCATCTTTACTTAGTTTAACAAAACCTCAGGATGTCCATTATCTGAGTGGGGGTTTACCAGCTGAAAAAGCATGACCTCAATTTCTGGGGATTAAACCTGGACCCCACCGGTAAGTCACTGTATTCACATCTACCAGCATAATGAATGTTAACACTGTTCTAGTTTCGTTACCACCATTATTATTTGCAGACATCAGGAGTGAGTGTTCATCATTAAATAACACATGTGCAATTCCATCACACAGAAGACACATTCTGTTATTACTTGTAACCTAAAAGACACCTCTGAAGCCTGAACATAAAACTAACTACAGCTGAAGAAATATTCTGTAAAAGTTTATGTAAAGCAACAATTTCATTTCTTCTTTTTCATCATTCTGAAAAGGATAATTGTCATTTGACTGTTAAGAGTGAAACTGTTACATTTGTGCTCAATAGCAGACATGACTTCATGGAATTTACAATTTAATGGGACTACATTTATGCCCCCCCCCCCCCCCCCCCCTACATCTTGGCCAGCCTCATTTTCCAGGACCATCGCTTGGAGGCAGAAGAGGATCTTGGTTAGCGTTGGTCCACTGACCCTGATACAAGCAATTAACACCAACTACAATGACCTATTTTGCTACACCTTCGGTTCCGGAATTCCATACAAGGTTTTTCAACAGCATTTAAATCAGTACTGCAAATAACAGCCGGTAAGAAACATGCAGAAATGTAACAAAGTAATTAGAGAACACGTAACAAATTCAAATTACCATCTAACATAATGGTAGGCAGCCTCACATCCAGAATAACGAGACCCGGCCAGTGTCCCAAGCTGATTATGGGGCATACCTGTATTTTGAAACACACAAAGACACAAATGAGCACAGACTTCAAGACAAGATACTCTGATGACCATGTACATATTTCATCACAGCACTCAGGCCATTCTCATATGTGCTCCGTCCCTATCTTCTGTGGCCAGTGAAGAGTTTCAAATCGTAAAAACTCCGCCGCGGAGCAAACATGGCAGGGGATTCTGATTGTGAGAAGAGTACCCCCTTTCCCAAATATTTTGGACCATTATACTCTTGATACTCTCTGGAGGCGGTCCCGTCCAGGTCATGACTCCGGGTGTCAGTCCCCTGCCGTGGAGACATTTGGTCACATTCGTTATCCCTGTTGTTACGCTTGTCCCTTCGCTGTTACCATATCCACTCTCAAGCCCTCCCTCCCTCGGTGAGGAGAGTCCCCGTGCAGCCTGTGCTTGCCCCTTAGCACGCGTGTCGTGGGGAGTCAGTTTCATTCCCCTGCCACGGCCTCTATTGCCTCCATTCATCTCCGTTGTCATGTTCCTTCCTTGTACCCTGTTCACGGCGCCGCACTCTACTAGGAAGCCAGCTCTTCCTTCATGTTTCTGGACCCACCTCTTGGTCTCTGCAGCTGAATGAGTGCGACCTACAGACAATTATCGCTATGCTATGGAGGTTTGACTTCAACCGACATTTGCATGGTTTGACTGCACTCAGATTCACCACCCATGCTCAGAGGAAAGGCTAAAGAGGTTCTGTAGGTTCCGACAATTCAATAGCCAGCAAGAGCCGTTTCGGCTGCCTCACACAGTCGTTTCTGGGCCAGAGTTCTTGCTTGTCCTTTAATGCCCATTCGCTTCAGCACATCAAACATGGAGTAGGAGACAAGACCTCGCGCGCCTACCTCGACGGTGAACAGCCTGGCGGTGTACTCCTCCAGCCTAAGACTTGCGACCATGTCATTGTACTTCTCTAACTTGTACAGATGCTGCTCCTCAACATTTGACTCATACGGGACAGTCAGCTCAATCAGCGTTAGCTGCTTGGCTGACGAGGAGCAAATTACGATGTCAGGTCGCAAGCCTAACTTTTGGATCACCTCAGGGTATTTGCCACGGCCCTTTAGATCTACGGTCAGTTCCCAGTACCATCTATTCCCCCCCCCCCCACCCACACTATTCACATGATGCCGGTCTCTGTGGCTAAGGGCTTGCGAACAGGATTTGTGAGCCCGCTAACCTGTGTTCAAAACACAACTGCAACCGATTTGGCAGCAGACCATGCCGCGCTGGGTCTTAACGTGTTAGTAAGGGAGCCGGTCGTTCAGAAAGCAATGGCAAACTACTGAACGTAAACTTGCCAAGACATCGACAACAGCAGTAAAATGCTGGTGTTGACAGCGATGTCCTGTAAATAGGATATTTTTTTTAAATTCACATTTTACCAAAGGGCCCTGCCCACATCTGCTTTTTCGTGCACCAATGCCCCACCCAGTAGTGCAGGTCCAACCAATCTGTCTGCTCATTTCTCAACACACCAGCGTGTCCTGAGGAAAAGATCCAACAGATGCTCCCTTGGAATCTTTGATTTTTTAAAATTGCGACATGCCATTCTGCATGACACATGGGATTACACTCACTCTGTATCACACCACTATGGAGACACACATCATCGACTGCAGTGAGGGCAGGCATGAGGATACATATGATCTACTGAAAGTGTAAAAATGAGGATTCCACTTTCTACCTCGGCAATGTGGAAGCAAAGAGCCACACAATATCCACTGCCATTAAGTAGATCTGCCCCCTACCCCCACACATGAATAGGTGGATTATGTGGTATATATTCTGAAATAAATATAATGGTAATCATGGAATCACAGTATGTGTGTGCGCTTGAGGGCATGTGTGTGGAGAGGAGTATGTACACAGGAGGGACATGTGTTACAACTGATAAAATAGTGAATAACAGCATGTTTGCTTCCGGCTATAATACATCACATTTGTTGAAGTATATCATCACTTTCAAACAGCAGTTAAAGCAAATAGTTCACAATAAATCCTTAGCTAATAAACTGTATGAGCCTATGTGGATTCATCGACGAATTTGAAGATGCGTAGCATTACATGAAGCTGGAAGCTGACTCATCATGAAGATTATTTCCTAGCGGACCGTAACGTAAACTTTCTGTGGTGTGTGTCACATTTACAAAGCAAATACGTACCAATTTCTGGAAAAAGCATGAAAGCCTGATGGTAGTATCGGCCGGCAGTAGTAGGGATTGACATGCGATCCACATCACAGATATAGCGGGCTGCCATAAAATGGAGGAAAGTAAATATTTACAGTGAGGTGACAAATACAACTTGCACAGATGTTTTAAGAAAACCAGAAAATAATTTTCAATACATACAAAATTAAAGAAAGCAGTTTATCATAATTTACTTTACTGTTGACCAAAACACACAAACAAAAACAGAAAAAAAAACCACACGTGTGTGCACGCACACACAACACACACACACATATATATATTACAATAAATGAAAGCAACTGTCTAAATACTTCCAAAGCTTTCTCTTTTGGCAGTAAGAAACTGCTCTTGTCATCAACAAGTGCCATGCAGAGAGACACAAGCATGTCTTGTACCTCCACACATATCTTTTCTCTGTTGTTGGTAAGATTGCTAGCTGATTGTCTTCCATGCCACTATGTCAACAATTTCTTCCTCTATCAACCTGTCCCTAACACCCTTGATCTTTCTGGTTGTCACAACCTTCCCTTGACCCCATCTCATCTCATAGCATGACCACAATATGGCGGCTGCCCTGTCCTGATGTGGTTAATCACGTCTTTACTAAGGCATGCTAATATTTTCAAACACCTTAAGGAAACACTCTAAACAACACACATTCACACAAGTAAAATTGTTATTTCCAAGGACTTATAACAGAATGCTGATAAATGTAACAAACCAAGCGAGGAAATGACACTGACATTGTGTGCTTGAATTTTAAGCAAATGTCTCCCCACTACCTGGCCACACTTGTTTGAGAACCCCTGAATGAGGCTGAGCAGCAGTGGAGATGGGATCTATGCCGAAATCAACAGATCTCATTGGATGTTTTCTGTACAACATATTGACTGGTCTTGACATTTCATTGGGGTTAAAGAAAAATCTGTAATAAATCTACTTAGAAATATCACCCACTGAGATAAGACACCTAAGGCATGGAATAAATCTACTTACAAATATCACCCAAGCAGATAAAACACCTATGGCATGGAATAAATCTACTTACAAATATCACCCAAGCAGATAAAACACCCATGGCATGGAATAAATCTACTTACAAATATCACCCACTGAGATAAGACACCTATGGCATGGAATAAATCTACTTACAAATATCACCCAAGCAGATAAGACACCTATGGCATGGAATAAATCTACTTACAAATATCACCCAAGCAGATAAAACACCCATGGCATGGAATAAATCTACTTACAAATATCACCCAAGCAGATAAGACACCTATGGCATGGAATAAATCTACTTACAAATATCACCCAAGCAGATAAAACACCCATGGCATGGAATAAATCTACTTACAAATATCACCCAAGCAGATAAGACACCTATGGCATGGAATAAATCTACTTACAAATATCACCCAAGCAGATAAAACACCCATGGCATGGAATAAATCTACTTACAAATATCACCCAAGCAGATAAGACACCTATGGCATGGAATAAATCTACTTACAAATATCACCCAAGCAGATAAAACACCCATGGCATGGAATAAATCTACTTACAAATATCACCCAAGCAGATAAAACACCCATGGCATGGAATAAATCTACTTACAAATATCACCCAAGCAGATAAGACACCTATGGCATGGAATAAATCTACTTACAAATATCACCCAAGCAGATAAGACACCTATGGCATGGAATAAATCTACTTACAAATATCACCCACTGAGATAAAACACCTATGGCATGGAATAAATCTACTTACAAATATCACCCAAGCAGATAAAACACCTATGGCATGGAATAAATCTACTTACAAATATCACCCAAGCAGATAAGACACCTATGGCATGGAATAAATCTACTTACAAATATCACCCAAGCAGATAAAACACCTATGGCATGGAATAAATCTACTTACAAATATCACCCAAGCAGATAAGACACCTATGGCATGCTCTCTGGGCCCACTCTTGGATGCTGGGATTGATGGTCTTCATTGTGCTTGTGTCATTCTTTCGACCTGCAAACAACAGAATTTCTATCATGGACAAATAGTCAAGCAAGAAAGTGTCAAAAGTCCCATAACGGTAGAAGCATCAAGTATTTATAATATATTGCTAATTGTTCCAGAAGACTATAAACCCCTCATAAAATCCACAGGAAAAATTGTTGGCTATTATTATGTGAACAATCTGGTAACCACCTAAGCAAAGATCAGCAAAAATGACAACATGACAGAGGAAGACTTTAATGCTTGAGACTTTTTCTTAACAAAACAATTCTTCTTCTGGACCATTTTTCACATCGTGAGGTGTACTGGGTATATGGTGTTAGCCTGACAATGTCACACACCAATCGTCACTCACAGGATGATGCGACCAATCACACCAACCACCTTAATTTCTCAGGACTTTACCTGATACCCATTTTAGCTCAGCTGACCTGTGATCTCAGGTCAATTTTTGTAAATTCCTGTAATAAAATCAGAGGTAAGGACAATTCTTGCGTGGTTTGAGGCTCACATTTATGAAGGACAGAAATGCTAATATTTTGCTTCAAACTTAAAGCTGTGGCTACCAAAGCACACTGACACCCAAGAATTTATCAACGTGTCTCCTGTGGTACAGAACTGTCAACCCCCACTAAAGAAGTCACTAGAGTTCAGTCACCCAACTCAACCTGGATAGCAAGAGTTGCAGTTCAAGGACATGACCTGGTCACAGTAAGTTAATGCAGCGTGAGACAGACGTGTCAGTGAAGTTGACACATGAAATAACTTGTTAGTTACTTCTGTCTCCTAGAAGTTTGTGATTTCAGAAACAACATATGGCTTATTCTTCATTCAACTTCACCTAGCGTCAGCTTTTTGTGACCTTGATAATATCATGCAGCACTCTGCAGTTCAGATCAGCTGTCCCTGCCAGCCGCTACACGTTAAGGGAGATACTGAGGAGGGGATCAGAATGATTTAATGGATCAATGTGGGGTGAGGGTTCTTCTTCTTCTTCTGCGTTCATCCTGAGAGTTTTATCGAACGTGATTATGTTGTGCCTGTTTACAGCACCGTTAGGCCCACACATCCGACTTCTGCGGGCATTTATTGAATGGGTTAATCTTCCCAGGTGGGTGAGGGTTCAATGACCTTGGCTAGCAACGATGTGTGCATTAGTGTAAAAAGGAAATGACTCTTTTATATATCTCAAAGTGTATTGGGGATGTGATGTCACACTTATATTTGTATAGACAAAAGGGCCCTCCATTTTAGACTAGGATACCTGGCAGCTCAGATCAAGTGAAAGACATCTGCCCTGGAGCAGATTTGTTTGATGTTCTTGCTCTTGCTTGCTTTGCACTCAAGCATAGTCTACACATACACACTACTTCTTGTAGCACTGGACTGAATTTTGCACGTGGGTTAGCTTTCCCTATTACCAGTGTACCTTGCTATCAGATAAACCCACTCTGACTTCAGAGGTACTTGTAATTTACTTCCCAAAGTCAAGGATGCGCGGTCAACATTTTAGTCCAACTGTCCGGTGTAGTGGTTGAACCCTTTACCCCCGCATCATCACACCGGATGTTTAACAACATGCGTTCTTATCCATTCAGCTATGCTGAACTCTTTATGCGGATTTGACCTCCCGACCACCGTGTAAGAATCTAGCCACTACATCACTGCAGCTCCTGATGTGTGTGTGTAATTATGCTAAAATCTAAACGTTTCCACAGGCTGCCTCACTACTTCAGGATAAGGGTAGGAGAGGAACAAGTAAGAACACATAAAATATGAATAACAACAACGTAGCATACCTGCTCTGGTTTCAGGTAACTGATGGTAATCAATGACACCTGCCAGTCTCAGAGAGAACTCCCGCTGTAGTCGGAAGACCAGGTGCTGGTAGTAGCCTGCTGCAGCCGCCAGATGGGTTCGATACGCAGTTTCAACCGATCCATGATGTCGAACATGCTACATAAAGTAATGTACATATGGCAGTTGCAACAGTAAATAAATAATTAGAGTCTGGTAAACGTAATAATATGTTTTGTGACAAGATGGATTTATAGAATTCACAAACAAACAGTATGTTTTGTAATAATATGGATTTAAAGGAATCACAAAACCTAATGGCATGTTATGTGACTAGGTGAGTTTAAGGGAATCACAAAATGTAAGGCATATTTTGTGACAAGGTGGATTTATAGGTTTCACATAATGTAATGGCATGTTCTGCGATAAGATGGGTTTAAAAGACTCACTAATGTGATGAGATGTTTTGTGACAAGCGGGGTTTAAGGGATCCACAAATGTAAAGTCTTTTTACTTTTGACAAGTTGGGTTAAAAGGACTAACAAATGTATCTCTACCGAGTTTATTTCTCACATTCTAAAATACATCATCATGATATCATGATACATATGCAGTCAAACATACAGGTGCAATAGTGATGTACTCCTAGCCACACAACAACATGATGTACAGTGCACCTTTACACAATACAATTATGGAAAGCACAGGACATTGCAACAAAAAGACTTTATCAGCAAACAAACATAAGAAAACACAAGATATAAATCACGAACATGACACGACAGTGACTACAATTAAAGCATAATATGCAGAGGGAGAAGAAATGGCAAAAATGAAAAAAAGTGCACTACTTATCTCAGGACCTTAGAATGTGAGTGACTAGGATAACAGTACATAGTGAGGGATTGGTTGGTGCTGTCAGGTGAGAGTTTGGGATGCACCTTTACAGCTGGATGGTGGGTAAGATCACTGCAGAGCAGAAGGGAGATTTTATAAGCATCCAGCATGAGTGAGAAGTGGAGTTAAGGTGGGCAGATAGTGCAGCTCTGAGATGGCTGGCTAAAACTGCACAACGCAGTCATCACAGCCGACACTCAGTCAATGCTTTGAAAGGTTCAGTCAGGATATTTCAGGAATAAATGGCAGACACACATGGTCTGTCCAGACCATGCTGGTGCCAATGGATATGAGTGGGCCAAATGACCTACCTCCATTAACAATGAGAATGAGCAAGACAGACATGATATTGTCTGTCTATAAATGATCGCCTAATGTAAAATGATGCGCAAACCGATTACATGTGATCACAACTGACTGAATGTGGAATTCAATTTGGCACTAGCAGTACAGGGTATCTGCATGTGTAACTGAACTATACAAATTCAGGCTTGTTTTACATCTGGGAGACGGAACACATACAGGCAAGCCCTGAGTGCTGTAACATTGGTTTCTGACCGCAAAATCTCCTTAGCACTATGTTCTTTCACGTGTTTTATGTCATTTCGACCTTCCTGATTTCTTCTTCCATGTGCAGTCTTTCTTTGATGTGTCCTCTTTTCTGCTCACTGGGTCTTTGATATGTTCTCTCTTCTTGCTCCATGAAAGCCTTTGATGTTTTCTCTCCTTCTGCTATCTGGGAGTTGCAGTGTAGAGTATACTGTACTAGGTTTTCCCAAAACTTTCACCATTTCCATACCCACCTTCACATATTTCCAAATGCTTTAGTCAGGTAGTTCATAATTCAACATTTATTATTAGATCTGGCCATCTAATTCAAAGACAGACATTTCAAGAGGTTTCTTGCTAACTTCTGCCTTCCTGCATCTCAGGAACATTGAGCTTTCAACCAGCTTGCACATAAAGTTCTGCTCATTTTGTCAATCCTTGCACGGTTCAATATATTTTCTATTATTTTGTTTTATTCAGTTCTCAGTATCTTTCTTTTATTCTCAATTTAATTAGTTGATATTATAGTATAAAGATGTAATTAGCAATATCATCAAAGGAAAAACAATGCTAAAAATAATAACTAGAAGCACCTAAAGTGGCTGGGAGCTGGCACCCTTAGAGGGTCACATGCAAGAGGACAAGGACATCTTATGAAATGTTTGTAGCTTGATCAACACTTACATCTTTGCTTCGTTTAACAACTTGGATGACATCGTAGAAGACCTTCCTCCACAATACTTCTTCAGCTTTACGTCCATACTCCACCGGGTTGAAAAACATCAACCGCTCACAGTAATCTTTCAGCCTGAAATTATGTACACAAGGCTTCATAATCAACAATATGTACACGAGGTTAAAAAAAACAACTGCTCACAGTAATCTTTCAGCCTGAAATTATTTACACAACAAGGCTTTATTATCAACTTTATGCACAAATTATCTGCATATCGCCAGCTTGGTGGTGAATGAGTTACAAATGCAATTTGTAATCCCGCATACCGTGTTCGAAACACATCTGCGAGCGATTTGAGAGCAGATCGCATTGCATTGGTTTTGATACTATGGATGTGTGCCAGTCGTTCAGAAAGCAATGGCAAATTACTGAACATAAACTTGCCCAGGAATCACAAACAGCCAGCAAATGCTGGAGCTGACTGCGACGTCCTGTAAAGGATATGCTACTATCTATCTACATATCAAACTGTCAATCTCAGCGAGGCCTAAATGTATGTACTCATCAACATTTAACAGCAAGAAATAAACCAACGTTACCATTTTGATACTGTAGGTTCACTACTAAAGAATACTTTTTGTTCTTTGCTTAATCATTACATCCTAATTGGCACCAAGGCAAGTTTTTTAAACTGACTACATTGACAGGTCAACACATGACAAAATGGCATGTAAAGGATGCTGGCATGATATCAACCACATCCGCTTTTGAGCACTGATTGGTCTGTAAAAATATAGGACTATCCCATATATCCAATCCACATGAACATGTATACATGGGTCCTTTACTTGATAACTTACAGGCATATTTACATGGCTGGTCATTTTCACAACAAGCACAAAAATTAGACCAGGAAGCTCATATAGTGTGAGCTTTTAGAGAAATGCAATCAATTGACATATCCAGAAAGAAACAGTTGCAGACTAGAGTAGACAGAATAGAAGAGACAGGATTGTATGACAACCCCCGGGAAGGTTAACCCGGTCAACAAATGCCCGCAGAAGTCGGATGTGTCGGCCTAACGGCGCAAGAACGCACCTCTGCTGTAAACAGGCACAACACAATAACATCCGAAAAAAAACACGCGGATGAACGCAGAAGAAGAAGTATGACAACCAGAATATTCATGAATATTATCAGTATCATAGAAGATACATTCAAACCACTGTATACAGAAAATACCATGAACAAACAGAAAAACCAATGACCAAGCCCTACAAGAAACAAATGAAAACGTAAATTGATTAGCGCAATTAGACGTAGACAGTCACAATATGGCTTGGCCGCGTGGTATGGTCGAGACATATCCACAGAGCTGACCCACGACTCTGGTGATCGTTTGTGACAGCGAAACATGACTGCGCCTATCGGCATGGCACGTGATGATGATGATACTATACAAAATAATATGGCCCAAGCAACAAACAAACATATGTACCAAAGTGATGAGTATATCAAATGACAATCACAGAATGCAAAACTTACTTATTGCGCAATCCCACAGCATCTGGGCTGAACACTTCCCGATACGCTTTCTTGCCTTTGTTGATTCCATCCAGACATTTAATTGATTCCAAAGCAGATCTAGTTTTTTTTTTTTAATTTAAAAAAGGAAAGAAACAAACATTAGAAAAAAATACTCTTAACGGCAGAGAATTATCTGGGATACAGTGTCAAACTTCACATATACAAGGTCATGGCATTACAGGATTTGACTCTTAACATCCTTCCTTCTTGGAGAAATATCCTATATACATTTTATGAGACCTCATGGACCGGCCACCTATTCCCCTCTTCTCTCAGCCTTCAAGATGTGATGGTGTCATCACATCACAGGTCAGCAGCAGGAAACAGCCTTGGGACAACTTATGTATTTATTAATGTTATAAAGTTGCATGTAGCCAGAAAATAATAAATTATAATTTAACCATTCCACACACAGGTAAGCCAGTGTAACATTGATTCACACCAGAAGTAAGGGCTTCCTTCCACACATAAGCAGATGAAGGTAATCCATGGTGATCACTGAGAGGGGAGTTAATTGTGTGGGGCACGACAAAATACCTCACAACTCTGTGATATGAATACAGGCAAGCAAGAGGTCTCATAACCTCTCCCCCTGCTGCCTTGCATGGTTCATTTCTTTAAAAAGACTAGCGGAATTAAACCTCAGACACACTAGCAGAAGTCAAAGGGAAATCACCATTCTACATTGTGATTCGGTAGCACAGATATGATCAAAGACTGGTGGTTGCATGAGATGACAAACCATGGTTGCCCTGGCTTATCAGCATGGCACATGATGATGAGAGTAATCCCATGGTCGAGATTCTACAGCAGAGTGTCAGGTATCAAGCACTGCTCACCCTTTGAAGTCGTGACTTAAATCTTTCTGCCCTGACCTACAGCAAGTTCAAGAATCTATTGTCATATTGGATACAACGTACCAGTAGTAGCAACTATAAATTAAAGCCAAAGTATTGTCCAGATTTAAACTCAAAGTTGTTCAACGCTTTCTTTTATCAAGTTCTTTATGCTGGGGGCCAAGGGGTTAGTGAAACACAGTTTTGCAATTCCCCAACATACCAAGCCGATGGCTTGAAATCAGCCATGACATATGAAAGGAGATTGCTTTGCATTGATTTTTAACGTAAAAAATGCCAAGTACATCACAAGCTGCCAATAAATGCTGGGGTTTACTGCGATGTCATGCAAAGGAGGGACAACTAATTTATTGTCATTAACTCTATGTTGGCCAAACTGCAGTGAGACAAAGAATATTACATGTAAATTATTACTGACCATGGACAGTCATAAAATCAGTTTTAGGATATTATATATTAACCATACTACTGTGGGGAATTATGATTTAGGTACAAGAAATGAAAGGGGAAAAGCTAATAGAATGGGCAAATATCAATGATATGATAATTGGAAACACATGGTTTAAACACCATAAAAGACGACTATACACATGGAAAAACCCTGATCAGAAAATACGCAACTAAATTGACTACATACTAATAAAAGATTTAGAAATGCTCTAATTAATGTAAAAACAATGCCTGGCGCCGACTGTAATGGTGATCATGTACCACTATGTGGACAAATAAAAGTAAGATTAAAGAGAGGGAAACAAATGGTTAGGAACATGAGACTTAATAAAGAGGTTCTGAAAGTAGATAAAGAAATTCAAGAACAATGCATAGTGACTGTGAAAAATAGGTACAATGCAATAACTAAAGTACAGTGTATAAATAAACAATGGGAAATGTTAAGGGACTCCATTCATCAAACTAGCAAAGAAATATTACCGGAGAGAAGTCAAATAGCTAAGAAAAAATGGATAAATGAAGAAATCTTAATGCTGATGGACAAAAGAAAACAGAGTAAAAATGACAAACAAGAATACGCTAAGATAAATAAAGAAATAAAAGATAAATGTTGGAAGGCAAAAGAAAGTTGGTTAAATGAGCAGTGCAAAAAAACTTAATTAAGTGCCATTAAAGATACAAAAAATATGCACAGACAAATCAGTGAGCTCACGGGAAGAAAAATAAGAATAAATACAGGGTGTTTTAAATAAAAAACAGGAAAGATATTATTGGAGAAAGGTGATATAATGAAGAGGTGGAATGAGTATATAAGAGAATTATATGATGGGGAAAGGGAAGAATTAACAGAAGAAAGTAACTTAGAAGGTCCACCTAGTCTAAAAGAAGAAGTCGCTGACGCTATGAAATATATGAAGAAAGGAAAAACAGCTGGACCAGATGAAATCACAATAGAAGAATTAGAAGTATTGGGAGAATTTAGAGTAGATATATTAACCAAAATGTTAAATGATATTTACAGCAGTGGATATCTACCCAGTGATATGCTGAAATCTGTATTTATAGCTATACCAAAAAGACCAGGAGCAATTGAATGTGAAGATTTTCGTACAATTAACCTCATAAACCATACCACTAAGCTTCTGCTCAGAATCATAATGAGAAGAACCAGAAAGAAAATAAAAATGGAAATTAGTGAAGAACAGTATGGATTTGTGGAGGGAAAGGGCACAAACAATGCAATATATACATTACGGACACTAATAGAAAGGTCAATAGAGAAAAAGAAAGACATATATTTATGCTTCATAGATTATACTAAGGCATTTGATAAAGTAAAACATGATGAGCTGATTAAAATGTTGGAAGATATCAACATTGATGGGAAAGATTTAAGAATAATAAAGAATATTTACTGGAACCAAGTAGCAGCAATTAACCCTTTACAAGGCAGAACGTCCATTTCCGTCCGATGCCTGTAACGAGCAAATCAGCCGATCGCGTCCGATACTATTATGCATTGTAAAAACGTGATTTCTCGGCTTTATGATACTTCCGACGGCTACTTTCGCTTTCGCTGATAGCTTGACAACATGGCCGCCATTTGTAAACGCCTACTATGAATATGAACGGACTTTTATTTATAGTTTTCGGGGTTTTTACGCTTAGTTTTTCAAAACGGATTTCAGCGATTCTTCAAGTGATAGCCGAGATTTCGCTAGGTTCAATTTAAGTGACATTAAAGGGCACGAAGTTAACTATTAATCAGAGCTAGATATCAGAGCAAAGCGTTACTTTGCATTAGCAGTCTGAGTCTGACTTTAAAGAAAGTGATTCTGATTCTGAAAATGTGTTTGTAAATCGCTGTATAGATGACGCAAAATCACAAACAACATGCTGTATTTTGTAAATATTTGTGTTCATATATGGATTACCGACAACAATCACGTGAGTAACATATTCTGCATGCTTTTCCCTTCATTTTGTTGTTTATTTAACTAAAATCGGTTGACTAACACCTTATTTGTGATGATTTTACTAACGCGACCCGAAATTTTACCGAACCTGAAAAAATCTTCCCCATTCAGGGCTAAAAAACGGACAAGCGTCTGCCCTGTAAAGGGTTAAAATTGGAAATAAAGAGGGTAGTTACGAACACATAAAGCTAGGAGTACAACAGGGATGTGTCTTGTCACCAGATCTCTTTTCCCTATATAGCGAAGTAATAATGAGAGAGATCAAAGAGATGCCAGGAATACTAGTTGGAGGTTATAATATAAATAATATACGCTACGCAGATGACACAGTATTGGTTGCAGATAAATCAACAGACCTACAACAATTGTTGGACATGTCGTAACAGAGAGTGCAAGGAAAGGACTCTCCTTGAATATCAAGAAAACAGTAACAATGGTGATATCAAAGAAAATGGTGACACCAAAATGTGACATAGAAATAGAAGGAAAAATTCTTAACCAAGTGGATAATTTTAGATACCTAGAGACATTTATAACATCAGATGTACAACAGAGATTAAGAGCAGAATAGGGCAAGCAAAGGCCGCATTTCAGAAAATGAAGAGTATCTTGTGCAATAGGTCACTATCACTGAGTGTAACAAAGAGAGTGCTGAAATGCTATGTAGAACCAGTTTTGCTGCATGGCAGTGAATCTTGGAATGTAAATTAACAAATTAAGAAGAAATTAGAAGCAACAGAGATGTGGTTCCTGAGACGAATGTTGAGAATTCCTTGGACTGCCAGAGTAACTAACGACGACTGCCTTAAACAGGCTAATGAAACTAGAACACTATATACAACATAAGAAAGAGACAAACAACTTTCTTTGGTCATGTAATGAGAAGAGAGGCATTGGAGAACATCGTGACAACTGGAAAGACCAAGGGGAAGAGAGGCAGAGGCAGACCAAGAGAAATGATGCTGGATAGATTGAGACGGTGGCATGGAGGAATATCAGCAGCAGAGTTGATCCAGAAAACCAAAGACCGAGATCTGTGGAGAGCCATGAACGCCTACGCCAGCTGGCATGGCACTTGATGATGATGATGATACTACTGTGTGGCTGTGAATCATGGACACTGAGTGAAGAGAGTAGAACAGAAACTTGAGGCCACAAAGATGTGCTTTCTCTGCAGAATGCAAAGAACTTTGAGGCGAAGAAAACCAATATCCAAACACTGCAAGAGGTCAGTTCACAGACATATGTGATTGCCTGCATATGGACAACTGTCAATTCTGTGTCACATTATGTAGCCACTACAATTCTGACTCGCTGAATTTAACCGGAATAATTTTTGTGGTGACATTCGGTTATTTGATTTTGTGTCTATGATCTGAGCAGGTTATGAGTACTCATGGTGTTAAATTCCCCGATTTTTTCAAGATCGTGTTAAAAAGGGACCAATGAACTTATATAGTTTTTCCCTCCATGCTTTACATTCTGTACATCTCGCGTTTCTGGAATCCGTTTTCTACAAAGAGATACAGATTGTCTTTTTAAGGCGTAAGTAGACCCGCAAATCACGTTTTATGTAGATGTCTTTGGTTGTTCTAGTATGTATTATTAGACTCATCACCCATTTTTACGTATATTGTGTAATTTTCAACTATTAAAATCGCATGCTGTAAGGTGATATTTCAAAGGCGGGAAATAGGCTGAATAGCTGTTTCCTTTTCAGCGATGACTATTTAATATTGTTATGGAATATTCACAGTGACTTGAATGCCAATGAATGCATCTTTACATTCAACATCCATTGTAGTATTTATGTGTAATGTTTCATAACGTTCCACACGGACATGGTCGTTAATTTTTGGGTAACCTTTTAAGGCGAATTCTCTGGTCAAAATGGATCTACGCCTCACGGTCTTGCGCTGACAAGACAGTGTGAAGCAGTACGCAGACTGACGTCATCACAGCATGACGTGGAGGTATATATATGTATGTGTGTGTGTGTGTGTGTGTGTGTGTGAGAGAGAGAGAGAGAGAGAGAGAGAGAGAGAGAGAGAGAGAGAGAGAGAGAGAGAGAGAGAGAGAGAGAGAGAGAGAGAGAGAGAGAATATATGTATATAAATCACTTCCACACAGTTTGCCTTAGGAAGCTATTGAAGATTAAATGGCAAGGCAAGATCCCAGACACTGAAGTTCTAGAAAGAGCGTCCATGCCGACTATCCACACTCTACTAATGAAGAATCAGATTCGCTGGGCTGGTCACTAAACTCGCATGCCAGATCATAGTTAGTTAGTTAGTCGACAGATCATCCTCGTTGCACATCGAACCATTCAGTCCATAAGTGCTCGGATCCCCTCCTCAGCAAATCCCGCAGCGTGTAGCGGCTAACGACGTCAGTTCTGTGTTGGTTTATCAATCTTCTTTGGCTTCCTGCGTATTCTTGTTTGGCCACCCCTCTTTTAATTTGCTGCTCTCGTAGTCTGGCCATTGTTGTAGATTCACAGTCATCACTTGGTTCTCGCAAGTCTCACTTCTCGTAGAGCATTCAGAATGTCAGCCTGGTCCATGGCGCGTCCGCCCTCCACAGTAGCCTCACCTGCGAGCTTGTCAGCCCGCTCATTTCCTTGTACTCCCGCATGCCCTGGCACGAAGATGAAACTAATCTTTGCCAGCCGAGACCGCTTCAGAGGCAGCAACCATTCTCTTCAGATCGACCCCTCCTCTATCCTCTTGATCATGTTCATTGAGTCGCTAAGGAAACAAGCCCTAGTGAATGTCTGTGTCTCGAGCCATGTTATTGCTTTACTTACTGCCATGACTTCCATGGTCAGGCTACTTGTGGTTTCAGTGAAAACACCAGAGTCCTCCTTCACAATTCTCCCTCCGGCCCGAGCTGTAAAGGCCCATGAGCTTCTCACATGTCGGACGACCGACCCATCTGTGTAGATGACCGCGTCCCCGTCTAGCGAATTCTCGAAAATCAACGCTTGTACTTCAGCCTCAACAGCAGCCGGATTTTCTTGTCTGCATTTTCTATCTAGTTGGATCCAAACTGAAAAGGATGTGCAGAAGTCTGTTGGCACTTGCACCCACTCCTCGCCAGGTTCTAAGTCCTCAAGTGAACACACCTGTTGAAGAATGTCTTCGGCTTGACCCATCCACGACCGTCCTCTTTTTAACCTGCTGCCCTTCACCTTCCTAATTTCACTATGCAGTGGATGTTGTGTGTTTGCGTTAATTCTGAGGTAGGCGCGTGCCCTGCAAACTTGTATTCTCTCTTCAATGGTTGGAAAATCAAGAAGGTAGCGCATCGCCCTGCATGCTGTATCTCTTGTACATCCAAGAATAATGCGCATAGCATCATTCTGTATCCTTTCCATCCTTTCTATCTGCTTATGGCTGAGAGTCAGGATTGCCATTGCATACTCCAAAACAGACATGACCAGCCCCTCATACAGAAGACATAGATGGCGCTGCTCACAGTTTGCTGCCGCCATCACCCGCATCGCTGCCAAACCCCGCTTGGCCTTTGTTATCACCTGGTCTATGTGCACATTATAAGCAAGGCTTCGATCAAACCGTATCCCCAGGTAATTCATTGCCTGCGTTCTTTCCACCGTCTCTGAACACAGCATTACAGTTGGTGTTGGATTGTTGACAATATGATTATTCAACGAGAACCAAGTCACTGTTGCCTTTGTTGGGTTGACCATTGCCCCAGCTTCATCACACCAAGTACTTATGCGATTGAGTTCGGTTTGTAGTTCCACAGCAACCTCCTCTCTATCCTTACCCTGACGATACACTAAAACATCATCGGCATATGACAATGTCCTGCCAGGTCCAGTGATCTGCTCACTGGTGATTCTCACTGTGTAGGCGTTGAACAGTACTGGAGATAATGGTGATCCCTGTGGTAGGCCAGGATATATTGTTGTTGGTTCCGAAGTCCAACTGCCACATCTAAAAACTACTTTCCATTGGAAGAGGGCTGCAGCGATCCAACTAAGGAGGAATGGACTTACGTTTAGTTCAAGAAGCTGAAACATTAAAAAATCCAGTGGTACTCTGTTGTATGCGTCCTCAAGATCAATCGCTGCAGCAACGGTTTCAGTGCCTGAGTGGAAATCTTCATAGACATCAGGGGCAAAGACTGCTGCATTGGTCCAGGTTTCTCTTTTTGGACGGTACCCACCCAGGGTAGGTGGGAAAACACCTTGCCTCTCTAGTTGGCTTGATATTTTCCTGGCAATTACCTTCTCCAGCAGCTTGCCTATTGTATTCTGCATGGTTATAATTCGATATCCCTGAATTTTTTTGTGGTCTTTGTCAGGCTTCGGCAAGGGAATCAGATAGCTGTGTAACCATTCCTCCTTGATGCTAGCACTCCCTATACTGTTGTTGTACATGTCTGCTAGTTTCTCTAGCTCATTGTCGGTACACCTATTTATGTCATCGTATCTTATGCCATCAGGACCTGGAGCACTGTTTTTTGATCGTCGAAGCACAGCCTTGATTTCTTTCACTGTCACTGTGTCTTCATTCGAAGTGTTCTGGGCCTTGCATCTGTCTGAGGTGACCTCCTTGGCCAGATTTCGGCCTCCCATGTCTGTCTGATTGCTCTGCTCAAGGTAGCGTTCAAAGAGGGCTTTGCCCTTGTCCTCGTCAGTCCTCTGCCAGATGAGGTCAGCACCCTGGAAGTCAGAAATGCTCTTATTCTTGACTACACCACTCATGCTTTTATGTAGTCGCCAGAACAATTTCAGTGACTTGTCTGTGCTTACTCTTTGACACACCTCTGCCCATTTTTCGCTTTTAACCACCTTGACCAGTTTTTTGTAGCTTACTTTTGTGTGCATCTCTCTTTCTAAGTGCAGGCAGGGACTAGGATGACCAGCTCTGTTCTTCTTGGCATTTTGCCATCTCCTTACAGCACTACGCTTATCCACCCAAGTCTTCTCCACCTCAAAACTCCACCACAGTGGCTGCTCCCAGCTTTTTTTCCTGCCCTGAAACGTTCTGCGCTTGTCACGTCTTATTTTACTCACCACATCTTGCCCTGTACTGTCATACTGGAACGTCTTTACCTTTAGCTTGTGCTGCCTGGTTCTGCCTTTCTCCACCAATATGCTGCAAGGGTGGTGGTCGCTGCCATGGTGTCCTAGGACACCCCATCTACACACTGTAGCGAGTGAAGATGAAACTAGCGCCAGATCAAGAGCACTGTCCTCATCGCCTGGACGGCTTGCTGTCCTGGTGACACAGCCACTGTTGATACAAACCAGGTCGATGGTTTCCAGTGCAGTCTCGAGCTCCTCCCCTTGTGTATTGGAGGAAGTGTTTCCCCATGATCTGCCTTTAGCGTTGAAGTCACCACAGAAAATAACATTTCTCTCGTGGCCTAATATGCCACTTAAGCACTGCCACTTCTGGGCGTCCACACTCGCATTGCGGGCATAAACATTAACCAACACGAATGGTATACTGGAATGAACTCTCAACGCCTGCATTTGTATATCGCCACTGTCCCAACTGGACATGTCTAGCTCTGACGCCACCATGCTGTCGCGAACGAGAATCGCCGTTCCCAGATGTCGTCTGTTGTAGAAACATTTGAAGCCGGCAATTCGGAGTAGCTGATCGCCCAGTCTCGTCTCCTGGAGTGCTACAATGTTGTTCCTGTAAACTAGGGTTTCTAAAATAGAGCCCCGTTGTTTTACACTGGCACAGTTCCAATATAGAATACGGATGTTCCTGAGTCCTAGATGGTGACACTTGAGTCTAAAACGTCTCAAACCACCTCGCTTACCTTGCTTCTTTCTCCCTGCGCGGCTACCACGCCGCTTCGTTATGTTGACTGCTGACCGCTCGGAGAACACACGTTGTTCCGCCATGTTGAAAAAACGTAAACACAGACTGCTGAGAACCACACACGCTGCTGAAAATTCACTCAAGGATGGCTTCGCTCGATGCACGAACTCCGTAGCACCCGCGCAGATCTTGAGTAGAAACTCCTGGTTTTACATCCTGGCACACCAATTACACGCAAGAGATGAATAAATCCATCCCCTACGCGAAAAAGTTAACGAACACAAAACAACACGACCGTCCGTCGCCATCTTGAAACCCAGTGATCTGCCAGATCATAGGCTCCCTAAATGAATTTTTTACGTTACAATCACACGGAATGACACTATCCAGTGCCGCCCACCGGGCGCTGGAGTGCAAATTATTCCCCCCACGACGCTTGACAGCAGAAGTGGCAGATGATGATGATGATGAAAGTTAAAGAGAATACAAGTTTAAAGATTATTAATAATTTATTTGTATACTTTTACAAAGAAAAACCAAATCCAGCGGAACCTCAACGAAGCCTGTATGTCAATTCTAAGCAGAGATATTGGACACACAGAATTGTGCTGTTGGGAAATCTTCACAAAACTTTTTTTCAAGATCCCAAAACACAAATGTGAATGTCTCAGCTTAGAATTGACATACAGGCATCATCTAGATACCGTTGGATTTGGTGTTTCAATGCCTATCTATCTGTGGTGGTCTCGTTAGTAAATACCCAATTTGAAAATCATGATTACACCTGCTAAACTTAAATCTATCAATACTATCGGTAGGGTTTTCGATCATGCCGTGACCCGAAATGAAACTGGAAATTATGTACCGCTCCAAGCCGGCCTCATCCACTGCATCTCCAAAAATGGCTGCTGTAAAGACCATTCATGCTTCCTACGTCATTCATTCATTCAAATATCAAGTGACAATAATAGACGTCATCTGGGGTTTTCCAGGAAATGTTAGTCTAATATTCCATGCACAGCGATTGGTTGAAATTATCATGGCTTTTACATACAGTTAATTATTTACCGTAAAGTAAGTAATTTTATTTTCTAGAGCTTGTGTATTTATATTGAACGATATTTTTAGATGTATATTCTAATTCTGCACCCATTTTTACATTTATCTGGAAAGTTCCATCAATTATGGGGGTAAAAAATATTATTTCTCCTCGCGTGTTTCGCCTTTGTGAATGGAAAGCCAAGATGGCAGCCAACACAAATTATCTATCAGACAGACTCAAAACGGGCAATTTGAACTATTAAAGTTATAGAAAATACAAGTTTAAAGATTATTAATAATTTATTTGTATACATTTACGGTACTTTTGCTTTCTTTCACCCCAAACAAAAGGGAATCCCAGGGTATGACGTCACATCCAGGGGTTCCCTGTGTTGCGCCGAACATTCAGGGGGTTTCCGTGTGTTGCGCCGTAGCTCAGTGCGCAATTCTATGCGGCGGCGGTGGTGAGCTATTCTTTCACTTTCCGGTTAGGGTTAGGGGGTAGGGTTAGTGTGTGTACCCTACCCCTAACCGGAAAGTGATTGCAGGACCGATGCAAATGAGGATTGAAGGGAGACAGAAACGGTTGCCACAGCCCAAAGAAACAACACTGTGGTGTGGGGCAATTGAAACTCACTGACACGCACTCCACCCGAACACAGAGGAGATCACCATCGACGCTAAATATAGCTGGTGACTCTAAATATAGCTGGCAAAGTTTGTTTGGGGTGAAAGAAAGCAAAAGTACCACATTTACTATCTTTTTATCATTTAACATGACAGAACATATATCTGAGGTCAGTTTTCAAATCAGTGTATGACCCACTTGAGACAATCGCGCGCTTGGAGGCATGGGCCACACTGAAGAGTTTCAAAGTCGTGGCAATCATGTGAATGTTTTATTATATGGAAACACCTTCACAAAAATGCAAAATGTGAATATCTTCACTTAAAATTGACATACAGGCATCATTGAGGTACCATTAGATGTGGTTTTTCAAGGCTAATCTACCTGTGGTTGTCTCATTAGTAAATACTCAATTTTAAAATCATGATGGAACCAGCTACTATCAGAACTATCACTATCGTGATGATGAATCCCTAGCTAAGCAAGAGTTACAAGTGAAGTTGAGATAAGTAAACAAACAACAACAAGCATTACAAAACAAATACAAAGACATGTAACAATTACAATAAAGTGTCATGCAAATGAGTGAGAACATATGGTTGAGGTGTGGCAATATTTTCAGTTTGTAATTTAACTTCAAATCAACTTTTCCACTTTCCCAGTTGGTTACACGACATAGCATCTATACCTGTAAATACGCTTAGCCCGATCTGTATCAGATTTAGAGCCATTGTTTGGTTCTGCTCTCTTCTTCATTGCCTTCGTCAAAGGTAAAGAACCACAGTCCATGAAATAAGTGCCTCACGTTTGCATTTCTTCAAACCACAGATTGTTCCAGGAACCATCGTGAAGGCCATTTTGTAAAAATATCACGTGACTTTCTTGTCATATAAAATCACGAACCTACAGATATTTCATTAACAAGACATTAATAATTTAATAAAAAAATAGCATATTATCATTTTATAAAACTCAATTAAATATTTTCTAACATCTTGGTTATTTTTTACAAGAATATATACATTATAAGTGCAGAATTGTTTATAATATTTTCTACTTTATATATTTGTTCCACTAAAGGATGGCGAATTTTGTTTACCCTTTGTATCACAATGGCTGCGCTCTTGAGACAATCTGGCGTGAAAATAAACAACACGAGCTTTTTATTGAAAGCTTGTAACAACAATTTGCTCAGGTGTCCTTATCAGAGCTCTGGGACCCGGTGCTTTTCATTTAATTTCAGTGACCATCATGCCAGAAATGCGTGTAACATGTTTGCAAAAAGACGCACTAAGTTGTCAATGTCGCCTGGCACGACGACTTCGTTGCATCATCTGCTAGGAGAAACAAGTGGAGTTTGTGGTGTTAAAATGCCAAATACAGGGACAATTATATTTAGAAAACTAACACATTCATCTTGTGCCAAGCTGCCATCTTTAGGGTCGTTTACTAAGTGTAGATCATTTCAAAGACATGTTAAAATCGCGAGCTTCCCTCGACACATAACTTGGTCAGGCCGGGAAAAGAATTTATTTAGTGGTAATTTAAATTGTGTACAATCCGGTTACAATACGCGTTTGTTTTCAACCTCTTCTCAGCTGCAGAATAAGAGAAATGATGATGATGAGGGTGATAATGTTCCAAAAGATGATAATGTGCAAGGGCCAACACATGACGACGCGCAGGAAATGGTCAGTAACTTCAATCCCGTGGGTGCATTGACAACGATGACCGTTCCTGCATTCCTGCCAATTGTTCCAGTTATAGCTATCAGCAGACATCCAGTCTTTCCACGATTTGTGAAAATGATTGAGGTAATTGTTTAGCAGGACAGACTGCAAAAATTTAATATTTTAGTCTTCCGCAACAGATATGAACTTTCAATACCAGAAGATTTTGTAGCAGATGCTTGAGAGGAATGATAATTAAATTTAAAAGGGCATCAGAATATTCCTTTCAAAGATGCAATATGTACTGTGTTGCATGTTCACATATTTAGACCATTTTCTGTAGCTTGCTGAGACCAAACATGAAAGATATCACATGTATTCCTTGATATACAGGCAGCCGCTGATCACATTTAATGTGTTGCTTGGGATATAATGAGGCCAACTATGGCTGCTAGCTAAGGCTAATTACTATATTAGCCAATGTGTATAAAGGTTATAACGTCAGGTCTTAGTCAGATATGACTGAGTTACCGTATGACAGTAGACAGTACTACCTGCTTTCTGTTAGTGCCAAGTTTTTGGCAGCACATGCCAGACCCAACACCCCACATTGTGCCAGCAGCTTTGGGCGGAGGAGCGCAATTGGGAGGGTACAAGCCTTACCCTAGTGCGAGGAAATGTAACCTAAAGACCAAATGTCATGGCAGGGCAGACCGGGCTCTAAGCCTTGGTCGGCAGCTGGTTTAGGATGGAAGCTCTGACAGGCAGATAGTTGGAGTATTGCTTTGCTGATTCAGCAGCTTGTCTTATTCAGGACGTATTGGTGTTATCTTTCCTCTGGAGTAAACTAGGCATGCTGAGAGAAGGATCATGCTGTATGGGCAACACATGGTCTCTAAATTCAGTCCAGTCTTTGTGCTATAAATAACTTTTGTTGTGTATCCCTTACGGGACGTTGCAGTCAACACCAGCATTTTCAGCTGCTGTTGATTGTACTAGGCAAGTGTTACGTTCAGTAGTTTGCCATTGCTTTCTGAACGACCGGCCCCTATACCTTTTTTTTTTTGAAAAAACCAGCACCGCTGTGTTTCGAACCTGGGTATACGGGCTCACAAACCGCGTTCGCAAGCCCTTAGCCACAGAGACAGAGAAGTGAGCTTTTGTGCTGTGGAGAGGTAAAACTCCATTTTACAAACTATCGTCTGTCAAAACGGCAAGGTGCTAGTCATAAAGATAAAGGTAATCTTATGGAAGATTTCAGCTGTAGGGATGTAAAGTGTTAGGCCTTAACTTATACAAGGTCATGACATATTGAGCTAAGGTGACCAAGTCCCATCTTTGCTGCTTTTCTTTCTCAGACCGATTTCTGAAACGTGTGTCTTATAGAGTTGCTTCTTTGAGCCAGATTCCTATTCTCTAACAGTCTGGGTAGCCTTGTAGGATGTACTCTGGTGTTTGCATCCAATTCCCAATCTGTTTAATGTTCATATCTTCTTAATTGTTCATAGTAAGCACTTCTTTGTTGCTTAAGCAGGAAGTCATACACGAGACATCAAGTGAACTGCATTGCACTGTTTTAAGACTGTAGCTAAGTACATTTGACTTTCAGCAAGCATTTTGTTTTTTGGTCATCAACTGTCCCCAGTCTTCCCACAAGGCAACAGGTGTGTGTCTCTCTTCGTCTGGTTTCTACCTCTTGACTTGTCCGACATCGGAAAACCTACCAGTAGCTAGGCTACCATCAGTATAGCTCATGGAGTAATTAGTTAGTTAGTTAGTCGAAAGATCATCCTCATTGCACATCGAACCATTCAGTCTATAAGTGCTCGGATCCCCTCCTCAGCAAATCCCACAGCATGTTGCGGCTAACGACACCAGTTCTGTGTTGGTTTATCAATCTTCTTTGGCTTCCTGCGTAGTGTTCTTGTTTGGCCACCCCTCTTTTAATTTGCTGTTCTCGCAGTCTGGCCATAGTTGTAGATTCACAGTCATCACTTGGTTCTCGCAAGTCTTACTTCTCGTAGAGCATTCAGAATGTTGGCCTGGTCCATGGCGCGTCCGCCCTCCACAGTAGCCTCACCTGCGAGCTTGTCAGCCCGCTCATTACCTTGTACTCCTGCATGCCCTGGCATGAAGATGAAACTAATCTTTGCCAGCCGAGACCGCTCCAGAGGCAGCAACCATTCTCTTCGGATCGACCCCTCCTCTATCCTTTTGATCATGTTCATTGAGTCGCTAAGGAAACATGCCCAAGTGAATGTCTGTGTCTCGAGCCATGTTATTGCTTTACTTACTGCCATGACTTCCATAGTCAGGCTACTTGTGGTTTCAGTGAAAGCACCAGAGTCCTCCTTCACAATTCTCCCTCCGGCCCGAGCCGTAAAGGCCCATGAGCTTCTCACATGTCGGACGACCGACCCATCTGTGTAGATGACAGCATCACCGTCTAGCGAATTCTCGAAAATTAACGCTTGTACTTAAGCCTCCACAGCAACCAGATTTCCTTGTCTGCATTTTCTATCTAGTTGGATGCAAACTGAAAAGGATGTGCAGAAATCTGTTGGCACTTGTACCCACTCCTCGCCAGGTTCTAAGTCCTCAAGTGAACACACCTGTTGAAGAATGTCTTCGGATTGACCCATCCACGGCCGTCCTCTTTTTAACCTGCTGCCCTTCACCTTCATAATTTCACTATGCAGTGGATGTTGTGTGTTTGCATTAACTCTGAGGTAGGCGCGTGCTCTGCAAACTTGTATTCTCTCTTCAATGGTTGGAAAATCAAGAAGGTAGCGCATCACCCTGCATGTTGTATCTCTTGTACATCCAAGAATAATGCGCGTAGCTTCATTCTGTATTCTTTCCATCCTTTCTATCTGCTTACGGCTGAGAGTCAGGATTGCCATTGCATACTCAAAAACAGACATGACCAGCCCCTTGTACAGAAGACATAGATGGCGCTGCTCACAGTATGCTGCGGCCATCACCCGCATCGCAGACAAACCCCGCTTGGCCTTTGTTATCACCTGGTCTATGTGCTCATTTCAAGCAAGGCTTCGATCAAACCGTATCCCCAGGTAATTCATTGACTGCGTTCTTTCCAGTCTCTGAACACAGCTTTACAGTTAGTGTTGGAGTGTTGACAATATGATTATTCAACGAGAACCAAGTCACTGTTGCCTTTGTTGGGTTGACCATTGCCCTGGCTTCATCACACCAAGTACTTATGCGATTGAGTTCGGTTTGTAGTTCCACAGCAACCTGCTCTCTATCCTTACCCTGCCGATACACTAAAACATCATCGGCATATGACAATGTCCTGCCAGGTACAGTGATCTGCTCACTGGTGATTCTCACTGTGTAGGCGTTGAACAGTACCGGAGATAATGGTGATCCCTGTGGTAGGCCAGGATATATTGTTGGTTCCGAAGTCCAACTGCCACATGGGGTAATTGGAACATGCAAACCCATAAACCACTTCAAGGTTGAAACACAACAGAGGGGATCACAAAAGAGACAAATATCTTGGCCATATTGACAGACACGACACTTATATAGACCATACTGGAGAGAAAAGTCAAATACAGGTGATACAAGTGGGAAGATAACTTAAAGCAACAGATGAATTCCGGTCTGTGATAGTGTACAACCAAAGTGAGAGACAGAAGGTCTTGGAGATCTGTCGCAGCCAACCTTCATTGTGGAGAAGGCACTGAATTTATTTATTGTTCCAGCAACTACAGTAAATCATAGTTTAAATGTCATATTTCTGTTTTCATTGAATTGTTTAAAATCATGTTTTAATGTTGAGTATACTTTGGCAAGTTTTGTAAATTTTGACACATTGTTTTTCTATTAAAATAATCTTTTTAAAAAAAATTAAAATAATGAGTGTAGTGTATACCATTTGCACTCTTCTCTTTTGTCAGGTTACGCACCCGGATTTAATGGAACTTCTTCGTAGAAAAGTCAAGTTTAATCTACCCTATGCTGGTGTATTTTTGAAAAAAGACGACAGGTGAGTTTGCCTCAACTGTCATTTTTCCTTTCTGAAACTTTCTACCGCCCCTTTTGCTGACTCTGTCTTCTTCTTCTTCTTCTTCTTCTTCTTCTTCTTCTTCTTCTTCTTCTTCTTCTTCTTCTTCTTCTTCTTCTTCTTCTTCTTCTCCTCCTCCTCCTCCTTCTTCTTCTTCTTCTTCTTCTTCTTCTTCTTCTTCTTCTTCTTCTTCTTCTTCTTCTTCTTCTTCTTCTTCTTCTTCTTCTCCTTCTTCTTCTTCTTCTTCTTCTTCATCATCATCATCTCTGTTTTAAGCTTTTGCTGACTAAATATCTTGCTTTTTACTTCTGTTTCTGCTTTCTTCATGTCTTTTATTGTCTATTATGTTTTCAGTAATATATAATGTTTGTGTTATAACATACCATCTACATAAATATTTGTGTGTGAGTAAATATAAATTCAATTTGTATTTCTCACAGTAAGTTTCCTTGTCTTATTGCTAATCTTCTACTATAGTACAGGCATTTACCTGAGGGTGTTGGGGAATTATAGACATTGTGAACATGTTTGTTTGACATAAGAACCCACATTACTCTATATACTTGTACACATACTGACACACTTTGTGTTTTAACAGTCGGTGGGGCACTTGATCTTAACTCTAAAATTCCTCCAAGCATTGAACTGGAGTGTAGACAATGAAATACACAAACACTGACGGTCTAGGCCGAATCCCAACCAGTCTGTGCTGCGCTGTATCATCACTTGCTACATAATAATATGTGTTTCCGTGGAAGTGAAGTGCTAGTGCTGGTCTTGCATGTGTTGGTGTCTGAGCTTGTATGAGGAAAGGAGAATTCTGCAACACAGCCCCCCACGCAAATGGTACTTTGGTACCTGGTTGAGAGAAAGGTTTGTACAACAACCTCACTTTGGTACCTGGTTGAGAGAAAGGTTTGTACAACAACCTCACTTTGGTACCTGGTTGAGAGAAAGGTTTGTACAACCACGTCACTTCGGTACCTGGTTGAGAGAAAGGTTTGTACAACCACCTCACTTCGGAACCTGGTTGAGAGAAAGCTTTGTACAACCTCACTTTGTTATGTGGTTGAGAGAAAGCTTTGTACAACAACCTCACTTCGGTACTTGGTTGAGAGAAAGGTTTGTACAACAATCTCACTTCGGTACCTGTTTGAGAGAAAGGTTTGTACAACAATCTCACTTCGGTACCTGGTTGAGAGAAAGGTTTGTACAACCACCTCACTTCGGTACCTGGCTGAGAGAAAGCTTTGTACAACCACCTCACTTCGGTACCTGGTTGAGAGAAAGCTTTGTACAACAATCTCACTTTTGTAGATGCAAACTTAATCAGAACTTAGATGACCTGAATGCACTGTGTGATTTTAATGATGTTTTCTAGTCTTGGCTGTATGATTTTGATGTCTAAGCTTGATGAGGAAAGGAGGTCTTTGCGGCACATCCCCCATGCAGATGGCAATTCGGTACCTAGTTGAGAGAAAGGTTTGTACAACAACCTCACTTTCATACCTGGTTGAGAGAAAGGTTTGTACAACAACCACACTTTGGTATCTGGTTGAGAGAAATTTTTCTACAACCTCACTTTGGTACCTGGTTGAGAGAAAGGTTTGTACAACAACTTCACTTTGGTACCTGGTTGAGAGAAAGGTTTATACAACAACCTCACTTTGGTAGATGCAAATTTTTCAGAACTTATATGACTGTGATTTTATTGATGTTTTCTAGTCTCGGCTGTATGATTTTGATGTTGTCTGTTCTCACCGTTGATTTTAATGCTTTCTTTGTTTTAAAATCTGGTCAGCAATGAGTCTGATGTAGTTGATCGCCTGGATGATGTGTACAAGGTCGGGACATTTGTTCACATCACGGAGATGCATGACATGGGAGACCGACTGCGCATGATTGTCATGGCACACAGGAGGTAGTATTACAGTAGCCACTGATCTGCCTGTATATGAAAGTCATGTTACAAATGTGATATGTTTTAAAATAGTTAGATATTTATGTATGATAGTCTTGTTACACATAAGGTATGTTTTAAAACAGTCATGTATGTATGAAAGTCATACTACACATAAGGTATGTTTTAAAACAGTCATGTATGTATGATAGTCATACTACACATAAGGTATGTTTTAAAATAGTCATGTATTTATGTATGCCAATCTAGCTAGACATTGGGCAGGTTATTAAATATATGTATGATAGTCATGTTACACATTAGGTTGGTTTTAAAATAGCCATTTATTTGACTATGTCATTCTTCTTCTTACACCTTTAAGACTCATAGTAGACTATAGGTCTTATTTTTTTAGAAGCTTACAGTTCAGTTGATTTACTGAGCCAGTATCTTACTTGGGAGTATACAGTACTAAAATGTCAGAGAACTACTGTTGTGTAAAATTGTGAGAGTGATGAGAGATGGCCACACTGACTTTGTGTTGTGTTTCTCTCTAGAATACAGATCACGGACATGGCAGTGGAAGAGGAAGCATCATATCTGCCAGACCCAGGTGTGTACCATGGCGGTGTTAAAGTATCAATATGATGTGTTTTTTTAAACAGTTATCTCATCACTGAAACCAGGTAGTTTGGTCACTTGAATGGTTAGCTTTACGACTTGTATCTGGTTTGTAACTAATCTTGGCATTTTCATACACTCAGTTGTAAAATAGGTATCTAACTTTGGGTTGGAGAAGGAAAAGGTGGTAAGGATCAGAATTTGTTCCCCTGTTTCTTACTACAATGGCCTAGATTATTTGAATATCTCACTTTTATCTGTAGCAGTGTTTCCTGCAAGGTTGCCTGTACTTTGTGGTGTACACACTGTATATAATGCTGTCATACTTTACAAGCCCCCAACACTTTATAGCTATTTCAGAATTATCGCCCTTTTTTTTAGCTCTTCACTTTTTTTTGTGTAGTTTCGCGGACTTTTATCTGCGTCATCGAACGATCACTTGCGGTTGGACATGTGCTGCTATGAGACCAAAAAAAAGCGAAAGCAGTGTGTACGATGAAAGGGGAACTTATTCTCATATATTTAGCATTGCGTCTGCTAGCTAAGCGCGAATTTATTACACCGAGAAAACGATTTGTCAGGATTGTAATTTATTTTTATTTTGTTCTCTTCACGATTAGTAAGGTAATTTGTCACATAACTCCTTGTAGCATAAAGAAATGTTAAATTTTTTTTGCATTTTTGAGTTCCCCGTTAAATTTTACATAAATGTGCCGAGTTGCAACATCCCCCTATTCGTCCTTCGATAGGAAATGTTTTTTTTTAGCAAACAACAAAGCAGCATAGCCAGATCAGCCATCTTAGAACCCACGACTCCATACCTTCAACCCCACTGGATGAAATGAATGGTTATCATCATTCTTGATGGACAAACAACATTGTATTGAGAATGAATAGACTCCTCTGAATAGCGCATCCACTTTGCAAAATTCTATCTGCGGCGACACCCACGCTATAGTATAGTAATACTATTAGTATTATAGGTGATCCTTTGATTATTTTATAATTTGAACCCTCAGTTTAATTACTAATTAATATTTCAGCATTTTACATGACTGATAATAATTTTGAAAGCCAGTTTTCAGACCCGTCTGTAAACTTGTAAGGTGTTACAGTTAAGTAAGGAGTACTTTTTTCTAAGCTGCGCTGCAGCACTTATTTAAATTTAAATACAGTACTCAGTACT
Source organism: Cepaea hortensis (assembly GCA_963921405.1). Taxonomy (NCBI): domain Eukaryota; kingdom Metazoa; phylum Mollusca; class Gastropoda; order Stylommatophora; family Helicidae; genus Cepaea; species Cepaea hortensis. The sequence continues at coordinate 166,357,025 of OY992878.1, forward strand.
GTAAAATAAGTTATATGTTTTAAATAAGTTAGTATTTAATTATTAGTTGCTGACAATTAGATACAGAACAGTGTGCTGTAATTGTAGAGCAGAAGTAGAAATAGAAATCAATTTTTAGTGAACAGTTAATTATTTAATATTTTAATTTTTTTATTATTTAATATCTTAATAATTAATTAACTGCTGCTTAATTTGTGCAACAGTCACAAACTTAGTTACTTACATTAATGTTTATAATATTTAATCAACAAAAGAAAGCTGTCGCAATGCAGTTAGTACATTAAGACAATATGATACATTTTCATGAATTGTTCTTTCACTAATGACGAACATTTCACATGACATTTAATTAATATAATAAATATGCAGCTATTTTTAACTAGCAATTAGGTCACAGCACATCATAAGAAAAAGTCTTATAAGTCAAGTGCATCTTTGTCAGAGACTCTGAGACTCTTGTGCTTTGTACGATGCTTTCGCCAGGCCGCTGTGTGGAAAGAAACTGAGCAAACCTGGTGCAATGAAGTTGATCCTCTCATTCCTCTCGACATTCTATCGAAAGAGGAATATTACCTTTACTTTCCTGTTACCAAATCATAAGTAGAAACCCCATTTTAAAATATTTTCTGTATATGCAAATACTACTAATAATCATCATCAAGTGCCGGCTGGCGTAGGCGTTCATGGCTTTCCACAAATCTCAGTCTTTGGTGTTCTGGATCCTAATACTAAATTATATTATACACCTGCGTTATACACCTGAGAGAAGTGAGGAGTCTCGTTCATGCCAACGAACCAGGCATGCTAATACAGGAAAGTACTCTTACTAATAATTTAATATATTAAAAAAATTAGTTGTGAAACATAAAAAGCAATTAACCAAAGAATGGCCATCACTTGTGACACTCTTTCTTCTTCTTCTTCTTCTTCTTCTTCTTCTTCTTCTTCTTCTTCTTCTTCTTCTTCTTTCGTTCGCCTAAATTATGTTTATAACTGCAATGTTGTCTCTTGTATGAATCTAACAGTCTTTTTTAGTTCATTCAGCGGTCCATAGAGTTTATCTTCCACTGTTGTCTCTCTAGGCCAGAAGGTTCGCCTGGATATGTTGTAGTTTGGGCAATCCTGGAGTATGTGCTCTGCTGTCTGCGACGCCAAACCACATGTGCACATGACTGAGTCACCAATCTTGAATTTTGCATACATGTGGTTGCGTAACCTATTGTGTCCTGTTCTGAGGCGCAGAAGAATGACCTGTTCTGGTCTGTCCATAACGTGGTAGTCGTCTTGAGTAAGGTTTGGTGGCCTTCTGACTGATTTGATCATTCTTTTCTTTTGGTGGTATGTGATATGCACATCTGGTTGTTCTTCTTGTGCTCCTTCCTTAGCCAATCTATCAGCTCTGTCGTTCCCGGGTACTCCACAGTGGGATGGTATCCACTGTATGGTGATCTTACGATGACTGCTAAGTTCAGAAAGTAGTGTCCTCAGAACTGGCAATTTCCCAGACAGAAGCGCCTCTATTACGGATTTTGCATCTGTCAATATCACCACAATTTTTAAACCCAATTTTTAAATATTGACCAAAATAGCTACAGTTAGTTAGTCGACAGATCATCCTCATTGCACTATGTAACATAGCCACTATGTAATTAACCTCCCTATCCTAAAACATTAACGCTGATTGGCGCAGCAGCCTTTTTACCAGCACAAGGCCAAAGTTTGTGGTACTCATGTTTACTACAACTTATTACTCATAAGGAGAATGTGTCTCTCTTCTAGTCCTCAGTCACTTGTTAACTATTTTCTGAACGAAGGGTTGTAAATAAAGCCCCGTCTTATTACTCTTTATTCTAAACAAAACAATAACTGTGAACAAAAATTTTTTAACAATTTTCAACTTATTTGTAAACAAGGGTAAATACTATTCAATACACAAGACAATTCAACTAAAATCATAATTCATGAGCCAACCAAAACGAAGTCAAAACAGGATATCATACCCCCCAACGTTTTGAAGACAAATTTTCTTTCCCCTCATATCAAATAAAGGTAATCAACCAATTTAAAGAAAGACATTATTCAAAATAATATGACATACATGATGAAACAAAAGAAATCATTTTTACATATATCCTATCCATTGTTAGTCACTTTTATGGACTAACAATAAATTATTTATCTATTAAGAAAACTCAACAAGTCAAATCTCAAAATCAAATGGTAATAAAAAATACATCTTCAAGACCACACGAGAATTTACATCCATATTACCTAACTTATTACCAAAATACAGGTTGTGTACCCTGGCTGGTATTTTGTAAACACTCTTTCTTGAACCATTTCCTGTGACATTCAAGATTCTGCCTGTCACACCTTTGCCACAGCCTGTGTCAATTTGATAAAACAATTCAGATGCACACCTTCCTGTGGTGAGTTTCTATATATTTGAATAACGAAGACACAAACAATAGATTGCACGATTTATTGCCTGGCATATTTCGCTGCATCTCGTCAGGTACATACTGCAGAAATCTGAAAATATAAAAAATATAAAATTACACAGAGTAATGAAGCTTAAATAAAAGAATAACAAAATACAAATGCCTACACAAAATACAATAAATAATCACGGAGAAGACCCTCCAGTGACTACACTGTTAATTAGGTCCGGGCACATCCTAAAAAAAAAAAAATAATACGTCAAGTTAGGCCTCGCCGCCCCGGACGCAATGATATATGGCACAACGTTGTCCGTTTACAAATAACAAGGGCGGCCATTTTAAATTATTAATTAGGTCACGGCAAATCCTATCGAAAAAAAGAAAAATACGTCAAGGTAGGCCTCGCAGCCCCGGACGCAATGATATATGGCGCAACATTGTCCGTTTACAAATAACAAGGGCGGCCATTTTAAATTATTAATTAGGTCACGGCAAATCCTATCGAAAAATAAAACATACGTCAAGGTAGGCCTCGCAGCCCCGGACGCAATGATATATGGCACAACGTTGTCCGTTTACAAATAACAAGGGCGGCCATTTTAAATTATTAATTAGGTCACGGCAAATCCTATCGAAAAAAAGAAAAATACGTCAAGGTAGGCCTCGCAGCCCCGGACGCAATGATATATGGCGCAACATTGTCCGTTTACAAATAACAAGGGCGGCCATTTTAAATTATTAATTAGGTCACTGCAAATCCTATCGAAAAATAAAACATACGTCAAGGTAGGCCTCGCAGCCCCGGACGCAATGATATATGGCACAACGTTGTCCGTTTAAAAATAATCAAGCCATCGTAATAGAAGGCAAATAATAAACAGTTGGCGGCCATTTTAAATTGTTAATTAGGTCAGGGCACATCCTATAAAAAAAAAAATAATACGTCAAGTTAGGCCTCGCCGCCCCGGACGCAATGATATATGGCACAATGTTGTCCGTTTAAAAATAAACAAGCCACGTTAATAGAAGGCAAATAATAAACAGTTGGCGGCCATTTTAAATTGTTAATTAGGTCAGGGCACATCCTATAAAAAAAATAAATAATACGTCAAGTTAGGCCTCGCCGCCCCGGACGCAATGATATATAGCACAATGTTGTCCGTTTAAAAATAAACAAGCCACGTTAATAGAAGGCAAATAATAAACAGTTGGCGGCCATTTTAAATTGTTAATTAGGTCAGGGCACATCCTATAAAAAAAATGAATAATACGTCAAGTTAGGCCTTGCCGCCCCGGACGCAATGATATATAGCACAATGTTATCCGTTTAAAAATAAACAAGCCACGTTAATAGAAGGCAAATAATAAACAGTTGGCGGCCATTTTAAATTGTTAATTAGGTCAGGGCACATCCTATAAAAAAAAATGAATAATACGTCAAGTTAGGCCTCGCCGCCCCGGACGCAATGATATATAGCACAATGTTGTCCGTTTAAAAATAAACAAGCCACGTTAATAGAAGGCAGAATTTCTCAAGTTTCCAATCTTAGGGCCGCGATAAATCCTGACTTATCAGTTAATTCTTCATTGGACTTCCTGGTATTAAATTACGTCACCATATAATTCATAACTTCGCTTAAAATCAACGTACAGTCTTCGTTGAGATACCGTTGGATTCGTCTCGTCAAGCTCTATCTAACTGGTATGATTTCATAAGTAAAAACCCAATTTTTAAATATTGACCAAAATTGCTACACTTTACTAGGGTAAATGAAGAAAGAGAAGAGGAAGATACTTTACAACACCATTACTTTATGGTTCACAACACTTTATATTGTGTTGTAATACTTTACAAAACCCATTACTTTATGGTCCACAGCACTATATTCTGTTGTGATACTTTACAAACATCATTACTTTATGGTTTACAATACTTTATTTTCTAAACAATATATTCCCTTAGTGAATTTATACACAGAAGCCACAAACAGCATGTTGCACAATTTATTGCCTGGCATATCTTGCTGCATCTCGTCAGGTGCTTACTGCAGAGTTATACACCATATGAAGGGAATAAATGAATACCACTTTAGCTGAAACACTGACAAGACATAGTCACCTCTATTGTTTGAATGTGGAGCATCTGTTATTCCCATAGTAATTTCAAATTTAAACAAACTCTTCTTTCTGTTTGCAAGAAACTCTCGAACTGTCTAATTTCTAGCCCCTCACCATGTTTGAGCAATCGTTTATTGTTCGTTAAATTCATTTATTCATTCAGTAGCATGTCCTTTGCAGAACCTCGCTCCCATAACAACCTTCCGGAAAACTTATTGGTCATATGCAGGATGTACTGTATCTGATACACCCATCTGGAGATCATCCGCCACATCCTGCACCCATCTTCTCTTTGGCCTTCCTCTTCCTCTCTTCCCAGACATATAACTTTCCATTATTGTTCTCTCCAAACTTTCGTAGCAGTTCAAGTGACCAAAATATTTCAATTTTCTTTGCTTCAGCGTCTTTAGTAGCCAACCTTCTTCAGTATTAAAATCTTGTCATATGGATGCATTTGTTCTTTTCTGTATCCAACATACTCTTAGAACCTGTCTGTAACATTTATATTTGTTGAATACAGTATATAAATTACTTTTCTTTCTTATCTTTATGACCATAGTTTTTGGGACGCAAAGGTGTTTCCAAGGCACCAGGGCCGGGTTATATACTGGCCAAGACCTATTGACGCGTCCTCGTCGAGCGTCCTGGGCAACAGGTCCCTTCGGGGTCCTGGCTGAAGTCAATAGGATCGCCGATTCCTCCGAAGTCGGAGAGTGTCTGCCTGTATGGCGAGGAACCACCAGTCTGTACACCAATAAGCCAGACATGGGACAACGGATACTCACGCAAAACTCAGGTCCTGTATGACATCACACTGATGTTGGACAACAGGATGCCTTCATCCGACATACAGGACTTTGCGCTGGAGCTCAAGCCAACGAACGCAAGCAAGCAAGCAACCATAGTTTTTGAAGTGTTGAGAAATCGACAAGGAGGGTGTTTTATAGCCTGTCGACCTCATAGGGATTCCTGGAGATTAAACAACTCTCTTTTTTATATCCACACTGGTCAGTGTTCGATTACTCGATTTGCTAATTTTCTTTTCGTTCTTCTTCTTCTTCTTCTGCGTTCATCCAGAGTTTTTTTTCCAGATGTGATTGCGTTGTGCCTGTTTACAGCAAAGCTGCGTTCTTGCGCCGTTAGGCCGACACATCCGATTTATGCGGGCATTTGTTGACCGGGTTAACCTTCCCGGTTTTCGTTCTACCTGTGTAAGTTGCTAGGTACTCACACTGGAATCAGTAAATGTGGTTTTATTTGATGTACAGAGACAATAAAAAGGTATTGGGGTGGCTTTGCAAGTATGCATCACCATAAGTATTCACGCTGCTTCGGGAAACCAAGAATACCATCCATAAAAAATGAAATATGGTTATTTGGTCACTGCGATCATGTCGCCTTCATTGGTGTGGGATCATTCTATTAGATCTTTTTTATAGGTCTAAACAAATGAAAGTCGCATGGTCTGTAGGCTGGGTGTGGCAAACTACTCATTTCTTCCATGCTAATGCTTCCTGCACAATGCTTGCTAATGCAGATGAGCATTGTCATGAAAATTGCTTAGTAAACCAGAAACAGTCAATAAATACTGGGCTTAAAAAAAGTCGTTTAAAAGTCAACAGGGTCGACTTCATTGCACTGGGTTTTATCCCATTTGGCTCAGTCTCTTTCCGCAGCGAACTGCCGAAAGCGTCGCACAAAGCACGAACTCTGCAGCTCCAGCAACGACCTTCAGGAGTCTCCGTAAAAAATGCACTCATGAACCGAATGACGCGGGAATTGAACCCACAACCTTTGGAGCCTGAGTGAGACGGGGTTTGACCACTTCGTCATGGAGACTCCCTAAAATAAATACTGGAGTTTATTGCAATGTCCTGTGCAATTACTGTTATGAAAATATTAACATTGGCCAATTGCTGTCCATTGTTCCTGTGATTAGAAAGCATATATCTACTGATCTGTTTAGGCCTGAATTTTTGAACACATGTTTTGGTTTAGAATGTTTGAACTATCAGCATTGGTTTGATAAACAGACAGGTTTGTCATGATAAGAATTGAAATTCCTGTTTTAATCATTTGTTTCTTGATAGTTTTTTTTCTGCATCGTGACTATAAGTTTTTTTTTTTTTTTCTGCATCGTGACTATACTTTGCTGTTGTGTTTTTCCCAAATGGTTATTACTGATCATATTGTATCCCCGGGAAGGTTAACCTGGTCAACAAATGCCCGCAGAAGTCGGATGTGTCGGCCTAACGGCGCAAGAACGCAGCTCTGCTGTAAACAGACACAACGCAGTCACATCCGAAAAAAAGAAACTCCGGATGAGCGCAGAAAGAGAAGAAGATCATATTGTATGTTAATCTTTCTTCAATATTGTTAATCTGCTCTGCTTATTTCATTATTTAAATTTATAGCTGCAGATAAAATCAAAAGACGAAGCCGGCGACGGAATGGGAAGAAAGATTCAGATGATGTGGACAAGAAAGATGATTCAACAAAACCACCCAGCTCATTTTCTCTGGGAAGCATTTTTGGTTCCACGAAAGCCGGGTCATCAGAAGAGGCTGAAGGAACAAAAAGTACTCCATCACATGTGTTGATGGTGAAAACTGAAAATGTCACACATGAACCATATGAAAATAATGATGAAATCAAGGTAATCATAACTGAACTAATTGAGAAACTCACAGAAAGAAAATATTTGAAAAGACAATTAAATACATTAGCACTTTATATTAGTAAAATAGTTTAAGACATAAAGATGCATAGCTTTTTATGTTGGTTAAATAATTTAGCATTTGAATCAATTATCCCTTGTTACTTAGTTTTGTAAAGTTATGCAGAGGCAAATCAGGCACTGGGACAAATCTCACCACTTCTGTCGCATAGGAAGATATTTATAAATACTAAAGCAAATCTCATAAGAGCTATTTTTGGCCGACATTATACTACCAATGTCAAACATGGATGCTTGCTGCAATTAATGAGCATAAAATCATAACAGCAGAGATGAAAAGCCTTACAAGAGCTGCGGAGTAACCGTGAGAGATAGAATTAGGAATGTTACACGAAATACAATACCTTGCAGCGAAGTATCTGTGATCTCTGACAACCAAACGGAAATTATAGGTGTTGATATAATGATAAAGGACGTGAAAATAAGACTTTACAATCTGCATAGCCCAGCAGATGAGGACATTACACTCTCAAACATAAAAATAACTGACACAAACTGCATTATTGTCGGAGACTTTAATAGCTGTTCAGAAAGATGGGGATACCCAGATACTGACAAAAGAGGAGATGAAGTGGAAGACTGGGAAATAGACTCAAATCTCCATCTACTCAAAAAGCGGATGACACGCCGAGCTTCTACTCCAGAAGATGGTTTACCACTTCTACTCCAGACTTAGCTTTCTGCACAGGAGACTCCTCCACAAAATCGATCGCCATGTGCTGGACCAATTAGCAGGTAGTGTGACCACAGACCAATCAAGCTTGTAATGAATATGGAGTATGTTCCACAGGAGCAAAAGCCCTTGCCCCGCTGGAATTACAAACGAGCAGATTGGGACAGATTTGCCATACTAACAGACAAATATTGCGAAAACATAAATACACGATATGGCAACATAAAGCAAATGGTGGAAAGTTTAAACAGAGCGATAATACAGGCAGCCACTGAGTCTATTCCAAGAGGAGCGAGGAAAAATTACAAACCATACTGGACTGAAGAACTACAAATTTTGGAGGACAAAGTTGAAGATGCCAGGAAGACTGCAGAGAGAGAACAAACAACTGAAGCGAACATCTCTCTCAAAGCCATCTCAGCAAAATATGAAAGAACAGTAAATCAAACAACAAGAGATTGTTGGAGGGAAAAAACAGAAAACCTGAATTTTGACAGGGATGGAAACAAACTATGGAAACTAGTGAAAGCCATGAACAATGAAGGACCTAAAAAGAAACAAATAACAATTAAACTAGGAAATGCCTTGCTTACAGGAAAAAAGGCTGCAAATGCACTAATGGAACACCATGCCAGTGCAAACCACATTGATATTACAACCAAACAGAAGAAAGCAATCAAAGACAAACAGATACATCATAGTAATACAGAGACAGCAGCAGAATATATGATGGCAAATCTAACAATGGAAGAAATGGAACAGGCAATGAATACCCTAAAAAAGAAGAAATCACCAGGAAAGGATGGAATCACAAATGAAATGCTGATAGGACTAGCCACTAAGGCGAAAAAGAAACTACTAGCAGTCCTAAATTACAGCTGGAAGAGAGGAATAGTCCCACAGGCATGGAAGGAAGCTATACTAATACCAATCCCAAAAAAAAAGGAAAAGACCTGAAGAACCAAATGGCTATCGACCTATCAGTCTACTTAGCTGTGTAGGAAAATTAATGGAACGCATTATCAATAGCAGGTTTACATAGCATCTGAAAGAAAACTAACTCTTAACACCACACCAAGCAGGATTCAGAAAGTATAGATCCACTGAAGATCAAATAACCTATGTCATTGGCACCTTTCCATCTTGACAGACGATAGTTTGGTACATTGTGCTTCAAAAAGGCTTAATAACTACGATCCATGGCGGTGGCGAGTGTGGCTGGTAAGGCCAATTCTTGCTGCAAATGTTTGCCCACAGTAGGTGCATGTGATAACATGGTCATTTCCACTATTTTGCACCATCTTACGTCTCTCACGCTCTGTGTGTGCTTTATCTGCAATCATTTTCTCCTTTGTCTTTATTCCATTTCTGATAGTTGCCCTCCATGCAACACGTTCAGCGGCGACGTGCTCCCAATGTGCATTATCAATGCCTGTATCAATCATGTCCCGCTTACACACATCTTTGTATCGTAGTAGAGGCCGACCCTGAGATCTCCTACTCGTCTGTAATTCACCAAAAAAGATGTCCTTTGGTATTCTATCATCATCCATCCTCCTAACGTGTCCTATCCATCTAAGTCTACGAAGACTGAGCATGGAATACACCGTCACACAACCTGATCTTTCCAATACTTCAGTATTTGTGATTTTGTCTTGCCACTTAATACCAAGTATTCTTCGCAGACACCGCATATAAAAGCTGTTTAAACGTTTCTCTTGGCGTGAGTAAGTTGCCCAGGTTTCACTGCCATAAAGAAGAGTATTAAGGACACAGGCTTGGTAGACGAGGACTTTTGTTTTGGCAGTAAGCTTCCTGTTCTCCCAGACTCTTTTTGCTAACATGTTCATTGTTGTTGCTGCCTTGCCAATCCTGATGTTGATTTCCTGATCGAGGGATAATTTGCTATTTACCTCTGATCCCAGATATGTACAATGGTCTACTGTCTCCAGTTCGGCGTCGTCAATAAAGATTGATGGTACACCATGTGCACCTTGTGACATAATCTGTGTCTTCTTTTTGTTAATTGTTAAACCAAATTCAGAACAAGCATTGGAGAATGCAGATAGTAGATGTTGTAATTCTTCCTCAGAGTGGGTCATAATCGCAGCATCATCCGCAAAAAGCAACTCTCTGATTAGTACCCTGCTAATTTTGGTCTTGGCCTTCAATCTCTGAGCATTATAGAGGCCACCATTTGAGCGTGAGTGAATGTATATACCGTCATCCTGATCACGAAAGGCATATTTCAGTAGAAGTGAAAAGTATATCCCAAAGAGGGTGGGGGCTAGTACACAACCTTGCTTAACTCCACTCTTGATTTCAAACTCTTCTGAAGTTGAGCCATCAAACTTGATTATACCCTTCATGCCTGTGTGGAACGATTCCACAATGGACAAAAGAGTTGGTGGGCAGCCAATCTTCTTTAGTGCTTTGAACAGACCCTCACGACTGACCAAATCGAATGCCTTTGTGAGGTCGATGAAGGCAATAAACAGTGGCTGATTTTGTTCCCGGCATTTTTCTTGCATCTGTCGCAATGAGAATATCATATCAATGGTAGACCGGTTCTGACCGAAGCCGCACTGTGATTCGGGGTAGATTTGGTCTCCCAGGACTTGAAGTCTGTGCAGGACAATTCTGGCAAATACTTTCCCAACAATACACAGAAGTGAGATACCCCTATAGTTGTTACAGTCGCTCCGATCTCCCTTGTTCTTGTACAGCGTTATGATGTTTGAATCTTTGAAATCCTGTGGGACTTGTCCTTCTCGCCAGCATTGCTCTATTAGCTGGTGGATCTGTAGAGTGAGTGTGTCTTGCCCACTCCTGATTATCTCTATTGGAATCCCATCCTTACCTGGAGCCTTGCCAAATGCAAGCTCATTTAAAGCACACTTAACTTCTGTTATAGTGGGAAGTGTGTCCAGGTGGTCAAGAGTTGGCAGGGCCTCTATGGCGTTGAGGGCATCATCCGCTAGCTTGGTCTCACTTGAGTAAAGCTCTAAATAGTGCTCAACCCATCTATCCATCTGCTGTTTCTTATCAGTGATGATTTCTCCAGTCAAGGTTTTCAGCGGTGCACTTCTTTTGATCATTGGACCACAGGCTTTCTTTATCCCTTCATACATGCTTTTCCCTTATCACTTGCGATTTGAATGGACTCACATAACTTGATCCAATAGTCATTCGCACACTGCCTGGCAGCCTTTTGTACATCCTTCCTCGCTTGCTTCAGCTCACTCAGAGTGTTACGCGTTGGTCTTTCCTTGTTTCTTAAGAGAGCTATCTTCTTTTTATCAATCAAGGGCTGCAGTATCTGGCTGTTTACCGCAAACCAGTCCTGCCTCTTATGATCCACAGTGCCGTAAACCCCTACCGCTGTTTTATAAATAGTTTCCTTAAGTTTACTCCATTTATCATTTACTATACAATTTTCTGATGTATCATTGAAAGCGTCTTCAAGTTGCTGTTGAAATTCAAAGCACTTTCCAGGATCGTGAGTGTTAGTAATATTAATCCTGGGGCTAGACTTGTGTTTAGCTGTGTAGATTCTCTTTGGTCTCAGTCTAACCCTTGCAACAACCAAAGAATGATCTGTATCACAGTCAGCACTGTGGTAACTTCGAGTTAATGATGTATGGTTCAGATGTTGTCTCCGTGTGATAATGAAGTCCAGCTGATGCCAATGACTGGATCCATGGATGTTTCCATGTGACCTTATGCATCTCTTTTGTTTTAAAAAAGGAGTTTGTAATACATAGGTCATTTCTAGTGCAATGCTCCAGCAGCCTTTGCCCATTATCATTCATGCGACCGATGTTGTATTTTCCAAGGCACACTGGCCATGAACTCGAGTCCTTGCCCACACGAGCATTGAAATCACCGAGCATATAAATGTAGTCGGATTTTGGAACTGCCTTGATCGCAGAGTCTAGCTGCTCATAGAACGTATCCTTCACATCATCAGAGGAAGCGAGTGTTGGTGCATATGCAGTGAGAATGGTGGCAAATCCACAAGAGGTTGCCAAGCGCAGTGATAATAATCTTTCATTACCTCCAGCTGGGATATCAATCATTCCCAGTAGCGAATTCTTCACTGCAAAGCCCACACCATGTTGCCTTTTTTCTGCCTGCCCTCTTCCCTTCCAAAAAAAGGTGTAATTGTTTTCCCTGAGTGACCCTTCCTCAGCGAGGCGAGTCTCCTGCAGGCCAGCAATATCAATGTTAAGACGATTGAGTTCAGCATCAATCACAGCCGTTTTTCTCACATCGTCAATATTTGTCAAGTCAGTGGAAAATCCTGGACACATGGTTCTTACGTTCCAGGTTGCAAGCCGTAGCTTGAGGTTTCTATTCTTTTTATTAGTACCTGGTGCATTGGTTTTACAGTCTGCGATTCAGATTTTGTCCTAGCCCCAAGCACCCATTGAAGCAGGCAGGCTGTGGCGGATCAGCACCCAATTGGCTGGGGGCTGCCCAGCTTGAGGCGGGCGGTAGCTGATCAGTGACACCTGTAGGTGTCTCCCACCGTCAGCGGCAACGCGTGGCTCCCCATGTCTACGCCAACTGACAAGGACTTATAACCCGTAACAGTTGCCTCTCGCTTTGATTCTGAGACCGGTTAAGACCAGGGATGGAGTTATTGCCTCTCCATAGCACAAAGCCTGGGCTAATATAAAGAAACCATGTGTTGCCCATGCAGCATGATCCCTCTCTCGGCCTGTCTAGTTCACTCCAGAGGAAAGTTGACACCTATAATCTAGAACAAGACAAGCTGCAGAAGCTGCCGGATCAGCAAAGCAATGCTCTAACTGTCCGCCTGTCGGAGCTTCGATCCTAGACCAGCTACCAACCATGGCTTAGGGCCTGGTCTGCCCTGCCATGACTTATTTTGTCTTTGGGTTGCATTTCCTCGCACCAGGATAAGGCTAGTACCCTCCCAATTGCGCTCTTCCACCCGAAGCCGTTGGCACAATGTGGGGTGTCGGGTTTGGTAAGCGCCGCCCAACATTCGGCGCTGACAGAAAGCAGGTAGTACCGTCTACTGTCATACGGTAGCTCAGTCATATCTGACTAAGACCTGACACCAAATAACCTATATAGCTCAGGAAATAGAGGATGCCTTCCAAGAGAAAAAGCACACACTAGCGGTCTGGATAGATTTAGAAAAAGCATTTGATAAAGTATAGAAGGAAGGACTGAAAGTAAAACTGCAAAAAATGCATGTTTGTGGGAAAATGTATAAATGGATCAGTCACTACCTTGAGAACAGAACTGCCAGGACAAAAGTACAAGGACGAACCAGCAAAATGATGCTGTTGGAGCAAGGTGTCCCCCAAGGAGGAGTTCTTTCACCAACATTATTCCTAGCACATATAAATGACATCACAGAAGCAGCATTATGAAGAGCACATAAAAGATCTTGATTCCCCCCCCCCCCACCCCCCCCCCCCCCCCACCCCCACCACCACCACTACAACCACCACACTTCACCAAGGTAAATGTAGAAAGAGAAAAAGAAGATCCTTTGTTACGGTGGTAACACATATTTTCTAATGAATGAACTTCTTCTTCGTTCATCCGGAGTTTGTTTTTCGGATGTGAATGCGTTGTGCCTGTTTACAGCAGAGCTGCGTTCTTGCGCCGTTAGGCCGACACATCCGACTTCTGCGGGCATTTGTTGACCGGGTTAACCTTCCCGGGGTAATGAATGAACTATCACTTTTTGTGTGTTTTTGTGCATAAAGAATAATGTTTTATGTAGATACAGTTTCACTTTATTTTGTAAAAAAAAAATATGTTTGCTGATAAAATAGAAGGAAAATAACTACACATAAATGAAGAATCAGTTTTGGTAGCAATACAGACACGAAATTCGGCACTTGGCAGAGAGAAACCACTATATGAATGCCACAATAATGAATAAGCTTGAGGATGGTCAGTTTGAGTGATGTCCTCAAACATCTTTATGTCAGCCTTCAGACATAATAACCTATCACGATATATTAGTACAATAATACTAAATATGAATGGTTTTCATTTGTTATGTTAGTACAGTAACCTCACATATGAATGGTTTTTACCCTGTTAGGTTAGGACTAACTTTACATATGAATGGTGTTTCCCTTGTTAGGTTAGGACTAACTTTACATATTAATGGTGTTTCCCTTGTTATGTTAGTACAGTAATTTCACATATGAATGGTTTTTACCCTGTTAGGTTAGGACTAACTTTACATATGAATGGTGTTTCCCTTGTTAGGTTAGGAGAGTAACTTTACATATGAATGGTTTTTCATTTATTTTAGTACAGTAACTTCACATGTGAATGGTTTTTACCTTGTTAGGTTAGGACAGTAATTTTACATGTGAATGACATTTCCCGTGTTATGTTAATACAAGAATATTGCTAATAAGTAAAAAATAATAAGTTTATGTTAGTAAGATTTGTTTGCTAGAATGAGAATTCATGTTAAGTGCAAACGTGAGAACCTGATGGTTTGTCACACTGTTTCTGCTGCAGGCGCTGACGTCAGAGGTCGTGAAAACTATTAGAGACATTATATCCATGAACCCTTTATACAGGTTGGTTATGTCTGTCTGTCTGTCTGTCTGTGTGCCTGGCTGTGTTTGTGTGTTCTGTTTTCCTAGATTTGTTGTCTCTGGTTGCAGTTGACGCTGAGGATCAGGATAAAGTGTTGCATTTAAAAAAAAATTTCAGACTTGGAACATAAATGAACAAATTATGAAGAGCTTAGAAGCAACAGATATATGGTTCCTGAGATGATTGTTGTGAATGCCTTGGATTGTCAGAGTAACTAACAACGATTGTCTGGGAGAGGCTAATGAAACTACAGCATTATATACAACTATAAGAAAGAGACAAACAGCTTTCTTTCATCATGTGGTGAGAAAGGGTTCATTGGAGAACATCACAACAACTGGAAAAATCAATGGGAAAAAATGAGGGAGACCAAGAGAAATGATGCTGGATGGACTGAGACAGTGGCATGGAGGAATATCATCAGCAGAGTTGATCCAGAACACCAAAGACCAAGATCTGTAGAGAGCCATGAATGCCTATGCCAGCTGGCAGGACACATGATGATAATTATGATTCAGAAAGGGGGAAAAAAACTCAGAAATTCAGTTTTCTGGAACTATTGTATCTAATAATCCAGGGCGTGCAAGCTGGTGATGGAAGAATTGTGGGAACCAGATGTACAGACAGTTCATACTGTGACCTGCAGCAATGACGTCAGGGATACATAGATAGAGAGTTTAAAATACATGAGTGGATAGCACACAGGGTCAGCATACCAGCTAGAGCTGAAGTGGCTCTACTGTTCAGGTCATCTCGGTGCTTGTGGACACAAGAAAGTATTCTTTATAACAGAGTAAGAGTATAAAGGATAAGTGTTATATGTATGATGAAAGTAGAGTATGGATATAAAGAGTAAATATTATATTTATAATAAAAGTAAAGTATTGATACAAAAGGCAACTGGTATATTTGTGATACAAGCAGAGTGTGAATATACAAGCTGCACTGTTGACTGCCTTTAGAAAGACTTCAGATTATCATCCGGTTGCACAACGTTGTGTAGATGTACAGTGGTGGCCTCTTGGAGCACCGCTGCATTCCCTTGATGCCTCCTGATTGTAACTGGAATGTTGTTTCTTCTTCAGAGAAAACCTGGCACAGATCATTCAAGCTGGACAGAGAGTTATTGACAATCCTGTTTATATCAGCGATTTAGGTAGGATGTGTGTTTCTGAATGTTTTACTACTACTACTGGCACCTGGCAGTCTTGGCAGACAACAGTTAGTTACATTGTGATAAACGAAAGAAGAAGGAAATTACATTGTGATTTTTTTAAAAAGGGCATAACAACTACAACCCATGGTGATAGCGAATGACCTCTCCATAGCACAAAGCCTGGGCTGAATTGAAGAGACCATGTGTTGCCCATGCAGCATGATCCCTCTCTCGGCTTGCCTAGTTTACTCCAGAGACCATGTGTTGCCCATGCAGCATGATCCCTCTCTCAGCCTGCCTAGTTTACTCCAGAGGTAGGATAACATCAATACATCTTGAACAAGACTAGCTGCAGAAGCTGCCGGATCAGCAAAGCAGTGCTCTAATCATTCATATGTCGGAGCTTCAATCCTAAACCAAGGCTTATGGCCTGGTTAGCCCTGCCATGACATTGAGTCTTTAGTTTGCATTTCCTCGCACCAGGATAAGGCTTATAAACACGTGCACCCACACACACACATGCACTTTCTTTATTCCCCTTCCCCCTTCCCCCTCCCTCCTCAGTTGTGCTCCTTCACCCAAAGCCATTGTGTGTGGTGTCAGGTTTTGTGAGAACCGCCCAACATTCACTACTGCTAACAAAAAGCAGGTTTCATCAGACACTACATTGTGGGGGAACAAATGGATCCATGAGTCTTCCTACCACTTTAGTGTGGGGAGACTAATAGATCCACAAATCAGCTTACCACTTCAGTGTCAGAACTAATAGATCCACATGTCATCATACATTATAGTGTAGGGAAACTAATAGATCCATTAGTTATTATATTACTTCATTGTGGGAGAACTAATCAATCCATTAGTCAGCATACAACTTCAGTGTCCAAGAACTAGATCCACGTCATCATACATTACAGTGTGGGGAACTAATCGATCCATTAGTCAGCATACAACTTCAATGTCAGAGAACTAATAGATCCACATGTCATCATACATGACATTATGGGGGGGGGGGGGGGGATTAATGGATCCATGAGTCTTCTTACCACTTCAGTGATTGTGTGGGTGGGTGGAAGGGGCTAACAGAACCATACATATTCTCACTACTTCAATATAAAGGAATTAATGGATATTGGCACTTCAGTGGGGGGGGGGGGAATTAAGTGTGGAGGAATTAATAGATCCATGAGTCATTATGCCACGTATATGTGAGAGAGGGAGGGGCATGTGACAAGCATCCTGTAATATTGAGTTGTAAGTAAATGGACATCAGATAATCAAACAGCCGGGTTTCTCTACAGGTGCTGCACTGACTGCAGGAGAGCCACATGAAATGCAAGAAGTTTTGGAAGAGAAAAATGTAAGTGTTTGTCAGTTACACATAGAAATGTAAGTGTTTTGTCAATTACACTTAGTAATGTCATTTTGTCAGTTACAATCAGAAGTGTAAGTGATTGTCAGTTACACCTAGAAATGTAAGTGATTGTCAGTTACGATAAATGTACGTGATCGTCAGTTACACCTAGAAATGTAAGTGTTTGTCACTTACACTTAGTGATGTCATTTTGTCAGTTACAACTAGAAATATAAGTGATTGTCAGTTACAACTAGAAATTTAAGTGATTGTCAGTTACACCGAGAAATGTAGGTGATTGTTAGTTATGAGAAATGTATGTGTTTGTTAGTTACACCTAGAAATGTAAGTGTTCGTCTGTTACACCTAGAAATGTAAGTGTTCGTCTGTTACACCTAGAAATGTAAGTGATTGTCAGTTACAACTAGAAATGTAAGTGTTTGTCAATTACACTTAGTAATGTCATTTTATCAGTTACAATCAGAAGTGTAAGTGATTGTCAATTACAACTAGAAATGTAAGTGTTTGTCAATTACAACTAGAAATGTAAATGTTTGTCAATTACTATGAGATTCAAAACAATGTATTCCCTTAGTGAATTAAAACAGAGAAGCCATAAGCAATATATTGCAGGATTTATTGCCTGGCATATTTCGCTGCATCTCATCAGGTGCATACTGCAGACTTATACATCATATGAAGAGAATACAGGAATAATACAAACAACAATTAAAACATATAGTCACCTCTATTGATCGCATGTGGAACATCTGTTATCCCCACGGCAATTTCAAATTTACCACAAACTCTTTCTCTTTCACATATAAATAAATAGCGCTTCTATATTTAGTCATCACAGTAGTGTTCAACATTTTAATCGGGTGAACATCTCTTGGTGTTGACAGATTTCAAAGCGCCTGATGTTGGCCTTGTCCTTGCTGAAGAAGGAGTATGAACTGAGTAAATTACAGCAGAGGATTGGCAAGGAGGTGGAGGAGAAGGTGAAGAAGCAACACAGAGAATACATTCTCAAGGAGCAGCTGAAGATCATCAAGAAAGAGCTGGGCCTGGAGAAGGATGATAAGGATGCTATTGAGGAAAAGTTCAGAGCAAGGCTTAAGGTGAGTTGTGTGGGTGGAAACAACTTTGTAGATAGATTTAGCTGGGAGAAGATCAGAGCAAGGCTTAAGGTGAGTTGTGTGGGTGGAAACATAACTTTGTAGATAGAAGTAGCTGGGAGAAGATCAGATCAAGGCTTAAGGTGAGTTGTGTAGGGGGAAACATAACTCTGTAGATAGAAGCAAAAAAAAATGTTTTGCATATCCTTTACAGGACATTGCTGTCAACATCAGCATCTTTCAGCAGATTGTTGATTTCTTGGCAAGATTACGCTCAGTAGTTTGTCATTGCTTTCTGAGCGACCAGCTCCATACTCTTATAAGTGACTGGCGCGACTCAAACCGCTTCCAATTCTCGTGCGCTCACGTCAACCATGAGAGTATTCGGGGTTATGGAGAAAGCTGCTAATCCCTCAGCCAGGGAGACCGGCAGATAGAAGCAAAGGGGAGACTTTTAGAGATAGGTTTACGGTGAGTGTGTGGGTGGAAATATAACTGTAGATAGAAGCAAAGGGGAGACTTTTAGAGATAGGTTTACGGTGAGTGTGTGGGTGGAAATATAAATTTGTAGATAGAAGCAAAGGGGAGACTTTTAGAGATAGGTTTACTGTGAGTGTGTGGGTGGAAATATAACTTTGTAGATAGAAGCAAAGGGGAGACTTTTAGAGATAGGTTTACTGTGAGTGTGTGGGTGGAAATATAACTTTGTAGATAGAAGCAAAGGGGAGACTTTTAGAGATAGGTTTACGGTGAGTGTGTGGGTGGAAATATAACTTTGTAGATAGAAGCCTCAACATAATTGAATAGTGAAAATCACAACTTATATCTTAACATAGCAAAAACTAAGATAATGCATACAGATAAAACTACTATGGAGAAAGAAATATACATTAATGGGAGAAAATTGGAGGTGGTGGAAAATTTTGAATATCTTGGGTCATTGATTACGAATAATGGTGACACAATGAAAGAAATAAAACGGCGACTATCCATTGCTCTTCAAAGACTAAAACAGATGAATAAATTATGGTGTGGGACAGACAGAACTACAAAAATTAGATTTTTAAGAGCATGCATCTTTCCCATTGCAACATACGCCTGTGAGACATGGACACTTACTAAACAAGCTGAACAGCACATACATGCCTTTGAATATAAATGTTATAGACGAGTTCTAAGAATATCTTGGGTAAAGAAAAGAACAAATGCATCCATACTTCAAGAGTTGAATATTGAGGAGGGATGGCTATTAAAGACGATAAAACAAAGAAAATTGAAGTATTTTGGTCACTTGAAACGTCACGACAGTTTGGAGAGAACAATAATGGAAGGGTATATGCCTGGGAAGAGAGGAAGAGGAAGGCCAAAGAGAAGATGGGTGCAGGATGTGGCGGATGATCTCCAGATGGGTGTATCAGACGCGGGACATCTTGCTTGTGATCGAGAAGTTTTCCGGAGGGTTGTTATGGGAGCGAGGTTCTGTAAAGGACATGCTACTGAATGAATGAATGAGATAGAAGCAAAGGGGAGACTTTTAGAGATAGGTTTACTGTGAGTGTGTGGGTGGAAATATAACTTTGTAGATAGAAGCAAAGGGGAGACTTTTAGAGATAGGTTTACGGTGAGTGTGTGGGTGGAAATATAACTTTGTAGATAGAAGCAAAGGGGAGACTTTTAGAGATAGGTTTACGGTGAGTGTGTGGGTGGAAATATAACTTTGTAGATAGAAGCAAAGGGTAGACTTTTAGAGATAGGTTTACGGTGAGTGTGTGGGTGGAAATATAACTTTGTAGATAGAAGCAAAGGGGAGACTTTTAGAGATAGGTTTACGGTGAGTGTGTGGGTGGAAATATAACTTTGTAGATAGAAGCAAAGGGTAGACTTTTAGAGATAGGTTTACTGTGAGTGTGTTGGTGGAAACATAACTTTGTAGATAGAAGCAAAGGGTAGACTTTTAGAGATAGGTTTACGGTGAGTGTGTGGGTGGAAACATAACTTTGTAGATAGAAGCAAAGGGGAGACTTTTAGAGATAGGTTTACGGTGAGTGTGTTGGTGGAAATATAACTGTAGATTGAAGCAAAGGGGAGACTTAGAGATAGGTTTAACACGAGTGTGTGGGTGGAAATATAACTTTGTAGACTGAAGTAAATAGAAGACTAAAACAGCGCCATAACAAGTAAATGCCATAAACAAATCAGAAATGAATGGAGAATTGTCGAATGAGATAAATAAGATATTTTGAACATTTAAAAAGACACTACTGGGCTGAATGTCATATTAAATTAAATGAGGTTTTTGTTAGTTAATGCCTGCTCCAACACACAGACAGGTATATGTTTATATCTGCTGAGAGAGCTGTGTCTGAGAGGGTGTGGTGTCCATCTCAGGCTAAAAAAGTGCTGTGTTCAATCCTAACATAGGGCTACGATTTCCCCCAAGAACTGTTGATATCTAATGATATCACACCTCCCACTGATCTCTTGGGTAGTGAGATTAAGATATCTAGTCTTCTCGGACAAGGGTAAAAAACAGGAGATCCTGTGTGCACTGTCAGGCCACCACCCAAGCAATATTATTAGGAAATCAAACTACCCACTACCTGACATATGCTGAAGTCAGGTACGCTGACTTTGGAGGTGCATAACTTGGTATGACACACTCCTATTGCAAAAGGAACAATTAAGAATCAATTAAGTTCAAAATACTGTTGTTGTTTCCCCATGGTTGTCACAAAAGAAGAATGTTCAAAATGCTGTTGCTGTTTTCCCTTGGTTGCCACGGAAGAAGAATGTTCAAAATACTGTTGTTTCCCCTTGGTTGTCACAAAAGAAGAATGTTCAAAATACTGTTGTTGTTTCCTCTTGGTTGTCACAGAAGAAGAATTTTCAAAATACTGCTGTTGTTTTCCCTTGGTTGTCACAGAAGAAGAATGTTCAAAATACTGCTGTTGTTTCCCCTTGGTTGTCACAGAAGAAGAATGTTCAAAATACTGCTGTTGTTTCCCCATGGTTGTCACAAAAGAAGGATGTTCAAAATACTGTTGTTGTTTTCCCTTGGTTGTCACGGAAGAAGAATGTTCAAAATACTGTTGTTGTTGCCCCTTTGTTGTCACAGAAGAAGAATGTTCAAAATACTGTTGTTGTTTTCCCTTGGTTGTCACAAAAGAAGGATGTTCAAAATACTGTTGTTGTTTTCCTTTGATTGTCACGGAAGAAGAATGTTCAAAATACTGCTGTTGTTTCCCCTTGGTTGCCACGGAAGAAGAATGTTCAAAATACTGCTGTTGTTTCCCCATGGTTGTCA
Source organism: Cepaea hortensis (assembly GCA_963921405.1). NCBI lineage: Eukaryota > Metazoa > Mollusca > Gastropoda > Stylommatophora > Helicidae > Cepaea > Cepaea hortensis. The sequence goes on from OY992878.1 coordinate 166,378,532, forward strand.
CAAAAGAAGGATGTTCAAAATACTGTTGTTGTTGCCCCTTGGTTGCCATGGAAGAAGAATGTTCAAAATACTGTTGTTGTTTTCCCTTGGTTGTCACAAAAGAAGGATGTTCAAAATACTGTTGTTGTTTTCCCTTGGTTGTCATGGAAGAAGAATGTTCAAAATACTGCTGTTGTTGCCCCTTGGTTGCCACAGAAGAAGAATGTTCAAAATACTGCTGTTGTTTCCCCATGGTTGTCACAAAAGAAGGATGTTCAAAATACTGTTGTTGTTTTCCCTTGGTTGTCACAAAAGAAGGATGTTCAAAATACTGTTGTTGTGTTCCCTTTGTTGTCACAGAAGAAGAATGTTCAAAATACTGTTGTTGTTTCCCCTTGCTTGTCACAGAAGAAGAATGTTCAAAATATTGTTGTTGTATCCCCATGGTTGTCACAGTGGACAATGTTGTAATCTGTCAGCCTCGGGGTGAGCTCAGAGGTGACTGGTGAGACCTGTCTAAGCCTGACAGCACCTGTTACAGACAGGACAGAAGAGTGAGATAGCTGTACTTGTGATTTTCATATACCACACGTAGCTATACTTGTGATTTCCATATACCATACGTCTGCAAAGCTTCCTCAAAGATCACAGAGTCAACAGAGATCTAATTCCACCAGGCAGAGCAATTCACAACAGTATTCTCCCGGTTTTTAAAGTCAGTGTCATAATTCTTCATTGAGGCTTTTAGGGTGCTTTTGTATTTCCTTTTTTTTTTTTCAGTTCACCATCTCTTATGTAAATAAAGTTCTCCATAGTTGTTCTGGTCGGTCTCCCTGGTCTAGGGGTTACGCAACTTTCTCCGTAATCCCGTATACTGTCATGAGTAACATGACGTGTGTGAGAATTGGTAGCGGTTCTCTCCGCGTCAGTAACTTGCGGGGAATGTGAGCCGGCTGCTCAGAAAGCAATGGCAAACTACTGAGCGCAATCGTGCCAAGAAATCAACAATCAGCTGAAATATGCTGATGTTGACAGCAATGTCCTGTGAAAAAGATATGCGAACCCAAAAAAAAATAGTTATGTGTTATCCACTCATTTGACTTGCAAGCAACATTACCAGCCCATCTTAAATGTGATTTGTACAGCACAGTATTAATGCTTGTTAAACCAGTCTGTGAGAGAATGTCTCATTCTGTAACTTTGTATTGCCAGATAGTCATGTGCATTAATCAGCATGAGAAAGCCAGAAACTGTGTTAAATTAGTTTTTAATGAAGTGTAATAGAATGTAGTTGTTAATATAGTATATAATAATGTAGTAGTTATGCTGGCAAGATAAGTAAGCTGTATGTCATGTATCACCAGGAACTGTGTTAAATTAGTTGTTAATGTAGTTGTTAAGCTGACAAGATAAGTAAGCTGTATGTCATGTATCACCAGGAACTGTGTTAAATTAGTTGTTAATGTAGTTGTTAAGCTGACAAGATCAGTAAGCTTATGTCATGTATTACCAGGAACTGGTTGTACCGGCCCATGTGATGGAGGTGATTGATGAGGAGCTGAACAAACTCTCATTTCTGGATAACCACTCTTCAGAATTCAAGTAAGTACAGACAGCTGGCAGTGATTCAATTATCTTTAAATTTCTATCCTTTTCTACCTGTGTTCGTATATTTACTGCAATGCTGGTCCTTTACTTACTTAAACAGCAATGTTGTTATGTTTTCTTGATGAGCCATTGAATCCTCTATGTTCAGACATGTTTACAATATCGCAATAATTATTTCTTGCAGTGTGACACGCAACTACCTGGACTGGCTGACAAATCTCCCCTGGGGCAAGTACAGCGAGGAAACTCTGCACCTGGATAACGCCCGGAAGATTCTGGATTTGGATCACTACGGCATGGAGGATGTGAAGAAACGAATTCTGGTATGTTCTTATGTAATTAGGAACTGTGCTTACATAATGGTTTGTTTGCTTCCTTAACCAAGATTGTGACTGCAGTCCTAATCCCATTGGTTGTAGGACATTGTGGCCATATCCTTCGTCAACACACAACCGACAAACACACATCGATTCAATTACATGCAAAACTCTACATGAAAATATATGCATATAAGTTACTCATCTGTGTCCTTGTTGTGGACTTGATATATGTGTGATCGAACACTGCATGTGTGATTATAACCGGAGATGTTTCTCACCAGTGCAGCTGTGCGGCTGATCCATTTATCAAGTCTCAAAAATGGGTAACAGATAATATTCTAAATTTGTTGAGAATTTGCCTGGAAAGGAAAAGAGGTCAGGGAGGCCCAACACTCTTCATGATTCTGTGGCCTTGAATATGTGAAGTGCTAGCCCCTGACACCCCTACAACTGCTATGGGACTGCTTGAACAATCCTAGTAGTTTGCCTGTTCTTATCAGTGGCTTGGTTATGATTGGGTTGTTCTTAGCATATTGTGTGATTGAGCTGTTACTTAATCTGTGATTTGGACATGATTCGGTTGCTGTAATGTACTGGGCATGATTGGCTAATTCTTATATGTGTACTGGGCATGATTGGCTTGTTCTTATCAGTAGACTGGGTTCTTATCTGTGGACTGGGTTGTTCTTACCGGTTGGCCTGGGCATCTCTGGGTTGTTCTTATCAGTGGACTGGCCATGACTGGGTTGTTCTTATCAGTGGACTGGGTTCTTATCAGTGGACTGGGCATGACTGGGTTGTTCTTATCAGTGGACTGGGTTGTTCTTATCAGTGGACTGGGCATCTCTGGGTTGTTCTTATCAGTGGACTGGGCATCTCTGGGTTGTTATTATCAGTGGACTGGGCATCTCTGAGTTGTTCTTATCAGTGGACTGGGCATCTCTGGGTTGTTCTTATCAGTGGACTGGGTTGTTCTTATCAGTGGACTGGGTTGTTCTTATCAGTGGACTGGGTTGTTCTTATCAGTGGACTGGGCATCTCTGGGTTGTTCTTATCAGTGGGCTGGGCATCTCTGGGTTGTTCTTATCAGTGGGCTGGGCATCTCTGGGTTGTTCTTATCAGTGGGCTGGGCATCTCTGGGTTGTTCTTATCAGTGGACTGGGTTGTTCTTATCAGTGGACTAGGTTTTTCTTATCAGTGGACTGGGCATCTCTGGGTTGTTCTTATCAGTGGACTGGGCATCTCTGGGTTGTTCTTATCAGTGGACTGGGCATCTCTGGGTTGTTCTTATCAGTGTACTGGGCATGACTGGGTTGTTCTTATCAGTGTACTGGGCATGACTGGGTTGTTCTTATCAGTGGACTGGGTTCTTATCTGTGTACTGGGAATAATTGGGTTCTTATCTGTGTACTGGACATGATTGATGTGTATATATGAGGGAAAGATTTACCACCTGTTCCATCCTGGTCCAAGGCCTACACAATTTGATAATGCTGTCACATCACAGGAAACTGCTTTGGGACAAGTTGTTATTATTGATTATGAGAAAAATGGGCACAACTGTGTGAGTAGGCCATAAGGCCATTGCCCTGGCAAACTTATTAGTAGAGCAAACCTTATGGCTAGAGAGAGCCCATGACCTGGAAGGGAATCTGTGTAGGGGTAGCAAACCTCATACAAATGCATGCCAAAGTAGACACACAACCTTTGATAACTAGGTATGACACACTTCCCTCAAGAGAGAAAAGAAGAAAAAACATTATTTCATGTGTGGATGTGTCCTGTTCTTTTCTCTAATATTTTGTACATCAGCCTGTTCTCTTGCTTGCCTGTATTCTGTAACACATTTAACGTATTTTCCCAATGTTTCAGGAATTTATTGCCTGTATTCTGTAACACATTTAACATAGTTTCCCAGCCTCTATTCTGTAACACATTTAACATATTTTCCCAATGTTTCAGGAATTCATTGCCGTCAGTCAGCTCAAGGGGCACACACAGGGTAAAATTCTGTGCTTCTATGGCCCGCCTGGCGTGGGGAAAACCAGCATTGCCAGGTCAATAGCCAGAGCATTGAACAGAAAGGTTGGTTGTTTCATAGACTTTGTTGAGCATCTTTAGCATTGTGAGGTCATTTAGAGTCTATTAAAGTCTTTGTATGAGCATGAAAGGGGAAGACAAAGAAAAAGTCAAGTTGGCATTCTGGAGCTATCATTTCATATTATTAGTAACTTTTCAACTGACATTTCTACTCCTAACATTTGAAAAATAAATATGGTCAGTAACATTATGCTTCTGCTGGTGGACAGTATTAAATGGAGTTGATAGATGGGTGAGAGATAGGTGGGTGAGAGATAGGTAGGTGAGAGATAGGTGGGTGAGAGATAGGTGGGTGAGAGATAGGTGGGTGAGAGATAGGTGGGTGAGAGATAGGTGGGTGAGAGATAGGTGGGTGAGAGATAGGTGGGTGAGAGATAGGTGGGTGAGAGATAGGTGGGTAGATGGACGTTTAGATGGAATTAATTAATGAACAAATTTTATTTTCTTAGTGTCACACATTGGGCATGATTGATAGGCAGACGATAGACAGATAAACAGACACATTCACAAACCCAGACAGATAGACAGAGAGAAAGAGTCTAGGAAGATAGCTAGATTGACAGACAGTGTTTGGATTGATATGCCACTACTTTATGTCATCTAGCTCATGTTTCAATGACAAAAAAAAGCAGACTACTTAAACAGTTCAAGATTTTTTGGGGTTTTCAAATTTTGTAGTTGTATAAGAAAGAATTGTAAAGAAAGAAAGAAATCACTTTCAGCATCATTTATTTCTTACTTTCTCTTCCCCACCATCCCCTGTCACAGTATTTCAGATTCAGTGTGGGTGGCATGACAGACGTGGCTGAAATTAAGGGACACAGGTGAGTTGGATAGTTTGTATTACTGGCATCTCTGTATTTGTCTGCTGAATGATGGGATAGTGATCGGTGTTCTTTAGACATTTTTTTTTAGTTCTTTTGTTCGCTCTTAATAACTTATTTCATGGCATGATTTAGCAATGTCAGTTACCCCTCTTTGTCTTTGGGGGGATGGCGAAGGCCCTTTTCCCGGGAGATTTTTTGCGACTCTCCAATCACTTCCGGGTTTTACCTGTCTGCTTTAGATTTGATGTAGTCGAAAACCAAACGTCATAGATTGGGGGAAACAACTCTAATAAATGCTACCTTGGTCTATTTGCCAGGCTGCAAATGACTGTCGCTTAGAACTTTCTTCTCTTGACGTTCTTGAAGTTTATTCATCCCCAGTAAGCTAATTTGTCTTATAACTCCTGTATTTTAAACCATCTTTGACTTTTTGTTGCATTTTTGAATTCTTCGTGCAATTTCACATATATGTTAAGAGTTTCAACAATCAGGCTTTCAATAGCGTTCAGGGAAAAATATTTAGCACACCATGAAAATGAGATATGGCAGTTATAACACAAAATTCAAGATGGTGGCGCCCATAATATAGTACTAAACTATAGCGGACCTGTATTTATTTATAATTAGAACTGGCAATTTAACTACCAAAATTAAACAGAATACAAGTTTCATTTGTAGCGGCAATTTATCTGTGTATTTCTATAATTTTTAAGCATTTGACATGACTGAAAATAATTTTGAAAGCCAGTTTTCAGACCTGCCTGTAAACCTGTAAGTAGTATAAATATAAGAAGTACTATTTTTCTAAGCAGAGCATCAGTACATTATTATTTAAATACAATACTGAAAAATAAGTTATGTTTTGTTTAAAAAGTTAGTATTTAATTATTAATTGCTCACTTTTAGATACAGAACAGTTAAGTTTCTAAACAAACAATAGCGTAATTATAGAGCAGAAGTAGAAATCAATTATTAGCGAAAGTGACTGCTTAATTTATGCAGCAGTTACAAACTTATTTACTTACATTAATGCATGATATTTAATCAACACAAGAAAGGTGTAACAATGCAGTGGGTATATTAAGACAATGTGAGTACATTTTTATGAATTGTTCTTTCACTAACGACGAACATTTCACATGACATTTATTTAATATAAAAGTGCAGCTATTTATAACTGTTAATTAGGTCACAGCATATCGTATCGAAAAGTCTTAAAAGTCAAGTGCATTTTTCTCGGAGACTCGGAAGCTCTCGTGCTTTGTGCGATTCTTTCGGCAGGTCGCCCTGCTGAAAGAGATCGAGCCATATAGGATAAAACCCGGTGCAGTTAAGTCGATATCTCGATCCTGTCAACATTCTATCGAAAGAGGAATGTGATTTTTACTTTCCTGTTACCAAAATGCACAATAAAGTATACATCTTGTCAGGTTTGTTAGCAATGCGACAAACTTTTAATGAATAATAAACAATTGGCGGCCATTTTTAATTGTTAATTAGGTCACGGCACATCCTAACGAACAATAGATAATACGTCAAGTTAGGCCTCGCCACCCCGGACACAATGATATACAGTACTATGTTGTCCGTTTAAAATAAACAAGCCACAGTAATAGAAGGCAGAAGTTCTCAGCACCCAATTTTTGGGCCGCGATCAGCTGTGTTCAATTTACTAAGATGTCTTTACACTTCCTGGTTTTCGATTACAACACAAAAAAATTAATAACTCCGCTTAGAATTAACATACAGTCTTCATTGAGATACCGTTGGATTCGTCTTGTCAAGCTGTATCCATCTGTCATTATTTCATAAGTAAATACTTACATTTAAAATATTCTCTATATATGCTACATGATTGCATGGCATCCTGATTTCTGTGGTGCGCCTCCTGGCTGGTTTCCCCTGTCTTTAGCACTTTTCTTTTGCTAAAGAAGACGGTGGTCTTACTCGAGTTTAGGTATGTATGCATGTACACATGCATATCTAGAGCAGTCTGGTTTTAGTGTGCCAGAGACTCACCATCACCCCTTCTCCTGTTTTTTAAAACAGTTCGCCATGCAAAGGCCAGAAGTTGAACTTGTGCTGCTAGAGGTGATGAATGGACAAGCCATGGGGGTATGGCTTGTAACAACAATTTGGAACCCATTTTGTAGATAACAGCCAATCATAAGCCAAGGAAAACTTTGCAAGATTCCTTCCTTATCATCACTTTAAGATTCTGTGACAGGCATCAACTGGTTTTATTTCTCTGTTATTGGTCATCTGAGTTAAGTCCAGTTTTTAAAATTGCCATTTTGATGTTCCTGTAAAGTGTATTACTGTTGCTTTCATAGCTGCAGAATTTATTCATACATATTGTTGTCTTCATTATGTATGTAGGGGTGTATGCATTGAGGTGAACATACATATGGAAAAGTAAACATGTAAATAGAGAATGTATAAATAATAAAATGAATATGTTTAAGGTAACTAGTGAAAATGTGAATAATGTACATGTAAATGATGAATATGTAAGTAGTAAAGTTACCATATAAATAGTGAACAAATAAATAGTAAGTAATAAACATATAAAATAGTGGATGTGTATAAAGCCAAGTGAACATGTAAATGGTAAGCATATAGGTAGAAATTGTACATAATGAATGTGTCTCAAGAAGCTTTGTTTCCATGCAGGCGGACATATGTAGGCGCTATGCCTGGAAAGATGATTCAGTGTCTGAAGAAAACCAAAACTGAAAACCCACTGGTGTTGATTGATGAGGTGGACAAGATTGGCCGGGGCTATCAGGGAGATCCATCTTCTGCCCTCCTGGAGCTGCTGGACCCAGAGCAGAACCACAATTTTCTGGATCATTATCTGGATGTTACTGTCGATCTGAGCAAGGTCAGGTGTTGTATTTGTTCTGTTTGTTGTTTCTCAGGGGTGTCTCTGTGTAAAGAGTAAAGTTGGGTGTTGTATCTGTTGTGTGTATTGTTTTTCAAGACTGTCTCTTTGTAGAGAGCAAGGTTGGGTGTTGTATCTGTTGTGTGTATTGTTTTTTAAGACTCTTTGTGGTAGAGAGCAACGTTGGGTGTTGTATTTGTTCTGTGTATTGTTTTTCAAGACTGTCTTTGTGGTAGACAGCCAGGTTGGATGGTGTATTCGTTTATGTCTCAGGAGTGTCCTTGTGCTAGAATGCAAGGTCAGGTGTTGTATTTGTTCTGTATGTTGTTTCTTAGGGATGTCTGTGTGATAAATGATACCCCCTGCCTTCCTTGTGATGTGTCGTACTACCCTGGGGTAACACATAAGTACAGTGTGATCAGTTGTGCCCAGGGTGAAACAATACTCTCAATGACATCTGCACCCTGGAAAAGAAGACCGACTGACTTTAAACAATAAAGGTTGGCTTTTTGAGTTTAGGAATAGAAAAAAAATCTATCATCATCATACACCATGCTGAGGTCAGCACGGCTGAATGGATAAGAAAATCGTGCTTAAACATTCAATGTGCTGATGTTGAGATAAGGGGTTTTACCCCTATGCTGGACAGTTGGACTAATTTGACTTTTCATCCTTGACTTTGGGACATAAAATACAAGTACCTCTGAAGACGGAGCCGGTTTGCCTGATGGTGAGGGACACTGGTAATAGGGAAAGCTAATCCACACACAAAATTCAGCCCAGCACTACTAGAATTAGTGAGTGTGTATGGACTACGCTTGAGTTCAAAGCGAGCTATCGCATATACATATATATCTTTGTCTTCCTCCTCCTCTCTTCCCATCAAGTTTGCCAGTTGTCGTTATGTTTTCAGGTTTTTATTTTTCCCCTTAAAGTGCTAGAAATGCTTGCCCTGAAGATGGGCCATCTAGCCTTTTCAGATGAACATGAACAACTCGAAGGGCCCGTGTACATGTTGTGCTTGTTTTATATGTTGTTCATGTTGAAAACTCCTTGGCCATTGGAAATGGAGAAAAGCTGGCTACTGCCTAGCTTACATGTCAAAATGAGAAAACCTACCCACACATGAATATTTATAGCATGTGTGATTCTGGTGTGCACACTTTTAGATTCTGACTGATGCTGCTGAGTCTGTACACTGTGTTCAGAACCTAGAGAATATAAATGTCCAAAAATGCTTTCAACATCATGAAATCAGTATTAACATCTAGAGAGATTAACATCACATTAAAAATGAGAATTGTCAAATGTTGTATATATTCAGCACTACTATGTGGCGCAGAAGCCTGGACAATGAGCAAGCAATTAGAAAGTTAAATAGAGACCCTGGGGATGTGGATATACAGAAGAATATGTTGTATATTATGGAAACAAAAACAATTAAATAGAGGTTCTAGAAAAAACTGGGAATGAAAAGAGAGTTGATGAAACAAATAGAAAAGAGGCAAATGAAATATTTTGGTCACATTAAAAGACTTAACACTCTTATAAAAACCTTACTGGAGGGTAAGGTTGAAGGCACGTGAGCAAGAGGTACAAGTGGGAAGATAACATCAAGAGTTGGACGAACATCAGTCTGACATAATGTACAGTCAGGATGAGAGACAGACAGTGTTGGAGATCCATTGCAGCCAACCTTCATTGTGGAGACGGCACTTGATTGATTGATTGATTGATTGATATCTACTATTCTCTGAACATGTGGTAATGTTCACCAACATCTACAGCTGGACTGTGATACCTTCTATTGTCTGAACATAATGTATGGTTCACCAAACTTTATAGCTGGAATGTGATATCTTCTATTTTCAGCGAATACTATTTTATTTCTGCGTCTAGTTTTATCTAAGTTTTCTCTCCTAGCCTCTGACTGTTGCCAGCAGTGATCATTGGCTTTTTTTGTTGTTAAATTGTCGTTGTGATTGGTATTGTGTTCTCACTCAACAGGTGCTGTTCATCTGTACAGCAAATGTGACAGATACGATACCAGAGCCACTGAGAGACAGAATGGAAATGATTGACGTCTCCGGATATGTCGCTGAGGAAAAACTTAATATTGCAAATGTATGTTCTTAGATCTGACTCATTTGTTGTTTGATTTGCTGGAACATTTTAGTTATAAGTTTAGATCTAAATAGTCAAAGTTAGTTTTTTTTTCTTCCTTGTTTTGGTATGCTTCTGACCCCTCTTTCCGTGGCAAGGGGGTTACACTGTCTGCCTCGTGCTTTGAAGGTCATAGGTTCGATTCCAGCCTACATTGTTTGGTTTACTGCTGCCAGTTTCTCATGGGGGTCGTTGCTGGAGCTACATAATTTGTGTGACACTTTCAGCAGGCTGTCCTACAGGAGACCGAGCCATGTGGAGAAAACCCGGTGCAATGAAGTGGATACTCTGGCCTGGAAAACTGACCCCTCTGTTGTGTCTCCTCTTTTCAGAGGGTCACAAGTTTGGCACGCAGGCTCATCTTACATTCAGCCCTTCCAGTCGCTCATCTTTCACACATCTCTTGTCTGTCATGAATGTTACATTTACATTGAAAAATAACAAACATTGTAAAGTTAATATTGTAAACAAATAGGAAACATACACAATACATATTTCAAGAGCAGCACACCAAGCACTAAGCACAGTAAAGTTAAGGAGCCTTGTCCACGCCTTGAAGAGTGTTGGATACATGGTGCTGACCCCATATTTGTATAGATCAGTCGACACTACGTAGGGTGATGTGGTCAGTATCACAGCAGCAGCCTTGTTTCCCTAACATGTCCCCGTACCCTTGGTAGGCCCCGGGGTCAGATAAGTTTCAGATAAACCCAGCTTAGTGGTAGATTTAAACACATCACCGCCTGGCCCGCAGACATGTCTGCTAGTCATTGGCTCCAGCCAGCTCACAAAATCAAACCAAACTCACACAGCTGCTGTTCACTGATGGAACCATTAGCCTCAGGACCTGTGCTGAATGCAGTGATGGTAACTAGCCCTGACCTGGACATAACCTTGACCTCACTAGCCTGGGGTAGAAAAACCCTGGAAATGTTTTCTTGTGCCTGAATAATCAAATGTCATATTGTGTCAGTGAGAGCATCATGTGACTGATCACTGCTCTACATGTCTTAGTTTAGTTTAGTTTAGTTTATGGATCAACATCACGGCACACGGGTACAACCCATAAGTGCTCCGTTCTCCTCCTAACTCTACATGTCGTCATATGTCAGTGAGACATCACATGACCGATCACTGTTCTACATGTCAACAAATGTGATATCGTGTGCATGTCATCAAATGCTGGGATGTCATGTCAGATAATTAAGATACAATACGTAAATACCTAACTGAAATGGCAGATAATAAATATGCAGACATTTCACTATAATACCAGAGAACTGCAATATTATAGATGACCATTTATTTCAGAAACTTGAAGCAATTGAGGGGGAAAAAAAGATATGTCAGTCTTATTACTTTGTGTGTCTGCTAAAAAATGTGGAAACTGCTAATGTTGAAACTGAAAGAAGCCTCTTGACTTCACACACCAAGTGGCAATAACGATAAATATGTAGCAATATAATGTTACCATTGGCCACACAGAGCAGCTAATGGCAGTCAAGTAGTAGTGGTTTAATCTATGAACTAGATGCAATTAGTACATCGCCATTTACTTTGCAAAGTTATTATATAAATAACTACGTTCTACAGGTTTTAAGAAGTTATTTTGGTTACTTCTTTTTCTTCTGCGTTCATCCGGAGTTTTTTTTTCCGGATGTGATTGCGTTTTGCCTGTTTACAGCAGAGCTGCATTCTTGCGTCATTAGGCCGACACATCCGACTTCTGCGGGCATTTGTTGACTGGGTTAACCTTCCCGTGGATTTTGGTTACAATAAATCACAAATTAAGTTGATTACAAGAAATCATAAATTATGTTGGTGACAATAAATCATAAAATATGGTGCGTTGTGTTTGCAGCAATATCTAGTGCCACAAGCCATTTCTAATTCTGGAGTGGACAAGGACAAGATGCATGTGACAGACGAAGCCATGAACACTCTGATCAAGTCCTACTGTAGGGAGAGTGGCGTCCGGAACCTGCAGAAGCAGATAGAGAAGGTCAGTTTGTCATGGTCAGATGCTCAGGTTGTGTTAGGGTGTATGGGTTTAATTTTGATGTCGTCGGGACAGAGCTGTACGTGAGGAAGTTCACAAATCAACAGCCGCTGATGGATCTGTGTACACCCCCATGTTAGTGTCTGGCATGTGACTGTCATGTTGAGAGAAGTGGGCTTTTGTTTCCAGATGTTCAATCATAGAAGGGGGTTTACCAGAATTCACATTGACCTTACATTGATGTAAAGGCGGTAGGTTTTATCAAATCTAAATATTATGATAAGTGCTTGTTAGGCAGTCTAGGGCTTGGATCTCACAGGGGTACAGTATTGAAGTTAGCAATTTGAGTGGAAAGGGAGGAGGAGGGGATGGGAGTAACATTGTTGCCTTGCCTAGAGTGTAGTCTGGCATAGACTTAAATATAGTGATTCATACTTACTATTTATTTTACCTAGATTTTCCGCAAAGCTGCCCTGAAGATGGTGAGTGAGAACGTGGACAAGATCGTTGTGGATACCAACAACCTGCAGGAGTTTGTTGGCAAGCCTGTGTTCACACATGATCGTCTGTATGACATCACACCTCCAGGTGTGGTCACGGGCCTGGCCTGGACAGCCATGGGTAGGTGTTTTGCATCATGTGATTTCAGCAGAGATGTTTTATTTCAGCAGAGATGTTTTATTTCAGCAGAGATGTTTTATTTCAGCAAAGATGCTTCGAGTCTCAGAATCTGCTCTGTCCTGATGACATTCCTGTTGTCTTCCACGCCACATCCCTGACACCTTCAAACAGTAATACACACAACACTGCTTGATATTATGCCTAAATTTACCCAGCTTACCACCTGCCTGGGATCACGTCACCACTCCCATACATGCAAACACACACCAACAGTTTCCTGGGATTCTATTGAAATTAAACTCCTTCCTCTACCTGTGTTATGTTCACAACCCCAGGAATCTGTTTGCCACTCCCACACATGACAAACATGCATACACAAAGACTTTTGGTATTCTACTACAATCTAACCACATCTGTCCTGTGTATGGTGAGTCCACTGCCTCCAGAGAGGCACTAGTGTCCACTGGTTGAGTCTGGACACAGGGCTAGCCTCTGCTGGAGTTCTCTTGACCAGAATGTCTGGACACAGGGCTAACTTCTGCTGGAGTTTAATTCAGCAGATTATCATCATTGCATTCCAAGCCATATGTAACAAAAACATCCAGGACCTTGTCCACACCTTGCGGTGTGTTGGCTATATAGTTCTAGCTCCATATTTGTATAGACCAATCGGCACTCAGTGAATGATGTTGTGAATATCACGTCGGACGCCCTTACTTCCAGCGGCATTTCCCGATACTCGTTTTAGGCTGGTTTGGCCTAGACACCCAGGTCAGTTTTTAAAATTGAACACATAACCTCCATGTCACAAGCATGCCAGTCATTGCACTAGCGCTGCTCCCATATGTAGAGTAACAGATTAACGCATCAAATCACATGAGTCAGTATTTGTTTAAATATGTAGGCAGTACAGTGACTTTTTTTTTTTGGGGCGCTCACACGCTTTGATCTCAAGCGTAGTCCATACACTAATTACAATAGGGATGGACTTAATTTTACGTGTGGATTAGCTTTCCCTATTAACAGTGTCCCTCGCCATCATGTGAACCCACTCCGACTTCAGAGGTACTTGTAATTTACGTCCCCAAATCAAGGACGATAGGTCATCATTTTAGTCCAGCTGTCCAGTGTAGGGGTTGAACTGCTTACCTCGGCATCAGCACACCGGGTGTTTAAGACCACGCCATTCGACCGTGTTGACCTGCACAGTAACATGGGATGGAAGATGTGGCAGATGTTTTACTATAATAGGTCACATCATGATAACAGAAATACAACAAGCACAAAATCTGTTTACTGAAAAGGTGTGTGTGGCCTGTTTTTCTGTATGGGTGTGAATGCTGAACAGTGAGTCATCAGATGGTGGCAAAACTGGAGACAATGGAGGTTTCTTCTTCTTCTTCTTCTTCGTTCATCCGGAGGTTGTTTTTTTTCGGATGTGATTGCGTTGTGCCTGTTTACAGCAGAGCTGCGTTCTTGCGCCGTTAGGCCGACACATCCGACTTCTGCGGGCATTTGTTGACCGGGTTAACCTTCCCGGGGGTTTCTTAGGACATTTGACTCTCACTGTTGTGGTGTTATATCCCATCCCAGCTGGCCCATATAGAACAGCCAAAGACATCCTGGTCAGCCCTCAAGGGAAGGCAGGGGCAGACCATGGGCATTCCCCGCCATCCAAGGAGGCTTCCATAATTGCAGAGCCAACACACAGCGCTCTGGTACTGGGCTCACCCAAGGAATCGTCACGTCCTGCACATGGCTGCTTAGCCTCACTTCCGTATATTGGGCCTTCCGTTCACCATAGGCTGTTCTTCCGGAAACCAGAAGAATGCAGTGTGCAGATGACATCCACACAGTGAGCTTTTGACTCAGACTTTCCGCGCGATGGATTTGCTATCCGAGCAATATTCCATTTCGTGCCACTAGGACACTTTTTCCACCTTATTTGAAGCCCACACAGTGAGCTTTTGATTTGGAATTTCCAAGTAATGGATTTGCTATCCAAGCAATATTCCATTTCATGCCTCTGGGAGGCTTTTGTAACCGACATACCTGTGGTATGAAGTGTGGCAGTCCGAATACTTCTTCATACACCTTTAAATGTCAACCTGTATGTAGTTAAAGTAAGCTGCGGTCAACTTTGAGCTTGTTGATATCTCCATAGAGCTTGTCCTCAAATGAAGCAGGTGTGGGCCAAAATATCTTTCTCTGTTCTGCATATATTGGGCAATCCTGCAGCAAATGTTTAGCTGTCATTTTTCCAGTTCGACAATTACATTCATCGGTATCTCCTATCTTTAGTTTATTGAACAAGTGGTGTTTCTGCCTGTTATGTCCTGTGCGGAGTCTGAAGATTGCTACTTGTTCTCTTCGGTCGAGTTTGTAATATGCGTCATCCTTCTGGTGGCCTGGATGCTCTGATTCCCATTTGGTTTTATAGGTGCTTTTTATCAACCTCTTTGCCTCATTGTAAGTTATGTCTATGTCAGGCTGTGGTAGTCGTCCGCCCTCTTTTGCCAGTCTGTCAGCCTCTTCATTTCCAGGTATACTGCAATGTGATGGGATCCACTGTATTACAACTTTTTTGGATTTCTGGCTTAGACCATGGAGTGCTGCTCTTAGGTCAGCTATTTCTGTGCTGTTATTGCTCTTCAGTATTGAGACAGCTGACTTTGCATCTGTGAAGATAGCTATTTGCTTCTCTTTATTTTCCTCCATCAAGAGCATTTCTGCTGCAATTTTCAGAGCCTCTACCTCTGCTTTGAAGTTACTTGAAAACTTTCCAGTTGCCACTGAATGTGTTTTTTTCACTCCATTTTTTAAATTTAGGAGAATTCCTCCTCCTCCATTCTCTATTGAATTTTTGGCTGATCCATCTATATATGCATAGGTCCAATTGCTGCTTGGGTAATGTTCTTTTATGTAGTTTAGGGTTATTTCTCTTCTTTCGGTTTCATGCTGAGTGTTCTTTTTCTCAATACCAGGAATGTTTTCTATCATCTCAGGCAGTTGCTGCTATCTCCAAGCTGGGAAGTTGTGTGCATAGTAAATGGGCTTGACTGTTGATATGTTAAGTATGGGATCTGCCCTAATCTTTCGTTTTGCAGTTTCTACAAAGTTGCTACGCTTCTTCTTCTTCTTCTTCTTCGTTCATCCGGAGTTTTTTTTTCGGATGTGATTGCGTTGTGCCTGTTTACAGCAGAGCTGCGTTCTTGCGCCGTTAGGCCGACACATCCGACTTCTGCGGGCATTTGTTGACCGGGTTAACCTTCCCGGGGGTTTCTTAGGACGTTTGACTCTCACTGTTGTGGTGTTATCCCCCATCCCAGCTGGTCCATATAGAACAGCCAAAGATCCTGGTCAGCCCTCAAGGGAAGGCAGGGGCAGACCATGGGCATTCCCCGCCATCCAAGGAGGCTTCCATACTTGCAGAGCCGATACATAGCGCTCTGGTACTGGGCTCACCCAAGGAATCGTCACGTCCTGCACATGGCTGCTTAGCCTCACTTCCGTATATTGGGCCTTCCGTTCACCATAGGCTGTTCTTCCGGAAACCAGAAGTATGCAGTCTGCAGATGACATCCACACAGTGAGCTTTCGATTCGGACTTTCCATGTAATGGATTTGCTAGCCAAGCAATATTCCATTTCGTGCCACTAGGACACTTTTCCACCTTTTATGAAGCCCACACAGTGGGCTTTTGATTCAGACTTTCCACGTAATGGATTTGCTATCCAAGAAATATTCCATTTCGTGCCACTAGGACACTTTTCCACCTTTTATGAAGCCCACACAGTGGGCTTTTGATTCGGACTTTCCACGTAATGGATTTGCTATCCAAGCAATATTCCATTTCGTGCCACTAGGACACTTTTCCACCTTTTATGAAGCCCACACAATGGGCTTTTGATTTGGACTTTCCACGTAATGGATTTGCTATCCAAGCAATATTCCATTTCATGCCTCTGGGTCTTCATGCACCTTTAAATGTCAACCTGTATATAGTTAAAGTAATCTGCGGTCAACTTTAGCTTGTTGATATCTCCATAGAGCTTGTCCTCAAATGAAGCAGGTGTGGGCCAAAATATCTTTCTCTGTTCTGCATACGTTGGGCAATCCTGCAGCAAATGTTTTGCTGTCATTTTTCCAGTTCTACAATTACATTCATCGGTATCTCCTATCTTTAGTTTATTGAACAAGTGGTATTTCAGCCTGTTGTGTCCTGTGCGGAGTCTGAAGATTGCTACTTGTTCTCTTCTGTCGAGTTTGTAATATGCATCATCCTTCTGATGGCCTGGATGCTCTGATTCCCATTTGGTTCTATAAGTGCTTTTTATCAACCTCTTTGCCTCATTATAGGTTATGTCTATGTCAGGCTGTGGTAGTCGTCCGCCCTCTTTTGCCAGTCTGTCAGCCTCTTCGTTTCCAGGTATACTGCAATGTGATGGGATCCACTGTATTACAACTTTTTTGGATTTCTGGCATAGACCATGGAGTGCTGCTCTTAGGTCAGTTAGTTCTGTGCTGTTATTGCTCTTCAGTATTGAGACAGCTGACTTTGCATCTGTGAAGATAGCTATTTGCTTCTCTTTATTTTCCTCCATCAGGAGCATTTCTGCTGCAGTTTTCAGAGCCTCTACCTCCGCTTTGAAGTTACTTGAAAATTTTCCAGTTGCCATTGAATGTATTTTTTTCGCTCCATTTTTTAAATTTAGGAGAATTCCTCCTCCTCCATTCTCTATTGAATTTTTGGCTGATCCATCTGTATATGCATGGGTCCAATTCCTGCTTGGGTAATGTTCTTTTATGTAGTTTAGGGTTATTTCTCTTCTTTCGGTTTCATGCTGAGTGTTCTTTTTCTCAATACCAGGAATGTTTTCTATCATCTCAGGCAGTTGCTGCTGTCTCCAAGCTGGGAACTTGTGTGCATTGTGTATGGGCTTGACTGTTGATATGTTAAGAATAGGATCTGACCTAATCCTTCGTTTTGCAGTTTCTACAAAGTTGCTACGCTTCAGTCTTCCCTTTCCAAAACCATTAAATCTGTTGTACATAGGGTGGTCTGTCAATCTTCTAAATTTTTCTGCTTGTTGCTGGGCTCTGCTATCTCTTCTATCCTGCATTGGTTGTAAACAAGTGATCTTTTCTAATTCATTAATAGGCGTTGTCTTCAGGCTTCCAGTTATGATTCGCATTCCTTGATTTTGGACTCTACTTATTTTGTTAAAGTTTGACTTAGCTGCTGTTGCCCAAGCTGCAATGCCATATTCCAGTACTGGCCTCACCCGCCCAGTATATAACTTCTTGAGAACTTTCTCATCTGCTCCCCATGTTGTACCAGCAAGCTTTTTCATGATTGCCATTCTTTGCCTTGCTCTTGTTCGATTTTTCTCAACCTGTGTCTTCCATGTCAGGCGACGATCAAAGGTGACTCCTAGATAGTTTGGATTTTCTTCATGGCGCAATATTTTTCCATTCAATACCAGCTTAGGTTGCTGAGTTTTAGTTGAGAGGGAGAACACTGTGCATGTTGTTTTCTCCTCACTTATCTTCACTAGCCATGATTTTGACCAGTCCTCTAGCGCTAATAGGGCTTGCTGTATTCTGCTGTTAGCTGTACTAATATATTCTTCAGATGTCCATATGGCTAGTTCATCTGCAAAGGATGATGTGTGTACTCTGGCTGGAAAATTTTCCGTGATGTCGTTTATATATGCTAGGAATAATGTTGGTGAAAGAACTCCTCCTTGGGGGACACCTTGCTCCAACAGCATCATTTTGCTGGTTTGTCCTTGTACTTTTGTCCTGGCAGTTCTGTTCTCAAGGTAGTGGCTGATCCATTTGTACATTTTCCCGCAAACATGCATTTTTTGCAGTTTTACTTTCAGTCCTTCCTTCCATACTTTATCAAATGCTTTTTCTAAATCTATCCAGACTGCTAGTGTGTGCTTTTTCTCTTGGAAGGCATCCTCTATTTCCTGAGCTATATAGGTTATTTTATCTTCAGTAGATCTGTACTTTCTGAATCCTGCTTGGTGAGGTGTTAAGAGTTGGTTTTCTTCCAGATGCCATGTTAGCCTGCCATTGATAATGCGTTCCATTAATTTTCCTACACAGCTAAGAAGACTGATAGGTCGATAGCCATTTGGTTCTTCCAGGTCTTTTCCTTTCTTTGGGACTGGTATTAGTATAGCTTCCTTCCATGCCTGTGGGACTATTCCCCTCTTCCAGCTGTAATTTAGGACTGCTAGTAGTTTCTTTTTTGCCTTAGTGCCTAGTCCTATTAGCATTTCATTTGTGATTCCATCCTTTCCTGGTGATGTCTTCTTTTTTAGGGTATTCATTGCCTGTTCCATTTCTTCCACTTTTAGATTTGCCATCATATATTCTGCTGCTGTCTCTATATATGTATGATGCATCTGTTTATCTTTGATTGCTTTCTTCTGTTCGGCTGTAATATCAATGTGGTTTGCACTGGCATAGTGTTCCATTAGTGCATTTGCAGCCTTTTTTCCTGTAAGCAAGGAATTTCCTTGTTTAATTGTTATTTGTTTGTTTCTAGGTCCTTCATTGTTCATGGCTTTCACTAGTTTCCATAGTTTGTTTCCATCCCTGTCAAAATTCAGGTTTTCTGTTTTTTTCCTCCAACAATCTCTTGTTGTTTGATTTACTGTTCTTTTATATTTTGCTGAGATGGCTTTGAGAGAGATGTTCGCTTCAGTTGTTTGTTCTCTCTCTGCGGTCTTCCTAGCATCTTCAACTTTGTCCTCCAAAAATTGTAGTTCTTCAGTCCAGTATGGTTTGTAATTTTTCCTTGCTCCTCTTGGAATAGACTCAGTGGCTGCCTGTATTATTGCTCTGTTTAGACTTTCCACCATTTGCTTCATGTTGCCATATCGTGTATTTACGTTTTCACAATATTTGTCTGTTAGTATGGCAAATCTGTCCCAATCTGCTCGTTTGTAATTCCAACGGGGCAAAGGCTTTTGCTCCTGTGGAACATACTCCATATTTATTACAAGCTTGATTGGTCTGTGGTCACTACCTGCTAATTGGTCCAGCACATGGCGATCGATTTTGTGGAGGATGTCTCCTGTGCAGAAAGCTAAGTCTGGAGTAGAAGTGGTAATCCATCTTCTGGAGTAGAAGCTCGGTGTGTCATCCGCTTTGTTGAGTAGATGGAGATTTGAGTCTATTTCCCAGTCCTCCACTTCATCTCCTCTTTTGTCAGTATCTGGGTATCCCCATCTTTCTGAACGGCTATTAAAGTCTCCGACAACAATGCAATTTGTGTCAGTTATTTCCATGTTTGAGAGTGTAAGATCCTTATCTGCCGGGCTATATAGATTGTAAATTCTTATTTTCACGTCCTTTATCATTATATCAACACCTATAATTTCCGTTTGGTTGTCAGAGATCACAGATACTTCGCTGCAAGGTATTGTATTTCGTGTAAGTATTACAACTCCTCCTTTATGTCCTTCGCGGTCGAAACGTGTGGCCTGATATCCCTCGACTGAAAATGTGCGATTGGCGTTGAGGTGTGTCTCTTGAATGCATGCCACATCTATTCTATCTTTATGAAGACGCTGTGTTAGGGAGGCTTTCTTGTTATAAACTCCTTCGGCATTCCATTGTAGTATGTTGAGAGTCCGGGGTGTTTGGTCAATAGCTCTTAACCTACTCCTCTGTGCCTTGACTCCACAGCACAGGGGAAGGTGACCACCAGTAGTCATGGGTGGACCCCCTCGAGGCAGGGGGCCCGGCACTATCACCGCCTGATGGGACTTCACGGGATTAGCACCATATCGATTAACTTTCATCTGTGGCATCATGAAATGATAAAGTTACGTTGCACTTCTTTGTCAAGCCTGTGGCTCAGTACATCCGATTTCGACAAGCATTTGTTCGGGATGCTTTCCCTAGCCTTTGACTGTCCCCAGTCTACCTACAAGGCAGCAGGTTTGTGCGTCACTTCGTCTGGTCCCTCTCCCTTGACCTGTCCGACATGGGTGACCCTACCAGTAGCTGTGCTACCGTCGGCATAGCTCTTGGGGTCATTGGAACGCTCAAGCCCCTCTACCTCGTCAAGGTGGACGCACGGCAGCGGGGGCTACGCTTCAGTCTTCCTTTTCCAAAACCATTAAACCTGTTATACATAGGGTGGTCTGTCAATCTTATAAATTGTTCTGCTTGTTGCTGGGCTCTGCTATCTCTTCTGTCCTGCATTGGTTGTAAACAAGTGATCTTTTCTAGTTCATTAATAGGCGTTGTCTTCAGGCTTCCAGTTATGATTCGCATTCCTTGGTTTTGGACTCTACTTATTTTGTTAAAGTTTGACTTAGCTGCTGTTGTCCAAGCTGCAATGCCATATTCCAGTACTGGCCTCACCCGTCCAGTATATAGCTTCTTGAGAACTTTCTCATCTGCTCCCCACGTTGTACCAGCAAGCTTTTTCATGATTGCCATTCTTTGCCTTGCTCTTGTTCGATTTTTCTCAACCTGTGTTTTCCATGGCGACGATCAAAGGTGACTCCGAGATAGTTTGGATTTTCTTCATGGCGCAATATTTTTCCATTCAATACCAGCTTAGGTTGCTGAGTTTTATTTGAGAGGGAGAACACTGTGCATGTTGTTTTCTCCTCACTTATCTTCACTAGCCATGATTTTGACCAGTCCTCTAGTGCTAATAGGGCTTGCTGTATTCTGCTGTTAGCTGTACTAATATATTCTTCAGATGTCCATATGGCTAGGTCATCTGCAAAGGATGATGTGTGTACTCTGGCTGGAAAATTTTCCGTGATGTCGTTTATATATGCTAGGAATAATGTTGGTGAAAGAACTCCTCCTTGGGGGACACCATGCTCCAACAGCATCATTTTGCTGGTTTGTCCTTGTACTTTCGTCCTGGCAGTTCTGTTCTCAAGGTAGTGGCTGATCCATTTGTACATTTTCCCACAAACATGCATTTTTTGCAGTTTTACTTTCAGTCCTTCCTTCCATACTTTATCAAATGCTTTTTCTAAATCTATCCATACCGCTAGTGTGTGCGTTTTCTCTTGGAAGGCATCCTCTATTTCCTGAGCTATATAGGTTATTTGATCTTCAGTGGATCTGTACTTTCTGAATCCTGCTTGGTGTGGTGTTAGAGTTTGTTTTCTTCCAGATGCCATGTTAGCCTGCCATTGATAATGCGTTCCATTAATTTTCCTACACAGCTAAGTAGACTGATAGGTCGATAGCCATTTGGTTCTTCCAGGTCTTTTCCTTTGTTTGGGACTGGTATTGGTATAGCTTCCTTCCATGCCTGTGGGGCTATTCCCCTCTTCCAGCTGTAATTTAGGACTGCTAGTAGTTTCTTTTTTGCCTTTGTCCCTAGTCCTATTAGCATTTCATTTGTGATTCCATCCTTTCCTGGTGATTTCTTCTTTTTTAGAGTATTCATTGCCTGTTCCAATTCTTCCATTGTTAGATTTGCCATCATATATTCTGCTGCTGTCTCTGTATTACTATGATGTATCTGTTTATCTTTGATTGCTTTCTTCTGTTCAGTTGTAATATCAATGTGGTTTGCACTGGCATAGTGTTCCATTAGTGCATTTGCAGCCTTTTTTCCTGTAAGCAAGGCATTTCCTTGTTTAATTGTTATTTATTTGTTTCTAGGTCCTTCATTGTTCATGGCTTTCACTAGTTTCCATAGTTTGTTTCCATCCCTGTCAAAATTCAGGTTTTCTGTTTTTTCCCTCCAACAATCTCTTGTTGTTTGATTTACTGTTCTTTTATATTTTGCTGAGATGGCTTTGAGAGAGATGTTCGCTTCAATTGTTTGTTCTCTCTCTGCTGTCTTCCTGGCATCTTCAACTTTGTCCTCCAAACTTTGTAGTTCTTCAGTCCAGTATGGTTTGTAATTTTTCCTCGCTCCTCTTGGAATGGACTCAGTAGCTGCCTGTATTATTGCTCCGTTTAGACTTTCCACCATTTGCTTCATGTTGCCATATCGTGTATTTATGTTTTCACAATATTTGTCTGTTAGTGTGGCAAATCTGTCCCAATCTGCTCGTTTGTAATTCCATAGGGGCAAGGGCTTTTGCTCCTGTGGAACATACTCCATATTCATTACAAGCTTGATTCGTCTGTGGTCACTACCTGCTAATTGGTCCAGCACATGGCGGTCGATTTTGTGGAGGATGTCTCCTGTGCAGAAAGCTAAGTCTGGAGTAGAAGTGGTAATCCATCTTCTGGAGTAGAAGCTCGGTGTGTCATCCGCTTTGTTGAGTAGATGGAGATTTGAGTCTATTTCCCAGTCCTCCACTTCATCTCCTCTTTTGTCAGTATCTGGGTATCCCCATCTTTCTGAACGGCTATTAAAGTCTCCGACAATAATGCAATTTGTGTCAGTTATTTTCATGTTTGAGAGTGTAAGATCCTTATCTGTTGGGCTATAAAGATTGTAAATTCTTATTTTCGTGTCCTTTATCATTATATCAACACCTATAATTTCCATTTGGTTGTCAGAGATCACAGATACTTCGCTGCAGGGTATTGTATTTCGTGTAAGTATTAGAACTCCTCCTTTATGTCCTTCGCGGTTGAAACGTGTGGCCTGATATCCCCTGACTGAAAATTTGCGCTTGGCGTTGAGGTGTGTCTCTTGAATGCATGCCACATCTATTCTATCTTTATGAAGACACTGTGTCAGGGGACCACCAGTAGTCATGGGTGGACCCCCTCGAGGCAGGGGGCCCGGCACTATCACCGCCTGATGGGACTTCACGGGATTAGCACCATAACGATTAATTTTCATCTGTGGCATCATGAAATGATAAAGTTACGTTGCACTTCTTTGTCAAGCCTGTGGCTTAGTGCATCCGATTTCGGCAAGCATTTTTCGGGATGCTTTCCCTAGCCTTTGACTGTCCCCAGTCTACCTACAAGGCAGCAGGTTTGTGCGTCACTTCGTCTGGTCCCTCTCCCTTGACCTGTCCGACATGGGTGACCCTACCAGTAGCTGTGCTACCGTCGGCATAGCTCTGGGGGTCATTGGAACGCGCAAGCCCCTCTACCTCATCAAGGTGGACGCACGGCAGAGGGGCAATGGAGGTTTCTTCTTCTTCTTCTTCGTTCATCCGGAGTTTTTTTCGGATGTGATTGCGTTGTGCCTGTTTACAGCAGAGCTGCGTTCTTGCGCCGTTAGGCCGACACATCCGACTTCTGCGGGCATTTGTTGACCGGGTTAACCTTCCCGGGGGTTTCTTAGGACGTTTGACTCTCACTGTTGTGGTGTTATCCCCCATCCCAACTGGTCCATATAGAACAGCCAAAGATCCTGGTCAGCCCTCAAGGGAAGGCAGGGGCAGACCATGGGCATTCCCCGCCATCCAAGGAGGCTTCCATAATTGCAGAGCCAACACACAGCGCTCTGGTACTGGGCTCACCCAAGGAATCGTCACGTCCTGCACATGGCTGCTTAGCCTCACTTCCGTATATTGGGCCTTCCGTTCACCATAGGCTGTTCTTCCGGAAACCAGAAGTATGCAGTCTGCAGATGACATCCACACAGTGAGCTTTCGATTCGGACTTTCCATGTAATGGATTTGCTATCCAAGCAATATTCCATTTCGTGCCACTAGGACACTTTTCCACCTTTTATGAAGCCCACACAATGGGCTTTTGATTCAGACTTTCCACGTAATGGATTTGCTATCCAAGCAATATTCCATTTCGTGCCACTAGAACACTTTTCCACCTTTTATGAAGCCCACACAGCGAGCTTTTGATTTGGACTTTCCACATAATGGATTTGCTATCCAAGCAATATTCCATTTCATGCCTCTGGGTCTTCATGCACCTTTAAATGTCAACCTGTATGTAGTTAAAGTAAGCTGCGGTCAACTTGAGCTTGTTGATATCTCCATAGAGCTTGTCCTCAAATGAAGCAGGTGTGGGCCAAAATATCTTTCTCTGTTCTGCATACGTTGGGCAATCCTGCAGCAAATGTTTTGCTGTCATTTTTCCAGTTCTACAATTACATTCATCGGTATCTCCTATCTTTAGTTTATTGAACAAGTGGTATTTCAGCCTGTTATGTCCTGTGCGGAGTCTGAAGATTGCTACTTGTTCTCTTCGGTCGAGTTTGTAATATGCATCATCCTTCTGATGGCCTGGATGCTCAGATTCCCATTTGGTTCTATAAGTGCTTTTTATCAACCTCTTTGCCTCATTATAGGTTATGTCTATGTCAGGCTGTGGTAGTCGTCCGCCCTCTTTTGCCAGTCTGTCAGCCTCTTCGTTTCCAGGTATACTGCAATGTGATGGGATCCACTGTATTACAACTTTTTTGGATTTCTGGCATAGACCATGGAGTGCTGCTCTTAGGTCAGTTAGTTCTGTGCTGTTATTGCTCTTCAGTATTGAGACAGCTGACTTTGCATCTGTGAAGATAGCTATTTGCTTCTCTTTATTTTCCTCCATCAGGAGCATTTCTGCTGCAGTTTTCAGAGCCTCTACCTCCGCTTTGAAGTTACTTGAAAATTTTCCAGTTGCCATTGAATGTATTTTTTTCGCTCCATTTTTTAAATTTAGGAGAATTCCTCCTCCTCCATTCTCTATTGAATTTTTGGCTGATCCATCTGTATATGCATGGGTCCAATTCCTGCTTGGGTAATGTTCTTTTATGTAGTTTAGGGTTATTTCTCTTCTTTCAGTTTCATGCTGAGTGTTCTTTTTCTCAATACCAGGAATGTTTTCTATCATCTCAGGCAGTTGCTGCTGTCTCCAAGCTGGGAACTTGTGTGCATTGTGTATGGGCTTGACTGTTGATATGTTAAGTATAGGATCTGCCCTAATCCTTCGTTTTGCAGTTTCTACAAAGTTGCTACGCTTCAGTCTTCCCTTTCCAAAACCATTAAATCTGTTGTACATAGGGTGGTCTGTCAATCTCCTAAATTTTTCTGCTTGTTGCTGGGCTCTGCTATCTCTTCTATCCTGCATTGGTTGTAAACAAGTGATCTTTTCTAGTTCATTAATAGGCGTTGTCTTCAGGCTTCCAGTTATGATTCGCATTCCTTGGTTTTGGACTCTACTTATTTTGTTAAAGTTTGACTTAGCTGCTGTTGCCCAAGCTGCAATGCCATATTCCAGTACTGGCCTCACCCGTCCAGTATATAACTTCTTGAGAACTTTCTCATCTGCTCCCCACGTTGTACCAGCAAGCTTTTTCATGATTGCCATTCTCTGCCTTGCTCTTGTTCGATTTTTCTCAACCTGTGTCTTCCATGTCAGGCGACGATCAAAGGTGACTCCTAGATAGTTTGGATTTTCTTCATGGCGCAATATTTTTCCATTCAATACCAGCTTAGGTTGCTGAGTTTTATTTGAGAGGGAGAACACTGTGCATGTTGTTTTCTCCTCACTTATCTTCACTAGCCATGATTTTGACCAGTCCTCTAGCGCTAATAAGGCTTGCTGTATTCTGCTGTTAGCTGTACTAATATATTCTTCAGATGTCCATATGGCTAGGTCATCTGCAAAGGAGGATGTGTGTACTCTGGCTGGAAAATTTTCTGTGATGTCATTTATATATGCTAGGAATAATGTTGGTGAAAGAACTCCTCCTTGGGGGACACCTTGCTCCAGCAGCATCATTTTGCTTGTTTGTCCTTGTACTTTTGTCCTGGCAGTTCTGTTCTCAAGGTAGTGGCTGATCCATTTATACATTTTTCCACAAACATGCATGTTTTGCAGTTTTACTTTCAGTCCTTCCTTCCATACTTTATCAAATGCTTTTTCTAAATCTATCCAGACTGCTAGTGTGTGCTTTTTCTCTTGGAAGGCATCCTCTATTTCCTGAGCTATATAGGTTATTTGATCTTCAGTGGATCTGTATTTTCTGAATCCTGCTTGGTGTGGTGTTAAGAGTTTGTTTTCTTCCAGATGCCATGTTAGCCTGCCATTGATAATGCGTTCCATTAATTTTCCTACACAGCTAAGTAGACTGATAGGTCGATAGCCATTTGGTTCTTCCAGGTCTTTCCCTTTCTTTGGGACTGGTATTAGTATAGCTTCCTTCCATGCCTGTGGGACTATTCCTCTCTTCCAGCTGTTATTTAGGACTGCTAGTAGTTTCTTCTTTGCCTTGGTGCCTAGTCCTATTAGCATTTCATTTGTGATTCCATCCTTTCCTGGTGATTTCTTCTTTTTTAGGGTATTCATTGCCTGTTCCATTTCTTCCATTGTTAGATTTGCCATCATATATTCTGCTGCTGTCTCTGTATTTCTATGATGTATCTGTTTGTCTTTGATTGCTTTCTTCTGTTCGGTTGTAATATCAATGTGGTTTGCACTGGCATAGTGTTCCATTAGTGCATTTGCAGCCTTTTTGCCTGTAAGCAAGGCATTTCCTTGTTTAATTGTTATTTGTTTGTTTCTAGGTCCTTCATTGTTCATGGCTTTCACTAGTTTCCATAGTTTGTTTCCATCCCTGTCAAAATTCAGGTTTTCTGTTTTTTCCCTCCAACAATCTCTTGTTGTTTGATTTACTGTTCTTTTATATTTTGCTGAGATGGCTTTGAGAGAGATGTTTGCTTCAATTGTTTGTTCTCTCTCTGCTGTCTTCCTGGCATCTTCAACTTTGTCCTCCAAACTTTGTAGTTCTTCAGTCCAGTATGGTTTGTAATTTTTCCTCGCTCCTCTTGGAATGGACTCAGTGGCTGCCTGTATTATCGCTCTGTTTAGACTTTCCACCATTTGCTTTATGTTGCCATATCGTGTATTTATGTTTTCACAATATTTGTCTGTTAGTATGGCAAATCTGTCCCAATCTGCTCGTTTGTAATTCCAGCGGGGCAAGGGCTTTTGCTCCTGTGGAACATACTCCATATTCATTTCAAGCTTGATTGGTCTGTGGTCACTACCTGCTAATTGGTCCAGCACATGGCGATCGATTTTGTGGAGGATGTCTCCTGTGCAGAAAGCTAAGTCTGGAGTAGAAGTGGTAATCCATCTTCTGGAGTAGAAGCTCGGTGTGTCATCCGCTTTGTTGAGTAGATGGAGATTTGAGTCTATTTCCCAGTCCTCCACTTCATCTCCTCTTTTGTCAGTATCTGGGTATCCCCATCTTTCTGAACGGCTATTAAAGTCTCCGACAATAATGCAATTTGTGTCAGTTATTTTCATGTTTGAGAGTGTAAGATCCTTATCTGCTGGGCTATAAAGATTGTAAATTCTTATTTTCGTGTCCTTTATCATTATATCAACACCTATAATTTCCATTTGGTTGTCAGAGATCACAGATACTTCGCTGCAGGGTATTGTATTTCGTGTAAGTATTAGAACTCCTCCTTTATGTCCTTCGCGGTTGAAACGTGTGGCCTGATATCCCCTGACTGAAAATTTGCGCTTGGCGTTGAGGTGTGTCTCTTGAATGCATGCCACATCTATTCTATCTTTATGAAGACACTGTGTCAGGGGACCACCAGTAGTCATGGGTGGACCCCCTCGAGGCAGGGGGCCCGGCACTATCACCGCCTGATGGGACTTCACGGGATTAGCACCATAACGATTAATTTTCATCTGTGGCATCATGAAATGATAAAGTTACGTTGCACTTCTTTGTCAAGCCTGTGGCTTAGTGCATCCGATTTCGGCAAGCATTTTTCGGGATGCTTTCCCTAGCCTTTGACTGTCCCCAGTCTACCTACTAGGCAGCAGGTTTGTGCGTCACTTCGTCTGGTCCCTCTCCCTTGACCTGTCCGACATGGGTGACCCTACCAGTAGCTGTGCTACCGTCGGCATAGCTCTGGGGGTCATTGGAACGCGCAAGCCCCTCTACCTCATCAAGGTGGACGCACGGCAGAGGGGCAATGGAGGTTTGATATTTGAGAAGAATGATGAGAATATCTTGGGGGGAAAGAAACAAACAAATGCCGAAGTGTTGTCAACTGCAGGCATCGTTATATTGCTCATCAAAACTATAAAGACAAGACAAATGGAATGTATGAGGCATATCAAAGAGGTGGAATAGAGAAGTGGGAAAATACTGGACGCAGTTGACAGAGGAAGACATAGAATGATGCAAGTGAATTCTCCTGACCAGAGTATTTTCACACAGGGCAAATGAGTCATAGATGGATGAAAGATGTCAGTGACTCCCCAAGGCTGAAATTGCCAGAGAACATTATAATACAACACAACATCAAGTTTCTTCAAATATCAGATTCTTCTTCTTCTTCTTCTTTCGTTCGCTTGAAATATGTCTATATCTGCAATGTCGTCTCTTGCATGAATTGAACTTTTTTTTTTCAGTTCACACAGTGGTCCATAGAGTTTATCTTCCACTGTTGTCTCTCTAGGCCAGAAGGTTTGCCTAGATATGTTATATTTTGGGCAGTCTTGGAGTATGTGCTCTGCTGTCTGCGACGCCAATCCACATGTGCACATGGCTGTTTCACCAATCTTGAATTTTGTATACATGTGGTTGCGTAATCTATTGTGTCCTGTTCTGAGGCGCAGAATAATGACTTGTTCTGGTCTGTCCATAATGTGGTAGTCATCTTGAGCAGGTTTTGGTGGCTTTCTGACTGATTTGATCATTCTTTTCTTTTGGTGGTATGTAACGGGCACATCAGGCTGTTCCTCTTTGGCTCCTTCCTTAGCCAATTGATCAGCTCTGTCGTTTCCGGGTACTCCACAGTGGGATGTGGTATCCACTGTATGGTGACTTTATGCTGACTGCTAAGTTCAGAAAGTAGTGTCCTTAGTACTGGCAATTTCCCAGAGAGGAGCGCCTCGAGTACTGATTTTGCATCTGTTAGTAGCACCACAGGTTGTGTACCATTGCTGTTATTTAGTAATTTCTCTGTTGCTATCTTGATTGCCTCAATTTCGGCATCATAGTTATGGCAGTACTTTCCTGTCGGTACTCTGGCTGTGTCCCTAGTATTATTTGGGTATTCTATGTACACTCCCGCTCCTCCATTTCGAACAGCATTTTGTGCTGACCCATCTGTGTAGACTCGGATCCAGAGGTCCTGTGGGTATTCTTCATCAAGGAAGCTGAGAGTGGCTGTTCTGCGCTGCACACTGTTCTGTTCTTCCTTGTCAAATATTCCTCTCACTTTTGTCTGGATTTGTAATGATAGTCTATGCTCATCTTTCCATGGAGTTTGCTCTGGAATAGTTGTTAGGGGGATACCAACTGTGGGCAGATCAGTGGTTTCTCTGCAGAGTCGTTTGGCCTGGTGGATAAAACTACTTCTTTTCAACCGCCCCATAGCTAGGTTTTCAAATCTGTTCTTCATAGGGTGGCCTGGCAAGCTGAGGAACTTTTCTGCTTGTATTAGTGTTTTCGTATCTCTGCGCTCACTCAGTGCCTGTGTCCTCCCCATCTTCTCCATTTCCACTATAGGGGTTGATCTCATCCCTCCTGTGGTGACTCTAAGTGCTTGATTTTGCACCTTGTCCAGCTCTTGTAGTGTGGTATTTGATGCTGAACACCACGCAGTTGACCCATATTCCAGGTGTGGTCGTATGCTCTGTTGGTAA
Source organism: Cepaea hortensis (assembly GCA_963921405.1). NCBI lineage: Eukaryota > Metazoa > Mollusca > Gastropoda > Stylommatophora > Helicidae > Cepaea > Cepaea hortensis. The sequence continues at coordinate 166,408,574 of OY992878.1, forward strand.
ACTTTGCTAAGTATTTTCGTACTGGCTCCCCATGTGGTTCCACTTAGCTTTCTCAGGATGGCTATTTTCCTTCTGGCTTTTGCTACTGCTTTGTTGATGTGCTTTCTCCATGTCAGCTTGCCATCAAATGTTACTCCAAGGTATGTTGGTTCTTTATCTTCTCTTAGGGGTGTTCCATTTATCTGGATGATCCCTGCCTTTTGTTTTGGAGAGAGGGTAAATAGGGTGGTGCTGCACTTGTCAGTGTTTATGCTGACACACCATCTATTTGCCCATGCAGCAAATGTATCTACAGCTCTTTGTAGCAATCTGGTGGCCACTGATGCATATTCATTTGTGCTCCATAGAACCAGGTCATCGGCGTACATTGCCGCTTTAATTCCATGCGGTAGGTGAGCAACAAGATCATTGATGAAGATTAGAAAAAGTGTGGGGGACAAGACTCCGCCCTGGGGGACACGGTGACGCAGTAGTACTTTCTTGCTCTTGAGTCCGTCTATCTGTACTCGGGCTCTTCTGTTGTGCAGGTATGCTTTCACCCATTTGTACATTCTTCCATTGACTTTGCAGTTTCTCAGTTTCTTCATCGGACCTTCTTTCCAGACTTTAAATATCAGATGATGGAGTGGATTGAAGAGAGAGTATTGAAGAGTAACGTTTGAAGAGTGGGGATTGCAGAGAAAGGGTTGAAAAGTGGGGATTGAAGAAAGAGTATTGGAGAGTGTGGATTGAATAGGGAGGGTTGAAGAGTGAGGGTTGAAGAGTCTGGACTGACAGTGTCTGCTACTGGTTGGGCACTTGGGGGTGGAGAATTTGTGTTCATGACATGGCATTTGATGACATGTAGAACCGTGATCAGCCATGTGATGTTCTCACTGACATGATATATTTGATAGCATGTGGAACAATGTTCAGTGACACAGTGTACTCACTGACATGACATTTGGTGAAGTGTGGAACAGTGATATGTCATTTGATGTTCTGACTTGACATGACATGTGAAACAGTTATTAGTCACATGATGATCACAAGGGTATTAACAAGTGGATAGATCTAGCAATATTGCATAAAATTCACCTCTAGGGAACAGAGGCCGCACCCTTCGGTTTACGAGTTAAATTTTTCGGAGACTCCTGTGGGTCGACGCTAAAAGCTACGGAGTTCGTGCATTGTGCGACGCTTTCCGCACTGCGGAAAGAGACTGAGCCATATGGGATAAAACCCAGTGCGATGAAGTCGATTAAGCGACTTTTTTTTTTAAGAGTGGCGTAAAAGTATATTTATATCTACGGAACAGAGTGACATAGAACTATGACATCAAACTCTTGAGATGGACAACTAACAGAAAAGCAGGCCACCTATACCCATGTACACCATGTCTTCAGTGAGCTAATTATCATGTTACTGTGTACACCATGTCTTCAGTGAGCTAATTATCATGTTACTGTGTACACCATGTCTTCAGTGAGCTAATTATCATGTTACTGTGTACACCATGTCTTCAGTGAGCTAATTATCATGTTACTGTGTACACCGTGTCTTCAGTGAGCTAATTATCATGTTACTGTGTACACCATGTCTTCAGTGAGCTAATTATCATGTTACTGTGTACACCATGTCTTCAGTGAGCTAATTATCATGTTACTGTGTACACCGTGTCTTCAGTGAGCTAATTATCATGTTACTGTGTACACCATGTCTTCAGTGAGCTAATTATCATGTTACTGTGTACACCATGTCTTCAGTGAGCTAATTATCATGTTACTGTGTACACCATGTCTTCAGTGAGCTAATTATCATGTTACTGTGTACACCTTGTCTTCAGTGAGCTAATTATCATGTTACTGTGTACACCATGTCTTCAGTGAGCTAATTATCATGTTACTGTTTATGTATTTATGTTACTCTTTACCATGTAGGTGGCTCCACTCTATTCATCGAGACAGCACTGAAAAAACCTGTGGATTTCACCTCCAAGGAGAATGGTTCCATGGAGCTGACGGGCAGCCTGGGGAATGTCATGAAAGAAAGCGCCTACCTCGCTTACACATATGCTAAATCTCTCATGTCCAAAAAATGTCCAGACAATGAGTTCTTGCAGAAGGCTCATCTTCATTTACATGTGCCAGAGGTAAGCACGTGTTTAAGTAAAAGTGACTTCCTCAGAGCATTCATGTGCATATTAAACTAGGCTCAAATGTTTATAGACCAATGTACTCTCGGCAGGCGATGTTGTCAGTAGCACGCCGGCCGCCTTGATTTCCCAAGGCATTCTTGGTGTGCATGTTAGACTGAGGCGGTCTGGTAGCCCATTCAGTTTTACAAATTCAAATCTGCACCCATGATAACCGGACTGCCAGCCTCTCCACTTTGTTACCGCAGCTCCCTCGATTTGCACTTGTTTTCCGCACATTTATTTCTGGCTGTCATTTCTATAACTTTTTAATTTATATAAAATGGTGTACGTGCAGAGGGTTGTGTTCACTAAGTTTGTAAACTGTTCCGGTGATCCTTCCAGGTTGTGGGAGAAAAAAACTGAACATGATTAGCGGAATAGTCAGATGTCATCAAAAACACATTCACTAATTATTTTATTTCATCATGAACTGTTAATGAATCAGGTAATTTAATTTTTTTTTCATAAAACAGGGAGCTACTCCGAAGGATGGCCCTAGCGCAGGATGTACCATTGTGACGGCCCTGCTGTCTCTGACCTTGAACAAGCCGGTGCGAGAAAACCTGGCAATGACAGGGGAGGTGTCTCTGACCGGGAAAGTGTTGCCAGTTGGAGGCATCAAGGAGAAGACCATCGCTGTGAGTTTGTTGCCTAAATTTAGCATTGAATTCTAAATGTTGTTGAATGTTAAGTAGTGTCTTCTTCTAGTCCATGCCATATGGCGTCGGTCGTCATATTTATTCACTGCCTCCTGCCTTGTATGTTGCCAATTATTTTCAGTTTCTTTCTCCTTGCCACCATGTCTGGCTGCCTAGTGTTTTCTGTCTAGGTCTGCCCTTGTCTCTTTCTCCTTCAACTTCCTTGTTGTCATATTTTGCATTGTATTCTTTCTCATTATGTGATCAATAGTAAAATAATTATGTAGATTGTCAGCATCTAAGATTGTCAGCATCTTGTACAGATAACAAATTGCCAGCATCTGATACAAATAACAGATTGTCAGCATCTGATATGAATAACCAGTTCTCTTCATTAGTCTTGTTATATGTCCACTTTGTTTTAGGCATTCTTCATTAGAACCACATCTCTGCAGCCTCCAGGTAAATTTCTGTGGCTTGATCTCTCCCACAGCTGACTTTAATACATCTTAATCTGCTGTAACCATGGTGACAAGATTTGTTTGTTTGTGCTCGCTCGCTTTTGAACTCAAGCGTAGTCCATGCACAATACTTCTAGTAGTGCTGGACTGAATTTTGCGTGTTGATTAGCTTTAACTATTAACAGTGTCCCTCGCCATCAGGCGAACCCACTCCGACTTCAGAGGTATGACAAGATATTTGATTTCATTGACTAGCTTCACAATTGTTCTATTTAGTATGTTGGTGCAGTTTGGAGGACATCTTTTCTTTGTGATTACTTTACTTCTGTTTTCCTGCTGGTCTGGTGGAGTATTTTGTTTGTTTTGACTTTCTACTACAGTTCTGTCCACCATTTCGTACTACTGCCAAACTGCATGCATGTTAGTTGTGCTACAATTCTATCCACCAATTCGTACAACTGCCAAGCTGTGTAAATTTTGTGCTACAATTCTATCCGGTGTAGGTTGGCTGATGTGTGGGTGGGTGGGTGGGGAAAATTGTGAGAGTGCGAGATCTTCTTCTTCTTTCGTTCGCTTGAAATATGTCTATATCTGCAATGTCGTCTCTTGCATGAATTGAACTGTTTTTTTCAGTTCACACAGTGGTCCATAGAGTTTATCTTCCACCGTCGTCTCTCTAGGCCAGAAGGTTTGCCTAGATATGTTATATTTTGGGCAGTCTTGGAGTATGTGCTCTGCTGTCTGCGACGCCAATCCACATGTGCACATGGCTGTTTCACCAATCTTGAATTTTGTATACATGTGGTTGCGTAATCTATTGTGTCCTGTTCTGAGGCGCAGAATAATGACTTGTTCTGGTCTGTCCATAATGTGGTAGTCATCTTGAGCAGGTTTTGGTGGCTTTCTGACTGATTTGATCATTCTTTTCTTTTGGTGGTATGTAACGGGCACATCAGGCTGTTCCTCTTTGGCTCCTTCCTTAGCCAATTGATCAGCTCTGTCGTTTCCGGGTACTCCACAGTGGGATGGTATCCACTGTATGGTGACTTTATGCTGACTGCTAAGTTCAGAAAGTAGTGTCCTTAGTACTGGCAATTTCCCAGAGAGGAGCGCCTCGAGTACTGATTTTGCATCTGTTAGTAGCACCACAGGTTGTGTACCATTGCTGTTATTTAGTAATTTCTCTGTTGCTATCTTGATTGCCTCAATTTCGGCATCATAGTTATGGCAGTACTTTCCTGTCGGTACTCTGGCTGTGTCCCTAGTATTATTTGGGTATTCTATGTACACTCCCGCTCCTCCATTTCGAACAGCATTTTGTGCTGACCCATCTGTGTAGACTCGGATCCAGAGGTCCTGTGGGTATTCTTCATCAAGGAAGCTGAGAGTGGCTGTTCTGCGCTGCACACTGTTCTGTTCTTCCTTGTCAAATATTCCTCTCACTTTTGTCTGGATTTGTAATGATAGTCTATGCTCATCTTTCCATGGAGTTCGCTCTGGAATAGTTGTTAGGGGGATACCAACTGTGGGCAGATCAGTGGTTTCTCTGCAGAGTCGTTTGGCCTGGTGGATAAAACTACTTCTTTTCAACCGCCCCATAGCTAGGTTTTCAAATCTGTTCTTCATAGGGTGGCCTGGCAAGCTGAGGAACTTTTCTGCTTGTATTAGCGTTTTCGTATCTCTGCGCTCACTCAGTGCCTGTGTCCTCCCCATCTTCTCCATTTCCACTATAGGGGTTGATCTCATCCCTCCTGTGGTGACTCTAAGTGCTTGATTTTGCACCTTGTCCAGCTCTTGTAGTGTGGTATTTGATGCTGAACACCACGCAGTTGACCCATATTCCAGGTGTGGTCGTATGCTCTGTTGGTAAACTTTGCTAAGTATTTTCGTACTGGCTCCCCATGTGGTTCCACTTAGCTTTCTCAGGATGGCTATTTTCCTTCTGGCTTTTGCTACTGCTTTGTTGATGTGCTTTCTCCATGTCAGCTTGCCATCAAATGTTACTCCAAGGTATGTTGGTTCTTTATCTTCTCTTAGGGGTGTTCCATTTATCTGGATGATCCCTGCCTTTTGTTTTGGAGAGAGGGTAAATAGGGTGGTGCTGCACTTGTCAGTGTTTATGCTGACACACCATCTATTTGCCCATGCAGCAAATGTATCTACAGCTCTTTGTAGCAATCTGGTGGCCACTGATGCATATTCATTTGTGCTCCATAGAACCAGGTCATCGGCGTACATTGCCGCTTTAATTCCATGCGGTAGGTGAGCAACAAGATCATTGATGAAGATTAGAAAAAGTGTGGGGGACAAGACTCCGCCCTGGGGGACACCGTGACGCAGTAGTACTTTCTTGCTCTTGAGTCCGTCTATCTGTACTCGGGCTCTTCTGTTGTGCAAGTATGCTTTCACCCATTTGTACATTCTTCCATTGACTTTGCAGTTTCTCAGTTTCTTCATCAGACCTTCTTTCCAGACTTTGTCAAAGGCTTTCTTCAGATCTATCCATGCCGCAAGCACCAGCTTCTTCTCTTGGAATGCATCCTCAATTTCTTGAGAGAGGTAGGTTGTCTGATCTTCCGTAGAGTAGCACTGCCTAAAGCCAGCCTGCTGTGGCACAAGGATGTTTTTACTTTCAATGTACCACTGCAGTCTGTGATTGATGATGCGCTCCAGTGTTTTGCAGAGACAGCTGGTGAGGCTAATTGGTCTGTAGCTAGAGGCAATGGAACCATCTTTCCCTGATTTTAGGAGGGGTATCATGATTGCTTCTCTCCAGGCTTGTGGAACACTGCCTAAGGTCCAGCTGTTATTGAAGATCTGCAACAGCTTTGTTTTGGCCTCTGTTCCTAGGTTCCTGATCATTTCATTGGAGATACCATCAGCTCCTGGTGACTTTCTCATTTTCAGTTTTGATATGGCTAGCTCCAGTTCGCTGATTGTGATGGGTGCCTCCAGAACCTCATGTACTATTTCCTTCTGTCCTGTATGTTGTCGTTTCTCTCGAATCTCTTGTTGATTCTCTGGACTAATTTTGATATTGCTATCTTGTGCGAACGAGTCCGCAAAATGGTCAGCTGCTTGCTTTCTTGTTAAGATTTTTCCATCTTTATGTAGTGCAATTTTTGAGTTTCTCCCTGTGCCCTCGTCATTAAGCTGTTTTATTAGCTTCCACAATTTCCTTGTGTCTCTTTCAAAGTTCAGAGACTCCGTTTTCTCCTGCCAGCTTTTCCGTCTAGCCTGCAGCTTGGCCCTTTGAAATTTGGCTTTTGCATGCTGGAATTTATTGTGGTGCTCTTGGCTGGGTGTGGCCTCTGCTTGCTTTCTACACACTTCAACATCATTATGCAACTGTTCCAGTTCACTACTCCAGTAGGGTTTATATTGTTTACGGGCTCCTCTTGGTACTGTTTCTCGCGCTGCCTGTAGTATGCATTTCCCAAACTCTTCAACTGCTTTATTTATGTCTTTCTCAGTGTTCAGGTTTCTAACCAGTATGCTGGTGCGATGCTTGTACATTGCCCAGTCTGCTTTCTTGTAGTTCCACCTCGAGAGGGTGCTGCTTTCACTTACAAGCTCATTTTCTACGGTTAGAAAGACTGGCCGATGGTCACTGCCACCAAGTTGTTTCCCAACAGTTCGTGTAATGTTCCACTCCAGGTCTGGTGAATGAAAAGCCAGGTCAGGTGTAGTTGAAGAGTGCCATGATCTCGAGTAGAAAGTATGTGGGTCGGACGGCTTGTTAATCAACATGAATCTATTCTCATCTTGCCAGTCTTCCAGTCTCTCTCCTCTCTGGTCCATGTGATCATAGCCCCAGCTCTGCGAGTGGCTGTTGAAATCGCCACACACAATCATTTTTTCTTTTAGTGGTAGAGTGTCCAGTGCCTGTGGGCGGTCACTTGGACAGTAGTAATTGATCAGATGTAGATCTGTATTACCTGTCTTAAGTTTAAGTGTCTGATACTCAGCCCCTTCCATGTAGACTTTGATTTGGGAAGCCATGATGTTATTTCTTACAAGGGTCAGTATCCCACCTTTTCGCCTGTTCTTTCGGTCAGATCGGTAACACTGGTAGCCTCTGATTTTGAAGGCTATATTTTCATTGAGGTGAGTTTCTTGCAAGCAACATATGCTTACTTTCTCTTTGTCCAGGATGTTTTCTAATTCAACTTTTTTGTTGCTGACTCCCTCCGCATTCCAGTGCATTATTTTAAGTCTTAGTTTAGTATGGCCAGTCGTCCTATTCTCATGTCCCCTGGCTCCACAGGACATCTGAGAAGGACCTCCAGTAGTTGGGGTTGGACCCTTTCGAGACATAGGGCCCGGCACTGCACCTGCCTGGGGGTCCAAAGCAGGGCGAGCACCATAACGATTAGCAGTAGTCGACATATTCCATTTTGCGTGATTGCGTGGCATCCTGATTTCTGTGGTGCGCCTCTTGGCTGGTTGCCTCCGTCTTCAGCACCTTTCTTTGCTAGAGCAGACTGTGGTCTCACTCGAGTGTAGATGTGTACGCGCGCACACGCCTGTCTGCGCATGCATGTCCGTGCATACACATCTAGAGCATACTGGTTATTTTCCGGCGCCAGAGACTCGCCGTCGCCCCTTCTCCTGTTAGTTTAAACAGGCCCGCCACGTGAAGGCCAGGAGTTGGACTTTTGCTGCATAGGTTATGTATTCACGAGCCATTGAGGTATTTGAGCAATGTTGGGCGCTCACCCCAACACCGCGCCTCGGCTACATACAGCAACATTTGGAACCCAGAGTGCGAGATATGTGTGTGGATAGGTGCGGGATGTGTGGGTTGGCAGAGGTATATGTGTGTGGTTTCTTCTGCTTCTTCTTCTTCTTCCCCTTCTTCTTCTTCTTCTTCTTCTTCTTCTTCTTCTTCTTCTTCTTCTTCTTCTTCTTCTTCTTCTTCTTCTTCTTCTTCTTCTTCTTCTTCTCCTCCTCTTCCTCCTCCTCCTCCTCCTCCTCCTTCTTCTTCTTCTTCTTCTTCTTCTTCTTCTTCTTCTTCTTCTTCTTCTTCTTCTTCTTCTTCTTCTTCTTCTTCTTCTTTTTCTGTGTGGGTGGGGAAATGTGTGTGGGTGGGGGATCAGTGGGTGGGTGGCAGCATGTATGTTTGCCTGGTTCTGTGTGAGTGCGTGGAGATATGTGTGCGTGGGTGGGGGATGTGTTGGTGGCTGCGGGATATGAGGGTGGATGGGGGATGTGTCTCACAACATTGCAATATGCACTGTTTATGTTTACAACTTTCATTTGATAATGTTTTTTTTTTTCTCATGTGAATGTATCATGCGTAATATGCATTGTTTATGCTTACAAAATCCATTTGACAATGTTTTTTCCCCCTATGTTAATGTAACATGCACATTTGATGAATGAAAGATGAGTGATTGAAAGGGCCGAATGTAAGACGGGCCTGCGTGCCCAATTTGTTACCCTTTTAAAATAAAGTTTGTTTGTTCGTTCGTTCCATCATTTCATACAACAGCCAAGCCGTGTGCATATTTTATTATTAATATCTCTGCTAATTGCTAATTGTTGTTTGGATGCAAAGATGAACAACAGTTTATGTAAAATACCTTTGCCTATGAATGTGAGAAAGTGAACTCTTAAGAGTTAGACAGAGAGACCTAGCAATGAAAGTAGTTTGTAACTTGTATGTTTAAAAGTAATTATATTACTGCATCCGGTTAGGAGATTGTAAAAGATGATAATATTTGAACCATGAAGATAACTATGTTGTCACTATGTCATTTAGAAGATTGTAAAAGATGATAATATTTGAACTGTGAAGATAACTGTGGTTTCACTGTGTCATTTAGGAGATTGTAAAAGATGATAATATTTGAACTGTGAAGATAACTGTGGTTTCACTGTGTCATTTAGGAGATTGTAAAAGATGATAATATTTGAACTGTGAAGATAACTATGTTGTCACTATGTCATTTAGAAGATTGTAAAAGATGATAATATTTGAACCATGAAGATAACTATGTTGTCACTATGTCATTTAGAAGATTGTAAAAGATGATAATATTTGAACCATGAAGATAACTATGTTGTCACTATGTCATTTAGGAGATTGTAAAAGATGATAATATTTGAACCATGAAGATAACTATGTTGTCACTATGTCATTTAGGAGATTGTAAAAGATGATAATATTTGAACCATGAAGATAACTATGTTGTCACTATGTCATTTGGGAGATTGTAAAAGATGATAATATTTGAACCATGAAGATAACTATGTTGTCACTATGTCATTTAGAAGATTGTAAAAGATGATAATATTTGAACTGTGAAGATAACTATGTTGTCACTATGTCATTTAGAAGATTGTAAAAGATGATAATATTTGAACTGTGAAGATAACTATGTTGTCACTATGTCATTTAGAAGATTGTAAAAGATGATAATATTTGAACTGTGAAGATAACTATGTTGTCACTATGTCATTTAGAAGATTGTAAAAGATGATAATATTTGAACCATGAAGATAACTATGTTGTCACTATGTCATTTAGGAGATTGTAAAAGATGATAATATTTGAACTGTGAAGATAACTGTGGTTTCACTGTGTCATTTGACAGGCAAAACGAGTCGGCGTGACGTGCTTGATCCTGCCAGCAGAGAATAGAAAGGACTTCTCAGACTTGCCGAGCTTCATCTCTGAAGGCCTTGAAGTCCATTTTGTTGATCATTACGAGGATGTGTTCAAATTGGCATTTGCCGACCAGTAAAACATTGCTACCTTCCACTGACTGTGCCTCCTTGTTTGTGTGTCTTCTTCCTGGATGAATAATGCAGTTTTTGGAATACAGAGATCGTAAAGTATGTGTAGCCTTACATCTTGCATTACTTCGATAGACCTGATTAGCTTAGTCTATTGGGGACATCTGATATTAATGTCTAATTTTTAGTTGCTGTGAGCCAGTTAAAGGAAGGTAAAGAGAAAATATGTCAGGTGTTAATAAGAAAGGTCAATCTATTTAAATATCTAGGTTACACAGTGACTAAATATCTAGGTTACACAGTGACTAAATATCTAGGTTACACAGTGACATTGAATGCTAGATGTGTCACAGTTTTAAACAAAAGAATTTCCCTATCCAAAGACTCTTACTAGAAACAGTATTTTCTAGTATTGTAATAAACATCAAAAATGTCAAAACAAGCACCGAAACTCACTTATAGAGAGGTTGTGAAGAGCCTGTTCTTGCGAACGCTGGACAGAGTAATAAAATGGACACGAGACAGAGTGGTGTAAGTTTTCTTTAGAAGAATGTTGAGGCTATAACGAACAGAGAAGCCAACACAATTTAAGTTACTGACAGCTGTATGTGCTGCCAGACCACTCAATCAAACCATAAGAGGAAATACACTGACATGTAGGGGGAAGTTCAGCAGAAGAGGTTGTATAGTTACATTAAACTTGTTTGGGGTGTTCCAGGCAGAAGAAGTTCTATAGTTACATTAGCCTTGTGTGGGGAGATTCCAGGCAGAAGAGGTTCTATAGTTACATTAGCCTTGTTTGGGGAGATTCCAGGCAGAAGAAGTTGTATAGTTACATTAGCCTTGTGTGGGGAGATTCCAGGCAGAAGAGGTTCTATAGTTACATTAGCCTTGTGTGGGGAGATTCCAGGCAGAAGAGGTTCTATAGTTACATTAGCCTTGTTTGGGGAGATTCCAGGCAGAAGAAGTTGTATAGTTACATTAGCCTTGTGTGGGGAGATTCCAGGCAGAAGAGGTTCTATAGTTACATTAGCCTTGTTTGGGGAGATTCCAGGCAGAAGAAGTTGTATAGTTACATTAGCCTTGTGTGGGGAGATTCCAGGCAGAAGAAGTTGTATAGTTACATTAGCCTTGTGTGGGGAGATTCCAGGCAGAAGAGGTTCTATAGTTACATTAGCCTTGTTTGGGGAGATTCCAGGCAGAAGAAGTTGTATAGTTACATTAGCCTTGTGTGGGGAGATTCCAGGCAGAAGAGGTTGTATAGTTACATTAGCCTTGTGTGGGGAGATTCCAGGCAGAAGAGGTTCTATAGTTACATTAGCCTTGTTTGGGGAGATTCCAGGCAGAAGAAGTTGTATAGTTACATTAGCCTTGTGTGGGGAGATTCCAGGCAGAAGAGGTTCTATAGTTACATTAGCCTTGTTTGGGGAGATTCCAGGCAGAAGAAGTTGTATAGTTACATTAGCCTTGTGTGGGGAGATTCCAGGCAGAAGAGGTTGTATAGTTACATTAGCCTTGTGTGGGGAGATTCCAGGCAGAAGAGGTTGTATAGTTACATTAGCCTTGTGTGGGGAGATTCCAGGCAGAAGAGGTTGTATAGTTACATTAGCCTTGTGTGGGGAGATTCCAGGCAGAAGAAGTTGTATAGTTACATTAGCCTTGTGTGGAGAGATTCCAGGCAGAAGAGGTTGTATAGTTACATTAGCCTTGTGTGGGGAGATTCCAGGCAGAAGAGGTTGTATAGTTACATTAGCCTTGTTTGGGGAGACAAACTGGCACACAGTGTACATCACACCAGCTGCCTTGCCAGAACATTTAGTGGCACCCAGTTTAGTCTAGGTTGCCTTGGAAGCTTCCGATGATGTTTTCTAACAACAATTGCTCAAGGGAATTTCATGACCAGGCTACCTGGCAAGATTCGTATTTGTTTTTAGGGAGGCTGTGTGGTCTCGAGGTATGGTGTCCGCCTCGAGTGCTGGAGGTCCTGGGTTCAAGCCCCGGTGTGGACCAGGATGTTTTCATGTGGACTTCTAGTAATAAAATTACTAAATTGAACTAGCTAGTTTTGCATTATGCAGTAATGTGTTTGAAACTGCATCTTTTCTGGTGACTGCCACTTCCATCGACGAAGTACTGTAGTTTTCATGGCGGACTGTTGTGTTGGGATTCTGGCAGCGGCCTTATGCATGTACTTGCCTGTGCGTGCTGTTGGGTTGTCGGGACTGCTGTTTGTTCCACTTTTCACATAGGACAGTGGGGAGCTTTTTGTGTGATATTCACATTATGGGGGTTACCCTTTACCGTGAAGTTGGAACCGCGACTAACACACTCATCACAGATATAGACTGTGTGTCACACACTCATCACAGATATAGACTGTGTGTGTCACACACTCATCACAGATATAAACTGTCACACACTCATCACAGATATAGACTGTGTGTGTCACACACTCATCACAGATATAGACTGTGTGTGTCACACACTCATCACAGATATAGACTGTGTGTCACACACTCATCACAGATATAGACTGTGTGTCACACACTCATCACAGATATAGACTGTGTGTCACACACTCATCACAGATATAGACTGTGTGTGTCACACACTCATCACAGATATAGACTGTGTGTCACACACTCATCACAGATATAGACTGTGTGTGTCACACACTCATCACAGATATAGACTGTGTGTGTCACACACTCATCACAGATATAGACTGTGTCACACACTCATCACAGATATAGACTGTGTGTCACACACTCATCACAGATATAGACTGTGTGTCACACACTCATCACAGATATAGACTGTGTGTCACACACTCATCACAGATATAGACTGTGTCACACACTCATCACAGATATAGACTGTCACACACTCATCACAGATATAGACTGTGTGTCACACACTCATCACAGATATAGACTGTATGTCAAACACTCATCACAGATATAGACTGTGTCACACACTCATCACAGATATATACTGTGTGTGTCACACACTCATCACAGATATAGACTGTCACACACTCATCACAGATATAAACTGTCACACACTCATCACAGATATAGACTGTGTCACACACTCATCACAGATATAGACTGTGTCACACACTCATCACAGATATAGACTGTATGTCAAACACTCATCACAGATATAGACTGTGTCACACACTCATCACAGATATATACTGTGTGTGTCACACACTCATCACAGATATAGACTGTGCCACACACTTATCACAGATATCACCAACACATTGCTGGCTTTGAGATGTCCAGCAGTGCTGATATAATGCTCTTTTATTTGTTTCATTTTCTGTTGTAGCATTAGTAATCAGAATGTTTGTCTGGTTTTTATGGTTTTAGCTTGTATGTACTGTGCATGTATAACAATTAGTTTGAAGCACATTGATTCGTCCATCTTGCACACAGTATTCAGATAGCATGTTGATCTGTTGACTCTGTGTGTATTTGGTTAACAGTATCAGATGTACATAATCAGATATTGTGTGTCTACGAGTGTTTGATCAACAGTATCACATGTATATAATCAGATAGTGTTTGTGTACCAGTGTAAACAACAAACTTTGTGTCTCGAAGCATTTTCCAGCTATGATTGTGTGATTTGATATTACCGTCACATCGTATAGTCCTGAATGCTCAGAGGAATAGGTGACCAATCTTTACCTCACTTAGTAGACGCCGAGCCCAGGCGTCCAATCCATATCTGATCATGGTCATGACATTCCCAGTGCAGTTCCCTATCAGCCATGTTAACTGGCCCGCTGTTGTATGCCTGTTGCACACCGTAAAGGCTAATCATAATAATACCAACAGGTGCCCTCACTGTGTGTCCTACCCAGCACCAGAGTCGTGATCTCATCTATTGATTCACCAAATTCATGATCTCATCTATTGATTCACTAGAATCCATCAAATCTTTTCCAAATCTCACATCAGTGATTCAATCCTACCATTGTAGTCTTCTGCTCTGCACAGACACCAGCTCATGAATGCTTGTCATTCAATCAGTGATCGTTTCAGTTGTTCTCTTATTTCTGACCCACACAACAGTGCTACTTTACTGTTAGAGTGCAATATTCTCTGTTTGGTGCAAGTTTCTGACCCACACAGCTGTGCTACTTTACTGTTAGAGTGCAATATTCTCTGTTTGGTGCAAGTTTCTGACCCACACAGCTGTGCTACTTTACTGTTAGAGTGCAATATTCTCAGTTGGGTGCTAGTTATACCCAGATCAATTATAAAATATCCTCGCATGTGTGGGGATTTGAACACTGAGCCATCAAGCAAGCGTGCTGATCACTGTGGCTCCTCTTTGTTGTAAGTGTACACACTTGGGTGGCTCACACACTGTGATTCCACAAATCAGGATGATGTCTGTAATTGTGCCTAGCCACATTAAAATCAGTAAGTACCTCTATACCCTGCAGTAGAAACAAGACACCATGAATCAATGTTGACTCAAATATATTCTATTGTGGAAGCTGTTATCTCTGTATGTACACTCTGGTTGCATGTCTACATTGTTTTCTCTGGACTGGAATCATGATGTATGCATTTTATTTATTATTGTTTGTAACATTAAAGAATGCAGATATGTTCTTGTTTGACTCAAGATAATAATTGTTTGTTTTGTAGGTTTGTTTAAACTTGTTATGTTAGTGAGGTGTAGACTGACCATAGCCATGCAGAGGTTGACCGTTTAGTGAGGTGTAGACTGATCATAGCCATGCAGAGGGTGACCATTTAGTGAGGTGTAGACTGGCCATGACAATGCAGAGGTTGACCACTATTAAGTCTGGCACCACAAAAGTGAAGTTCTTGAGAAGTGCATTTTTCCTGTGGCAACATACGCTTGAGCCCTGGACCATTTCACAGTCACGGAGAAAGAAAATTTGGCCTTTTGAACTAAAATCCTACAGAAGAGTTCTGAGAATATCATCGACCAGGAAGAATGAAAACGCTGACATTCTGTCAGATGTGAACATGAGAGAAACCTGGCTCATAAACAATCAACAGCATCATGTGTGGGACACTGAAATAGTTTGGCCACATTACATGTCACAGTGGCTCAGAGAGAGAGAACAGTGCTGGGACACTGGCCACATTACATGTCACAGTGGCTCAGAGAGAGAGAACAGTGCTGGGACACTGGCCACATTACATGTCACAGTGGCTCAGAGAGAGAACAGTGCTGGGACACTGGCCACATTACATGTCACAGTGGCTCAGAGAGAACAGTGCTGGGACACTGGCCACATTACATGTCACAGTGGCTCAGAGAGAGAACAGTGCTGGGACACTGGCCACATTACATGTCACAGTGGCTCAGAGAGAGAGAGAACAGTACTGGGACACTGGCCACATTACATGTCACAGTGGCTCAGAGAGAGAACAGTGCTGGGACACTGGCCACATTACATGTCACAGTGGCTCAGAGAGAGAGAACAGTGCTGGGAGGCGTGGCTCCAGGAAGAAGTGGCGTTGGTTGACTTGGTTATCCCCTTGAACACATTCTCTGTCCTATAGACTATAGTATTATTCTCTGTGTCTCAGAGAATGAGAATTTGTTGCCCCTTGTTCATGATCTCCATCCTATAGTTCTCTATTTCTCAGAGAATGAGAATTTATTGTCCCCTTGTTCATGGTCTCCATCCTATAGTTCTCTATTTCTCAGAGAATGTGAATTTATTGTCCCCTTGTTCATGGTCTCCATCCTATAGTTCTCTTTTTCTCAGAGAATGTGAATTTGTTGTCCATTGTTTGTAGTCTCCATCCTATAGTTCTCTATTTCTCAGAGAATGAGAATTTGTTGTCCATTGTTCGTAGTCTCCATCATACAGTTCTCTATTTCTCAGAGAATGAGAATTTGTTGTCCATTGTTCGTAGTCTCCATCATACAGTTCTCTATTTCTCAGAGAATGATAATTTATTGTCCCCTTGTTCATGGTCTCCATCCTATAGTTCTCTATTTCTCAGAGAATGTGAATTTGTTGTCCATTGTTTGTAGTCTCCATCCTATAGTTCTCTATTTCTCAGAGAATGAGAATTTGTTGTCCATTGTTCGTAGTCTCCATCATACAGTTCTCTATTTCTCAGAGAATGAGAATTTGTTGTCCATTGTTCGTAGTCTCCATCCTATAGTTCTCTATTTCTCAGAGAATGAGACTTTATTGTCCCCTTGTTCATGATCTCCATCCTTTAGTTCTCTATTTCTCATAGAATGATAATTTGTTGTCCCCTTGTTCGTAGTCTCCATCCTACAGTTCTCTATTTCTCAGAGAATGAGAATTTGTTGTCCCCTTGTTCATGATCTCCATCCTTTAGTTCTATTTTTCTCAGAGAATGAGACTGATCTTCTTGCTCATATTCCCCTCCCTGTTTTTAGAGTGTCGTCACAGCAAATTTTTCTGCCTCGATTACACAGGGTCCTTACCAGGCCAAACTTATATTGTACCGGTGAAAAACATTGAAATTCTTGTATTGACCCGTCCGTGTTCCTTTTCGATGAGGTGATCTTAAGATAGTGCCTTCCTCTCGGAAGTTGGATTAGGATGTCCAAGAACGATAATGTGTTAGGTTCGTGGTCAACAAGCACAGAAATGTTCTCATGGGCTTGGTTCATAGCGTAATGGAACGTTTCTGCTTCTTGTCTGGTTTGTTATGAATAATATACACACATATTGTAGGTACAGCACTAGCAATTCTTCTTGCCTTGTCTGCGTATTGTCTTTGTTTCACAAGTATACAACAGTGCAGGCCCTCTATAACACTGACACTGTTCTCATCTCACTTTACAACTATTTATTGTTGACTGTTTTCATCTTGCAGAATTATATTTCATTTATATTACCTCGCTCGCTTTGAACTCAAGTGTGATCCAGATTCCTGCTACTTGTACTTCTAATGCCCTGGATTCATTTTTGCGTGTGGATTAGCTTTCCTTATTGCCAGTGTCCTTCGCCATCAGGCGAACCCATTCCGACTTCCGATGTACTTGTAATATACGTCCCCAAGTCATGGACCAGAAGTCATCATTTTAGTCCAACTGACCGGTGTAGGGTTTGAACACGCTACCTCGGCATCATCACACTGGAAGATTAAGAGCGGGCTCTCTCATCCAATCGGCCATGCTATTTCTGAACTGGCGTTTTTTTTTTTCTCCCTCTAATCTCTCCAAGGTATCTTTAATCAGATATCACGGCCGTTCTAATCTCTACAAGGTATCTTCAGTCACATTTTATGACCGTTATAATCTCTACGAGACATCTTCAATCACATGTTATGCCCGTTCAAACCTCTACGATGTTCCTACAGCCACATTTTATGCCCAATCCAATGTATCCTTACCAATTAACCTTCTTAAGAACGTTTCTGTGTACGTGTGTGTTGCTTTATGGTATTTTGTTTTCCCAACTGACATTCCTGCAGACACAATAGGGATGGGCATGATAACATCCGAGGAATATAACATAATCAATTATGGTGGAGAACAACAGCGAGGTTTAGCACTTATATGGATGTACTACTCATGTAGAGAGATTATAATCCACCAAAGGATAATGGAGAGTGTCAGACAGAATATTACCGGTAAAATTAGCTGGCATGCATTTTTTTTTAACACCTTCGAGAAGAGCAAGTATTCAGAATTAAATATCATAATGAGTGATTTCAATGCTAAAGTTGGAAATCAACAAGATAGATGCACAGTAGACAAGTACGGACTAGGGGAACAGAATGAAAGAGGTTACAAACTTGTACAGTGTGCAAATGACGATGGTATGATTGAGGGCCGTGTGGTAGATTTTCTCAGTATGATGCAAGTCTTCGAAATGCCGCCCCTCCTTTGGTGCTTATGCCGCCCCCTTACGGTGTCGCCTGATGTGGCCGCCTATCTGTATCAAAGCGCGGCACGGCCCTGGTATGATTATTTGAAACACCTGGTAATCTGGTATCAACAATATCCAAGGAAATTAAGGACAGGTAAGAGTCCTGACGAACAGATCAGAAACCTCATCAAGAGATTTCGAAGTCGCAAAAATTACTTATATTTAGAATGAAGACAAACTACCACAAAGACCATAGATTAGTTCTAGGCAATTTACACATCAAATTAAAGAAGGTCAAATATACACCAAGAGACACAACATTTGATCAATGTGTACTGAAGAGTGAGGGGATAAAAGATATACGATAAAGTCAACATAGATGTCATTTGGGAAGATACAAGCTTTATCCTGGTGTGAGGAAATACGACCCAAAGGCCCCCATAGGCATGAAATGCTTGGCTAGCAAATCCATTACGTGGAAAGTCCGAATCAAAAGCTCATTGTGTGGGTGTCATCAAAGGTGGAAAAAGCGTCCCAGTGGCATGAAATGGAATATTGCTTGGCTAGCAAATCCATTACGTGGAAAGTCCGAATCAAAAGCTCATTGTGTGGGTGTCATCAAAGGTGGAAAAAGCGTCCCAGTGGCATGAAATGGAATATTGCTTGGCTAGCAAATCCATTACGTGGAAAGTCCGAATCAAAAGCTCATTGTGTGGGTGTCATCAAAGATGGAAAAAGCGTCCCAGTGGCATGAATTGGAATATTGCTTGGATAGCAAATCCATTACGTGGAAAGTACGAATCGAAAGCTCACTGTGTGGATGTCATCTGCAGACTGCATTCTTCTGGTTTCCGGAGGAACAGTCTGTAGTGAACGGAGGGCCCAATATACGGAAGTGAGGCTAAGCAGCCATGTGCAGGACGTGACGATTCCTTGGGTGAGCGCTATGTGTCGGCTCTGCAATTATAGAAGTCTCCTTGGATGGCAGGGAATGCCCATGTCTGCCCCTGCCTTCCCTTGAGTGCTGACCAGGATGTCTTTGGCTGTTCTATATGGGCCAGCTGGAATGGGGGATAACACCTCAACAGTGAGAGTCAAACGTCCTAAGAAACCCCCGGGAAGGTTAACCCGATCAACAAATGCCCACAGAAGTCGGATGTGTCGGCCTTACGGCGCAAGAACGCAGCTCTGCTCTAATCAGGCACAACGCAATTACGCCCGAGGAAAAAAAAAAAATCTCCGGATGAACGCAGAAGAATAAAAAGAAGAAGAAGAAGAAGAAGAAGAAGAACCCAAAGGCTAAATGTCATGACAGAACAGGTCCTAAGCCTTGCCCAGCAATTAGTCGGCAGGTTCTATGTAGCAGCTCAACACACTTTTTGTCCTTGAAAATGACATCTGTTTATTGGTCAGTATGTTTTTCGTCTTGCAAAATGCCACCTTCGCCATGACAATTCTTGTTCTAATTGGGATCTTTTTTTTTCGCATATCCTTTTCAGGACATTGCAGTCAACACCAGCCTTTTTTTCCCCCCAGCTACTGTTGATGTCTTGGCAAGTTTTACGTTCAGTAGTTTGACTTTGGGTACTTTTGCTTTCTTTCACCCCAAACAAACTTTGCCAGCTATATTTAGAGTCACCAGCTATATTTAGCGCCGACGGTGATCTCCTCTGTGTTCTGGAGTGCGTGTCAGTGCGTTTCAATTGCCCCACACCACAGTGTTGTTTCTTTGGGCTGTGGCAACCGTTTCTGTGTGAGTGTCTGTCTCCCTTCGATCCTCATTTGCATCGGTCCTGCAATCACTTTCCGGTTAGGGTTAGGGGTAGGGTTAGGGTTAGGGTTGTGTGTACCCTAACCCTAACCCTACCCCCTAACCCTAACCGGAAAGTGAAAGAATAGCGCACCACCGCCGCCGCATAGAATTGCGCACCGAGCTACGGCGCAACACACGGAAACCCCCTGAATGTTCGGCGCAACACAGGGAACCCCTGGATGTGACGTCATACCCTGGGATTCCCTTTTGTTTGGGGTGAAAGAGCAAAAGTACCTGACTTTGCTTTCTGAACGACCGGGTCACATACCCTACCTTAGTAACCAGCGCGACACCATCCGATGCTGAATCTCGCGCAGTTGTGTTAGTCCGAGAGTATACTATACGGGATTACGAACATCATCCTTAACGCCTTGGCCAGGTTGGCGGCACCTAATTGGGATTGCTGGCTGTAAAAACCAGTGCAACCAAATTCTAAAAAGTAAAACAGAAATTTGATGATCCGGCGTACGAAGCGCCGCTGGTGTAGTGGTATCATGCAAGATTCCCATTCTTGCGACCCGGGTTCGATTCCCGGGCGGCGCAGAATCATTTTTTTTTTTAACATGTCTTTTCTTGTCAGTATATACATTCTTTTACGTTCAGATGGCGGCGTCTACAATACTCAGCGATTGAAGGCCAAGACCAAATTAGAAAAATAAGAATCTATATTCATTGACATGTATGAATGTACGATACAAAGATGTGTGTAAGCGGGACATGATTGATACAGGCATTGATAATGCACATTGGGAGCAAGTCGCCGCTGAACGTGTTGCATGGAGGGCAAATATCAGAAATGGAATAAAGTCAAAGGAGAAAATTATTGCAGAAAAGTCACACGCCAAGCGTTTGAGACGTAAGATGGTGCATGATGGTGGAAATGACCACGTGTTCAGATGCACCCACTGTGAACGGACATTTACAGCGCAAATTGGCCTTATCAGTCACACTCGCTACCGCCATAGTTAAAAGTTATTATGCCTTTTTAAAGCACAAACTATCGTCTGTCAAGACGGCAAGGTGCCAATGGTATGAATGCCCTGTTCATTGCTTGTATTCGAGATAACACTTGTGATGTTTGTTGTTGTTGTTTAATGTCAAAATTGAGGCAAAGTAAGCTGACGGTGTCCATATTTAAACACCGATGTTTCTACAACCATTCCCGGCCCGCTTTCTACACATGACCTCCCAATGAAAGTCAAAGCAACCATTTCGTTTGCTTTATACAGGGTAACCGTCATTGCACATCGATACCTCCATAGGGGCTGCAGTCTCCTCCCATAGATTAGAGTACCTCCACACAGTGCACGAACTCGCCAGCACCGGCAATGACCCAATTGTGTGTATCATAGAAGCATACATATTTATACAATCCTTGTTGTGGCCATGTTCCTAAGTCGCGGCATTATACAATGCTTGTTGTGGCCATGTTCCTAAGTCGCGGCATTATACAATGCTTGTTGTGGCCATGTTCCTAAGTCGCGGCATTATACAATGCTTGTTGTGGCCATGTTCCTAAGTCGCGGCATTATACAATGCTTGTTGTGGCCATGTTCCTAAGTCGCGGCATTATACAATGCTTGTTGTGGCCATGTTCCTAAGTCGCGGCATTATACAATGCTTGTTGTGGCCATGTTCCTAAGTCGCGGCATTATACAATGCTTGTTGTGGCCATGTTCCTAAGTCGCGGCATTATACAATCCTTGTTGTGGCCATGTTCCTAAGTCGCGGCATTATACAATGCTTGTTGTGGCCATGTTCCTAAGTCGCGGCATTATACAATGCTTGTTGTGGCCATGTTCCTAAGTCGCGGCATTATACAATCCTTGTTGTGGCCATGTTCCTAAGTCGCGGCATTATACAATCCTTGTTGTGGCCATGTTCCTAAGTCGCGGCATTATACAATCCTTGTTGTGGCCATGTTCCTAAGTCGCGGCATTATACAATCCTTGTTGTGGCCATGTTCCTAAGTCGCGGCATTATACAATGCTTGTTGTGGCCATGTTCCTAAGTCGCGGCATTATACAATGCTTGTTGTGGCCATGTTCCTAAGTCGCGGCATTATACAATGCTTGTTGTGGCCATGTTCCTAAGTCGCGGCATTATACAATCCTTGTTGTGGCCATGTTCCTAAGTCGCGGCATTATACAATGCTTGTTGTGGCCATGTTCCTAAGTCGCGGCATTATACAATCCTTGTTGTGGCCATGTTCCTAAGTCGCGGCATTATACAATGCTTGTTGTGGCCATGTTCCTAAGTCGCGGCATTATACAATGCTTGTTGTGGCCATGTTCCTAAGTCGCGGCATTATACAATGCTTGTTGTGGCCATGTTCCTAAGTCGCGGCATTATACAATGCTTGTTGTGGCCATGTTCCTAAGTCGCGACATTATACAATGCTTGTTGTGGCCATGTTCCTAAGTCGCGGCATTATACAATGCTTGTTGTGGCCATGTTCCTAAGTCGCGGCATTATACAATGCTTGTTGTGGCCATGTTCCTAAGTCGCGGCATTATACAATGCTTGTTGTGGCCATGTTCCTAAGTCGCGGCATTATACAATCCTTGTTGTGGCCATGTTCCTAAGTCGCGGCATTATACAATGCTTGTTGTGGCCATGTTCCTAAGTCGCGGCATTATACAATGCTTGTTGTGGCCATGTTCCTAAGTCGCGGCATTATACAATCCTTGTTGTGGCCATGTTCCTAAGTCGCGGCATTATACAATCCTTGTTGTGGCCATGTTCCTAAGTCGCGGCATTATACAATCCTTGTTGTGGCCATGTTCCTAAGTCGCGGCATTATACAATCCTTGTTGTGGCCATGTTCCTAAGTCGCGGCGATCGGGCAAACATTGAGCTATAGCCTACAATGTGTGACGTTGTGATATTCTAGTATGATAATTTGGTCGTGCCTGGCGTGTGTCGCGTGGTAAGGTGGTTGCACATCAGCCTCGCACGCCAGTGATTTGGAGTTCGATCCCGGGTCCTGTCAGGAATGTGCACTGCCAACGAGCTCCAGCGAGAACGAGGCTCGAGTCTGGTGCTTCAGTCTGACTTGGACAGGGCCGGGGCCCTGAATGCAATCAGCGTTACCTGTAGTGGGTTGTGCTCAATCTTCAAACCTCATATCTCGAAACAACCAAATAAATCAATATGTTCCTAATGCTAACTGATGCAGGGCCGAAGGATAATATATCGCCAAATATGACCTCCCGTTTGGACAGAAGGACGATACATCGCCAGACTAGGGTCTTCGTGTTATTTGTTTTATTTCCTGGTATGTTCTGCAAATTTAATGCTCAGAGAACGGAAATTTACATTCTGATACTTGCTCATTTGATTGTGTGCCAGGTTTGGCCCAAACCTTTTTTTCTATTTGGCCATCCATCCATCCATCATGTGCCATACCGATAAGCGTGAGCGGTCATGTTTCGCCATCCCACTCGATCACCAGAGTCGTGGATCAGCTTAGTGTTTCTGTCTCGATCATGCCACGTGGCAAAGCCATCCAGGTATTTACTTATCGGTCTTCCCCTTGGTCATTTTCCTTCGATCTTGCCAGTTGTCACCAAGTTCTCCAATTCATTTCTTTTCATAACATGCCCCAACAATTTTGACTGTCTACGTCTAATGTCTCTAATCAGATTACGATCTACATTTTTTTCTTGAAGGACTTGTTCATTGGTTTTTCTGTCTGTCCATGGTATTCTTTGCATTTTCCCCAGAAACCACATTTCTACAGCCATCAGATGTTTTTCAGCATGACTACTCTTTGTCCACGCTTCACATCCATACAAAAGTACAGGTTCTATGTAGCACTTCAACACACTTTTTGTCCTTGAAAATGACATCTGTTTATTGGTCAATATGTTTTCATCTTGCAAAATGCCACCTTCGCCATGGCAATTCTTGTTCTAATTGGGATCTTTTTGTTTTCGCATATCCTTGTCAGGATATTGCAGTCAACACCAGTATTTATTTCAGCTGCTGTTGAACTGTTGATGTCTTGGCAAGTTTTACGATCAGTAGTTTGCCATTGCTTTCTGAACGACCGGGTCACATACCCTCTGTAAATATCCAGCGCGAAACGATCCGATGCTGAATCTCGCGTAGTTGTGTTAGTACGAGAATATACGGCATTACGAACATCATCCTTAACGCCTTGGCCAGGGTGGCGGCACCTAATTGGGATTGCTGGCTGTAAAAACCAGTGCAACCAAATTCTAAAAAGTAAAACAGAAATTTGATGATTCGGTGTACGAAGCGCCGCTGGTGTAGTGGTATCATGCAAGATTCCCATTCTTGCGACCCGGGTTCGATTCCGGGGCGGCGCAGAATCATTTTTTTTTAAACATGTCTTTTCTTGTCAGTATATACATTCTTTCACGTTCAGATGGCCGCGTCTACAATACTCAGAGATTGAAGGCCAAGACCAAATTAGAAGAATAAGAATCTATATTCATTGACATGTACGAATGCCCTGTTCATTGGTTGTGTTCGAGATAACACTTGTGATGTTTGTTGTTGTTGTTTAATGTCAAAATTGAGGCAAAATGAGCTGACAGTGTCCATATTTAAATACCGATGTGTCTACAACCATTTCCGGCCCGCTTTCTACACATGACCTCCCAATCACAGTCAAAGCAACCATTTCGTTTGCTTTATACAGGGTAATCGTCATTGCACATCGATACCTCCATAAGGGCTGCAGTCTCCTCCCATAGATTAGAGTACCTCTACACAGTGCACGAACTCGCCAGCACCGGCAATGACCCAATTGTGTGTATCATAGAAGCACACAGATTTATACAATCCTTGTTGTGGCCATGTTCCTAAGTCGCGGCATTATACAATCCTTGTTGTGGCCATGTTCCTAAGTCGCGGCATTATACAATCCTTGTTGTGGCCATGTTCCTAAGTCGCGGCATTATACAATCCTTGTTGTGGCCATGTTCCTAAGTCGCGGCATTATACAATCCTTGTTGTGGCCATGTTCCTAAGTCGCGGCGATCGGGCAAACATTGAGCTATAGCCTACAATGTGTGACGTTGTGATATTCTAGTATGATAATTTGGTCGTGCCTGGCGTGTGTCGCGTGGTAAGGTGGTTGCACATCAGCCTCGCACGCCAGTGATTTGGAGTTCGATCCCGGGTCCGGTGGGAGATATGCACTGCCGACGAGCTCCAACGAGAGCGAGGCTCGAGTCTGGTGCTTCAGTCTGACTTCGACATCGCCCGGGGTTCGTACCTGAATACGATCGGCGTTGCCGGTAGTGAGTTGTGCTCAATCTTCAAGCCTTAAATCCCAAAACAACCAAATAAATCAATATGTTCATAATGCTAACTGATGCAGGACCGAAGGATAATACATCGCCAAATATGACCTCCCGTTTTGACAGAAGGACGATACATCGCCATACTAGGGTCTTCGTGTTATTTGTTTTATTTCCGGGTATCTTCTGCAAATTTAATGCCCAGAGAACGGAAATTTACATTCTGATACTTGCTCATTTGATTGTGTGCCAGGTTTGGCCCAAACCTTTTTTTCTATTTGGCCATCCATCCATCCATCATGTGCCATACCGATAAGCCTGGGCGGTCATGTTTCGCCATTTCACTCGATCACCAGAGTCGTGGGTTAGCTCAATGTTCTTGTCTCGACCATGTCACGTATTTATTCTCTATCTTCTCCCCCTCGATCTTGCCAGTTGTCACCAAGTTCTCCAATTTATTTTTTCTCATAACATGCCCAAAAAACTTTGACTGTCTACGTCTAATTTCTCTAATCAGGTTACGAGTTTCATTGGTTTCTTCTTCTTCTGCTGCGTTCATCCGGAGATTTTTTTTCGGACATCATTGCGTTGTGCCTGGTATTCTTTGCATTGTCCTCAGAAACCACATTTCTACAGCCATCAGCTGTTTTTCAGCTTGACTGCTCATTGTCCAAGCTTCACCATCCATATAAAAGTACAGGTTCTATGTAGCACATCAACACTCTTTTTCTCCTTGCAATTGACATCTTTTTATTTATTCAGTATGTTTTTCATCTTGCAAAAGGCCATCTTCCCCATGGCAATTCTTGTTCTAAACCTAATCACTGGCTGTAAAAGCCAGTGCACCAAGCTCTATAAAGAAATATAGCAGTTTGAAGTTTCTTTATACCAAGCGCCGCTGGTGTAGTGGTATCATGCAAGATTCCCATTCTTGCGACCCGGGTTCGATTCCCGGGCGGCGCAGAATTTTTTTTTTTTTTTTTTTTTTGGTGGAAACATGTCTTTTCTGATCAGGATATACACTCTCCCACGTTCAAATGGCTGCCTCTACAATGCTCAGAGAGGTCTTTTGAGGCTGCTGTATCTTCCACTTTACACATGGGACAGTGAGGGGCATTTTGTGTGATATTCACTGGCACATGAAAGGAGCATTATAGGGAATCCCTTTGTCGTGAATTTGTCACTGTAATTATCGACTAAAATGCTATGCCAAGGTTATGCAGACTTGTTTCCACCCAGATTTCGTAACAGCCAATCAGTACCTTGTACTAATTAATCACTTCCGTTACTAAAATAGCCACGTTAAATTGACGTGTCTATTTTAAAATTTTTGCGGGTGTTGTTGTAATCGCTAGGAGGCCACGTTGAGGTCATGAGAGCAGACGGGCGAGGGTTCAAGGTCTGCGCTGGCCGTCCGCCAAGATTGGGAAAGACTGATAAAAACTCCACCGTGGAACAAGCACGACAGAGGAATTCTGATCGTCAGATGTGCCCTTTACCTTTCTGACACCCTCTGGGGTTGTTTCAGAAGTAAATGCAATGAGGAAGGGAAATGACCACCTCATCTCATAGGTCATGGCCTGGAATGTATGAAGACCTATCACTTCAGACCCCAACAGCGGTATCTGCTGTGTGGTTTATAGTCATAGAGCATTCAGCCTACGTAAGGTGAAGGTCCTTGTAGCCTACATTCTAATTGTCACAGAGCATTCAGCCTACATAATGTGACGATTCTAGTACATTCTAATTTTCATAAAACATTCAACCTACATAAGGTGACGATTCTAGCACATTCTAATTGTCATAGAGCCTTCAGCCTACATAAGGTGGCGGTCCTAGTACATTCTAATAATATATTTAATAATACATAGAAAAATCTGAAATAACCAGGCAGCCCAAAAACAACCTCATCCGACAAACAGAGCGGAACCAATAAAACCAGTATGAATTAGGACTAACAATCCACACAACCACGGCTCTCAACAATAACCACAGCTGAGGAGGCAGGTTTAACAAGACCGAATTTGGAATTTTGTTTTGAAAATTGGAAATGGAATGGAACATTCTAATTTTCATAGAGCATTCAGCCTACATAATCTGACGGTCCTAGCACTTTTTTTTTTTTTGGGGGGGGGGGGCATATCCCTTACAGGACGTTGCAGTCAACATCAGCATTTTTCAGCTGCTGTTGATGTACTAGGTAAGATTGCGCTCAGTAGTTTGCCATTGCTTTCTGAGCGACCGGTTCACATACCCCGTAAGTTACCAACGCGGTGAGAACCGCCACCGATTCTCGCACAGGTTAAGTTACTCACGAGAATATACGGGATTACGGAGAAAGACGTTAATCCCTGGCCAGGGAGACCGGTCCTAGTACATTAAAGATCTTTACAGATATTAAGTGAACTAAACAAGACAATGAAGTTCATACAAGAGGCAACATTGCAGAAATAGGCACATTTCACGCCAACGAAAGAAGAAGTAGAATAATTTAGATCAATAGCAGATTTCTGCTTCCAAACGTGTCATGTTGTCTTATTTTAATTTTAAAATGACACAGACCTAAATGAAACCTAAAACCTGGAAATTCATGCTTTTAAACTGGTCAATATGTGGTATTTGCGGGATTGTCAGACCACTGTGTTATACGATCTGATACCAGACCGCAATCTTCAACTGCACATAAATCAACAACCTTGAACACGTTTGTGTATTTTTCAAATGTTTGAGTGACTAAGTGCACCCACAATGGTATAAATACATGTTCAATATTTGCCGGTGTAATTTCTCAGCACTCTGTGAAGTGGGGAAACAGCACGACTTCCTGGTACAGTAAATATAGCGCCCCTGATCCAACATGGCTGGGACTACATAGCTCTCTGGGAGGGGAGATGTTAAAATAGTGCGTGATCTATCTACCTATATGTCTGCCTACCCACCTGCTAACATACCTAACTAACTGCCTGCCTGCCTGTTTACCTACCTAACCACCTACCTAACTACCTACATACCCATCTACCTATCTGCATGCCTGAATGCCTGCCTATCCACCTATCTACTTACCTACCCCCTATCTACCCATCCAGCCATCCGTCCGTCCGTCCATCTGTTTGTCAATCCTTCCATCCATCCATTCACGCGTCCATCCATCCAACCGTCCGTCTGTCCGTCCATCCAAAACAATGCGCAGACTGACGGAACGTCAAAATACCAACTGGATCCTGTGCTAAATGTAAATTGCCTGACCGTGTTAGACGTGTATCATATAGATTGTGACTGAGTTAGACAGCACTAATAGATTGCGTGACCGTGTTAGACGTGTATCATATAGATTGTGACTGAGTTAGATAGCACTCATAGATTGCGTGACCGTGTTAGACGTGTATCATATAGATTGTGACGGAGTTAGACAGCACTCATAGATTGCGTGACCGTGTTAGACGTGTATCATATAGATTGTGACTGAGTTAGACAGCACTCATAGATTGCGTGACCGTGTTAGACGTGTATCATATAGATTGTGACGGAGTTAGACAGCACTCATAGATAGCGTGGCCGTGTTAGACGTGTATCATCTAGAATGTGACGTAGTTATACAGCACTCATAGATTGCGTGACCGTGTTAGACGTGTATCTTATAGATTGTGACGGAGTTAGACAGCACTCATAGATAGCGTGGCCGTGTTAGACGTGTATCATCTAGAATGTGACGTAGTTAGACAGCACTCATAGATTGTGTGACCGTGTTAGACGTGTATTATCTAGAATGTGACGGAGTTAGACAGCACTCATGGATTGCCTGACCGTGTTAGACGTGTATTATCTAGAATGTGACGTAGTTATACAGCACTCATAGATTGCGTGACCGTGTTAGACGTGTATCATATAGATTGTGACGGAGTTAGACAGCACTCATAGATAGCGTGGCCGTGTTAGACGTGTATCATCTAAAATGTGACGTAGTTATACAGCACTCATAGATTGTGTGACCGTATTAGACGTGTATTATCTAGAATGTGACGGAGTTAGACAGCACTCATAGATTGTGTGATCGTGACAGACGTGTATCATCTAGAATGTGACGGAGTTAGACAGCACTCATAGATTGTGTGATCGTGACAGACGTGTATCATCTAGAATGTGACGGAGTTAGACAGCACTCATAGATTGCCTGACCGTGTTAGACGTGTATCATCTAGAATGGGACGGAGTTAGACAGCACTCATAGATTGTGTGATCGTGACAGACGTGTATCATCTAGAATGTGACGGAGTTAGACAGCACTCATAGATTGTGTGATCGTGACAGACGTGTATCATCTAGAATGTGACGGAGTTAGACAGCACTCATAGATTGCCTGACCGTGTTAGACGTGTATCATCTAGATTTTGACTGAGTTAGACAGCACTAATAGATTGCGTGACCGTGTTAGACGTGTATCATATAGATTGTGACGGAGTTAGACAGCACTCATAGATAGCGTGGCCGTGTTAGACGTGTATCATCTAGAATGTGACGTAGTTATACAGCACTCATAGATTGTATGACCGTGTTAGACGTGTATTATCTAGAATGTGACGGAGTTAGACAGCACTCATAGATTGCCTGACCGTGTTAGACGTGTATTATCTAGAATGTGACGTAGTTATACAGCACTCATAGATTGCGTGACCGTGTTAGACGTGTATCATATAGATTGTGACGGAGTTAGACAGCACTCATAGATAGCGTGGCCGTGTTAGACGTGTATCATCTAAAATGTGACGTAGTTATACAGCACTCATAGATTGTGTGACCGTGTTAGACGTGTATTATCTAGAATGTGACGGAGTTAGACAGCACTCATAGATTGTGTGATCGTGACAGACGTGTATCATCTAGAATGTGACGGAGTTAGACAGCACTCATAGATTGTGTGATCGTGACAGACGTGTATCATCTAGAATGTGACGGAGTTAGACAGCACTCATAGATTGTGTGATCGTGACAGACGTGTATCATCTAGAATGTGACGGAGTTAGACAGCACTCATAGATTGCCTGACCGTGTTAGACGTGTATCATCTAGATTGTGACTGAGTTAGACAGCACTAATAGATTGCGTGACCGTGTTAGACGTGTATCATATAGATTGTGACTGAGTTAGACAGCACTAATAGATTGCGTGTTCGTGACAGACGTGTATCATCTAGAATGTGACGGAGTTAGACAGCACTCATAGATTGTGTGATCGTGACAGACGTGTATCATCTAGAATGTGACGGAGTTAGACAGCACTCATAGATTGCGTGACCGTGTTAGACGTGTATCATCTAGATTGTGACAGAGTTAGACAGCACTCATAGATTGTGTGATCGTGTCAGACGTGTATCATATAGATTGTGACGGAGTTAGACAGCACTCATAGATTGCGTGACCGTGAAAGATGTGTGTCATCTTGAATGTGACGGGAGTTAGACAGCATTTATAGATTTTCATAACTGCAGTGGGAGACTGCAACTTACGGGCGTGTACCGAGTGCAGTGAAGTGTCTTCTGTTAACCAATGTCATGATCATCATCATCACTATCATCATCACTATCATCATCACTATCATCATCATCATCACTATCATCATCATCATCATCATCATCATCATCATCATCATCATCATCATCATCATCATCATCATCATCACTATCATCATCATCACTATCATCATCATCATCATCATCATCATCATCATCATACCTATCATCAGTGGCTTCTGTTAACCAGTGTCATCACAATCACTATCATCATACAATGGATTGTCCTGTACCGAACCCTCCCCCAATAACAGCCGCATGATCATCTCCATCTGGGCCGTGTGACAGAGTTATGTATCCCCTTGCCAGCGGGGTATGCTTGAAACTTCACATCCCGTTAAAGCACATCTGGCTGTAACCTGGTCATGTTTGAGCACAGCACATTCGCCCTGACTGGGATTTATCCTAGCCTGGTCATGTTTGAGCACAGCACATTCGCCCTGACTGGGATTTATCTTAGCCTGGTCATGTTTGAGCACAGCACATTCGCCCTGACTGGGATTTATCCTAGCCTGGTCATGTTTGAGCACAGCACATTCGCCCTGACTGGGATTTATCCTAGCCTGGTCATGTTTGAGCACAGCACATTCGCCCTGACTGGGATTTATCTTAGCCTGGTCATGTTTTAGCACAGCACATTCCCCCTGACTGGGATTTATCTTAGCCTGGTCATGTTTGAGCACAGCACATTCGCCCTGACTGGGATTTATCTTAGCCTGGTCATGTTTGAGCACAGCACATTCGCCCTGACTGGGATTTATCTTAGCCTGGTCATGTTTGAGCACAGCACATTCGCCCTGACTGGGATTTATCTTAGCCTGGTCATGTTTGAGCACAGCACATTCGCCCTGACTGGGATTTATCCTAGCCTGGTCATGTTTGAGCACAGCACATTCGCCCTGACTGGGATTTATCCTAGCCTGGTCATGTTTGAGCACAGCACATTCGCCCTGACTGGGATTTATCCTAGCCTGGTCATGTTTGAGCACAGCACATTCGCCCTGACTGGGATTTATCTTAGCCTGGTCATGTTTCCTCCATGTGGTTTAGGCACTGCATTGTTAACTTACTCCAACCGGACGCCTGGAAATACAGTTCAGCTCCAGTCGGCTCCACCGAGAACCCGTACCTCAGTAAACCCTACACACATCACCCGGATGCCGTGAATGTAACGGGCTCGGAAAGTATGATGAGAAAGGTGAAGACAGGCATGCTTCGGACAGAGCAGCAGGCTTCAATTCAACAATCAAAAATAGAAAGCAATGTTCAGTTATCAGTTGTTTTTATTGTTTGAATCAGTGAAGGGGTGAAACCAATAGCAATTCATCGGCAAATGAGAGTCCAGTATGGTGATGCATGCCTGTCAGTCCAGCAATCGTATGAGTGGAGTAGGGAGCTTCAAGCGACGTGACTTCTGTGACAGACTGTCCACGACCGGGTCAGGCTTCTTTTCTGGATCTTTTCCCCAGGACATGCTGGTGTGATGGGAAACGAACAGGCGGACAGGTTGGTTGGATCTGCACGTCCTGGTGGGGGTCTTGGTGCATGATAAGGCAGATGTGGTCGGGGCCCTTTGGGATTGTGTTTATAGTGCAGAAGAACAGACAGATCATCACTGTCTGCAATGAATGGTGCTGCAGGGAGTGACTAGAGCAGGGGTGTCAAACTCAGTCGCTCAGCGCGCCAAAACTCAAATCACACGTGAGGTTGCGGGCCGGACAGGATAGACATTCAATAAGCCGAAAATGAAACCTTTTTTAAACATTAATATAAATTAAAACAGAAAAAAGTGTTAATAATAAAACATCATTGGTATACACAATTT
Organism: Cepaea hortensis; assembly: GCA_963921405.1. NCBI lineage: Eukaryota > Metazoa > Mollusca > Gastropoda > Stylommatophora > Helicidae > Cepaea > Cepaea hortensis. Next base: position 166,440,928 of record OY992878.1, read on the forward strand.
CACTCCAATGTCAATTTGTCAGAGCACGATGTTTGGCATCTTTTCTTGGCTACAAGTTCGATTATGTTGGGAGTAATGTTTTGTGTCACTGAGAGTCTCATGATGGACTGCAAGTGTTCATCAGTGAGACGACTCCTGTGTGATGTTTTGTTAATCTTCATCACAGAAAACAGCTGCTCGCACAGATGTGTGCTACCAAACATGCTCAAGGTTCCAGCCGCATGTAGACGAAGTCGGGACATCTCTTCAGGAATGAAACGACTGAACTGTGCAGGCCCCACAGTGTCGTACTTTGCCTTTAGTGTCCCATTACCCCTCTGCTGTGTGTCCACCGTGACGAGGTGGAGGGGCTTGTGCGTCCCAATGACCCCAAGAGCTATGCCGACGGTAGCACAGCTACTGGTAGGGTCACCCATGTCGGACAGGTCAAGGGAGAGGGACCAGACGAAGCGACGCACAAACCTGCTGCCTTGTAGGTAGACTGGGGACAGTCAAAGGCTAGGGAAAGCATCCCAAATAAATGCTTGTCGAAATCGGATGTACTGAGCCACAGGCTTGACAAAGCAGTGCAACGTAACTTAATTCATGATGTCACAAATCAAAATTAATCGCTATGGTGCTAATCCAGTGAAGTCCCATCAGGCGGCGATAGTGCCGGGCCCCCTGCCTCGAGGGGGTCCACCCATGAGTACTGGTGGTCACCTTCCCCTGTGCTGTGGAGTCAAGGCACAGAGGAGTAGGTTAATAGCTATTGACCAAATACCCCGGACACTCAACATACTACAGTGGAATGCCGAAGGAGTTTACAAGAAGAAAGAGTCCCTAACACAGCGTCTTCATAAAGATAGAATAGATGTGGCATGCATTCAAGAGACACACCTCAACGCCAATCGAAAATTCTCAGTCAGAGGATATCAGGCCACACGTTTCGACCGCGAAGGACACAAAGGAGGAGTTCTAATACTTACACGAAATACAATACCTTGCAGCGAAGTATCTGTGATCTCTGACAACCAAACGGAAATTATAGGTGTTGATATAATGATAAAGGACGTGAAAATAAGAATCTACAATCTGTATAGCCCAGCAGATAAGGACCTTACACTCTCAAACATGAAAATAACTGACACAAACTGCATTATTGTCGGAGACTTTAATAGCCGTTCAGAAAGATGGGGATACCCAGATACTGACAAAAGAGGAGATGAATTGGAGGACTGGGAAATAGACTCAAATCTCCATCTACTCAACAAAGCGGATGACACACCGAGCTTCTACTCCAGAAGATGGCTTACCACTTCTACTCCAGACTTAGCTTTCTGCACAGGAGACATCCTCCACAAAATCGATCGCCATGTGCTGGACCAATTAGCAGGTAGTGACCACAGACCAATCAAGCTTGTAATGAATATGGAGTTTGTTCCACAGGAGCAAAAGCCCTTGCCCCGTTGGAATTACAAACGAGGAGATTGGGACAGATTTGCCATACTAACAGACAAATATTGTGAAAACATAAATACACGATATGGCAACATAAAGCAAATGGTGGAAAGTCTAACCAGAGCGATAAAACAGGCAGCCACTGAGTCCATTCCTAGAGGAGCGAGGAAAAATTACAAACCATACTGGACTGAAGAACTACAAAGTTTGGAGGACAAAGTTGAAGATGCCAGGAAGACAGCAGAGAGAGAACAAACAATTGAAGCGAATATCTCTCTCAAAGCCATCTCAGCAAAATATAAAAGAACAGTAAATCAAACAACAAGAGATTGTTGGAGGGAAAAAACAGAAAACCTGAATTTTGACAGGGATGGAAACAAACTATGGAAACTAGTGAAAGCCATGAACAATGAAGTACCTAGAAACAAACAAATAACAATTAAACAAGGAAATGCCTTGCTTACAGGAAAAAAGGCTGCAAATGCACTAATGGAACACTATGCAAATGCAAACCACATTGATATTACAACCGAACAGAAGAAAGCAATCAAAGACAAACAGATACATCATAGAAATACAGAGACAGCAGCAGAATATATGATGGCAAATCTAACAATGGAAGAAATGGAACAGGCAATGAATACCCTAAAAAAGAAGAAATCACCAGGAAAGGATGGAATCACAAATGAAATGCTAATAGTACTAGGCACCAAGGCAAAGAAGAAACTACTAGCAGTCCTAAATAACAGCTGGAAGAGAGGAATAGTCCCACAGGCATGGAAGGAAGCTATACTAATACCAAAGAAAGGAAAAGACCTGGAAGAACCAAATGGCTATCGACCTATCAGTCTACTTAGCTGTGTAGGAAAATTAATGGAACGCATTATCAACAACATCCAAGAAGACTCTTCACATGGAAGTCTCCAGACAGTTTTACCAAAAATCAGATAGATTATATTTTAATACAAAGAAGATGGAGATCAAGCATAACATCTGCAAAAACCCTACGAAGTGCAGACTGTGATACAGATCATCAGTTATTAGAAGCAGATCTGAAATTAAAACTCAAAAAGCTTACCCGAGGACCAAGGCCACTTCGTTTTGATCTCACACAAATACCGGACGCATACAACATAGAAGTTAGGAATCGCTTTGGGGTCTTGATGTCTGTACAAGAAGAAATGACACCTGATGAACTGGCAGTACAAGCTAGAGATATCTTGATAACTGCAGCCAAAGATTTCATTCCGACCAAGAAAACGCAACGTAAGCCATGGATTACATCAGACACGTTAGAATTAATAAAACAACGAAGGGAGCTGAAACAGAAAGGAGATGAATCCGATAGCAGGATGAAGTATAAATCTTTAACTCGAGAAATAAGAAAGAACACAAGAAAGGACAAAAATCAATATATACAAGATAGCTGTACCAGAATAGAGCAATATCATAAGGCTGGAAGAGATTATGAAATGTTCAAGGAAATGAAGTTATTGACAAGAAATGTTCAACCTCAATTGAATGTTATCTGTGACAAGATGGGAAATACCTTAACAGAATCTAGACAAATTCTAGAAAGATGGCAGGAGTACTGCAGTGGAATGTATGATATGAGTGACAGTGAGGATATGAATGAGATACATGAGCCAATGACAGCAGAGACAGAACCTGAACCCTCATTAGATGAAATTGCTTGGGCTATAAGGAACCTGAAGAATGGTAAATCACCTGGATGTGATGAGATACCAGCTGAACTAATTAAAGCAGGAGGAGAAGAAAGCATACACATATATCATGCATTATGTACAAAGATTTGGAAATATGGTATATGGCCAAAAGATTGGAAGAGAACTATCTTCATTCCAATACCAAAAAAGGGCAACCTGAAATTATGCACCAACTATAGAACTGTTGCCCTGATCAGTCATGCAAGTAAAATTCTACTAAAAGTCATAATGCGACGACTTAGTAAGAAAATGGAAGAAGAGATTAACGTAGTTCAAGCTGGATTTAGACAAGGAAGAGGAACAAGAGATCACATATTCAACATGCGTTTAATAATAGAGAAGTGCAGAGAATTTAATGTAAACCTATTCTCATGTTTTGTGGATTATTCAAAGGCATTTGACTGTGTACAGCATCAGAAACTTTGGGAAATCATGAGGAATATGGGCTTTCCTTCACGTGTAGTACATCTCATAAAAATGCTATATCTGGACCAACAAGCAGCAGTTAGAATAGATGGCGAGACATCAGATTGGTTTGACATCAAGCAAGGAGTCCGTCAGGGCTGCGTGCTGTCACCCTATTTGTTTAACCTGTATGCCGAAAATATAATGAGAAATGTAAGAGATGATATAAACAGGGAGCCATATGATGCCCTAAATATCGGCGGTCATGACATACCAGAGATTCGATATGCTGATGATACAGTATTACTATCCACAACACAGAATGGCATAGAAAACCTAATAGCCTCAACACAATTGAATAGTGAAAATCACAACTTATATCTTAACATAGCAAAAACTAAGATAATGCATACAGATAAAACTACTATGGAGAAAGAAATATACATTAATGGGGGAAAATTGGAGGTGGTGGAAAATTTTGAATATCTTGGGTCATTGATTACGAATAATGGTGACACAATGAAAGAAATAAAACGGCGACTATCCATTGCTCTTCAAAGACTAAAACAGATGAATAAATTATGGTGTGGGACAGACAGAACTACAAAAATTAGATTTTTAAGAGCATGCATCTTTCCCATTGCAACATACGCCTGTGAGACATGGACACTTACTAAACAAGCTGAACAGCGCATACATGCCTTTGAATATAAATGTTATAGACGAGTTCTAAGAATATCTTGGGTAAAGAAAAGAACAAATGCATCCATACTTCAAGAGTTGAATATTGAGGAGGGATGGCTATTGAAGACGATAAAACAAAGAAAATTGAAGTATTTTGGTCACTTGAAACGTCACGACAGTTTGGAGAGAACAATAATGGAAGGGTATATGCCTGGGAAGAGAGGAAGAGGAAGGCCAAAGAGAAGATGGGTGCAGGATGTGGCGGATGATCTCCAGATGGGTGTATCAGACGCGGGACATCTTGCTTGTGATCGAGAAGTTTTCCGGAGGGTTGTTATGGGAGCGAGGTTCTGTAAAGGACATGCTACTGAATGAATGAATGAATTATCAATGGCAGGCTAACATGGCATCTGGAAGAAAACAAACTCTTAACACCACACCAAGCAGGATTCAGAAAGTACAGATCCACTGAAGATCAAATAACCTATATAGCTCAGGAAATAGAGGATGCCTTCCAAGAGAAAAAGCACACACTAGCAGTCTGGATAGATTTAGAAAAAGCATTTGATAAAGTATGGAAGGAAGGACTGAAAGTAAAACTGCAAAACATGCATGTTTGTGGGAAAATGTATAAATGGGTCAGCCACTACCTTGAGAACAGAACTGCCAGGACAAAAGTACAAGGACAAACAAGCAAAATGATGCTGCTGGAGCAAGGTGTCCCCAAGGAGGAGTTCTTTCACCAACATTATTCCTAGCATATATAAATGACATCACGGAAAATTTTCCAGCCAGAGTACACACATCCTCCTTTGCAGATGACCTAGCCATATGGACATCTGAAGAATATATTAGTACAGCTAACAGCAGAATACAGCAAGCCCTATTAGCGCTAGAGGACTGGTCAAAATCATGGCTAGTGAAGATAAGTGAGGAGAAAACAACATGCACAGTGTTCTCCCTCTCAAATAAAACTCAGCAACCTAAGCTGGTATTGAATGGAAAAATATTGCGCCATGAAGAAAATCCAAACTATCTCGGAGTCACCTTTGATCGTCGCCTGACATGGAAAACACAGGTTGAGAAAAATCGAACAAGAGCAAGGCAAAGAATGGCAATCATGAAAAAGCTTGCTGGTACAACGTGGGGAGCAGATGAGAAAGTTCTCAAGAAGCTATATACTGGACGGGTGAGGCCAGTACTGGAATATGGCATTGCAGCTTGGGCAACAGCAGCTAAGTCAAACTTTAACAAAATAAGTAGAGTTCAAAATCAAGGAATGCGAATCATAACTGGAAGCCTGAAGACAACGCCTATTAATGAACTAGAAAAGATCACTTGTTTACAATCAATGCAGGATAGAAGAGATAGCAGAGCCCAGCAACAAGCAGAAAAATTTAGAAGATTGACAGACCACCCTATGTACAACAGATTTAATGGTTTTGGAAAGGGAAGACTGAAGCGTAGCAACTTTGTAGAAACTGCAAAACGAAGGATTAGGGCAGATCCTATACTTAACATATCAACAGTCAAGTCCATACACAATGCACACAAGTTCCCAGCTTTGAGACAGCAGCAACTGCCTGAGATGATAGAAAACATTCCTGGTAGAACACCCAGCATGAAACCGAAAGAAGAGAAATAACCCTAAACTACATAAAAGAACATTACCCAAGCAGGAATTGGACCCATGCATATACAGATGGATCAGCCAAAAATTCAATAGAGAATGGAGGAGGAGGAATTCTCCTAAATTTAAAAAATGGAGTGAAAAAAACACATCCAATGGCAACTGGAAAATTTTCAAGTAACTTCAAAGCGGAGGTAGAGGCTCTGAAAACTGCAGCAGAAATGCTCCTGATGGAGGAAAATAAAGAGAAGCAAATAGCTATCTTCACAGATGCAAAGTCAGCTGTCTCAATACTGAAGAGCAATAACAGCACAGAACTAACTGACCTAAGAGCAGCACTCCATGGTCTATGCCAGAAATCCAAAAAAGTTGTAATACAGTGGATCCCATCACATTGCAGTATACCTGGAAACGAAGAGGCTGACAGACTGGCAAAAGAGGGCGGACGACTACCACAGCCTGACATAGACATAACCTATAACGAGGCAAAGAGGTTGATAAAAAGCACTTATAGAACCAAATGGGAATCAGAGCATCCAGGCCATCAGAAGGATGATGCATATTACAAACTCGACCAAAGAGAACAAGTAGCAATCTTCAGACTCCGCACAGGACATAACAGGCTGAAATACCACTTGTTCAATAAACTAAAGATAGGAGATACCGATGAATGTAATTGTAGAACTGGAAAAATGACAGCAAAACATTTGCTGCAGGATTGCCCAACGTATGCAGAACAGAGAAAGATATTTTGGCCCACACCTGCTTCATTTGAAGACAAGCTCTATGGAGATATCAACAAGCTCAAGTTGACCGCAGCTTATTTTAACTACATACAGGTTGACATTTAAAGGTGCATGAAGACCCAGAGGCATGAAATGGAATATTGCTTGGATAGCAAATCCATTATGTGGAAAGTCCAAATCGAAAGCTCGCTGTGTGGGCTTCATAAAAGGTGGAAAAGTGTCCTAGTGGCACGAAATGGAATATTGCTTGGATAGCAAATCCATTACATGGAAAGTCCGAATCAAAAGCCCATTGTGTGGGCTTCATAAAAAGGTGGAAAAGTGTCCTAGTGGCATGAAATGGAATATTGCTTGGATAGCAAATCCATTACGTGGAAAGTCCGAATCAAAAGCCCACCGTGTGGGCTTCATAAAAGGTGGAAAAGTGTCCTAGTGGCACGAAATGGAATATTGCTTGGATAGCAAATCCATTACATGGAAAGTCCGAATTGAAAGCTCACTGTGTGGATGTCATCTGCAGACTGCATACTTCTGGTTTCCGGAAGAACAGCCTATGGTGAACGGAAGGCCCAATATACGGAAGTGAGGCTAAGCAGCCATGTGCAGGACGTGACGATTCCTTGGGTGAGCCCAGTACCAGAGCGCTATGTATCGGCTCTGCAAGTATGGAAGCCTCCTTGGATGGCGGGGAATGCCCATGGTCTGCCCCTGCCTTCCCTTGAGGGCTGACCAGGATCTTTGGCTGTACTCGGCGCGAAGTAAGCTACGTTTTTCAGCAAATTGTGTATTGGGAAACACCATTGCGTTGACTTGGTTTAACATTGCCTGGCAACAAGAAAAGTGAGACAGGTTGCATTGGTGTATTTGTGTCTCCCATAAGCGCAGCTTCACTTGAAATGACTTTTCTGCATCATGCATATCGTAGCCGTAGCGGGAAAAGGTGATGTAATATCCGGGCATTACACTGCTTTCATTTTTTATGCGCCAATCCAAAACAAGCACCGGAACGTTGCTAGGTAACTTTAACGACGAACACTAACTAACTCAATCAATCAATCATGTGCCATGCCGGAAAGCGTGGGCGGTCATAATTCGCCATTTCACTCGATCACCAGAGTCGTGGATCAGCTCAGTGTTCCTGTCTCGTCCATGCCATGTGGCCAAGCCATCCAGGTATTTTCCTCTCGGTCTTCCTCTTGGTCTGTTCCCCTCGATCTTGCCAGTTGTCACTAAGTTTTCCAGTCCATTTCTTCTCATAACATGTCCAAAAAATTTTGACTGTCTACGTCTAATTTCTCTAATCAATCTACGATTTTCATTTGTCTCTTGTAGTACTTGTTCATTGGTTTTTCTGTCTGTCCATGGTATTCTTTGCATTTTCCTCAGAAACCACATTTCTGCAGCCATCAGATGTTTTTCTGCTTGATTGCACATTGTCCAAGTTTCACATCCATACAAAAGAACAGGCTGTATGTATCCCGTCAACACTCTTTTTCTCGTTTCAATTGACATCATTTTATTGGTCAGAATGTTTTTCATCTTGCTAAAGGCTACTTTCGCCATGGCGATTCTTGTTCTAATCTCTTCAAGGCATCTGCCATCAGATGTTATGACTGTTCCGAGATAATTGAACCGATTCACTTGTTGAAGAATATTCCCATTTACTTGTATATTACATTGTGGTACTTCGTTCTTCCTAGTGACGACCATAACCTGTGTCTTCCTACAATTTAATTCCAACCCCAGCTGCTCACTGTGTACAACCACAGCGTCTACTAATTGTTGCAGATCCTGTGCATTGTCTGCAATCAATACTGTATCATCTGCATATCTAATGTTATTTATGGTTCGTCCTCCAATGCTGATTCCATTTAGGTCTTCTACATTTCTGAAAATATTTTCACTGTATAGGGAAAAAAGATCTGGAGACATTACACATCCCTGCCTAACACCTCTCTTAATAGGTTGGTATTGTCCTACTTCATTATCAATCCTTATGGCAGCTTGTTGTTTCCAATATATGTTTTTTATAAGTCTAATGTCTTTCCCATCAATTTGTAGATCTGCAAGCATATCCACAATGTTGACATGTCTAACTCTATCAAAAGCCTTTGTGTAGTCAATAAAGCAAAGATGTATATCCTTGTTTACTTCTAAAGCACGTTCAATAACTGTTCGCAGCATATACACAGCATTTACTGTACCCTTTCCTTCTACAAAACCACATTGTTCTTCCCCTATTTCAGGTTGTATTTTCTTCCTCACTCTTTGCATGATAATTCGTAACAAAATCTTTGTGATGTGACTCATTATACTAATTGTTCTATGTTGATCACATTCTAAGGCTCCTGATTTCTTTGGGATTGCAATAAATACAGAATTACATAATTCAGAAGGTATATCTCCAGTATCATATAATGTGTTCAGCAGTCTAGTGACTTGCTCTTGTCCAAATTCTTCTAGAGCTCTAATCATTTCTGTTGTGATGTTATCTGCACCGGGGGCCTTGCCAGCTTTCATATGCTTAAGAACATTTTGAACCTCCATCTTTAAAATTGCTGGTCCTTCATTATTAAATCTAATAGCATACTGTTCCTCTCTGTTATCATTATACAGGTCTTTCACATAATCTGTCCATACCTGTAGAATCTGATCTTTTTCTATTATGACTTTGCCATCTTTAGTTTTTAGACAGCCTGTTGATGTACTTGTTCTTTTATTAGTAAGTTCCTGAACTCTTTTGTGCACTAATTTGGTATTTTGACTGTTGTGTTGTTTTTCAATTTCTAAGCACTTTTCCTCAAGCCATGATTCTTTTGCCTTCCTACATAATATTCTGACTTGTCTGTGAATTTCTTCATACTTGGCAGGATTATTTTTGTTGAGTCTTCTTGTTTCCATTAAGTGTAAACTAACTACACAACTTTTATTTTTGCTTATTCTGATCGAAGCGAGAACGTTCCCAGGTAGCCTATCATTAGGAAGACTGCTAATTAGGGAATTTGATTTGCACTTTATATTGTGGGCATAGAGCCCACCAAAGAAATATTTTTGCCTACATTTCTCTCTTGGGTCGAATATATTTGTACGTCCGTTGAGACCTCTCGAGCCTGATATTATTGTACGGTGGGCCGGATGTGGCCCGCGGGCCTTGAGTTTGACACATGTGGACTAGAGGATCTGCCGACACACAGGACTCCGTGGAAATGCCAGACAGACACATAATCATACTGCTACCATTAGTAATGGGACTCTTCACTGGCTTTTGAAGTAGAGGACTGAGCAGTCATGGGAATGCCGTGATGTCGGTTCTTGATTCAACTCAACTCAAAATCAGTAAATTCTTTACTTACCAACACAAGACATAGCGCTCATGAATACAAGACAGTCATGCAGTAAAACACATTCAATGCCTCTAATGAGACAAGCTTGTCAAGGACAGTTGATTATTTGATGTTATAAATTGATTAGAAGCGAATACGTCGATGGCCGCTGGCACCGTGCAAATAGCACAGGTATTTCCAACAAAGCCGGCACGTACGTGGTAGGAAATTGCAGACGTGAGTAGCAATTAGTAACTGTAATAAAACATTTCCCGTGGAAAACCGTGTTTACCTAACGATTGTCGCCGGTCCACACACGAGCTTGTTAAAGAACCGCAATGAAGCGAGAACCTGCTCAATTAGAGCTTGTGTACAGGTGTCTTGTTGCCTGATGTGGCGATATTTGTAAAACAAGTACAAAACTGCAGACGCCAATCTTTGCAGATGTAGGAAATAAAACTGGTTAGACATGTGTAACTGCTGCGAAAAAGTGAGAGATAATAAACATAGACATGGTGTACAATACCTTACAACGAACTCCACTACAGCAATCGTAAGTCACGGGGGGGGGGGGGGGGGGGGGGGGGAAGAGAATCAGTGATAATATTTTCCCAAAATATAATAAAATACAAATAAGTTATACTGCGATATAACGAATCGAAGTTTCCATTATACTAATTTTCCTCAGGAACAATACAAACGGATCTAAATAATAATAATTTAAAAAAAAATAACAATAAAGAAAACATAAAATTAGAAAATTAACATTAAAACAGAAACAGAAACAGTTGATGTTGTAGCACAGCAATTGCACTGATGGCTTGTATTTTTAATAATTTCGTTTTTATAACGCTGTCTTTCTCTCGCTCTCTCTCTCTCTCTTTCTCTCTCTCTCTCTCTCTAGATTGTCTAAGCATGTTATTCATAGCTCTTCCATCCCCTGCCCCTCTCATATGCACGAGCTCAATCAACATGTTATGTAGGCCAGCATGGACGAACGGATAAGATCCCCCGTATTTAAACATCCGGTGTGCTGATATCGAGGTAGTGTATTCAATCCCTACACCAGACAGTTTGACTAATCTGGTGACTTCCCGTCCTTGACTTGAGGACGTAAATTACAAGTACCTCTAAAGTCTGAGTGGGTTTCCCTGATGGCGACGGTCACTTAATAGGGAATGCTAAAACAACACGCCCCCCCCCTCCCCAGAATAAAGCAGTCCAGTGCATAAGAAGTAGTGGCGTATGGACTATACTTGAGCTCAAAGCGAACGAGCGCAAAATAAAAACAAATATAAATATGTTGTAACTCTTCGCTGGCTGCTGAGGATGGGGACGGAGCGCTTATGGGAATGCCCCGAATGCTGCGATGTCGGTTCCTAAATCAATCAATCAATCAATCAATCAATCAATCAATCAATCAATTAAATAGGTTGTGGCATGCTATAGTTCTGCCCCAGCATGCTATGTTCCGACGCCATGAGAGTTTTGCCGATCGTATTACAGCGTGACAGAGTTAACGGAAGGACAGAAACCTATAGTCTGTCCGGAAATTTATGCCGTCATTCAAGATCAATTATTTTGAAAACTATCTGTTGCATCGTTATGAAATTTTTCCAGCCGTCTTATATTTACCCCCACCCAAGGAATATGTCTTTGATAGGTCCCAAAACAACTTAAATCATTAAAAGCGGCATCATTCCTTTGATGTTTTGCTTAACAACTAGTGATTTCTTGTTAAAAATGTTATGTTTACGGTAATGAGGACCTGCAAATTCAGATGACAAACAAAGGCGTATCTGGATTCGTATGGGAGTGGGTGCAATCAAAGAAGTAGCTTACAGTCGACAGAATCGGCTGCATTGCACAGGGTTTTTATCCCATATGGCTCAGTTTCTTTCCGCAGCGCGGAAAGCGTCGCACAAAGCACGAACTCCGTAGCTCCAGCGACGACCCTCGGCAGTCTCCGAATAAAATGAATGATGCGGCCCGGACAGACAGACAGAAAGGTAGGTAGGTAGGCAGAAAGATAGGTGGGTGGATGGATGGCTGGCTGGCTGGCTGGCTGAGTGGGTGGATCGGTCGGTCGGTGGGTCGGTCGGTCGGTGGGTGGGTGGGTGGGTCGGCAGGCAGGCAGGCAGACAGACAGATAGATTAGATAGATAGATAGATAGATAGATAGATAGATAGATAGATAGATAGATAGATAGATAGATAGATAGATATCGGTAGGTCGGTCGGTTAGTGGGTGGGTGGGCAGGCAGGCAGACAGACAGACAGATAGATTAGATAGATAGGACAGACAGATAGATTAGATAGATTGATATCGGTAGGTCGGTCGGTCTGTCGGTGGGTGGGTGGTCGGGCCGGCAGGCAGGCATATAGATAGATAAATAGATAGATAGATAGATAGATAGATAGATAGATAGATAGATAGATAGATAGATAGATAGATAGATAGATAGATAGATAGATATATAGATAGATAGATAGATAGATATCGGTAGGTCGGTCGGTTAATGGGTGGGTGGGCCGGCAGGCAGGCAGACAGACAGACAGATAGATTAGATAGATAGGACAGACAGATAGATTAGATAGATAGGACAGACAGATAGATTAGATTAGATAGATAGATAGATAGATAGATAGATAGATAGATAGATAGATAGATAGATAGATATCGGTACGTCGGTCGGTTGGTCGGTGGGTGGGTGGGCCGGCAGGCAGGCAGACAGACAGACAGACAGACAGACAGACAGACAGACAGATAGATAGATAGATATATTAGATAGATAGATAGATAGATAGATAGATAGATAGATAGATAGATAGATAGATAGATAGATAGATAGATAGATAGATATCTGTCGGTCGGTCGGTCGGTCGGTCGGTATGTGGGTGGGTGCGCCGGCAGGCAGGCAGACAGACAGACATATAGATTAGATAGATTAGATAGATAGATAGATAGATAGATAGATAGATAGATAGATAGATAGATAGATAGACAGATAGACATATAGATAGATAGATAGATAGATAGATAGATATCTGTCGGTCGGTCGGTCGGTATGTGGGTGGGTGGGCCGGCAGGCAGACAGACAGACAGATAGATTAGATAGATTAGATAGATTAGATAGATAGATAGATAGATAGATAGATAGATAGATAGATAGATAGATAGATAGATAGATAGAGATAGATAGATAGATATCGGTACGTCGGTCGGTTGGTCGGTGGGTGGGTGGGCGGGCAGGCAGGCAGGCAGACAGGCAGACAGACAGACAGACAGATAGATAGATAGATATATTAGATAGATAGATAGATAGATAGATAGATAGATAGATAGATAGATAGATATCTGTCGGTCGGTCGGTCGGTATGTGGGTGGGTGCGCCGGCAGGCAGGCAGACAGACAGACATATAGATTAGATAGATTAGATAGATAGATAGATAGATAGATAGATAGATAGATAGATAGATAGATAGATATCGGTACGTCGGTCGATCGGTCGGTGGGTGGGTGGGTGGGCCGGCAGGCAGGCAGGCAGACAGACAGACAGATAGATTAGATAGATTAGATAGATTAGATAGATAGATAGATAGATAGATAGATAGATAGATAGATAGATAGATAGATAGAGATAGATAGATAGATATCGGTACGTCGGTCGGTTGGTCGGTGGGTGGGTGGGCCGGCAGGCAGGCAGGCAGACAGGCAGACAGACAGACAGACAGATAGATAGATAGATATATTAGATAGATAGATAGATAGATAGATAGATAGATAGATAGATAGATAGATAGATAGATAGATAGATAGATAGATAGATAGATAGATAGATATCGGTAGGTCGGTCGGTCTGTCGGTGGGTGGGTGGTCGGGCTGGCAGGCAGGCAGATAGATAGATAGATAGATAGATAGATAGATAGATAGATAGATAGAATAGATAGATAGATAGATAGATAGATAGATAGATAGATAGATAGATAGATATCGGTAGGTCGGTGGGTCGGTGGGTAGGTGGATGGGTCAGCCGACCGGCAGACATTCAGACAGACAGACATTCAGACAGACAGACAGACAGACAGACAGACAAACAGACAGACAGACAAACAGACAGACAGACAGACAGACAGACAGACAGACAGACAGACAGACAGATAGATAGATAGATAGATTGATTGATTGATTGATTGATTTCCACCAGAAACCGGGCCTTGTCAGCTAGTTTATTTATATAATCACGTTTCATGAAAGAACCCACATTTGGAGACGCCTCTGAATCTTCGCGCTGTTTGTTTGAAAACGAAAGTCACGTGAAAATTTTGAATAATTTGGGTCGAATCTTGGGGAAGCTGTAAAACTGTTAAAATCATGGTCGTAATCTTTAAGTCATAATTAATATACCGTATATAAGCTAACTTTAAAATCTGCTGTAAAATCTCCAGAAAAAAAATTGTTTTGTTGGGTGGACATAATGATAACGTTATATACTAAATCTCATCATTTTATCTCAGCCCGTTACTGAGATATTGAATTTTATATTGAGGCAACCAAAAAAAAACACACTATAGGTTATATCCCATTAGTAGTACAGTAAATCAGAAAGCACCTTGTTTTTTGCAGTGCACATCGATGTGGTATCTAGGAAGATAATTCTAAGAAAAGACAACTCTTATGTTTCTAAGGGCAGATAACTATTGAGTAGGTGGATAATATTTTAATTAATTATTTAAAAAAAAAAAATACAAATCAAAACAAATAAATAAAAAGACAGCGCGTGGGGTGGGGGAGCGGGGTGCGTGGGTGCGGCTAGATGGTTCAGGTTTAAACACTATCATCACACAGGTTACAAATGAAAGCCTTAAACATTAAATGTGATCGGTATTATTGATTGTAGTGGGTATGGCTTAGTGAAATTCGTTGCTAAGGGGTGGGCAGCGGTTATTAGTGGTCTGTAGAGGGTTATAGAAGTTTAAATACTATCATCATATGGGTTACAAATGAAAACCTTAAAAAGGTACAGTTGGCGGTAATATTGATTGTAGTTGGTATGGTTTAGTGAAATTCTTTGTTAAGGGGTGGGTGGCGGTTATTAGCGGTCTGTAGAGGGTCGTAGTGGTTTAAACACTATCATCATATGGGGTTCAAATTAAAATCTTAAATAAGTAAAGATGGCTGGTAGTATTGGCTGTAGTTGGTATGGCTTAGTGAAATTCATTACATTTTTAAGGTTTTCATTTGTAACCTTATGATGATAGTGTTTAAACCAGAACCGTCTAGCCGCACCCCACGTGCGGCTAACACCCGGTCTCTACCCCTGCGCCCCCACACCATACGTGGTCTTTTTATTTATTTGTTTTCATTTTTATTTATTTTTTAAAATAATTAATTAAAATATTATACACCCACTCAATAGTTATGTGCCTTTAGAAACATAAGAGTTGTCTTTTCTTAGAATTATCTCCCTTAGATACGACCTAGTTATCACTCCTTACTATACTACTCCCATTTATGATAGTCAAATGGAAATGTGTGAGTCATAGAGCTATATGATATAATGAAGTCCATCCTCTTGCACTTAAACATCCAACAGTGTGTTATCTACGAGGGGGATTCAAATAAAAAACTTAAAGTTTTTGTTCTTTTTTTTGTTCTCTTTTTTTGTTCTTCTTTTTTTCTGTTATTTTTTGTTTCTTTGGGGGGGGGGGGGGGAGAAGAAGAAGGGTGAATATATATTCTGATATGTGCAGTCACCACTGTGCTCAACGCAAGTCCTCCAGCGCCGATAAAGTGCTTGGGTTCCTGTAGGAAAAAAAATTTATCTTGGTCGCGTGTGTAACCACTCTTGGGTCACTACTCGGTGTGCCTGACCCGGTCGTGAACAGTCTGTCATAGAAGTCACACCGTTTTGAAACTTCCTTCTCTACTCGTACATACACTTGCTGGACTGACAGACATGCATCATCATACTGGAACTTCATTCGCCGAAGAATTTCTATAGATTTCACCCCTTCACTGATTAAACAACAACAACAACAACAACAACAACAACAACAGATAACTGAACGCTGCTCCTCTTTGGTGCATGTCAAAAGTGGGGCGGCCATACTAAAACTGTCCTATGACGTCACCATGTTCGTCAGCACCGTGATATCACATGTTAAACACTCTTGACATCCTTAACAACAACAATATTGACAGGTTACAAGACAATAGCATGGTTATTGTAATTTCTATCACATTTTTAAAGTTTTCATTTGAAGTCCCCTCGTTTGCAAGGAAATTGGATCACTTAAAGGGTATCCGTTTGTGCAGTGAAAGTGATCCTTAGAAGACAAACAGAACCAAACCTATACACGGGAGGGAAACTATACAACAATATAAATTATATCACTATTTATTTATACAGTCCAGAAAGCCAAACAGAGGCTGGGAATGTTAGCGTTTCGTGACTCGATATCATCTCCCTTGAAGAGAGTCGCCGGACTTGGTCCAAGAAACCAAGTCATGCAATCACTGCCATGTACAACCTTGAAATGTTCCTGGCTGTTTGCTTAAACTTATTGGGAAATTTAATGTCAAAACACGACAAAACTGGACTAATAAATGTTCTCTTGATCTGAATAATGCATTGATTATTGTTTTCTTAAACAATTGTGATAACATTTGGCTCAGAGCAGGTCATAAGATGGCGATTTATCTGCTGGCGTAGCCGTGTTTTCACTTCGCATTTGTTTCCATAGCAACGAGCCTAATTGCGTCCATCAAGGACAAACACATCGTACATTTGAGACGCAAGGAACAACCATCACTAGACTTATCGGCACGTGCAGTTTAGGAAGAAAGACAGGTTTAACTAGCGGCTGATCAATAAATAATAGTGAAAATCAGTCATCGCGCCCGACCACCGGAACTCATTATTGTAACAGACAAGGTTCATTCTGAATTCTTCAAGGTAGGTGGTTATTGAGTTATCCATCCATTCATCCACCCATTCATTGATACATACATATATTCACAGACAGGTAGATAAATAGAAAACACACACGCACAGACACACACAGAAACAGACAGACACACAGAAACAGATATAGACAGATACATAAACATATACACAGAGACAGACAGACCCTCAGACAGAGAGACAGACAGAGAGACACACTGAAACAAACAGACACACCCACACAGACAAACATATAGACACACAAAAGACCAATACATAGATACACAAACAGACATACAAACACACAGACAGATCATCTCACCATCAAATAGATAGTCCATGTTTATGAGGCCAGGTGCCTCACAGATGCTAGCTGGTCCTCTAATCCGGTGACTTGACACCCTGGTCGGCCACACGGTTTGTCATTGTGACATATCTAACCTTTCATGTCACATATCTAACCTTCCTTGTGACGTATTCAACCTTCATTGTGACAGATCTAATCTTTCCTGTGACATATCTGACCTTCCCTGTGACATATCTAACCTTCCTTCTGACGTCTTTAACCTTCCTTCTGACGTCTTTAACCTTCCTTTTGACGTATCTAACCTTCCTTCTGACGCCTTTAACCTTCCTTGTGACGTCTTTAACCTTCCTTCTGACGATTCTAACCTTCCTTGTGACGTATCTAATCTTCCCTGTGACGTATTTAACCTTCCTCGTGACGTATCTAACCTTCCTCGTGACCTATCTAACCTTCCTTGTGACATATCTAACCTTCCTCGTGAGGTATGTAACCTTCCATGTGACGTATGTAACATTCCTCGTGACGTATCTAACCTTCCTCGTGACGTATGTAACCTTCCTTGTGACATATCTAACCTTCCTCGTGAGGTATGTAACCTTCCATGTGACGTATCTAACCTCCCCTGTGACATATCTAACCTTCCCTGTGACCTATCTAACCTTCCCCGTGACGTATGTAACATTTCTTGTGACATATCTAACCTTCCTCGTGCCGTATGTAACATTCCTTGTGACATATCTAACCTTCCTCGTGACGTATGTAACATTCCTTGTGACATATCTAACCTTCCTCGTGACGTACCTAACCTTCCTCGTGACGTATGTAACATTCCTTGTGACATATCTAACCTTCCTCATGAGGTATGTAACCTTCCATGTGACGTATCTAATCTCCCCTGTGACATATCTAACCTTCCTTGTGACCTATCTAACCTTCCTCGTGACGTATGTAACATTCCTTGTGACATATCTAACCTTCCTTGTGACCTATCTAACCTTCCTCGTGACGTATGTAACATTCCTTGTGACCTATCTAACCTTCCTCGTGACGTATGTAACATTCCTTGTGACGTATCTAACCTTCCTCGTGACGTATGTAACATTCCTTGTGACATATCTAACCTTCTTCATGACGTATGTAACATTCCTTGTGACGTATCTAACCTTCCTCGTGACGTATCTAACCTTCCTTGTGACCTATCTAACCTTCCTTGTGACCTATCTAACCTTCTCTGTGACATATCTAACCTTCCTTGTGACCTATCTAACCTTCTCTGTGACATATCTAACCTTCCTCGTGACATATCTAACCTTCTCTGTGACATATATAACCTTCCTCGTGACATATCTAACCTTCCTCGTGACGTATGTAACCTTCCTCGTGACATATCTAACCTTCCTCGTGACATATCTAACCTTCCTCGTGACATATCTAACCTTCCTCGTGACGTATCTAACCTTCCTCGTGACGTATGTAACCTTCCTCGTGACATATCTAACCTTCCTCGTGATATATCTAACCTTCCTCGTGACATATCTAACCTTCCTCGTGACGTATCTAACCTTCTCTGTGACATATCTAACCTTCCTCGTGACGTATCTAACCTTCTCTGTGACATATCTAACCTTCTCTGTGACATATCTAACCTTCCGCGTGACGTATCTAACCTTCTCTGTGACATATCTAACCTTCCTCGTGACATATCTAACCTTCCTCGTGACATATCTAACCTTCCTCGTGACGTATCTAACCTTCTCTGTGACATATCTAACCTTCCTCGTGACATATCTAACCTTCCTCGTGACATATCTAACCTTCCTCGTGACATATCTAACCTTCCTAGTGACATATCTAACCTTCTCTGTGACATATCTAACCTTCCTCGTGACATATCTAACCTTCCTCGTGACGTATCTAACCTTCTCTGTGACATATCTAACCTTCCTCGTGACGTATCTAACCTTCTCTGTGACATATCTAACCTTCCTCGTGACGTATCTAACCTTCTCTGTGACATATCTAACCTTCCTCGTGACGTATCTAACCTTCTCTGTGACATATCTAACCTTCTCTGTGACATATCTAACCTTCCTCGTGACATATCTAACCTTCCTCGTGACGTATCTAACCTTCCTCGTGACATATCTAACCTTCCTCGTGACATATCTAACCTTCCTCGTGACCTATCTAACCTTCCTCGTGACGTATGTAACATTCCTTGTGACATATCTAACCTTCCTCGTGACGTGTGTAACATTCCTTGTGACATATCTAACCTTCCTCGTGACATATCTAACCTTCCTCGTGACGTATCTAACCTTCCTCGTGACGTATCTAACCTTCCTCGTGACGTATGTAACATTCCTTGTGACGCATCTAACCTTCCTCATGACGTATGTAACATTCCTTGTGACGTATCTAACCTTCCTCGTGACGTATCTAACCTTCCTCGTGACGTCTTTAACCTTCCTTCTGACGTCTTTAACCTTCCTTGTGACATATCTAACCTTCCTTCTGACGTCTTTAACCTTCCTTGTGACGTCTTTAACCTTCCTTCTGACGATTCTAACCTTCCTTGTGACGTATCTAATCTTCCCTGTGACGTATTTAACCTTCCTCGTGACGTATCTAACCTTCCTCGTGACCTATCTAACCTTCCTTGTGACATATCTAACCTTCCTCGTGAGGTATGTAACCTTCCATGTGACGTATGTAACATTCCTCGAGACGTATCTAACCTTCCTCGTGACGTATGTAACCTTCCTTGTGACATATCTAACCTTCCTCGTGAGGTATGTAACCTTCCATGTGACGTATGTAACATTCCTCGTGACGTATCTAACCTTCCTCGTGACGTATGTAACATTCCTTGTGACATATCTAACCTTCCTCATGAGGTATGTAACCTTCCATGTGACGTATCTAACCTCCCCTGTGACATATCTAACCTTCCCTGTGACCTATCTAACCTTCCCCGTGACGTATGTAACATTCCTTGTGACATATCTAACCTTCCTCGTGACGTATGTAACATTCCTTGTGACATATCTAACCTTCCTCGTGACGTATGTAACATTCCTTGTGACATATCTAACCTTCCTCGTGACGTACCTAACCTTCCTCGTGACGTATGTAACATTCCTTGTGACATATCTAACCTTCCTCATGAGGTATGTAACCTTCCATGTGACGTATCTAATCTCCCCTGTGACATATCTAACCTTCCTTGTGACCTATCTAACCTTCCTCGTGACGTATGTAACATTCCTTGTGACATATCTAACCTTCCTTGTGACCTATCTAACCTTCCTCGTGACGTATGTAACATTCCTTGTGACCTATCTAACCTTCCTCGTGACGTATGTAACATTCCTTGTGACATAACTTACCTTCCTCGTGACGTATCTAACCTTCCTCGTGACGTATGTAACATTCCTTGTGACATATCTAACCTTCTTCATGACGTATGTAACATTCCTTGTGACGTATCTAACCTTCCTCGTGACGTATCTAACCTTCCTTGTGACCTATCTAACCTTCCTTGTGACCTATCTAACCTTCTCTGTGACATATCTAACCTTCCGCGTGACGTATCTAACCTTCCTTGTGACCTATCTAACCTTCCTTGTGACCTATCTAACCTTCTCTGTGACATATCTAACCTTCCTCGTGACATATCTAACCTTCCTCGTGACATATCTAACCTTCCTCGTGACGTATCTAACCTTCTCTGTGACATATCTAACCTTCCTCGTGACATATCTAACCTTCCTCGTGACATATCTAACCTTCCTCGTGACATATCTAACCTTCCTCGTGACATATCTAACCTTCTCTGTGACATATCTAACCTTCCTCGTGACATATCTAACCTTCCTCGTGACGTATCTAACCTTCTCTGTGACATATCTAACCTTCCTCGTGACGTATCTAACCTTCTCTGTGACATATCTAACCTTCCTCGTGACGTATCTAACCTTCTCTGTGACATATCTAACCTTCTCTGTGACATATCTAACCTTCCTCGTGACATATCTAACCTTCCTCGTGACGTATCTAACCTTCCTCGTGACCTATCTAACCTTCCTCGTGACGTGTGTAACATTCCTTGTGACATATCTAACCTTCCTCGTGACCTATCTAACCTTCCTCGTGACGTATGTAACATTCCTTGTGACATATCTAACCTTCCTCGTGACCTATCTAACCTTCCTCGTGACGTATGTAACATTCCTTGTGACATATCTAACCTTCCTCGTGACCTATCTAACCTTCCTCGTGACGTATGTAACATTCCTTGTGACATATCTAACCTTCCTCGTGACCTATCTAACCTTCCTCGTGACGTATGTAACATTCCTTGTGACATATCTAACCTTCCTCGTGACGTATCTAACCTTCCTCGTGACCTATCTAACCTTCCTCGTGACGTATGTAACATTCCTTGTGACATATCTAACCTTCCTCGTGACGTATCTAACCTTCCTCGTGACCTATCTAACCTTCCTCGTGACGTATGTAACATTCCTTGTGACATATCTAACCTTCCTCGTGACCTATCTAACCTTCCTCGTGACGTATGTAACATTCCTTGTGACATATCTAACCTTCCTCGTGACGTATCTAACCTTCCTCGTGACCTATCTAACCTTCCTCGTGACGTGTGTAACATTCCTTGTGACATATCTAACCTTCCTCGTGACCTATCTAACCTTCCTCGTGACGTATGTAACATTCCTTGTGACATATCTAACCTTCCTCGTGACCTATCTAACCTTCCTCGTGACGTATGTAACATTCCTTGTGACATATCTAACCTTCCTCGTGACCTATCTAACCTTCCTCGTGACGTATGTAACATTCCTTGTGACATATCTAACCTTCCTCGTGACCTATCTAACCTTCCTCGTGACGTATGTAACATTCCTTGTGACATATCTAACCTTCCTCGTGACGTATCTAACCTTCCTCGTGACCTATCTAACCTTCCTCGTGACGTATGTAACATTCCTTGTGACATATCTAACCTTCCTCGTGACGTATCTAACCTTCCTCGTGACCTATCTAACCTTCCTCGTGACGTATGTAACATTCCTTGTGACATATCTAACCTTCCTCGTGACCTATCTAACCTTCCTCGTGACGTATGTAACATTCCTTGTGACATATCTAACCTTCCTCGTGACCTATCTAACCTTCCTCGTGACGTATGTAACATTCCTTGTGACATATCTAACCTTCCTCGTGACCTATCTAACCTTCCTCGTGACGTATGTAACATTCCTTGTGACATATCTAACCTTCCTCGTGACCTATCTAACCTTCCTCGTGACGTATGTAACATTCCTTGTGACATATCTAACCTTCCTCGTGACGTGTGTAACATTCCTTGTGACATATCTAACCTTCCTCGTGACATATCTAACCTTCCTCGTGACGTATCTAACCTTCCTCGTGACGTATCTAACCTTCCTCGTGACGTATGTAACATTCCTTGTGACGCATCTAACCTTCCTCGTGACGCATCTAACCTTCCTCGTGACATATCTAACCTTCCTCGTGACATATCTAACCTTCCTTGTGACATATCTAACCTTCCTCGTGACGTATCTAACCTTCCTCGTGACATATCTAACCTTCCTCGTGACGTATCTAACCTTCCTCGTGACATATCTAACCTTCCTCGTGACGTATCTAACCTTCCTCGTGACGTATCTAACCTTCCTCGTGACGTATCTAACCTTCCTCGTGACGTATCTAACCTTCCTCGTGACGTATCTAACCTTCCTCGTGACGTATGTAACATTCCTTGTGACATATCTAACCTTCCTCATGACGTATGTAACCTTCCATGTGACGTATCTAACCTCCCCTGTGACATATCTAACCTTCCTTGTGACCTATCTATCCTTCCTTGTGACCTATCTAAACGTCCATGTGACGTAATGTTAAATGTTTCTTGGCTGCCCAGTAATTTACATTTGCAGTAGCGGAGTTCGTTGTAAGTTATGTACACCGTTAGTCTGTTTCTTATATTTCACTTTTTCGCTAGAATTACACGTGCGTAATTGCTTTTATTTCCCGTATCTATATTGTAATAGAGTCTGAGAAACGTAATAATATGTTGTGAAGTAGAACATTTTGTTTTGGGCATAACACGTGAAAATGTATATTTATAGATAAAATGTAGTATTAGTTTATCAAAGGCTTTGCCGTTGTGTTATAGTGTGCAGGTGTTCATTGTGGCTCTGTTAGCTGTAGTGATGTATATAGTTAGTAAATAAAGGACTGAGATTCATGAATCTGCTTCGATACAAGCCAAGGAAGGACTTAGAAGCTATGGCTGGGGAAAGGACCAAAAATAAAATAAAAACAACTCAATATATATGGGATGCAAGCCAATAGATATATATTCATGTGTGAAATCCACAAAGACACAAGAGAACACCAAAAGTTGTCTAGATGAGATCAGCAGCACGATGTTAATAATTCCAATGACATTCCTAGCAGTTCTAAAAAGATCAGTATAAGCGACCCATGACAGGAATGATGATGATTATGATGATGATGATGATGATGGTGATGATGTTGCGACAGTCAAGACTTATTAATATATTTGTCTATTACTTTCCTATGACCCAACGTAAACCCAGCATTACCAATCTTCTCGTGCAAACCAACACACAGCATTGACAGCATTGACAAACTGCCATGATAAATTCCAGCGCAGACCTAGACAAGGTCAACAACACATTGGTCTACGTCATTCGCAAAATTCACATGAATAGCCTGGACATAGCCTACGTGACGGTGACGGCCGGCATCTCCCTGATGTCAATTCTGGGCTGTGTCCTGCTGCTGGTCGTCTACTGTGCCTACAATGACCTCAGAACCGCGGGCAGGACCATGCTGGTGCATTTAACAGTGGCTGACCTACTGACAGCTCTAGGCAATTTTATGGGAGTCACTTGGTAAGAATATCTACACTGATTAATCACAAAATCCTTGAATACATTATATTCTGTAAGTCAATTCTTCTAAAGTCTGTCTGTCTGTCTGTCTGTCTGTCTGCCTGCCTGCCTGCCTGCCTGCCTGCCTGCCTGTCTGTCTGTCTGTCTGTCTGTCTGTCTGTCTGTCTGTCTTGTCTGTCTGTCTGTCTGTCTGTCTGTCCGCGAGCATACTATTACTAGCGCCGTCTGCTGGCCCGGTGGACATGCATTCGAATCCGCAGCAGTGCGGATGATTACATTTGACGCGAGCTTCCAGGTCGACAGCCTATAATGGTACCAGGAAGTGTCGTGGAGAGAAAACGCGGCCGGTCTGATACCGACCATATGTCACACTGAGTCCCGATTGGTCGATATAAATATGGGCCCGCATGACATGCTCAGCGAGTCTTAAGGCGTGGAAAAGTCAATCTGTCTGTCTGTTTATCTAGCTGCCTACCTACATAACTACCTACCTATCTACCCACTTTTCTACCTACATACCTACAGGGCCGCCTGCGTGCGTCTGTCTGCCAGTCTACGGCTAAATAAAACCATATAGATAAACTGACTGGCACCTTTCCGTCTTGACAGACAATAATTTGTTAAATGGAGTTTCTCCATAATACAAAGCCTGGGCTGAGTCTAGAGACCAGGTGTTGCCCATGCAGCATGATCCCTCTCTCGACCTGTCTAGTTTACTCCAGAGAAAAGGTAACACCAATACGTCTGGAATAAGACAAGCTGCAGAAGCTGCTGGATCAACAAAGAAATACTTTAACTGTCCCGTCTGCCAAAGCTTTCATCCTAGACCAGTTGCCGACCAAGATTTAGGGCCCGGTCTCCCTGCCATAACATTTAGTCTTTAGGTTGCAATTCCTCGCACTAGGGTACCGCCTGTACCCTCCCAATTGCATTCCTCCGCCCGAAGCCGTTGGCACAATGTGGGGTGTCGGGTTTGGTGAGCGATGCTCAACATTCGGTGCTAACAGAAAGCAGGTAATACCGTCTACTGTTATACGATAGCTCAGTCATATCTGACTAAGACCTGACACCATATAGATAAATTAGTGAATAAACAAATATGTAGACAGACAGCACATTAGATCTACATATAGATAAACAGCTGAATGTAATACACACATAGATAAAAAGCCTAACTGGATAAACACAGTTAAAGATAAATAGTTGAATAAACACACATAGAGACAAGCAGATATGATACATCACAACTGCGGCACCATGTGACAATAGGTAATGAAATCATTAGAAGATCCTACAGAGAAACAACAAATAACAAACACGAATCTCACAACATTCTCGACGCAGAAATATGTAAGTTAAATCATACCACAAAAGCACCAAAGCGACATTTCGGTCCTTATGACATTTTTCAAAAACATCACAAACAGGGTTAGGGAAAAGAAAATATTACTGTAAATAAAACACATATTATAAATAGTGGGGCAGAACCGGAACAGTATTGAAAACAAGATATATGAGATGTTGGGTGCGCAACAACTTCCGTCTACATTAAGAAAGATGCGTTTTGGTTCAAATGGTGTGATGCCAAATAAGTAAATTTAGAGCTAAATATAGGCTCGTCTCATTCAGAAAAGTAAGTATAGATATGGATATATTTAAGGGCATAAATATGATATAGTAAGGGTCAACAAGGTGTGGACTGCGCCTGGCCCTGCTGCCAGCAGAGTTAGGATCGGCTAGCCTCTCCCGGGGGGGGGGGTGAAAATTAGTAACCTGCCGATGACCCGCAGACTACACAAGTCAACCCCAGCTCCACTGTGGTGCAGACTGGGAAACCATGATCGCGAGGTCATGGGTTAACGGGGATATGGCTCGCCATATGGGATGGACTCCCTATGGTCAGATTTTTGTCCTAAACCTGCGACTGGCCTAGCAAGTCGGCAGGGGATCTTCATACTGCTCGTAGAAAAACTAAGAAGTATAAACGGACTGACCCAAACGGATATAGACCCGGCAATGTTAATCGACTACGAGATAGATCAGCTATTCAAAAAATAGGCACAGTGAACGTCTGAGGTTTTAATAGTAAAGAAGAAGAAGCCCACAAGAGGGCACTCTCCCGCTGTTTATACTTCACCTCGACACCGCTAGGTACAAGAGGACCATGATGAGATGAAGGGTATCATATTTATGCTCTTAATTTATGCTACTAAAATGGCGTAGCAACCTCTGTAGCGCAGTAGGTAGCGCATCAGTCTCAGAATCACGAGGTGGTACGGGTGTAAACAGAATTAAACGGTGGCACCCGTAATAGTATTAATGTCAGCTGGGTGGACACATCATAAAGTGTTGATTAAGTGCACTCCGTACTAAGTCTGACCGTGCTGTCCGAATAACATTACAAAACAAGTGTAACTTCATGCTCCCTATCCCCATTTCTGTATTTAAAACCGCAATCCAAACTACAGCTTGGCGACCATGAAGAAAACACGTGGTTTACAATGTACGGTCATCGAGATTCTCCTTTCACTGGATATCATCACAGGCCGACATTTTTATAAACATCTGCCCCAAATAGCTACATGACTGGACAGAGCAGAATGTCAGCCAAGTATCCAGGTACTGTACCCTGTTAGTACAAGGGCAAACAGCAGACGCAACGACTGAAGGACGTGTCAAATGTCCAGTAAGTTCCTTCCGAGCAGCAACAAATGACGATAAAAGCCAGATTGGGTACATGTGTAATATTTTCTATTATTTAACGTCGACCAACATCTATTTCCTCTCTGTTACGCTTTTCTTGCTTCATAAGTGCTAATAGATGTATATTTATTTTTGCAAACCTTTTAAAGTTTTCAGCATTTTGTATTTGGAATAACGAATACACAAACAATATATTGCATTATTTAGTGCCTAGTATATTTCGCGGCCTCTCGTCAGGTACAAACAACAAAAACAAAGCAACTAGATAAGTACTTCAAGCTGAAATGTATAACACACATATTCACACAGTCATTTGAATTGTCTACCAAAGTAATTTGACTATCAAGCCTTTTCTGTTTCCACAAAGATGGTTTCTATAAACGAATGGCATTTGCCTCTGGCAACTTTAACATGCGACCAATTCAAATTATATCTATTGTTTGTGACTTCGTTATTCAAATTTACGACGGGAAAACATTATTTTGAATGTTGTATTTATTTTCCTTGCTAAAATATACTAGTTGCCAGAGATGTCTCCACCTGGAAGACAGCCACGCCAGTTTGTTGTAATTCCGCATCCATCTTTTGGAAGGTACCTCAATGTTGAGAGGATGAGCAACAAGATGGTTTACTGCAAGTTCCACAGCGCCTTGACCATCATGTCCAGCATCGCTTCTTTCATGTGGACTGTGGTCATCGCCTGGTTTATTTTCTGGGTGGTTCTTCGCAAGCGACCATCGTCTGAACAGAGAAATCGGAGGTGCAGCAACATCGTCCTGCCGTGTGTGTGCTGGGGAGTACCAGGTAGGGACATATACACACACGCGCGCACCCGCGTCATCATTCATCATCATCATCAAGTGCCCTGCCAGCTGGCGTAGGCGTTCATGTATCTCCACAGATCTCGGTCTTTGGTGTTCCGGCTCAACTCTGCTGGGGATATTCCTCCATGTCACCATCTCAAGCCATCTAGCATTATTTCTCTTGGTCTGCCTCTGCCTCTCTTCCCCTTGATCTTTCCAGTTGTCACGATGTTTTCCAATACGAAATGGTAGCAATTAAAATAGGAAATAAAGAGGGCAACTATGAACACATAAACATCAAGCGCAGTTTTAAAAAGCGCACAAACTGTGGCTAGAGATACGCCTTGAAATATTTGTTTGTGTATGTATTCGCTGTTTAATTTTAGCGCGTGTGTGTGTGTGTGTGTGTGTGTGTGTGCGCGCGCGCACGTGTGTGTGTGTATGTGTGTGTGCGTTTGAGTTAACGAAGTTGTTAGAGTTGAGTTAAGTTAAGAACCGACATCACTGCACTCAGGACATTCCCATCCGTGCTCAGTCCCCTGGTCCAACAGTAAAGGCGGGCGGCGTGCTACTGACCACATCCCTCACCGAGGGCCGAATGCTCTATAAAAATACGGGCCTAGAACCACAGGCCCAATGCGTCTTAAAGCGCACACAATGAGCCTTTACTCATTTACGGATAGGTGTTTCCGATGTCATGTTTTGTATATGGTATTCGCTAAGTAATGTTATCCTGTGTGTGCATTCACTATGTTATGTTATCTTATTGTGTATTCACCATATGATGTTACCTGATTATGCATTCACTATATGATGATATCTCATTATGAGTTCATGTTACGATATCTTCTTGTATGCTCACTATTTGGTGTTATTGTTTGTATGTGTAAACGTCGTAATGTTATCTTATCGTGTGTTAGCTTTTGTATAGGTGTGTTGACGACGCTTGTGTCTGTACGTGCACGACACAACATACAATGGATCAGTAAATAAACAAATACTTAAAGATCAAGGGCCCGTCTACCTGCCTTCACGCATACTGGATATTTGTTGCTAGCCCCATTATTGTGAACATATCTGCACCAGATAGGTGCCGTCTTTACTGCCCAAGATATGTCCTGTCACTCATTGTGGACTGGATAGCTCTGGTAGCCCTGGTCAGTGACAAAACTCCCACCTCCAGGGAGTTCGAACTCATCGTCACCAGACATCAGGTAGGCGTGTATATCGAGATTTCCATGGATTCTGTTATTCCCTCTGTACATCGTTTACGTGGTCGGCCTCTTCTTCTGGTTCCATCTTGTCTGTACATCATTGCCTGTTGTAGTGTACTTCAGTTGGTAGTCTAGTTATGTGGTCGAACCATTTCACTTGCTGTTTTCTAACGAATGCATGCTATATCAGTTATAAATAAATATAGTGTATTCTGTTTGCAGTTCTGATAGCAGTGGTGGCCATGCTAAGTAATGTCCTTGGTTACGATCACAACTTGTCTCAGGCCAGTTGGTGCTGGATCGATCCTACTACTGACTATCCTCTTCTGTGGATGCTCATCACTGGTAAAGCCTGGGAGGTAGCCGCTTGTCTGGGAACTGTGTCTCTGTACGCGGCAGTCAAGGTCATGCTTTTCAGGCAGGTAATATTAACAGGAACACGTTTAGTTAGTTAGTCGACAGATCATCCTCATTGCACATTGAACCATTTAGTCCATAAATGCTCGGATCCCCTCCTCAGTAAACCCCGCAGCATGTAACGGCTAATGACACCAGTTCTGTGTTGGTTTATTAATCTTCTTTGGCTTCCTGCTTAGTGTTCTTGTCTGGCCACACCTCTTTTAACTTGCTATTCTCGCAGTCTGGCCATGGTTGTAGAATCACAGTAATCACTTGGTTCTCGCAAACGACTTACTTCTCGTAGAGCATTCAATATACCAGCCTGGTCCATGGCTCCTCCGCCCTCCACAGTGGCCTTACTCACAAGCCTGTGAGCCTGCTCATTTCCTTGTACACCCGCATGCCTTGGCACGAAAATGAAACTAATCCTTGCCAGCCGTGACCGCTCCATAGACAACAACCACTGTCTTCGGGCACACCCCATCTCTATCTTCTTGAGCATACACATTGAGTCACTATGGAAACATGCCCTAGTGAATGTCTGTGTCTCGAGCCATGTTATTGCTTTACTTACTGCCATGACTTCCATAGTCAGACTACTTGTGGTCAAGGCAAAAGCACCAGAGCCTTCCTTCACAATTCTCCTTCCAGTCCGCGCCGTAAAGGTCCATGAACTTCTCACTCGTTGAACGACCGACCCATCTGTGTAAATGACAACATTACCCTCTAAGAAATTCTCGAAGATCAAAGCCTGTACTTCCGTTTGTTTATTTACAGTTGTACACAATTTACGTTTACATGGACACAATTGTTGTGAGCTCTTGCCTGCTGAGCAGGCGATCCTGGTTCAATCACAAGCAGAGGTAGATTTTAAAAACAAATTTATTTTTTTTACCAGTACGATTCTGAAGTCGACCCAGCCTCATCGAAGTGGACACCAGCCGATTTTCTGGCAAATATCTGGGAAGAAATGGCGACGGGAAACGAACTGGCCTCTTCACCTCATACATCGTGATTTAGAATATGGCAAGGCCTAACATTCCATGCCCCGATGGCACTATCTGGTTAGAGACTGGCTGGAACTTTGATTGTTGTTGGTATCGGCGGCATGGTTGTTGGCGTTAGTTAGACAGTTAGTCGCGGTTCCAACTTTCACGGCAAAGGGTGGCCTCATTGTGCTCCGTTCCTGTGCCAGAGAATATCATATAAAATATTCCTCACTGCCCCATGTGAAAAGTGGATCAGGCTGGCGTCTCGACAAAGCAACAGCCGTCATAGGTTTACTATGCATAATGCCGCTGCCAGAATACCAACGCAAAAGTCCGCCACGAAAAATACAGTTCATCGTCAGTGGAAGCTGCAGTCACTAGAAACAGTCAGACAACAGACCATCATCGTTGCACTTCAAACTGTGAGTCCTTACAGGACCAGATTCTTCCACATCATGTATTTTGTCCATGAATGTCAACACAGAAACCTCAAGCAATAGTTTGCACGATTTACAGCCTGGCATATTTCGCTGTTTCTCGCCAGGTGCATACTGTAGAGTAATGTATTATTATTATTATTATTATTATTATTATTATTATTATTATTATTATTATTATTTGTTTGCGACTCTCGCTTTGAACCCAAGCGCAGTCTATACACGCTACTGCTGGTAGCACTGGACTGACTTTTACCTGTGGGTTAGTTTTCCTTGTTACCTTTGTCCATAGCGCTCAGGTGGACCCACTCCAATTTCAGAGGTACTTGTAATACCCTAGTATAACAGCCAGTCCCCTTTTGGTAGACCAGTATATTCCCCATAGCTAATAACAAGTGCCACAACATTCATTAATATTACTGAGTCGTGTAGTATTGATTTTTGCATTTTCTCCATGCCATTATAATGCATATCTTTTATATTGTTGCTGTTCTCAGTTAGCCTTGAATGATGTATGAATGAAATAATGTATGAAAGAGTGATAGAAGGGCAGAATGTTAGACGGGTCTGCGTGCCCAATTCTTGACCCTTTGAAAATAAAGCTTGTTCGTTCATTCATTCGTTCGTTCGTTCGTCCCCAAGTCAATGACGAAAGACAACATTCTAGTTCAACTGACCGGTGTAGGGGTTGAAACCCCCCCCCCCTCCCCCACCTCCGCAACAGCACCATCCATCCATCATGTGCCATGCCGATAAGCGTGGGCGGTCATGTTCTGCCATCTCACTCGATCAACAGAGTCGTGGATCAGTTCCGTGTTTCTGTCTCGACCATGCCACAATGCCAAGCCATCCAGATACTTGTTTCTAGGTCTTCCCCTTGGTCTGTTCCCCTCGACCTTACCAGTTGTCACCAAGTTCTCCAAATCATTTCTTCTCATAACATGCCCAAACAATTGTGACTGTCTACGTCTAATGTCTCTGATCAGTTTACGATCTTCATTTGTTTCTTGAAGGACTTGTTCATTGGTCTTTCTGGCTGTCCATGGTATTCTTTGCATTTTCCTCAGAAACCACATTTCTACAGCCATCAGATGTTTTTCAGTCTGGCTGCTCATTGTCCAAGCTTCACATCCATATAAAAGTACAGGTTCTATGTAGCATCTCAACACTCTTTTTCTTGTTTCAATTGACATCTTTTTATTGGTCAGTATGTTTTTCATCTTGCTAAAGGCTACTTTTGCCATGGCGATTCTTGTTCTAATCTCTTCAAGGCATCTCCCATCAGATGTTATTACTGTTCCGAGATAATTGTACCTATTCACTTGTTGAAGAATATTCCCATTTACTTGTATATTACACTGTGGTATTTCGTTCTTCTTAGTGACGACCATAATCTGTGTCTTTTTACAATTTAATTCTAACCCTTGTTGTTCACTGTGTGTAACAACCGCATCTACTAAATTTTGCAGGTCCTGTTCATTGTCTGCAATCAAGACTGTATCATCTGCATATCTAATGTTATTGATGCATCGTCCCCCAATTGCTGTTATGTGCAACAGCACATCGGATGTTTAAGAACACGCGCTCTTATTCTCCCCCATCCCCCATGCTGATCTTGGCATATAATTTGTAAACAGGTTTCCGGTCAAGATGGCGATGGAGTCGATCGCTCATTGGCACCGTATTTTAAAATATATACGGATATTATTCGTGAATCATTCTGGTGATTGTTTTAAGTTGATTAGGTGTGTGAGCATGTCACAAACCTTGAATGGTTGAATAAGTTTATGAGCATGTCACAAATCTGGTACAGTTGAGCAGATATATGAGTCTGTCACAAACAGCTGAATAAGCGTGCAAGCATGTCACAACTATGGGACGGTTGAGTAAGTGTGTGAGTGTCACACATCTGGAATGGTTGAGTGATCATCATCATCAAGTGCCCCGCAGATGGCGTGGACGTTCTCCACATATCAAGGTCTCTGGATCAACTCTGCTGATGATATTCTTCCATGTCACTGTTTCAATCCATCGTGCATTATTTCTCTCGGTCTGCGTCTGCCTCTCTTCCTCCTGATATTTCCAGTTGTCACGATGTTCTCCAATGTCTCTCTTCTCATCACATGATCACAGAAAGCGGTTTGTCTCCATCTTATTATCAGTTATCAGTTATCAATTATCAGTTGGGGTATCTTCATTGCACTCCGGACATGTCCATAGGTGCTCAGATCCTCCCCCCAGCATATGCATCAGCGTCCGGTGGCTAATAGTGCCAGTTCTGTGTTGGTTGACGAGGCGCTTTGTTTTCCCGATTACATAAATGGACACACATAGTATTATTTGGCATTATTTATTTTTTTAGTCTAGTTGGTCGTACGTCGAAGTACACTTGTTCCTGCAGCGAGGCGCCGTCGTCATTTGGAGGCGACAGGTTCGATCCCGGTTGTCTAGTGCGTCTTCTAATCTCTATTTCCTTCTTCTTCTTCTGTGAGTGCCAAATAATACTATGTGTGTCCATTTATGTAATCGTCTTAGTGGCCTCAACGGTTCTCCCCATTTATTTCTTGTGTTTTCCCGATGTACCTCTCGCGTCTGGCCGTGCCGATTCTTACTCCCAAGTCTTTCATCCTGGACAGCGATGTGGATTCACTGATGTCAAAGTCTTCTGTTCTCGCCATATCTTTAAGGACGTTAATAATATCGGCACGATCCATGGGCTGGCCATCTACAGGGGGTGCAGAGCCAGCCAGTTTATCAGCTCGTTCATTTCCCTCGACTCCCGCATGTCGCGGGACGAAGATGAAGGTGACTTTACGGACAACAGACTTCCGCAGCGACTCAGTCCACTGTCTACGTACAGATCCAGCTTCGACCTTCTGAATCATGCTCATTGAGTCACTTAGTACACACACGTTGGTATAATGCTGTGATTCCAGCCATATGAAAGCCTGTGTAACTGCCATCACCTCCATCGTCATGCTGCTCGTGGTCATAGAGTGGGCACCACTGGATTCTTGAACGGTTCGGCCATTTAAACGGGATGTAAATGCCCACGCACTTCTCTGCTGCTTTACAACAGATCCATCTGTATAGATGAGCACTTCGGGGCTATCTGAGTGTTCATAGATGAGCGCGTTGACTTCTGCATTGACAGCGGCAGGGTTCTGCTCTCTGCACCGTCTGTCAAGTGTGATAATGCAGGAGAAAGTGCACTTAAAAACTGGAGGCACCGGCACCCATTCCTTGCCGGGGTTGATGCTGGTAAGACTGCAGACCTGTCTGATGACATCTTCCGCCCGACCCATCCATGATTTGTCTCTCTTTAACCTGTCACCCTTTTCTCTGAATATAGCGTCATGCAGAGGATGCTGCTCATCTGAACTTATTTTTAAGTATGTACGAGCTCTCCAGACCTGGATCCTGTGTTCCAATGTCGGGAAGTCAAGGAGGTATCTCATTGCTGCACAGCTGGTGTCTTTCGTGCAGCCCAAAATGATGCGCATGGCTTCGTTTTGTACCTTTTCAAGTCTTCCAATCTGTGTAGGGCTGACAGTGAGGATGGCCAGGGCATACTCGATGCGTGAAAGCACAAGTCCTTGGAACAGAAGTATTAGCAGTCTTTGTTCAATATCTTTGCTCCATCTTATTGTTGTATATAAAGTTATAGTCTCATTAGCTTCTTTCAGGGTGAATGATGTGTTTGTAAATGTGAGACGAGTGTTGGGAAAAACCGGTATGACATGACAAATAAGACTCTCAATTATATTTATTTTTGCAAGGCAAACAAACAAAAAACGACACTGAACCATCACAGCCGAAAACTGGAGCAAGCCAACACGAAGCTGACGTTTGTACCACTGGTCTTCGTCGTCATGAGAGTCTGGGGTTCCATCCGTTTCCTCTTGGGAAACTTTGCACACGAGTACGCTAGCTCCTCCGATGCTGACTGGATTGTTATCATGCAGGTGAGAGAAACTGATAACACACACACACACTCTCTCTCTCTCTCTCTCTCTCTCTCTCTCTCTCTCTCACACACACACACACACACACACACACACAAACACACGCACACACGCACGTGCGCGCTCGTGTTTAGCGATGTGAAACATTAGGCAGTGTATCCAGAGCAATAAAAAATTGATGGCAAAGTTTTTTTCAAAAATGTTAGTTGCATATCCTGTACAGGACGTTGCAGTCGCCTCCAGCATGTTTTTTGGATGTTATTGATTTATTTACAAGTTTATGTTCAGTAGTTTGAAATTACTGTCTGAACAGCCGGAACTCTAACCATTGTATGCAAACCAGCGCAAAGACGTCTGCTTCTAAATCGCCCACAACTGTGTTTCGAACGCTGTACGCGGGAATACAAAATGCGTTTGTAAGATCTGCTATTAATAAAGAAAATATAATGGCAGCAAACAGCATCTGTAAGAATCAGCAACAGTGTAGGGAGATTTCAGTGTATGACTAATGGTGTTAGACAAAGATGTGTACCGTTCATGGAGATTTCAGTGTATGTCTAATGGTGTTAGTCAAAGATATGTACCGTTCAGGGAGATTTCAGTGTATCACTAATGGTGTTAGACAAAGATGTGTATCGTTCAGGGAGATTTCGGTGTATGACTAATGGTGTTAGACAAAGATGTGTACCGTTCAGGGAGATTTTATTGTATCACTAATGGTGTTAGACAAAGATGTGTATCGTTCAGGGAGATTTCAGTGTATCACTAATGGTGTTAGACAAAGATGTGTACTGTTCAGGGAGATTTCAGTGTATAACTAATGGTGTTAGACACAGATGTGTACTGTTCAGGGAGATTTCAGTGTATCACTAATGGTGTTAGACAAAGATGTGTACTGTTCAGGGAGATTTCAGTGTATCACTAATGGTGTTAGACAAAGATGTGTATCGTTCAGGGAGATTTCAGTGTATCACTAATGGTGTTAGACAAAGATGTGTACCGTTCAGGGAGATTTCAGTGTATCACTAATGGTGTTAGACAAAGATGTGTATCGTTCAGGGAGATTTCAGTGTATCACTAATGGTGTTAGACAAAGATGTGTATCGTTCAGGGAGATTTCAGTGTATCACTAATGGTGTTAGACAAAGATGTGTACTGTTCAGGGAGATTTCAGTGTATCACTAATGGTGTTAGACAAAGATGTGTACTGTTCAGGGAGATTTCAGTGTATCACTAATGGTGTTAGACAAAGATGTGTACTGGTCAGGGAGATTTCAGTGTATGTCTAATGGTGTTAGTCAAAGATATGTACCGTTCATGGAGATTTCAGTGTATGTCTAATGGTGTTAGTCAAAGATATGTACCGTTCAGGGAGATTTCAGTGTATCACTAATGGTGTTAGACAAAGATGTGTATCGTTCAGGGAGATTTCGGTGTATGACTAATGGTGTTAGACAAAGATGTGTACCGTTCAGGGAGATTTCAGTGTATCACTAATGGTGTTAGACAAAGATGTGTATCGTTCAGGGAGATTTCAGTGTATCACTAATGGTGTTAGACAAAGATGTGTACTGTTCAGGGAGATTTCAGTGTATCACTAATGGTGTTAGACAAAGATGTGTACTGTTCAGGGAGATTTCAGTGTATCACTAATGGTGTTAGACAAAGATGTGTACTGTTCAGGGAGATTTCAGTGTATCACTAATGGTGTTAGACAAAGATGTGTATCGTTCAGGGAGATTTCAGTGTATCAATAATGGTGTTAGACAAAGATGTGTACCGTTCAGGGAGATTTCAGTGTATCACTAATGGTGTTAGACAAAGATGTGTATCGTTCAGGGAGATTTCAGTGTATCACTAATGGTGTTAGACAAAGATGTGTATCGTTCAGGGAGATTTCAGTGTATCACTAATGGTGTTAGACAAAGATGTGTACTGTTCAGGGAGATTTCAGTGTATCACTAATGGTGTTAGACAAAGATGTGTACTGTTCAGGGAGATTTCAGTGTATCACTAATGGTGTTAGACAAAGATGTGTACTGTTCAGGGAGATTTCAGTGTATCACTAATGGTGTTAGACAAAGATGTGTATCGTTCAGGGAGATTTCGGTGTATGACTAATGGTGTTAGACAAAGATGTGTATCGTTCAGGGAGATTTCAGTGTATCACTAATGGTGTTAGACAAAGATGTGTAGGGGAGACTGGGGAGAAATGGACCAGCAATTTTGTAGTTTTCAATTTTTGCTCATCACCGGAACAGATTTTATCGAAACATAACAAAACCATGACTAAAATGTTGTACATTCATTTATTTTAAAAGGGGAAAACATTTAGCAATCTATTTCTATATGTTTCTTTACAAAATGCATTTCAAAAATGTATATGAACATGGGGAGAAATTAACCACCATTGGGGTGAAATGGACCAGCACGTGGGGAGCAATGGACCATAGTGGGGAGAAATGGACCTTTTTTAAAAAGAAGCAGCAACAACTCATCCATATTGCTATAAGAAATAAATAATCATTAAAAGGATATTTGCAGTTTTTTTTATTATTTTAAGCGACAGTAAAAAAGTTTAATATGATATATTAATCTAATATAAAGTTTTATCGAACATTTATGCCTGCAAAACTTTCTTTGAAGACATAGCCATCTTTGGTCCTAGAAGTGGTTCCAGTGATTGTAGATCTAGTAAGCTGTGCTTTAATACATGTAATTGAGACACTGGCGACATCTTCTACCTTAGGCTTAACAAATTTACCAGCAACCTTCTCACTCTTGCGCAAGAACTCTACCTCAACATCACCATCATCATCAATGTCTCCCCTTACAATTCCTACATAGTAAACACAAGTCTTCTTTGTTCCATATTCACATAGCACACACTGGCCTTCAAAAACCTCACGCACACCAGTCAAGCTAACCGTACACTCCTCATTTTCACCAAATGAAACATCAGAATCTGTGTCATCACAAAACGAAATGTCAGTTTCTGGATCTGAATCAACATCAAGTTCTTTCAGCAGCTGTCTCTTTGCCTTTTTGGGTGGAACTTTTGCTGCCTTTTCTTTCATCACCGCTCTTTCCCTAATTCGGTCCATTTCTGGCGTAGAAGTAGCCAGCATAGTTTTTCCTCTTTTCCTCATATTATTTGAATCTTTTCGCGGACCAGCTTTTGGTAGTCCTCTGAAAACATGAGGCAAAGTAAAGGAAGAAGTAGCTTTATGTTGAAGACTCCCTGATATTTCCTGCAAGTCATCTAAAAGGTTCTCAACATTACACTATTTCTGATTTTCATGAAATTCTTGTGCAGTTTGATCTGTGCTGGTACCACAATGTGGAGATACTGATCCTGTCTGTTCATTGCTTTCTAAAGTGGCATTTTCACTGTCCTTGCTGATGGGCCTGTTCGTTATTTCTGAAGGCATAAAATCATCTTCTGTAAAAACATCTTCGTTAAAGGGCCAAATACCTGACACTGCAAAGCCTGATTGAATGTTAATGGGAGTTGCCGCTTTAAGAAAAGCGTGGCCTCCTAGATTTGCAACTTGATAGATTGTCAGTGGTGTCCCAACATTTTTCATCATCCATGAATCACACGCATTGTTGTAGACCGACTTCGTGGGTCCAAAAACTGAACGGTCCAAGGGCTGAGTTTTAGATGAGGTGTGTGGTGGCAACGTGATCACATGAATGTTGTTTTTCTTGCACAGTTCAAGTGATTCAAATGAAATGTGGGAATCGTGATTGTCCAAGATCAAAATCAAAGGGAAGTCTTTGGAAGGCCTTGAATGCTTAATGAAGTGATTTATAACTTTGACGAAATTATCACGGGTCATCCAATCTGATTCATTCACAAGGCCAAGGGAACCTTCAGGTGCTCCAGCAAGCATAAAATTCTTAAAAATGTTTATGGGAAACACAAAAACTGGAGGGATAATGTGACCCGCAGCTAACACAATGCAACAGATTGTGACCAGTTCTCCTCTTTCTCTGGATGTCACCTGGCCTATTTGCTTCACTCCTCGTGGGGCAATTACTTTTCGCACTTTCTGTACAGTGGTCAGACCTGACTCATCCCAATTGTAGATTTGAGCTCCACTCACATTTAGTTTTGTAATGGTTTCCTTCACAATGTTGAAGAAGGTGCAAATATTATGTTTGTTGAAAGCTGTAGCTCTAGCCAGAGATGTTGCCTCAGGTTGCCTTATGGTCAGCTCGGGATTTCGTCGCAAAAATCCACAAAGCCAGTCATTCCCTGCCATCATTTGCTCATCCCAGGTTAAAGGATGTGCAATGTTATTGACTTTCGCCATCTCGTACGCCAAAATACGAACGTTTTTAGTTGTGAGTCCATGGAACATTCTTGCACAATCTTTCAAGTAACTAGCAAAATCAGCTTCTTGCTTAGCTGTGAAAACAAGGCTATGCCTATAATTTGGTACGAGTCTAGTAGGCAGACCATTTCCTTCTCTGTCTTTTGTAAGATTGTTATTGAGGGTAGAGCGAGCAATGCTGTACTCCCTTGCAGCTTTCCTCACTTTCATTCCATTTTTCACAGCATTAACAGCTTCTCTCATACGTTCCTCCGTAACGAGACCCTTGTTGGTGTTTCTGATGTACAATCTTGGCATCTGAAACAAAAGAGTGACAGAATTATATAACATTTAGAATGGTAGGCCTATCATTTGCAAAGAAATACTGATCATAGCACGAATGGCGTGCATCTTTAATAAATCACTGAAATCAAATTTGTTAACAGTTTTATTGGTCTAGATTTAGACCCCAGTATTAAAAAGAATCAATAATGCTGATATTCGAATGCAATCTTCAACACTTTTAATAACAACAGACTGTCTTGTCAATTTCTTCTATGGGGAGAAATGAACCATGGGGAGAAATGAACCGGTCCATTTCTCCCCCATCAATGTATTAAACTATTCAGCCATAAAGTCTCTTAAATCTAATATTATATGGTATATTTTTTATATGAACTCTTAAATAACAAGTAAATAAAGATATTAACGTAATTACCTTGTCCTGATTCCTGACTATGCGTCTGCTTTACGATGGTGTCTGGAATTGGAAAAAGAAACTTTAGTGCAGAAAATTATTCAAACTTTGCGTGGGAACGACCTGTGCGGGAAGTCGATGGCAAATGAAAAATTCGGACTATGTTTGATGTGGAAAACAAACTTATTATGGTTTCACTTTCATTGCATCACAGCCAGGGGCCAGAGAGGGGGTGGTCCATTTCTCCCCTATGTCCATTTCTCCCCAGTCTCCCCTACCGTTCAGGGAAATTTCGGTGTATGACTAATGGTGTTAGACAAAGATGTTTACCGTTCAGGGAGATTTCGGTGTATGACTAATGGTGTTAGACAAAGATGTGTACCGTTCAGGGAGATTTCAGTGTATGATTAATGGTGTTAGACAAAGATGTGTACCGTTCCTTGATTTGTTTTTAGTGTACAGTGAAGGTATAAGGAAATCCGTAGAAAATATTCCAGCGCTCGCGATTGGTGAACACAATTTTTTTTTTTTTTTTTTTTGGTTCGCATATCATTCACAGGACATCGCTGTCGACATCAGCATCTTTCAGCTGATTGTTGATTTCTTGGCAAGATTACGCTCAGTAGTTTGCAATTGCTTTCTGAGCGACCGGCTTCAATACCCTGTAAAATACCGACGTGGAGAGAACCGCTACCGATTCTCGTGTACATCACGTTACTCACGAAAGTATTCGGGATTACGGAGAAAGTCGTGTAACCCATAGACCAGGGAGACCGGCGGTGAACACAATAGGAGTATAAATAACTTACGTTATGCTGAAGACTTGGTCATGAAAGCAACAAATCAGAAGGAACTATAGGAAATTGATACAATGGTTGAAAACACTGGGTCTTTACTTGAATACAAGAAAGACAGAAGTTTCATCTCATCTCATCTCATCTCATCATGTTCCTCTTGTACCTTGCGGTGTCGAGGTGAAGTGTAAACAGTGGGAAAGTGCCCGCTTATAGGCGTCATGTATCGATATTCCCGTGGACTGTGTTATTCCCCGCGTCTATCGTTTACGTGGTCGGCCTCTTCCTATGCTTCCCTCTGGTCTCTACATCATTGCTTGTTGTGGTAGACTGTTAGTTGATAACCTACTTGCATGGCCAAACCATTTGACTTGCTGACTTCTAATAAAATCTAGTGCAGCTATAACCCCCACTTTAGTCTCGATTTCTTCATTTCTGATCTTATCTCTTCTCGATACATTGAGTATTCTTCTCAGGAATCTCATTTCAGTTGTTGTGATTTTTCTTTTCTCTTTTTTTTTTAATGTCATTGTCCAGGTTTGGCATTGTTAGGTGAATCGTTGTTGCTTTTTCTTCTTTAGTTATAGTAAATACCTCTGTTTTACTTGTGCTAATTTTCATATTATGTTCCCTACACATTTCGTTTAGACTATTCATGTGGTCTTGTAATTCAGCTTCTGATTTTGCTATTATTGCTTGGTCGTCCGCAAACATGAGTTCTCTAATGGTTAGATTTGCGGATTCTTCTTCTTCTGTGTTCTGGTCATGCGGTGTTCTTGCGGTCTCTGTTTGGCTGGTTTCTTTACATATGTTGTCTATGTGTGTGTGTGTGTGTGTGTGTGTGTGTGTATATATATATATATATATATATATATATATATATATATATATATATATATATATATATATATATATATATATATATATACTGAACGGTCCATCCGATTGAGATGAAATTTTCTACAGATGTTCTTCTCACTCCCGCGCAGCCAACTGGCATAGTTATTTAGTTTAAAATCAACAATTTTTCCTCCAGCACGAAAGAAAATGGCACGAGCTTTAGAAACAAACGAATAAATGTTCCGCCATCTTGCTGCTCACTCTCTGATTAAACCACATATTAGTTAGGAACAGTTGTTGTTCTCACTCGCATGGATGCAACTGAAATAGTTAGTATAAAATCAATTTTTAATTTTTGGGAACGGGAACGGGAGCAGGGGCCGAATATGAAATAAATTAGACGCTCCCCGCCAGGTGCTGGGCGAAGCCGGGCCGGGTCGTCTAGTATATATATATATATATATATATATATATATATATATATATATATATATATATATATATATATATATATATATATATATAAAGAGAATGTTTGTTTGTGTGTGTGTCCTTTATGCGTTCCCGAACGGTCCATCCGATTGAGATGACATTTTGTACAGATGTTATTCTCATTCCCGTGGAGCCAATTGGCATAGTTTGTTAGTTTAAAACAGTTATTTACTTAATGCCTTAAAAGTCGCAAAAACTATACCAAGCGCAGACTGCTACAGCGACCATAGATTAATCTTAAGCAATTTACATATAAAATTAAAGAAAGTCAAATATTCACCAAGAAACACAAAATTTGATCCATAAGCACTGAAGAGTGAGGAAATAAAATATAAATTCAATGTAGAGGTAAAGAACAGATTCGATGCATTGTCCGATATGGAAATATTATTTCAAGACGTCAGTGACCAATGGGAAATATAAAAGAAATCAGTCAACCAAGCTGCGGAAACAACCATCCCAAAAATAAAGATAATAGGACGCAAGAAATGGATGACGGAAGACATCTTAAAACTCATGGAAGTAAGAAGAAATAACAAAAATAACAAGGAAAAATATGAAGAGATTCACAGGAAAATTAGGAAGCTATGCAAAGAGGCAAAAGAAACATAGCTTGATGAAAATTGCAAGGAAATTGAACACCAACTCAACACCCGGAATACCAAATTATTGCACAAAAGAATTAATGACATCACTAACAAAAGAACACACACATCAACGGCTTGCCTAAAAACCAA
This sequence comes from Cepaea hortensis, assembly GCA_963921405.1. Lineage (NCBI taxonomy): Eukaryota > Metazoa > Mollusca > Gastropoda > Stylommatophora > Helicidae > Cepaea > Cepaea hortensis. The sequence goes on from OY992878.1 coordinate 166,483,497, forward strand.
AGATGGCAAAATCATAATAGAAAAAGATCAGATTTTACATGCGTGGTCAGATTATGTGAAAGACCTTTATGATGATACAAGAGAAGAACAATATGATCATCGGAATAATAATGAAGGACCATCAATTTTGAAGATGGAAGTTCAGAAAGCTCTTAACCATATGACAACTGGCAATACCCCGGGTACAGATAACATCACAGTTGAAATGATCAATGCCTTAGAAGAACATGGAATAGACCAAGTCACCAGACTTCTGAATACAATATACGATACTGGAGATATACCTCCTGCATTATGTAATTCTATATTTATTGCAATCCCGAAGAAATCAGGAGCCAAAGAATGCTATCAACATAGAACAATTAGTATAATGAGCCACATCACGAAGATTCTGCTGAGAATTATCATGCAAAGAGTCAGGAAGAAAATACAACCCGAAATAGGGGAAGAGCAATGTGCGTTTGTAGAAGGCAAGGGAACAGTAAATGCTGTGTATATACTGAGAACAGTAATTGAGCGTTCTATAGAAGTAAACAAAGATCTATATCTTTGCTTTATTGACTACACAAAGGCTTTCGATAAAGTGAGACATGTCGACATGATAAGAATGCTTTAAGATCTACAAATTGATGGAAAAGACCTTAGACTTGTAAAAAACATATATTGGAAACAACAAGCTGCCATCAGAACTGATAACGATGTAGGTCAATATCAGCCTATTAAAATAGGTGTGAGACAGGGATGTGTAATGTCTCCAGATATTTTTTCCCCGTACAGTGAAAGTATTTTCAGAAATATAGAAGATATAGAAGGAATCAACATTGGGGGAAGATACATCAATAACATTAGATATGCAGATGATACAGTCTCGATTGCAGACAATGAACAGGACCTGCAACATTTAGTAGATGCGGTAGTTGCACACAGTGAACAACTAGGGTTAGAACTGAATATTAAGAAGACACAGATTATGGTCGTCACTGGGAAGAAGGAAATACCACAATGTGATATACGAGTAGATGGGCATAGTCTTAAACAAGTGAATCGATACTGTTATCTCGGCACAGTCATAACATCTGATGGGAGATGCCTTGAAGAGATTAGAACAAGAATTTCCATTGCGCAGGTAGCCTTTTGCAAGATGAAAAACACACTGACCAACAAAAAGATATCAATTGAAACGAGAAAAAGAGTGTTGAGATGCTACATAAAACCTATACTTTTGTATAGATGTGAGGCGTGGACAATAAGCAGTCAAGCTGAAAAACAACTGATGGCTGTGGAAATGTGGTTTCTGAGGAAAATGCAAAGAATACCATGGACAGACAGAAAAACCAATGAACAAGTCCTTCAAGAAACAAATGAAGATCGTAAACTGATTAGAGACATTAGACGCAGACAGTCAAAAATTTTTGGGCATGTTATGAGAAGAAATGAATTGGAGAACTTGGTGACAACTGGCAAGATCGAAGGGAAGAGACCAAGGGGAAGGCCGAGAAGTAAATACCTGGATGGCTTGGCTACGTGGCATGGTCGAGACAGGAACACGGAGCTGATCCACGACTCTGGTGATCGAGTGAGATGGCAGAACATGATCGCCCACGCTTACCGGCATGGCACATGATGGATGGATGGATTTACGTAATAAAACATTAAAAGGAAAGACGTCTAATTAGGGGACTTAATAACAAAAGTTATGTCAAGGGGCAGTACTTTTAGTAACATTGCTATATTATGTAATTTAAATAATTGTTGTATTTTTCTTTAAAAAAGTTTATAAAATGCTTAAAGAAGTTATTTACAGGCATATCCATTATAAAATAGTTAAACAGTTTAAGAAATCTTCAAAGCTTTTGTAAAAATAATGAATCTATTTTAGGTACGTGCAAATTTTCAAACCCATTTTTCTTGAAGTAGTCAGCTTTCAAACACTTGATCGCCAAGACTTGGTCTCTGAACTTTGTTCCATCTTCAATTTCCTTTCCCCGCTCCCTCCGTCTTCGATTTCTCACTTCTCGGCCTACAGATGTTATCGACAAGTCTTGCAACTGTCCTACATATAGTTATTGTACATCGGAGGAAATACCGTACGAAAGGCGGCTCAGGCATTGACGCCTGAACGCCATACTTAATGGTGATGCGTACCCGGATATACCGCTCCCACATCTGCGTATTTATCTTCGCCTCCGGAACTCCGAGGCAGCTTCTGAATTTCTTTTACTCTTTCTTTCTTTCTTTACGGTCCATCTAGCCGACGTTGGTGAATCACCAGAAAAACTTCGTTGCATCAGATCGCAAACTCTTCTATTTTTCAAGACGTCATAAATGCTCATAAAACCCGCCGTTTGTTGACTACTTGTGTCTTACAGTGCATGCAAACAAACATTGTTGGTTTTTCCTTCTTCTTCGTCTTCAGCGTTCTGAGCCATTGAGGTTCTTTGCTGCAGATACAATCCGTCTCTCTCCATGTTGTACTCCGGATCTTATGGTGGAGGGTTCTGAGTGTCCTCCAGTTGCTCTCACAATGCATTCACTGTTGTTGTATAAGTTTCTACATAGGTTTGTTAGATGTGTACTCACTCCATATTGTTTAAGGATTTCCCCCAGCTTGTTTCTATCTACTCTATCAAATGCCTTTTCTTAGTCGACAAAGGCTAGGTATAGTGTTTCATTGAATTCGATTGATTTTTCTATAAGTTTTCTAAGAGCAAACATAGCATCTGTGCATCCTTTGTTTTTTCTAAATTCAAGTTGTGTTTCGCTTAGCTGGGGTTCTATAGTAGTTCACAATCTTTTCTCAAGAAGTTTGCAAATTATTTTCCCAGTATGACTCAACAATGAAATGCCTCTGTATTGTGTGCAGTCTCTTTTGCTGCCTTTATTTTTCCAAATTTGGACAATTATGGCTTTTCCCCAGTCTCGTGGTGTCTGTTGTTCTACCCAAACATGGTTGAATAGACAGAAGTAATGGTAATAATAAAGATTGCATCAAACCTAGATGGACACTTAAAGCAAATGATATTAGTTTTGGGGGAGAGACATGAAATGCAAGTGCAACCTCGGTAGCGTGGTGGCTAGAAGTTCGCCTACCGGCCCGGTCGCTGTGGGTTCCAAAACTCAAATGGGCGGATTTATAAAGCTCCCATATGGATTCGGTGTTACGTGGAGTGTCACTGACAGACAACCGGGACAGTGTAGCCAGAATGGCGACACGAACTCTGGGCGTGACACACGCAGTATTCTGGGCATATGAACAAACACTATACGATGAAACCCACACTAGAGGGGTAGGTTTGAGACCAAGAGAGTCACCGGCCGAGGTTGAAATATGACACTAAAAGGACTGTACAGAGAATGACAAGACATAATTATCATGACAAGAGGAAGATAATGACGGTGATCTATGGAAGATGACAATTGATCACATGTGATCTGATCGGAGATTGGATTGGAGCCGAGGTTAACGAGTACCGTCTGAATGAAGTAAACACTTGAAGGAGCTAGGGTGTCGCACAAAGCAAGAAGCCTGTAGCAAGATTGTAAACATACATGATGGAGGTATCAAGGTAGTAAGGAGTTCGGTCTTTGGTTTGTGTCAGATTAGAATGGAGGATACTGCCAGCTCAGCTGTTTAATGAAAGTGACCGACCTTGAACTGGCAGAGATGAGTCGGGCGGGAACTGTACACACTAGAACAGTGGTTCTCAACCGGTGGGGAATTCCCCCCTCCCCTCCCCCATGGGGGAGGGGGGAATTTTAGAGTTTCCAGGGGAGGAAATAAGATTATTTCAAGATCGCATTACCACAAGAACCAATTACTTGATATTGTTTTTCCCTCTAAATTTTACGGTTCTATACTTCTCGCTTTAATGAAATTCGTTTTATAACGTAAGTAGACCCGCAAATCGTGTTTTATGTAGATTTCTAGACTTGTTCTAGTATGTTTTATTAAATTTAGCTTCCATTTTTACGTATACTGTGTAAGGGTGGGCGACATTCCAACCTTACCGCGTATGAACAACGGGCACTCACACAGTTGAAAAGTCGTGAGGACATAGTTATCAAACCTGCCGATAAGGGAGGGGCGCTAGTGGTTTGGAGGAAAGACTTGTATATACAGGAAGGCAACAAGCAACTTGGGGATGCAACCTTCTACAGACCAAGAACACAAGATGGGACAGTCAGCAACAACACCCAGGTCAAAAGCGTGACCAACGCCATCATTCAGCAAGGTCTTTTGCTCAGCTCTGCCACCTCGCTGATCATCCACGACAGCTGCTTGGGCAAACCCGCCTTTTATATGCTGCTAAGACACACAAACCAGGGAAACCAGGCAGACCTATCGTCTCGGCCTGCTCTTGCCCTACAGAACGGATTTCAGAGTTCCTAGACAGCATGTTTCAGCCGTTGGTTGCCAGCCTCCCTTCGTATATCAAAGACACCAACCACGCTATCTTCATCTTCGATTCCATCAGTTTCACAAACCCTTCTCAGCAACACATCTTCACTTTAGATGTGACTTCACTCTACACGTCTATTCCTCACTCTGACGGCCTTAAAGCCTTGGAATTTTTCTTGGAGAAAAGCCATAACCCTTCAATAGCCATTGGACCATTGCTGCGTCTTACCGAGTTAGTCCCCAACCTCAACTCGTTTGAATTCAATGGGGACTACTTCGACCAGATTAGCGGGGTGGCCATGGGTACTAAGATAGGTCCTAGTTATGCCTGCCTCTTCATGGGCTATCTTGTGCACCAGGTATGGAGTCAATACACCAGTAGGCTCCCAGATGAGGTAAATTGATGACTGCTTTGGTGTCTCGGACATGCCCTTGCCTGACCTCCAGAACTTCATTGCCTTTTTCTCCGACTTCCATCCCAGCATCAAACTTACCTTCACCATTTCTCCGACTTCCATCCCAGCATCAAACTTACCTCCACCATTTCTTCGACTTCCATCCCAGCATCAAACTTATCTCCACCATTTCTCCGACTTCCATCCCAGCATCAAACTTACCTCCACCATTTCTCCGACTTCCATCCCAGCATCAAACTTACCTCCACCATTTCTCCGACTTCCATCCCAGCATCAAACTTACCTCCACCATTTCTCCGACTTCCATCCCAGCATCAAACTTACCTCCACCATTTCTCCGACTTCCATCCCAGCATCAAACTTACCTCCACCATTTTTCACACTTCCATCCCAGCATCAAACTTACCTCCACCATTTCTCCGACTTCCATCCCAGCATCAAACTTACCTCCACCATTTCTCCGACTTCCATCCCAGCAACAAACTTACCTCCACCATTTCTCCGACTTCCATCCCAGCATCAAACTTACCTCCACCATTTCTCCGACTTCCATCCCAGCATCAAGCTTACCTGCACCATTTCTCCTACTTCCATCCCAGCATCAAACTTACCTTCACCATTTCTCTGACTTATATCCCAGCATCAAACTTACCTCCGCCATTTCTCCGACTTCCATCCCAGCATCAAACTTTCAATTCCTTTCTCCCAATTGTTACGTCTCCGACGGCTTTGCCAGGATAACAACGACTTCCATCTAAAAGCCCACGAAATGTTTGATTTCTTTCGCCTTCGAGGATATCCTGATTGTTCTATCTACAGATCTTCACTGCTGCCAGTCTATCAGTCGCACTGAAGCACTCTCCTCCAGGCCGAAACCAAGGAATAATAGACCTGTCCTCTCACTTACTTACCATCCCCACAATATTGCTGCCAAGAATATCCTCTTGAGACACCTATCCACTCTCCGGGGGGACCCGACCACTCGTGATGTCTTCTCAGAGGCCCCCTGGTGGCGTACAGGCGGGATCGTAATCTCAGGGATGTGCTGGTCCATAGCAGTCTACCCCAACCTCACGTCTCTTCCTGGCACAGTGGCGTGTCTTCGATCGCGTTGCAATACCTGCCCACACGTACTTCAAACCCAGAGTCTGACATTCCCTAAGACGACCTTCCACATCCATGAGGGTTTCTCATGCATCAGTCGCAACGTCATCTATGCGATTACCTGCACACGATGCGACATGAGATATTTCGGTGAGACAGATTTAGACAACATCTTTATGATTTCACCAGCGGCGCCCACAAACCAGCATCCAAGCATTTCAACAGTCCTGACCACCGTGGCGTGGCCGACATCCAGGTCACGGCCATCTGACCACCGTGGCGTGGCCGACATCCAGGTCACGGCCATCTGACCACCGTGGCGTGGCCGAGATACAGGTCACGGCCATCAAATCATGCGCATTCTACGAACGGGATCGGAAGACATTGGAACACCGCCTCGCTCTTCCAATTGGGGCACATTCTCCCCTCACGGCCTCAATTTCCAACACAGCTTTATTTAACTTCCTAACCCCACCCCTTCCACCCCCTAGCTTATAGTCCACCATCTAGGTATGTGCAGGTCCTTTACAGAACGTCGCAGTCAACTTTCTTGACAGGTTTGCGTTCGGTGTTTTGCCATCGTTTTCTGAACGGCCGCGAATCATGCCCCTCTGTGAGGACCAACACAATGTAATCTTCCGCATCTGTGTTTCGAGCGCTTAACGACATTGCTAATTGTGAACTGCGTCCTCGACATCTTTGCCGGTCCTAATTTTCACTTTTCCCCGCACACGGGCGCTTCACCACCCCCACTCCCCTCCCGCTTGACCTTTGACCCGTGTACCATACATCGTCATCCGGTCTATTAATCCTCTCACAGCCCTACGCGTGTCAGGCTTTCCAAGCAAGGGATTCAGATAAGTACCTTCAATTAGTTTAATATTGTCATAGTGTGTTTCATATAGGTTTGTGTCGGTTTGTATTTGTTTGTTCTGTGCTGACGAAGGTTTTGGCCTCAACGTCCAATTTGTCTCTTGTAGTCGTGTTTTAGTAAAGCTCACAATCTACTTCTCGTTTTTTGGGTGATTCATTCAAGGGTGGGGGGTGGGGGGATTTATAGGGAAGAAATTCGAAGGGTGGGGGGGGGGGGGGTGACGTTCTGAACATATGGTTTAAAAAAAAGGGGGGGGGGGGCTTGGGCATAAACAGGTCGAGAACCACTGCACTAGAAGTTGTCTGTCGTCACACAGGCGATTATCCGATCAGTCTAGAAGCACTGAATGAATGTAACTGATGAACTGCCAACTGTACACAATCCGATCAGTCTAGAAACACTGAATGAATGTAACTGATGAACTGCCATGGGATCATTAATCGTCTACTTTCCTGTCTGCCATTGGCTTAAAGACCGTAGTTTTTCCTACGCAACCACCTTTAATTTGTTATATAATACAACATGTTTGCTATCATATTAACAACGTTCAATTAATAACTGACACGCACGTACTTCCCATTTTCCACCATCCACGTTTGTTTGGTTCAAGTCTCCTTTTTTTGTTTTGCACCGAATCTGTTAAGATGGCGGATTTAAGAACTCTGTTGTCTTTGTCCTTGACAAACTGATTACTAATGACAGCGTTTATAACAGACTACAAATGACAGCGTTTATAGCAGACTACAAACGACAGCGTTTATAGCAGACTACAAATGACAGCGTTTATAGCAGACTACAAATGACAGCGTTTATAGCAGACTACAAATGACAGCGTTTATAGCAGACTACAAATGACAGCGTTTATAGCAGACTACAAATGACAGCGTTTATAGCAGACTACAAATGACAGCGTTTATAACAGACTACAAATGACAGCGTTTATAGCAGACTACAAATGACAGCGTTTATAACAGACTACAAATGACAGCGTTTATAGCAGACTACAAATGACAGCGTTTATAGCAGACTACAAATGACAGTGTTTATAGCAGACTACAAATGACAGCGTTTATAGCAGACTACAGATGACAGTGTTTATAGCAGACTATCTACCAATGACAGTGTTTATAGCAGACTATCTACCAATGACAGTGTTTATAGCAGACTATCTACCAATGACAGTGTTTATAGCAGACTATCTACCAATGGCAGTGTTTATAGCAGACTATCTACCAATGACAGTGTTTATAACAGACTATCTACCAATGACAGTGTTTATAGCAGACTATCTACCAGTGACAGTGTTTATAGCAGACTACAAATGACAGCGTTTATAGCAGACTACAAATGACAGTGTTTATAGCAGACTATCTACCAATGACAGTGTTTATAGCAGACTATCTACCAATGACAGTGTTTATAGCAGACTATCTACCAATGACAGTGTTTATAGCAGACTACCTACCAATGACAGCGTTTATAGCAGACTACAAATGACAGCGTTTATAGCAGACTACAAATGACAGTGTTTATAGCAGACTATCTACCAATGACAGTGTTTATAGCAGACTATCTACCAATGACAGTGTTTATAGCAGACTATCTACCAATGACAGTGTTTATAGCAGACTATCTACCAATGGCAGTGTTTATAGCAGACTATCTACCAATGACAGTGTTTATAGCAGACTACAAATGACAGCGTTTATAACAGACTACAAATGACAGCGTTTATAGCAGACTACAAATGACAGCGTTTATAACAGACTACAAATGACAGCGTTTATAACAGACTACAAATGACAGCGTTTATAACAGACTACAAATGGCAGCGTTTATAGCAGACTACAAATGACAGCGTTTATAACAGACTACAAATGACAGCGTTTATAACAGACTACAAATGACAGCGTTTATAACAGACTACAAATGACAGCGTTTATAACAGACTACAAATGACAGCGTTTATAACAGACTACAAATGACAGCGTTTATAACAGACTACAAATGACAGCGTTTATAGCAGACTACCTACCAATGACAGTGTCATATCAGACTATCTACTAATGACAGTGTTTACATCAGACTACCAATGACCGTGTTTATAGATTATAGCAGACTATCAATGACAGTATTTATATCCGATTAGAAACGACAGTATTTATAAAATACTACCCATGAAATGTGTAAATGTGAACAACTAGGGTTAGAATTGAATTGTAAGAAGACAGATTATGGTCGTCACTACGAAGGAAGAAAAACCACAATCGGTACAACTATCTCGGCACAGTCATAACATCTGATGGGAGATGTCTTGAAGAGATTAGAACAAGAATTGCCATGGCGAAGGTAGCCCTTTGCAAGATGAAAAACATACTGACCAATAAAAATATATTAATTGAAACGAGAAAAAGAGTGTTGAAGTGCTGCATAGAACCTGTAATTTTATATGGATGTGAAGCGTGGATAATAAGCAGACAAACTGAAAAACATCTGATGGCTGTGGAAATGTGGTTTCTGAGGAAAATGCAAAGAATACCATGGACAGACAGAAAAACCAATGACCAAGTCCTACAAGAAACAAATGAAGATCGTAAACTGTTAGAGACATTAGACGTAGACAGCCAAAAATTTTTGGGCATGTTATGAGAAGAAATGAATTGGAGAACTTGGTGACAACTGGTAAGATCGAAGTGAAGAGACCAAAGGGAAGACCAAGAATAACATACCTGGATGGCTTGACCACGTAGCATGGTCGAGACAGGGACACGGAGCTGATCCACGACTCTGGTGATTGAGTGAGATGGCAAAACATGACATCCCACGCTTATCGACATGGCACATGATGGACCCATGAAATTGTTTATAGGATACTGATAATGACAGTGTTTGTAGCTTAATATACAATATCAATGACAGTATTTAAAGCAGACTAACAATGACAGGATGTGTATTGTCCTAACTACCTGTGACACCCAGACTGTTTCTGTTTTAATGTTATTTTGTTTTAAATGTTGCTTATCCCTTACAGGACGTTGCAGTCAACACCAGCATTTTCAGCTGTTGTTGATGTACTAGGCAAGATTACGCTCAGTAGTTTGCCATTGCTTTCTGAGCGACCGGCTCATATACCCTTAAATGACCAATGTCGTGCGATCCCCTACAGAATCCCACACAAGTTTGCACCTCATGTGGATATATGGGATTACGGACAAAGTCGCAAACACCTTCGCCAGGGAGACTGGCAAACAGGAAATGATAATATTTAAATATCTGTTTAGTCTGTGACTGTGAACAACTGCGCAGACAACATACAATGAATATTCCACCCTGGGATTTACATTTGCCGTGGTTTAGATCGTTGTAAGCTATGTACACGGTTCCTGTATTTATTATCTTTCACTTCTTCGTAGGAGTTGCACATATCTGTTTTTATTTCCTATTACCAATGACAGTTTTTAAAGCAGACTACCAATGACAGTGTTTGCGTTCACGACAGTTTATTTATCACACTGTCCAGTGTCTGCTGAACTGACTTATAATCATGAACATTCCCAACCTCTCCAACACACCAGGGGGCCGGAGACAGCGCCCAGGGAATGGCCAACTGCGTCATCTATTGTTTCTTCACCGCCAGGATTCGCCAGAGAATTCTCCGCAGCTGCCATTGCCCCTTCTCGGGACAGTCGAAACCGTCCGGTAAGGACAGTGATTCCAGCCACGGGGTCTCTCGGATACGACACGAGGTGTCTGCTGGCCATGGATCCACCATGAGACACTCCAACAGAGTTGTTCCAGTGCCGGCAGGTCAGTCTAGTTTATTGTGTATGCTCTCACTACAGTATCATGCCCATGGGATACACGCGAATAAACAAAAGGTACAGGTCAAGAACTCATTTCAACGTCTTGGGATGTTTGGGTGTATTGTGCTGCCCCTTATGTTGAATAGACCAATCAAAACTCGATTGGTGATGTGACCAGTGTTTTTTACTTTCCAGAACATTTTCCAGTACCTGTTGTCCACCTGAGGAAATCTCCTCTCGCCGGGGTTTGAATACATGACCACTGGCCGGCACGCGATTGCGCTAGCCATTGTGACGGTTCCACAAGCATGAATAATAATAATAATAATAATAATAATAATAATAATAATAATAATAATAAGAAGAAGAAGAAGAAGAAGAAGAAGAAGAAATAAGGAGAAATTGTCCACATATTACTATTTTATCTTGAGATACAAAGTTTTGCAAAGAGATGCAGGGTAAATACGAACATACTTTTTGCAGGCTCCATCAAACCTGCAGGCAGCTATTCTGAAGAAAACAACGTAAGTCAGTCATCATTTCAACAGAAACAAACCTCAGATTTCTATCAACATATAGAGCATTTAAAAGAATATCAACAACAGAAGCATCAAGAGCATGCCCTGAATTCATCTTTCCTGCCAGAGCACCAATTAAGAGGCCCACAAGAACAAATAACAATAATATCACCTGAAGTTGTTGGATAGAACATCATCAATGACAGTCATGAACACAATGCAATTAGCATGATCCTTCAAAATGAAACAGAATCTTATGAATCTATTGGTTCATTTCAAGAGCCAACAAACTCGGTATTTCTGTGGATGATGGTAGTGTTGCCAGTAAACAGCTTCATACACAAGATCAGAAGAACTGTGTGTGAACAACAAGTGTCTAAAATTTATAAGGCCATGGAACAAAATCCACACATATAGATGACAAATTATTATGTGCCATGCCGATAAGTGTTGGCGGTCATGTTTCACCATCTCAAGATATCACCAGTCGTGGGTCAGCTCAGTGTTCTTGTCTCGACCATACCATGTTGTCAAGCCATCCAGGTATTTACTTCTTATTTATACGACCTCTCAATGATTGACTTGAAGGCGAACAAGCACAAAATAATGCCTCGTTCATCCCAAAAGAAAGTCAGCATAACCTTCCCTGCAGATGGCTGCCTGCGAAACTTCTTTGGTTTCTGTGAGGAGGGTTGGCATCATTCTTTGCTCACTACATTTCCGGCTCTTTTTAGTTAATCCAGGTTTCATCTCCAGTAACAATTCTTTCACAGAAAACCATCACCTTCTGCTTCAAAGCACTGCACAAGTTCTTGACAAGCGTCAATGCTTCAATTCTGGAGTAAGCTGCCGGGGCACCCACCTTGCAGTACTGAAGCAAATCTTGGATGATGTCAAGATGTGCGGCAATGTCACTCACAGTCAATCAGCAGTTTTCCTGTACTTCAATGACTGCAATCAACTCTAGGGTCTCTACTTGGTGTGGCTGACTCGGTTGTGAACACTTTGTAACAGAAGTCATGCCATTTTGAAACTTTCTACTCCACTCATATACTTGCTGGACTGACAGGTATGCATCACCATACTGGACCTTCATTCATGAATTTCTAGGTTTCACCCCTTCACTGAACAAACAACGCAACGTCATCTATGTGATCATCTGCACACGTTGCGACATGAGGTATCTTGGAGAGACGGGCCTTCGTCTTGCGGACAGATTTAGACAACATTTATCCGATATCGACAGTGGTGCCAAGAAACCGGTACCCCTACACTTCAACAGTTCCGACCACTGTGGGGTTGCCGATATACGTGTTACGGCGATAAAATCGTGCACATCTCACGAACGCGATCGCAAGACATTGGAAAACCGTCTTATCTTCCAGTTGGGTTCACTTTCCCCTCACGGCCTCAATGTCCAACACAGTTTTATTTAAGTCCCCCACGCCCCTTATCCACAACCCCCCCCCCCCCCTCCATCTTATAGTCCACTTCATAGCCAGTTGTAAGTCCTTCGCAGGACGTGGGGGTCACCACCAGCATTATCTCTGCTTTCTGTGACTTCTTTTGGTTTGCATGGGGTCGTTTCTCATTGCGTTCTTAACTACCGTCACTTGTGAACTTGACGGAATTGCGTACTGCATCCGTTACATCGCAACAGAGTTACACATCCATATTTTTCCATTCGCTCTCCTGGGCGCACCCCGATCCCCCTAGCGCGGGTTCCCTCACTGGTTGAATTAACCAATCACTGAGTTTCTGGCTGTACTTACCTTTAGGCAGTTGACCCCTTTTCACAACATCCGTTCCATTCCACCCATGGATAGCCGTCTCAAGCTATGACACAGATGAGTTGATATTTATACATTCATGTAGTGTCGATCGTGTATTAGTTAATATATTTTTGTTTGTTTGTTCTGTGCTGACGAAGGCTTTGGCCGCAACGTCCATTGTTTTTTGTAGTTGTGCTTTGGTAAAGCTCTCAACCTACTTCTCGTTTTTCAGTGATTCATTCATTGGTTCTCTTTGGTGAATGTTAAAAATGGAGGGGGGAACTATAAACTGTCCTTATGATGTCACAGAGTTTGTCTACACCGTGATGTCATGTGTTTAACACTTTTGACATCCTTAACAACAATATTAACAGGTTACAAGACAATGGCATGGTTATTGTAACTTCTATGATACTTTTAAGGTTTTTGTGTGAAGCCCCCTCGTGTGTGTGTGTGTGTGTGTGTGTGTGTATAAAACAAATGAACAAACATCAACAGTCACAGCAAAGCAAACAACAAATCCTCACAAGATTGAGCTGCATAATCAATTTGAAACAATTTTATTTGATTTTTATATTTTGCCAAATACATAAATTTTGTTTTGACATTGCATTTATAAATAAAGGTATGAAATAACAACAGCAAAGAAAACAACCAAGCTTCCATATGTCCCACATGTAATCTAGAAGTCACACTTCTTGTACTGGGTATAGATTTGTCATTGCAGCAAAGTGAAAGCCCGTGTGTAGACACAAAAAGTCCCAAAGCAGGAGCCTGCTGTGTGGTACATAAAGTCCTAGGATCATCACATTTTTGGCAGGGAGGAATAGCCAGTTTTTTCTCTCTACCGTAACGAATGACGAGAGCTGGCTTTGAACCCTTGCCCGGCCATGCTCACACCAGTTACCGTTACACCAATGTCCCTGTATATAAATATATATATATAGCATATCCTTTGCAGGAGGTTGCGATCAACCCCAACCCCAGGTTGATTTACTGGACAATTGTACAATCAACAGTGTGCCATTGCTTTGTGAACATGAAGTCAGCGTTGAAGTGCAATGGACTGCAATGGACTGGTGTAGAGAATGTACCCACTACCCTGACCTCAGTGCACTGGGAGCACAAACACATTGAACCTCATGGCCAGATAGACCTCACTATATATATAAATATAGGGTGTATTTTTAATGACAGTGGGGTTTTTCAAAATATCGCCATTCCAAGTTTTGTATTCACCCTCTGTGGGATTCATGCAACATAAAAGGTAAATACAAAACTTGGAACGGCAATATTTTCAAAAAAAAACCAGTCATTAAAAATACACCCTGTATATGTATATGTGTGTATCTATATAGAGAACTATAACTTGATTTACTACTTCATGACCTATCCATGTCCTCACGCAAAGGGAGACCACTCTCACAGATTCCTGGCAGACATCCATTGTTACAAACCATATTAACAAAGTAACGGAACCTTTCTATGCTTGAAGGTGTATTGGGTATACGGTGCTAGCCCCATCTGTGTATAAACCAATCAGTGTTTGAGGTGTGAGACAGTCATGATCATATTGCCGTCTATGTAAACCAATCAGTGTTTGAGGTGTGAGACAGTCAGTATCATGTTACTGTATTTCCTTCCCAGGACATTTTCTGGTGCCTGATTTAGGCTGGCTCGGCCTAGGAGACCAGGCCCATTTTTAAAATGGCCGACTTGATTGGGTATTGAAATCATGACTACCAGGCTAGCAGGCTAGAATGCTATCCACTGGGCAGCCGTATCGCCCATGTATTATATAATGTTATTTATATTTCTGATTTTAACCAAGAGCCCATTTACTTAAACCTGAAGCATAACTATTTATGAACTTTCAAGAACCAGTATATAAACACAAATCAATTATGTTACTTTCCAGATGATATAAATACATGCTGTCTTAAATTGATATTTTCAAGTAGTTGCAACTTTAGTTAAACATAACAAACGTGCAATACTCTGACATCACACCTCAGAACCTCTGTCCTTGACTCTCGAGACGGTCTTATTCTATGCAGTAACAGACAATCAGCATGCAGCCCACTTGTACGCCAGGTGGTACGTTGGATACATGGTGCTGACCCTATATTTGTGGACTGATCGGCACTGGCTTGGTCATACGGTCAATACCACGCCAACGACCTATACTTCCCTGGGCATCTCCTGGTAGCCATTTTACACTAGGTCTACCTGGAAGCCCAGATCACTTAAACAATCCCTGCCTCAAAGAAGATTCAAACTCATGGTCACTGGACTGGTAGGCAGAGCAGCATGCTAGACATTTTATTACTGCAACCCCCACTCAACAACTAATCATTTTCTATGGGTACGAAGTGCCGAGATGCACAGTTTTACTAGTTGAAGCATAAAAAAGCAACAAAGAGCAGCGATTTAGAAAGAGACCGTAAACATCCAAATATTGAAGAGTTTTGCATAATATTGCACACAAGGTTTTCTCACAATGTCAGTATTCTTGAACAATTAATTATGTGCGTCTGGAATAAGTATGGCAAATATATTACAATGTAGCAAAAATGAGAAAATAACAATAATAAATGCAACAGTTTAGTATACAGTATCACCAGTTTAAAATCAGAGCAAAAATAGTTTTTAAAAAAATACACAAACATTCAGGTTCATGCATCAACGCACACACTCACCCACCTATATACGCACACACAACATATACACAAAGATGCAAGTGCATGCATGCATCAATGCACACACTCACCCACCCACACACATACACAACATATACACATAGACTCCCAGTATATCAAAAACAGCATTGATCAACAGTTGAGAAAGCGTTCATGCATCGTATTCTTGCACATGAATAACTAATGCCTTTAAACTTATATTACATCATAGAATTCATATTTAACTTTAGTTGAATTCAGAGTTTAGGCAAATCGAAACAAGAAAACAAAACCTCAGTAAAACTATCTAGCCTCACAAGAATTATATAAGAAACAGCACAAAGTAAAAGATCACAGTAACATGAATAAATTATGCTTAACATTTTTATGTTTTATACAGCGCAGAAAAATAATCCCCAGAAACTGTAAACATCTGACAAACACAGGAACATATTACTGTCCCTCTACCCCAAAATTTCCTAGGAAATAGAATTACCCTTGACTCTCTCTCAGTCGCAAGCCAATTGTAATGTCTCATTGGCCCTTCTCTATGAATCCAAGCCAACACTTGATGTGTTCTCTTGCTGTTTACATTTTATCAAATGATACTAAAGAAATCTGGCTTCTCTAGTGGCCACTTCCACTGGATATTATGGCTTATGTGAAAGTGATTTTCCATAATGATTGTTTCTTTTCGTGGACATGTATTGTGAAGATTTCTGGGACCACATAATGTCAATGGGAATGAAAGCTTGCGAAGACAAGTAAAATTAAATTAGCGCAGTAACTTTACAGGATAGCAAATAGAAACTAAATAAAATAGTATTTTTGAAATAAAATAATGAGCTCTGTTAACATAAAGAATAAAATATGCACACAATAAAATATAAAAAAAATTACAATTAGGAAAGGAATGTTGAATGTTTGATGGAAATATCCATTCACACATTTGTTGTGTGGTTCTGATGTACGCGTATTTGAGATACTGACAATCTTGAATAACAGTGATCTCAAATTCTGAATTGTGGTTAGAACTTTAGAAGGTTCTTGGTTCTAAGAATCAATATATAGAATTTTGGGCAAACCCATAGATGTTCCATCTTCTCAGCAAATATCGTAAGGTATAGATGCAGATCAAGTTAGAAAATTATCAGCACTGACATTTGATTGACACTGCACTTGATAATCAGCTATACTTACACGAAGAAAGATATGAATGTGTTTTTGTTTCTTGTGCAGTTTGTATGTTTTGATACATCGTACAAGTTTCTGTTTCAGGAGGTTGAAGGTTTTAAGGTAACAATAGAAGCCATGATGTAAATAAGACCAGCAATATCGCACAAATACACACACAGACACAAACAGTTTGTAAGTGAAATGAGCAGCTCAAATACAACTATACAATGATTAGTTTTTGACTAATATAAAACAACGATTAGCTAGAATTTTGGGAAGTCCCAGAACAGGAACTTGCCATTGATCTGTGATGTGCTAAGATGACCCATTGTTTGCTCCCTGTATGCACGGAGGAATAGATGGCCATTCTCTCCCTCACTTAGTGGATGACAAACGCAGGATTCAAGTCCTCGCCTAACTGCACTCATGACATTATCAGGATAACCTCCAACAATTACACTAACGCTTTTGTTAGAGTTACTGGCCATGAATTCTGGTCTCTCTTCATGAATGCTTGAAAATACCAACTCCCCCATATCGACCTTTGATTCTTTAAGATGTATATAGAATGCCAAAAAGTATCTATAAATTATGTTTTACATTGGAACAAAAACATTTCAATTTTAGACCCATCTGGAAAAACAAAAAGAAACAGTCTGTACATAGTGATTGCTCATTGTGTAATTAAAAGACAGGTCACATTTGGTTTAGTTTCTGGTCATTAATACAAGTACAACAGAGAAAATCTTCTGGAAAATTTATAACAGCAATTCAAATTAGTATTGATAAACATTTGGTTTAATTAAAGTTTATGTATTTAATTGTGCGTAGATTGTTGAAAATTACATAACTATAAAAATATTATAAGACATCTGCACATACAATCTGACATAACCCGAGTGAAAGGTCAAGGACACAGGTATCATCCATCTTGAATACTAATGAGCATGACTGCCATATAAACAACAGAATGCAACAAAGACATTAATCAGTTTCAACTGAAGAGAGTATTAAGAATATTAACTGTCTGAACATTCCAGAGAATGAGCATATTCTGATGATAATTCAGTGGATTGTGGGCAGAGGGTTGGCCATTGAAGTCAATGAGTATTAACATAAAATGAGGAGTATTAGCTTGTTTGCAACAATGAAATGAATGAACTACAATGTAATGGAAACTTGAAATAGATAAACCATAATTTATTGGAACAATGATGTAAATGAGCCTTAATTTAAGCGAACAGTGAAGTAAATGTGTCTCAATTTAACAGAACAATGAAGTAAATGTGTCTCAATTTAACAGAACAATGAAGTAAATGTGTCTCAATTTAACAGAACAATGAAGTAAATGGGTCTCAATGTAACAACAATAAAGTCAATGAGCTTCAAATTAATGTAACAATGAAGTATATGAGCCACAATTTAATGGATCAATGAAGTATATGAGCCACAATTTAATGGATCAATGAAGTAGATAGGCCTCAATTTAATGAAACAATGAAGCACATGGTAGACAGTCTCTTTCAGAATAATCATGTGAATGAGTGTAAACTGAAATGTATAACTGCTCAATGGCTTATTATAAACACAATGAGTATAAGCATGTTTGGTACACATTATGACTTGTATGCATTATTTCTTTCTTGCTGTTTTACTAAGGTTAATATGGACATTTTTATTTTCTTGTGGTTTACTAAGTATCAACCCTTATCAAACACAGCCTATTGTCAAATTAAATGTAGAACAAATGATCAAATCTGTGAATATCTCTATTTAGTAACAAACATGTTGCTAACTGGATTGAGAAATAAAATATCCCAATCTTCGTGTTTGAAATAAAGATATATTTTAACCAGGAAAAAAAATATGCCAATATAGCTTAGGATTTTCAATACTCAGTAAAACTTTATTGATTCTGAAACACAAGTATATGCATTTGTTTTCACATACTAAAGAATTAAATTAATATGTTTAGCATTATTTTTAAATATGTGAACATATTATGTACATAATCTTATGGTGTAAAAAAATTCCACATATGGTGATTACAAATTCAAGGCACATGACTCTAGTAAGAAGCAAATTCCTGGATGGCTTGGCCACATGGCATGGTCGAGACAGGAACACAGAGCTGATCCACGACTCTGGTGATCGAGTGAGATGGCAAAACATGACCGCCCACGCTTACCGGCATGGCACATGATGGATGGATGGATGGACTCTAGTTAAAAAAAAATCCAAAACACTTCACAAAACATTAAAGAAAATACAACATAAATAATCAACAAATAATGAATACTGTTAGTGTATTCCATATAAGGCATATAAACAATATCTTTTCTAATTCTGCCATTTATTTAAGTCAACAGCATTATCATTCTCTTGTCTGTCAATGTTGATATTGTTATCTGCTTCAGATGCAACATGTTTCTGCTTTTTGTGGCAGCCTATCGTCACCAGCTGTTATTGAGTCAGATTTCTGGCCTCACTATACTGGAGCTTCCTGACTTCCTCTGAAGAAAACCAGTTTCTGATAATGAAAAAAAATTTTTTTTTGGAAACGAGGAATTTCTAAACTATGGACCTGGACTGCACGGTCAAACCCAGATTCAAATGGAAACCAGGAAATGTTCTGGGAAGTAAAGGTGGCCAGCGTGTCACTGATTACATCCACCATCAAGTGTCGATTGTCTGTACAAATATAGCTCTAGCACCATATACCCAACACGCCTGAAGGTGTGCAAAGGGGTTATTTACTGACATACACATTACACTGGTGTTATTTACTGACATACACATTACACTGGTGTTATTTACTGACATACACATTACACTGGTGTTATTTACTGACATACACATTACACTGGTGTTATTTACTGACATACACATTACACTGGTGTTATTTACTGACATACACATTACACTGGTTATTTACTGACATACACATTACACTGGTTATTATATCACCAACAAAAAATTAAAAACTACAATCTGCTGTACTGAAAATATTTCAATCTGAATTATTACTACTCCGGTATCAGTTGCTTCAGACAGAGTACAACTAAAACAAGGCACAGAAAGTAAATACAAAAACTTACAATAATAAGTAATACACAAAGTACGCAACTGTGAATAAATCTTCACAAGATAAATATGGTCTCAACTGAAAACATAAATATACTCCTATAAACAAAGCATAATACACTGCAGTGAATGGGTGGTTTTCTTACACAAAAGTTAATTGTATATCCTTTACAGGACGTTGCAGTCAACCCCAGCATGTTTTGGCTGTTTGTCATTTTTTGGCAAGTTTATGTTCAGTAGTTTGCATTGCTTTCTGAACGACCAGCACTCATACCATTGTATGGAAACCAACATAAGGTGGTCTGCTTGCAAATTACTCGCAGCTGTGTTTCGAACGCTGTATGTGAAATTACGAATTGTATTTGTAACGCCATCGCCACAGAGCTGGCATATCATACATATGATACATTACTATAACAAGAATATGCTTGTCCATAGCTCACATATCATACATATGATACATTACTATAACAAGAATATGCTTGTCCATAGCTCACATTCTCATCTGTTTTGTTTTGTTTCTGTATTCTGACATTTCAACATGTTTGTCTTATTTTGTTTCATTGTTACTGAAGGTTCCAATTAACATTTTTCAGTTGCCTTGTAGTATTGTAATTACGTTTACATTATTTGCCGATAAAGTGTTCCTGAAAAGTTCAACAACTAAAACTATCACTTGCAACATTCAGTGACCTGATAGTTAGTAATAAATAAAATATGTGAGAACTAAAAATCTGATAAAAAACAAGTAACGTATGTTTGAATGAAAACACAAGAGTAAGATATGAATCATCATAGACAAAATGACAGGTTTTTTTCAAACTGTTTCCTTCTTTGAATGATCTCTCAGTCTTTTTGTAAATCATCTGGTTGTGAAACAGCTGGAGTTGTACTTGGCTGTAGGTGATGCAAAACTGCTACATGATGACTACGGTTTGCCTTTTTGTTGAGAAAACCTCGATCTCCAAGAAGAATCAGAAGATCCAGTTTGGCTGTTCTTTTTCTGCCTGAATGCAATACGTGAAACTGCAGTCAGTGACTGGCCACGTGACAACCCAGCAGTACTCTCTGGACTAAACGAATGGTTTGGCACATATGATGGTGATGAAGATGCTGCAGCCGATGGTGATGAAGATGGTGCAGCCGACTGTTGCTTCTGGAATGAGGTAGTATCAGTCGTCAGCTGAAAACTCTGATGATTGGCATCAGTGGTCCCTTCTCCATAATTTGTACCCATGAAATAGAAAGGAAAACTGTCTTGGCTGACTGAAGAAGGGACATAATCCCCAGGACTACCAACTGACTCCAGTGGTTGATAGGAGAATTCATTTGTAGTGACCCAGGCATAAGGGGAATAGCCATCTGAACCCCTGACAGCCACAGTGGCATACTTGTTTTCAGAAGCTGACCTGCGGTGACCCCGAGGTCTCTGCTGGAAAGTTGGCCTGCTGCTGTCTACAGTTTTGAACTCATCTTCATTCAAGCTGTCATCCAAAGTTCTAGACACTTGGAAACTTTGTTCTTTCATTCTGTTTAACTCATTCAGCATCAAATCTCGCTCCCTCTTTAGGGCTTCCAGGCTGTTTCTTATGTTCATCTAAAATAAACAACACACAAATTGAGACACATGTATCTTCTAATAAATATTGCCTGTTTTAATTGTAAAAGTCAGGAATAATGTTGTGCTACAAAACTCAGTAATTGCTATCATAATTATGACTTTTAAACAGATTAAATAGGAACTGTACTAAAATGGTATGAAAAATCACATAATGCGGAGACAGAACCAGACAAATGCCAATGAACCAAAAGGTGAAGAATTGAGAAAACTTCAGAAAGGTCTTTGTCAGGAATCTATAGAACAAATCAAATAACACAAGACCTAACACCACTTGGAGAAGAGAAGTAGAAATAGACACGAATAATATGGGGAGGACATGAACAGGGCTGCATGGGGTAACTAAGAATAGGAGGGCTGGGAGTGAGCTGGTTGAGGGCTTATATCCCATGGGGGATAAAAGATTAAAGAATACAAATAGAAACTGTACATTCATTCATTCATTTGTTCATTCGTTCGTTCGTTCATTCATTTAGTATCATATCCCTTGCAGAACTTTGTTCATATAACAACCGTCTGGAAAACTTCTTGGTCATAAGCAAGATGTACCACGTCCGATACACCCATCTGAAGATCATTTCCCACATCCTGCACCCATCTTCTCTTTGGTCTTCCTCTTTTTCTCTTCCCTCCATGATTTTTCTCTCCAAACTTTCATGACATTTCAAGTGACTAAAATATTTACATTTTCTTTGTTTTATCGTCTTTAGAAGCCAACCTTCTTCAATATTCAGTTCTTGTCATATGGATGCATTTGTTCTTTTCTACATCCAAGATATTCCTAGAACCCATCTATAACATTTATATTCAAAGGCATTTATGCACTGTTCAGCTTGTTTAGTAAGTATCCAGGTCTCACAGGCGTATGTTGCAATGGGAAAGATGAATGCTCTTAAAAATCTAATTTTTGTAGTTCTGTCTGTCCCCCTCCACAACTTGTTCAGTTGTTTTTACTACAAATGCCAAATACCAGACATTCATACTATCAATAAACGAATGAAAGGTATGTGAAATAGTGTGCTGGAAAACAATTGCTGGAATCAAAAGGGTGGACAGTATGACAAGAAATTAAGAAATCTGATACATGATAACCACAGCATCCACAGAATAAACAAATACACTAAGCTCAATGATGTATATTTATCATCATCTAGTATTTAATCCTTGGACTGGTATTGAAGATTCCTGATTATTCAATTCCACAGTTGTTAGTCTTGTCTCATCCTCTTTAACTCCATGTCTGTCTTGTTTCACTCTCTTTAACTCCATGCATGTTTGCATTCATAGATCTGTACATGTTTATTGTATTAATGTTGTCCTTCATCTACCCATTCCTCTGTCACCAAATATTTTCTATGTCCCCCAGTATTGTGCACTACCCATTCCTCTGTCCCCCAGTATTGTGCACTACCCATTCCTCTGTCCCCCAGTATTGTGCACTACCCATTCCTCTGTCCCCCAGTATTAAGGTCTACCCATTCCCCTGTCCCCCAGTATTATGGTCTACACATTCCTCTGTCCCCCAGTATTGTGCACTACCCATTCCTCTGTCCCCCAGTATTGTGCCAGCCAGTCCTCTGTCCCCCAGTATTGTGGTCTACACATTCCTCTGTCCCCCAGTATTGTGCACTACCCATTCCTCTGTCCCCCAGTATTGTGCACTACCCATTCCTCTGTCCCCCAGTATTGTGCACTACCCATTCCTCTGTCCCCCAGTATTGTGCACTACCCATTCCTCTATCCCCCAGTATTGTGCACTACACATTCCTCTATCTCCCAGTATTGTGCACTACCCATTCCTCTATCCCCCAGTATTGTGCACTACACATTCCTGTCCCCCAGTATTGTGCACTACCCATTCCTCTGTCCCCCAGTATTGTGCACTACCCATTCCTCTATCCCCCAGTATTGTGCACTACACATTCCTCTATCCCCCAGTATTGTGCACTACCCATTCCTCTGTCCCCCAGTATTGTGCACTACCCATTCCTCTATCCCCCAGTATTGTGCACTACCCATTCCTCTGTCCCCCAGTATTGTGCACTACCCATTCCTCTATCCCCCAGTATTGTGCACTACCCATTCCTCTATCCCCCAGTATTGTGCACTACCAATTCCTCTATCCCCCAGTATTGTGCACTACCCATTCCTCTGTCCCCCAGTATTGTGCACTACCCATTCCTCTATCCCCCAGTATTGTGCACTACCCATTCCTCTATCCTCCAGTATTGTGCACTACCCATTCCTCTGTCCCCCAGTATTGTGCACTACCCATTCCTCTATCCCCCAGTATTGTGCACTACCCATTCCTCTATCCACCAGTATTGTGCACTACCCATTCCTCTGTCCCCCAGTATTGTGCACTACCCATTCCTCTATCCCCCAGTATTGTGCACTACCCATTCCTCTATCCCCCAGTATTGTGCACTACCCATTCCTCTGTCCCCCAGTATTGTGCACTACCCATTCCTCTATCCCCCAGTATTGTGCACTTCCCATTCCTCTATCCCCCAGTATTGTGCACTACCCATTCCTCTATACCCCAATATTGTGGTCTACCCATTCCTCTGTCCCCCAGTATTGTGGTCTACCCATTCCTCTGTCCCCCAGTATTGTGCACTACCCATTCCTCTATCCCCCAGTATTGTGCACTACCCATTCCTCTATCCCCCAGTATTGTGCACTACCCATTCCTCTATCCCCCAGTATTGTGCACTACCCATTCCTCTATACCCCAATATTGTGGTCTACCCATTCCTCTATCCCCCAGTATTGTGCATTACCCATTCCTCTATATCCCAGTATTGTGCACTATCCATTCCTCTGTCCCCCAGTATTGTGCACTACCCATTCCTCTGTCCCTCAGTATTGTGCACTACCCATTCCTCTATACCCCAGTATTGTGCAATACCCATTTCTCTGTCCCCCAGTATTGTGCACTACCCATTCCTCTGTCCCCCAGTATTGTGCCAGCCAGTCCTCTGTCCCCCAGTATTGTGCCAGCCATTCCTCTGTCCCCCAGTATTGTGCCATCCAGTTCTCTGTCCTCCAGTATTGTGGTCTGCCCATTACTCTGTCCCCCAGTATTGTGCACTACTCATTCCTCTGTCCCCCAGTATTATGCCAGCCATTCCTCTGTCCCCCAGTATTGTGCCAGCCAGTTCTCTGTCCCCCAGTATTGTGGTCTGCCCATTTCTCTGTCCCCCAGTATTGTGCACTACCCATTCCTCTATACCCTAGTATTGTGCACTACCCATTCCTCTATACCCCAGTATTGTGGTCTACATATTCCTCTGTCCTTCAATATTGTGCCATCCATTTCTCTGTCCCCCAGTATTTAATAAAAGTTAGTTGCATATCCTTTACAAAACATGACAGTCAACCCCAGCATTTTTATGTGGCTGTTTGTTATTTCTTGGCAAATTTACTTCTTCTTCTTCTTTCGTTCGCTTGAAATATGTCTATAACTGCAATGTTGTCTCTTGTATGAATCTAACAGTCTTTCTTAGCTCACTCAGCGGTCCATAGAGTTTATCTTCCACTGTTGTCTGACTAGGCCAGTAGGTTTGTCTGGATATGTTATATTTTGGGCAGTCTTGGAGTATGTGCTCTGCTGTCTGCGACGCCAAAGCACATGTGCACATGTCTGTTTCACCAATCTTGAGTTTTGTATACATGTGGTTGCGTAATCTATTGTGTCCTGTTCTGAGGCGCTGAATAATGACTTGTTCTGGTCTGTCCATAACGTGGTAGTCGTCGTGAGCAGGTTTTGGTGGCCTTCTGACTGATTTGGTCATTCTTTTATTTTGGTAATATGTAATTGGCACATCAGGCTGTTAATCCTTAGCTCCTTCCTTAGCCAATTGATCAGCTCTGGCAAGTTTATGTTCAGTAGTTTGTTAAAACATAAACATGGTGCATAAAGATTGATTGACAGTGTCATGAAACATGCAGCACCATTAGCTATTTACATGGAAGTCCAGGATTTGTATACTGGTGAAGTACCTCCCTGACTGGTCACTAACACTGAAGACATAGGTTTGTGTATTTGTGCTAAACTAGAGTTTGTTAGATCACTCTTTAACCCAGAGTAGAAGCACAAACATACAGAATGAATGAACAAAAATATAATTATAAATCATTGCTTATCCATATCAATGTTAAGATTACGACAAGAACAACAAAATCAAAGAGGTTTACCTTTTCTTTCTCAATTTGTATCCGCTCAGTTTCTAAGTTGCCTCTTTCTGTCTGCAGATGTGAGTAGTCATCGAGTTTTGTTTTTTCCCACTCGTGTTTCTCCAGAGTTAAGTTGCCCTGTAGCAGCCGAAGTTCTTCCAACTGATCGTGGCGATACAGCATTGAGTAACGGCTGTGTACGTCTGCTGACAATCTAGAGATTTCTTCTTTAGCACCTGCCAGCTCAGCTCGGAGGCTTTCCACCATTGTACACTGTC
This sequence comes from Cepaea hortensis, assembly GCA_963921405.1. Classification (NCBI taxonomy): domain Eukaryota; kingdom Metazoa; phylum Mollusca; class Gastropoda; order Stylommatophora; family Helicidae; genus Cepaea; species Cepaea hortensis. The sequence goes on from OY992878.1 coordinate 166,509,396, forward strand.
TGGATGTGACATTCTAGAAAGCACAATATGACATTACTATCCTGTTTGCTTAAATATAACAATTAATATCAGTTATTATTCATTTAACGGTGTAGGGGTTGAACCCGTTAAATTCAGCACCAGCACACCGGAAGTGAGAACATGCTCTTATCCATTTAGCCATATTGACCTCCATCTACTCATGATAATTCTGAGTAGAAATTTGGTAACATGGTTGATGAAGTCTGTATGAAATTCTTTGCATTCAATGGCTCCTGTTCTCTGAGGCACATGAAGGGGGGCTGAGTGGCCTCGAGGTATGGTGTCCGCCTCGAGTGCTGGAGGTCCCGGGTTCAGGCCCCAGTGAGGACCGGGATTTATTTAAAAAATCCACCTGGACTTCCAGTAATAAAATTTCCCCTGGTCTCTGGGTAGTGAGATCGGACGCCCGTGTGTATTGTTGTCTCTGGGTAGTGAGATCGGACGCCCGTGTGTATTGTTGTCTCTGGGTAGTGAGATCGGACGCCCGTGTGTATTGTTGTCTCTGGGTAGTGAGATCGGACGCCCGTGTGTATTGTTGTCTCTGGGTAGTGAGATCGGACGCCCGTGTGTATTGTTGTCTCTGGGTAGTGAGATCGGACGCCCGTGTGTATTGTTGTCTCTGGGTAGTGAGATCGGACGCCCGTGTGTATTGTTGTCTCTGGGTAGTGAGATCGGACGCCCGTGTGTATTGTTGTCTCTGGGTAGTGAGATCGGACGCCCGTGTGTATTGTTGTCTCTGGGTAGTGAGATCGGACGCCCGTGTGTATTGTTGTCTCTGGGTAGTGAGATCGGACGCCCGTGTGTATTGTTGTCTCTGGGTAGTGAGATCGGACGCCCGTGTGTATTGTTGTCTCTGGGTAGTGAGATCGGACGCCCGTGTGTATTGTTGCACACGTAAAAACTCCCTTGGCAGTTGGAAATCGAATAAGAGTAGCCTAACGGTGCTGCCCGGGCAAAATTTCGAGTTAAAAATCTACCCAAAGTATTTCAGGATCCTCGCCGGTGCTACGGAGTTCGTGCATTGAGCTGAGTTTCGCCAGATTTAGGTTTGAGTTAGGAGGAAAACGGAGCACTTATGGGTTACACCCGTGTGCTGTGATGTTGATCCATCGACTAAACTAAACTAAACTAGTTAACAATGTGAGGCACAAGCCCTTGTTGAGTGTCTTATGTAGGTGAACAGTGTTTAAAGAACATGTTTCCATTCCCCCCGCCCCTACACAGTATATATAAAAATGGAAGCTAAATTTAATAACACATACTAGAACAAGTCTAAACGTCCACATAAAATGTGATTTGCAGGTCTACTTACATTATAAAAATGAATTTCAGAAGAGCGAGAAGTACAGATCCGTAAAGTATGGAGAGAAAAACAATATTAAGTAATCGGTTCTTGTATTAATTGGATCTTAAAATAATCTTAATTTCCCCCCTGGAAATCCTAAAAATTCCCCCCGGAAAGGGGGGGGGGGGGGATTCCCGCACCAGTTGAGAACACTGTTATAGACCAATCAGGACTCAATGGGAACTTATAAACAATAACATTTAAATTATATGCACTTATACATCATTTTAGCCTGATAAAAACTACATAACAACAATATGTAAGCAGAATTGAGCAATAGTATTCAAGTATTTACCATAAGAGAATTCAGGTACTGAACCAGCTGAAGGACTGATGCCATCTGATCATAGGTTGGTGGAGCAGGAATGAGAGACAACACATTTGCTGCTGACAACTCTTCCGTGGAACCTTGCTCACTGGATGTTTCAAAGTTGACCTGTATCTCCCAGGAGTGGTTGTCATGCTCATACTGCAGATAAAATAGTTAGTTGTCAACTTGTACTCACTGCACATTGAACCATTCAGCTTGTAAGTGCTCAGATCCCCACCTCAATATCTCCCTCAGATCCCCACCTCAATATCTCCCTCAGATCCCCACCTCAATATCTCCCTCAGATCCCCACCTCAGGATCTCCCTCAGATCCCCACTCAATATCTCCCTCAGATCCCCACTCAATATCTCCCTCAGATCCCCACCTCAATATCTCCCTCAGATCCCCACCTCAATATCTCCCTCAGATCCCCACTCAATATCTCCCTCAGATCCCCACCTCAATATCTCCCTCAGATCCCCACTCAATATCTCCCTCAGATCCCCACCTTAATATCTCCCTCAGATCCCCACTCAATATCTCCCTCAGATCCCCACCTCAATATCTCCCTCAGATCCCCACCTGTACTCATTGCACATTGAACCATTCAGCCCATAAGTGCTCAGATCCCCACCTCAATATCTCCCTCAGATCCCCACCTCAATATCTCCCTCAGATCCCCACCTCAATATCTCCCTAAATGTGTAGTGGTCAACGACACCAGTTCTGTATTGCTTGACTATTCTTCTTTGGCCCAGTGCATAGCGCTCGTGTCTGGCTTCACCCCTTTTGACTAGATGTTCTTGCAGTCAGGTCAAGGCTGCAGATTCACAGTTGTCTCTTGATTTGTTTCATCACCCCGCCTCTCTGACATTATTCAATATATATCACGCCGGTTCATTGCTTGGCCACTTCTGTAGTAGCCTGGCCCTCAAGACTGTCACCTGGCTAATGTTTTTTAACACCTGTGTGACCTGGCACAAAAATAACCATGATTTTGATCAGCCTTCTCAGACTCCACCAGCTCTCTTTGAGCCCAGCCTATCTCAATATTCCTCTTCCTCTTCTTCTTCTTTCATTCACTTCACATTTGTCTATATCTGCAATGTTGTCTCTTGTTTGAACTTCACTGTGTGGTCCATAACAGAGTTTAGAAGGTAAGTGTAAGGGTCTAAAAGCAAACCAATATGTTTTACATCTAGTGCGGGAGCATTTGATGGTGACTAAAAGAAATGTTGTGTGGATCAGGAGTCGGATTGTAACAAGTATGTACTTCAGGTTGTGGCAATGCCTGTAACCAACTAAAGATCTGCTGGGTGACTGGATTAGAGCAGAGAATGTTGACATGGCAATGAAGGATTTCAGAAGCAGCTAAGTTGTGGGGATGTAAGGTCCGGATAAATTTGGTTCTGTTAGTGTTGGGATGGGATTTAGTTGGATGGCAGGATGATGGATTGTACATTTTTGTGAGCATCTTTGAAAGCTGCTTCAGGATAAAGATGTTCACTTGTGTCTGTATCTTTCCTTTCTCTGAACTTTCTAGTTATTTTGTGTCTACATTCAGTTTCCGATATCAGAACATCAGTGTTGTCCTTAAAAAAAAAAAAATTATATTCTATACTTGCCTGTCTTGTGCTGTTCTCATTAATTCCTTGTATGTCTGCATTAATAGATCTGTGTATGTCTATTTTATAAATATTTTTTCTTGGTCTATCACTTAACATTTTTTCCAGCATTTTGTCTTCTAGTACTGTCAGATGTATATATATATTATAAATATATAATTATGATATGTATGTATGATAAAGTAACAGTTTATAGGAGAAACATTACTTGTTAGCGTACCTTTGATTCGAAAATGGTGTCTGGGGTATCAGAGTAGCGCCTGTCTGTCTCTTCTTTGCTTGAATTTGTTGTGTGTGTTGGTGTTTCCTCAATCTCTGTGTCCACATTAGTAATTGTCTGGTTGCGTCTAAGTACTATAGAATAATTAAAACCAACAAAATACAGTGAAAATGTTGAAAAAGTAGTTGAAACACTTCAATATATTAAGATCCTAATCTTTCTCAGCTTCCCAATAGTATTTATCACTGATAGAGACTTACATAATGTAAGATATATTGTAAGATATTTGGGTGGCGGGGTGGAGGTTTTCCCTATCAAAGGAGAAGTAAGGTGCCTCCTCTCCTCCATTAGCCTAAGGGACAATCTTGCGAAAGGTGGAGTACCCGTTTCCAGTTGTCTACTCTTGTCCAAGATGGCTAAGCATGCCTGGAGATCTGGGGGGATTGGGGGTGGGACTGGAATTACTGGATTACACTGGAATAAATTTTCTCAGAATACTGTCCTCAGCTGGATCTGAACCGAACACTTTTAAATTAGACATGAACAGCTGCCTTTACACAAATCTAGCACAGTTTATTAGCCAGATATTTGTCAGTTCTACAACCATACAAAATGTATGAACAATAACTATCCTTGATAAGGCCTTACAAAAGTGTAGAAGTAGATCTAATCTGATGCCTACTTTTGGATGTGCCATGGCTGCTGTCAAACCCTGAGAAGGTCTCAGCCCGTCTGGGAACAGCTGCTGTCAAATGAGCATTACTGTCGTGTTCACCAGCACTGATGCTCCGATTCAAGCTGGAGTCTGTGTTCTGCAGGATGCCAGTCAGCCGTGAGGCTAATGATACAGAAAATAAATGCATACATAAACTGACAAGTGTTTATAAAACAGAATATTTGTAAATATCATAGCACATATTCTGCTTCTTTCACTATTTTACTCCCCTCCCTTTCCCACCCCTCTCCCCACAGGTCACGGACCCCCACCCAACCACTCCAAGCTGTTCTATCCTTAGTTATCCCATGCAGCCCTGCCCATGTTTTCCCCATGGTTTTAATTTTGGTCTCTAATTTTCTACGTGTGTACATAGGTCTTTCTCTATTTTCTTTTGCTGTGTGGATTCCAGACTGTGGTCTTTCCAATTATACTATTCTCAGTTTTTCTTGATGTATGTCCTATCCAGTGCCAGCATCTTTTTTCACTTCTTGATTCACCTTATTTGTCTAGTTCTCTCCATGATCTCCTCATTGATTCACCTTATTTGTCTAGTTCTCTCCATGATCTCCTCATTGATTCACCTTATTTGTCTAGTTCTCTCCATGATCTCCTCATTGATTCACCTTATTTGTCTAGTTCTCTCCATGATCTCCTCATTGATTCACCTTATTTGTCTAGTTCTCTCCATGATCTCCTCATTAATTCACCTTATTTGTCTAGTTCTCTCCATGATCTCCTCATTGATTCACCTTATTTGTCTAGTTCTCTCCATGATCTCCTCATTAATTCACCTTATTTGTCTAGTTCTCTCCATGATCTCCTCATTGATTCACCTTATTTGTCTAGTTCTCTCCATGATCTCCTCATTGATTCACCTTATTTGTCTAGTTCTCTCCATGATCTCCTCATTGATTCACCTTATTTGTCTAGTTCTCTCCATGATCTCCTCATTGATTCACCTTATTTGTCTAGTTCTCTCCATGATCTCCTCATTAATTCACCTTATTTGTCTAGTTCTCTCCATGATCTCCTCATGATTCTCTCATACCATTTTAGTCTAATTTTGTGCAGACACGAATTAATGAATATCTATAGTTTAGTTTAGTTTAGTCGATGGATCAACATCACGGCACATGGGTGCAACCCATAAGTGTTCCATTCTCCTCCTAACTCAAACCTGAGTCTGGAGAAACTCAGCTCAGTGCACGAACTCCGTAGCACCGGTGAGGATCCTGAAATACTTTGGGTAGATATTTAACTCAAAGTTTTGCCCGGGCAGTGCCGTTAGGCTACTCTTTTTCGATTTCCAACTGCCAAGGAATTTTTACGTGCGCAACAATACACACGGGCGTCCGATCTCACTACCCAGAGACCAGGGGAAATTTTATTACTAGAAGTCCATGTGAAAAAATCCCAGTCCTCACCGGGGCCTGAACTCGGGACCTCCAGCACTTGAGCACTCGAGGCGGACACCATACCTCGAGACCATGCTGCCCCCCCCCCCCCCCATGAAAATCTGTAGTTTATCAGTTATCAATTTAGTTATTCACCTTGTTTCTGCTCCATACAGTGTTACTGATTTAATATTAAAACTGAATATTCTAAGTTTGGTGCTCAGTTTCATTTCTTTTGACTTCCACAAATTTTCTAGTGCTATAAAAGCTCCTCTTCCCTTTAGTGTTCTTATTTTGATATCTGTATCTGTTTCCCCATCTGTATCTATATTATCTATTTTTTTTTGTTGCATATCCTTTACAGGACATTGCTGTCAACATCAGCATCTTTCAGCTGATTGTTGATTTCTTGGCTAGATTACGCTCAGTAGTTTGCCTTTGCTCTCTGAGCACATACCCCGTAAGTTACCGGCGCGATTCAAACCACTGCTGATTCTCACCGTCTTCACGTTACCTATGAGAGTATACAAGATTACTGAGAAAAGTCGCTAACCTCTAGGCCAGGAAGCCGACTTATCTATATTGCTACCTAGATACTACAGTAACAATGGTGATATCAAAGAAAATGGGGGAACCAAAATGTGACATAGAAATAGAAGGGATAGTTCTCAACCAAGTGGATAATTTTAAATACCTAGGGTCACTTATAACATCAGATGGAAGATGTACAACAGAGATTAATAGCAGAATAGGGCAGGCAAAAGCAGCATTTCAGAAAATTAAGAGTATCTTATGCAATAAGTCGCTATCAATGAATGCAAGAAAGAGAGTGCTAAAATGCTATATAGAACCAGTTTTGCTGTATGGCAGCGAATCTTGGAATGTAAATGAACAAATTAGGAAGAACTTAGAAGCAACAGAGATGTAGTTTTTAAGACGAATGTTGCAAATTCCTTGGACTGCCAGAGTAATTAACAACGATTGTTTGAAAGAGGCTAATGAAACTAGAACATTGTATACAACAATAAGAAAGAGACAAACAGCTTTCTTTGGTCATGTGATGAAAAGAGAGGCATTGGAGAACATCGTGACAACTAGAGAGATTGAGGGGAATAGAGGCAGAGGCAGACCAAGAGAAACAATGCTGGACAGATTGAGACGGTGGCATGGAGGAATATCATCAGCAGAGTTGGTCCAGAACACCAAAGACCGAGATCTGTAGATAGCCATGAACATCTACGCCAGCCGGCAGGGCACTTGATGATGATGAGATAGGTGTATGATTCTGTCTCTGGAAGTGAGGTTTGACTAAAGAAGATCAAGTTATCATTTGCCGGATTTATTCTCATTATCTTTGTCTTTCAATTATGAATTTTCAAGCCTAAATACTGGCACACATGAGGCAGCAAATAAGAATGAAATTCGCAAACTTCCTAGAGATGTGAACCATTCCTTCCATGCAGCACTATTTCCTGGCCAACAAGACATCTGGCCTATTGTCACTCTGCTAAAAAGTGGCCATTACTGGCCCATTCTTTCATACATTTCAACCATCAGAGTTAAGCACCTTTTCAGTCACATGATAAATTCTCAGGTACTGACTGGCATTCATGGAAGGCTGCGTGGAAAAGATTCGGGGAAAGAAGCAAATATCAAAGGACATACCAGAGAAAGAAAATATGTATAAACTACAGGCACTGCAGATTCAAACTTATTCTTTCAAAAATTACTGCTGAATGAACGGTTCTATGAATCTGTGTTGCTTTTGTTTGATGTGTGCTTCTGTAACATGAAGGCATGAGACCTAAAAATGGCTGGAAATTAATTTTATAAATTCCAAAGATGTTGATTCATGTGGATGACAGATTTGTCGATGTAGGTGTTTCAGTTCATTTTTTTTAGCATTAAAACATGAAATATCATGTCTGATGATTACAACAATCCTCTTACTGAAAAGCCGTTGTTGTGTAATATTTTGTGTGGATGTGAATGATGGGCAGTGAGCAATGAAAAGGTGAAACTGGAGGTAATTGAGATGATGTACCTGAGAATAAAGTTGAGAATATCATGAATGAGAAGAAAGTTGAGAATATCATGAAAGAGAAGAAAGTTGAGAATATCATAAATGAGAAGAAAGTTGAGAATATCATGAAAGAGAAGAAAGTTGAGAATATCATGAAAGAGAAGAAAGTTGAGAATATCATGAAAGAGAAGAAAGTTGAGAATATCATGAAAGAGAAGAAAGTTGAGAATATCATGAAAGAGAAGAAAGTTGAGAATATCATGAAAGAGAAGAAAGTTGAGAATATCATGAAAGATAAGAAAGTTGAGAATATCATGAAAGAGAAGTAAGTTAAGAATATCATGAAAGAGAAGAAAGTTGAGATTATCATGAAAGAGAAGAAAGTTGAGAATATCATGGATAGAGAAGAAGAAAAATGTTTGAACATGGAGAGGTGCAAGTGTTGAAAGAGCATTTATCAAACCATGAGGACAAGACAAATTACATTTATGGGAACAAATCAATATAAGAGGTGGAATAGAAACATTAGCCTTCCGTGGGAAAATACTGTGCAAGAGAGACAAACAATGCTAGCTACTTGGGCTACATCAGTTCCCCTCGACATGTCTTTTCTCTTCCAACCAGAGATTTACAGAGAATTTATTATTTTGTTTAGTCTCTTATTTAATTCTGAAGCATAGAAGTATCATGTAATAGTCATCTTTGGTTGCTCCTCTTTAACCTTCAAGTATGGAGACATCTGGTATCATAATTGATTACCTAGTTCCTTAACACATTCAGACTGAGAAGTCTGAGCTATTTTTGACCATGGCAGAAGACAGCTATTCTGACCAATCAGGAGGGCATTGCTTTCAAAGAGATGGGACATACACTGGAAGTGGCCAGTGAGGATGGCAGAAAATGAATACATTACAAGGTGACTTGGATTAATGGGAAAGTGTTATCGCAATGGGAAAGATGTATAACAAAAGGAAAGCGGTATCACGATGGGAAAGAGATATCACAATGGGAAAGAGTCTATCACAATAAGAATGGGTCTATCACAATAGGAAAGAATCTATCACAATGGAAAAGAGGTATCACAATGGGAAAGAGTCTATCACAATGGGAAAGAAGTATCACAATGGGAAAGAGTCTATCATAATAGAAAAGAGTCTATCACAATGGGAAAGAGTACCAGAATGGGAAAGAGTGTCACAATAGGAAAGAATCTATCACAATGGGAAATAGATATCACAATGGGAAAGAGTCTATTACAACGGGAAGGAGTCTATTACATTGGGAAAGAGTCTATCACAATGGGAAAGAAGTATCACAATTGGAAAGAGTATCACACTTCATACATTGCTTGAGGTAAATTAAAGTCTTGTTGAATCTTTCTTCTACTGTCCAGAAGTGTAGATGTACTTATGGTATTATATATATATATATATATATATATATATATATATATATATATATATATATATATATATATATATATATATATATATATATATTCATTATCTGAAACAAAGTTAGTGACATCCCTCAAAGAGCCTCAAAAAGTTAGTGACATCCCTCAAAGAGCCTCAACCTTCTACACAAGTACAGTCATGGTGATTCTACCCAGAATTCACCCCTGAAGCAACAATGTGAAAATGAGAAATGGACCTTACCTTCCTGCATGGCTGCAAATACTAAATCCACTGATTCACTCAAACTCTCTATCTCTTGGGAATTTGGCCGCTATAAATTTAGAAGAAACATATTTCCAATTAGATAATATTCTATTTTTGCTTCAAACTAAATTCTAGAAATACATATAATATTACACATGAAAATAAACAACGTTGAAAGGCATGATTATCAGTTTAAAATTACCATGGTAGACAATTCAAATTACTGTGTGAATATGTGTGTTTGTCACACGTCTCCTTGATGATAATATCAATGTTCTTGATGTTCTTTGCTTGTTATAGTCGTGTGATGGTCGTTGTCTAGGTAACGATGTTCATGGTGTGTCAATTGAGATATCTAACTGTCTCTTAAACCAACTCACCCCCGAAGTACACCTTCACCAGTCATGAAACAAGATTCCGTTGGCGCACATAATCATTTATTCCAGAAATAAGACGAACAGACGGAACATATATATATATCCAGAAACAATGTACATCCATAGAATATAAATATCCTCCTCACAATTTAACCAGCACACATCAATGCCTTCTCACGGCCTGCTCTTATCTCAATCACAAGACAGGTAATCCAGCTACTATCCACGGCTGGATCTCCCACAATACAACCCACACATTGGGTTGGAGCCACTGCTCAACTATAGAACCCACTCTGGGTTCAGGCCTACACTCAATACAGAACCCACTCTGGGTTCAGGCCTGTCTTCACAACTAGAAGAACAACACAACACGGAGCTCTCTCTTAAATGACCTGACACGCAGTCCGTCTCTTCTCTCACTGGCCTTCCAGTCTCCTCACTTCACACAACACACCACTCTCTTTCGACCCATCCCCCCCTGGGGATTTCCACTCGTATCGGCCCCATTATTTCTGAGGGTTGATTGTTTTCCTCGTAGCCAGGTCAATCACTTTACTGTCTCCCACTCTCATCTCCATTCTTCCTCCTGCCCGGTCACTCAACTCAATGTCAGTGACCCAGGCTTATGTCATCACCCCCCTCTTAAAAGAAAACTTCGTTTTCAAATATTGGGAGACTAACACTTATTAAATATGTGACCCAGACATATAGCCTGGGTAGCCCTAAGTATGGCTGCACCTTACTCCAGCTACCACCCTAAATAATACACCGAATGCGCATAGTACACTCCTATATTCATCACACATTAATACAACCAACTTTCTATCTTGTGTACCAATGCATGAACTAATACATCACATAATAATAATAATACATCATAGAAAAGCATTATACTTATGTACCCACAGGTCTCTTACTACTTCACGACCACACATTACTATTTGTGTACCGACCCTATATCAGGTGGTTCTGTTCTTGCATTAACCCTCCTCTGATTCCTGTCGATGCTGTGTCTACCTTTCATGTACCCATGACTCATGGTACCTCTACAATTGCAACATCTGTTTGCTATCCCTAGCCCTGGGTCAGTAATGTCGCGAACACTCTTTTGACCTGACTCAACTTTCCTATCTGTATATTGCACCATTACACTTGAGTCTCTGTTTAGTCTGAACTCTTTATTCAATCTTGGCCCATATATCTGGCACCTTTCTTTCTGCTGCCTACGCCTTATGCCTATGTGCCCTGCCCATGCACTATCCTGAGCTGTTCTAGTATATCGGTCTCTGTGTGCTAAAGGTACTGCTCCTTGCCCACGTGCAGTTCTGCTATCTGAAAACCTGCGAGTGAGAACATTGTTCTTCCTCTCGAAGCACCATCTACCTTTCTTTGACTGCCTATGTTCTACTCTCCTACACCCTTGGGAACATTTGTTCAGAGTCGTATCTTGTCTCTGGGATTCACTAGCACTATATTTGGGATCCATTCTCATCTGCTCAGCTGTACTATCCTTGTCCTGAGTTCCTGTGTCTACTTCAAGTGCCTATTCTACCTCAGCTATACTCTCTAATTTAGGTTCTTTTGTGGTAACTACCTCATTACTGCTTACACTATATTTTCGGTCCCAATAAACTACTTCCTCTTCTGTACACTCTTTAACTCCTATAACATTTCCTATGATCAAATCAGCCACTGGTGAGTCCAAAACACACGCTGTCACTCTTCCAGTGATATATGGTGTTTTTACTGTTATTATGGCTACTGGGTAGAACTCTACTGTGCCGTTGAATGTTATGCATCTAATCTTTTTCCCTGTATAATCCGAGGGATCTATTAAACTTCTCTTCACTCCGATAGACGTACATCCGGAATCCCTAATTGTTAACGCTGGTCTATCATTGACAAATCCCTGATGCAGCTTCAGACTTCCTCCTTCATGCACTGCTGATCCTGCTTTTACTGTATGACCACATATTAGGATTGGCTGACTGTCTTTTTCAAAAAGAGGTTTGCACCCACTACAATCTTCATTGTTCAGCGTCTCAATTACTTGCGCTGCATTTGAGTGCTCTGTTTCTCTCATCCTACATTGATGGCTGATATGCCCCTTCTTTCCACATTTGAAACAAGTAATCTCCCTTTTAGTGTTGTTCGTTGGTCCATCTGATGGTTGTGCATCACACTCTGCTGCCTTGTGTCTCCAGCTCCCACAATTCCAACATCCGGCATAATTTGGACGTCTCTGGAAGTTCCCTCTTCTATATGGGTACCGCCCTACTCTACCAACATTGTTTCCTCGGAAACCATTATCTTGAAGTTCTTGCTGCTCACCTTTCTGTGCCGAATCCACGCTTTTCGCCCTTGGTCTGATGACTGGATTCTGGTCCTGTTTAGTGTACGCTGCACAGACTATTTCCTCACTCATTAGTTTCCCAATAGATACGTTAGGATGTGCAGTCATGTAGTTTTGCCCTAACTGAGACATTGTGTCTATGTCCTTTGGCTTATGCTCCTCAAAGAACGCCACTAAATTAGAATTGCATGCAGATACTACCTTGTCTCTTAACATTAGATCTACTAATTTATTAAAATCTTTCCCTACTTCTGCGAGCTCCATCCATTTGTTAAATGTATTCTTTACAGTGTTAACAAAATCTGTGAAATCTTGATTTGTCTCTGGCCCTAACTGTCTAAACTTTGTTCTATATCCATGTTCAGTTAGTTGGAACTTTGTCAGCAAACGTTGACGTAAGATAGTGTAGTTGTTCCTTTCTTCTACAGGTAAATTGAACATGGTGTCTAGTGCCTTCCCCGTAAGAAGCTCGCCAAGTCTAATAGCATACTGTTCTTCGGGGATTCCTAACACTTTCGCTGATGCCTGATATCTGTCAAGATAGGCTTCAAGGTTGTCTCGGTCCGTAAAGTATGGCAGTTTTAATCTCTGTGACGACTGCGACGGTCTTCTGCTTTCCTCACTTTGACCTTTCGAAGATAGTTCTAGTTTTCTTAACTCGATTTCAGCTAGTTTTACTTGTGTCTCTTCCTGTAGACGCTTGTTTTCTATTTCAGCTAACTTTACTTCCTGTAGACGTTTGTTTTCCATTTCAGCTAGTTTTACTTGTGTCGCTTCCTGTAGACGCTTGTTTTCTATTTCAGCTAACTTTACTTCCTGTAGACGTTTGTTTTCCATTTCAGCTAGTTTTACTTGCGTCTCTTTCTCTTCCTGTAGACGCTTTGCCTCGCGTTCATTATGCCTCTCCTCTCTTTCAATCTGTTTTTGTTCTTTTTCTTCGGCATACTCCTGTAACTCTTTACCTTTCAGGCCTATTCGTTCACCTGCTTCAATATAGTCCATTAAAGTAGGCATCTTGTACTTGCGGACACGTTGCTGTCTGTCAGCCAACTATAAATGTAAAGACTCTGCTACTAGTCCTTTGTGTGCCTTCAATACGTACACTACCACTCCTTGTGCACGTAACTTCGTAGTGCTAAAATATCACTCTGTACTCACCCAGTCACGCTATAAGCACTAGGTAGTGAAGGGGGAAAGTATCACCTATACTCCCTTATATCTATATATCTATGACCAGAAGTTCATAAAGTCCCTGGAAATATTGTTAAACATACATATAAATACATATACAAACAAATGGATGATAACACTAAGTGATGACTATCCAACGCTAGACTTCACAAGCTGAGTACACGGAGACGATGATCACACAGAAAATAAACCACAGTAACAACCACAAGCTTGTGTAGAGACACCCACAGTGCGCGTAAAATATAAATATAAATTGACCAAGACCACTAGACAGCAGAAATGACGAAAGATCACAATAAAAACATATATCCGAACACAACAAATATTATATGTAAATATAACGAAAAGAAAGAGAAACAAAAACAATTTATAGCATCAACATATACACAAATCTGACGTCAGACAACTCGGCTCTAGATATTGGTTAAGACTATTTCAATGCCCCTGCACGATACGTCAACTCATTAACGTTTTTCTTACAAAAATATCGTAAGCACCAGAAAGACAAATAAATTATTGTGCTGTATCCCGACTCTCGAGAAACACCCCAAAAATTCCCTACTCTTGACAAACACTGGACCACATACAAGTAACAGCTTAACAACCGAAAACAATATTTATAAGACAATGAGCAGCAAACAGAATGTCCAACTCGTTGGCCGACAAACATGTGCCCATAAATCCGTCGCCAAAAGTTCTTATTTTGCTGTTAATAGTTTTTCACAATATGCTGGAAATGTCAGTGTTACATTCTCCGAAATGATTACGACGCTAGATTTCAAAGCGACTTGTTGTTTTGTTGAGTGGTTCCTGAATTCACGTGGTGATCAAAAGTTCCAACTGTCGGAAACGTTGACGGTAATAATAATTATCCAAAGTGTTCTTTCGATATGTTGTTACTCTCGTTGCGGAGATGGCGCTTTGCTGTATCATATATGTTATAGATTCACCAAAAGAAAAGACCAAAATAATGGCAATAAATGTTCAACGCTTTCACTCTGTACAGTCAGTTCTTTTTGGCAACTATGCAACTATGTTCGCGGAGATGCCACGTCATCAATCGTTGACAAAATGTTTGCTGATTATAAGGTAATGAACACAAAGGGCTTTTAACAAAGCCGAACATAAAGTCTTGTTTCACACAAAAACAGCTTGTTTATCCAGTTCCACTATGGAACATCTCAGTAACTTTCCACTGTCCACGGCCTTGACCTTGCCGGACACCTCCAGTCAGTACCTCAGTAACTGCTTACTGTTAAACAGCCTTGCCTTCCAAGGTCAACCTAATTTCTCTTTATCACTCTCAGTGAAAAATTCCTCCGTAAAACAGTTTTCACACAAACTTGACAGCCCCACCCGGCTGCGGTAGGGGTACCGTTACTATCCCCTTCAGTCAACTGTCCGTCAAATCAGCGACTGCCAATTTTTCTCTGTTTTCCAAACATGTACTTCCCCAGTACCTGGACGCTGGTGTACCCACCCGTCCTCTTTACTGCGTCGAATAATCTTGACCAGTCAACTTGCAACAACACAGTGCGCTTGCCTCCAGCACACACACACCTGTCAATTATCTTTGGTTCCCAATCCTGTCATTATCACCGACAGCGGATGTTCTACACACACACACGCTGCCCTCGCCACTCTGGATTCAACACTGGTCTTTCATCGCCGCGTCTGCTGGTTTCAGCCCTCCTGCCTGGTATAAAATTTACCTGTCACCGTAATGGACTCTCCCGGTTAGTCTGTATGGCGTGTCTTTATCACCGACTTTTGTGCTGCCGCTGTTTTTTTGACACCCCCACTCGCTTTAGCGATATGGTTGGTTCCAATTCACCTGTATTGGGCTTGACGTGAACTGCTGTAGCCAGTTCCCGCACGGAGACAAACTCAGTGTTTATACGGTGGACACACTCCGCTGTCCACCCTCTCTCCGCGAAGAGCCCACAAACATCTCAGAATGACAACACTGTCTATAATGTTCTTAATCGGACGTAGCCCTCAGATACTCCTTACTAAGTGACGAGCGCCCAGATGTCACACGTCTCCTTGATGATAATATCAATGTTCTTGATGTTCTTTGCTTGTTATAGTCGTGTGATGGTCGTTGTCTAGGTAACGATGTTCATGGTGTGTCAATTGAGATATCTAACTGTCTCTTAAACCAACTCACCCCCGAAGTACACCTTCACCAGTCATGAAACAAGATTCCGTTGGCGCACATAATCATTTATTCCAGAAATAAGACGAACAGACGGAACATATATATATATCCAGAAACAATGTACATCCATAGAATATAAATATCCTCCTCACAATTTAACCAGCACACATCAATGCCTTCTCACGGCCTGCTCTTATCTCAATCACAAGACAGGTAATCCAGCTACTATCCACGGCTGGATCTCCCACAATACAACCCACACATTGGGTTGGAGCCACTGCTCAACTATAGAACCCACTCTGGGTTCAGGCCTACACTCAATACAGAACCCACTCTGGGTTCAGGCCTGTCTTCACAACTAGAAGAACAACACAACACGGAGCTCTCTCTTAAACGACCTGACCCGCAGTCCGTCTCTTCTCTCACTGGCCTTCCAGTCTCCTCACTTCACACAACACACCACTCTCTTTCGACCCATCCCCCCCTGGGGATTTCCACTCGTATCCGCCCCATTATTTCTGAGGGTTGATTGTTTTCCTCGTAGCCAGGTCAATCACTTTACTGTCTCCCACTCTCATCTCCATTCTTCCTCCTGCCCGGTCACTCAACTCAATGTCAGTGACCCAGGCTTATGTCAGTGTTGTATATTTAAGCTTGCCAGATTTATTATTTTGCTTCAGTTTATGTTGTGTGAATTCTGTAGTATGTACCTGATGAGATGCCACAAAATATGCCAGGCAATAAATCATGCATTCTATTACTTGTGTCTTCTTTGTTCAAACTTTAAAAGTAGTTTTAAAAGATAACAATCTAAATATTTATCTTTGCACTGAAAAAATATATGCACATTTCTGGCCATAGCATAAAAGACACACCTCCTCCTCTGTTTTTGTTTGATGTGTCAACCAGATAAAGATATACATGCTAAATTAATCAACGAGTTGTTAGATTCTCACAAAGTTTTTAATGGATGATAACAAAAAAGGAGGTCATCTTTGCTGAAGATAAGAATGAGTGTCTTGATGTCAGTTCTTGATGTCAGTTCTTGACTCAGCCCAACTCTTTGGAAAATTACATTTTGATGCATGGAAAAACTAATTACTAATTCCATGGGTAGATAACTCTGAAAAGATGTGGTCGTTTGATGCAGGGTTGTTCTCACTAAGTGTTAATTTAATGTCAAAGATAAAGTGTTCATTATTTTTATTCTTTTAAACACCATATTGCTGTTCTCATCTTGTTCCTCAGGTACCTTGCAGTGTCGAGGTGAAGCATAAACAGTGGGAGAGTGCCCATTTATTGATATTATCAGTGGGAATAACAGGGATATTTTACATTTATAACCTGTTAAAAAAATTTAACAAACAATTCTTTTAGATGTTATCCCATCATGAAAGATAGTTACAGCCCTCTTTAGACAACAGTTCCTTTCAAATTAATATCCGAATTGTGACTGAATCAGTCTACTGGCACCTTGTCGTCATATCAGACAATAATTTGTAACATTGTGCTTTAAATATAGCACAAAACCTAGGCTGAATTGTAGGGACTATGTGATGTCCATGCAGCATGATCCCTCTCTTGGCCTTACAGACCATGCCTCTCTGATGGCACAGACCCTGCCTCACTGATAGACCCTGCCTCACTGATAGACCCTGCCTCACTGACAGACCTTGCCACATTGACCGAATGCCTCACTCACAGACTGCCTCAGTCACAGACTGCCTCACTCACAGACCCTGTCTGCCTCCCTCACAGACCATGCCTGCCACACTCACAGACCCTGCCTCACTTACAGATCCTGCTTCAGTATTTGCCAAGGACAGCTGTAACAACTCCAGCATAAGTTTGTTCTTGTCATCACAGCATTCCCTGATAATCTCATCCTTTTGATGCAGTTGCTCTGAAAACAGAGAACAATAAAACTGAACACACAAAAGGTCTATAGAATAACAGCTACAAACAATGTCTTCTTCTCATCCATGCTAGTATAGCGTGTCAAAAAATGGCTGAAAACTTGGAGCATAACCCTTTTACATACTTACAAACAATTAGGACCATTCAGGGGCTTTGTGTTACCAGGGTCCAATAGGGATGTAAAGAACAGTAGAATCTACCATGCCTGTTGTACAAGGTGACTACGGAGGGTTGCTGCCAGACTTGTCATGAACAAGTTGACAAAAAGCATGGCCTGAGATGGCTGAGGGTCTAGTATCCATTGTGAGATGACAGCAGAAGGAAACAGAAGCAAGCCACACCCAACATTCAGCCTAGGTGACCTCAGCAGAATGAACATTTTCACTGCCTGGTTTAGTTTAATCTTCTTCTTCTTTTGCCTTTCACTTCCCAATAAGACACGGGCCTTCAATCAATTAATGCCACGCTGTCCTATGAAAAGACTTGTTCCTAATTAGTTGAATTGTGTTGCTGGGAAGGGGAAGACAGCCCCATGTCAACCATCTTTAACTGTCTTACACAACATTCCTTGTGACTGGTCTTCACACTTTAAGCCTCACAAATTTAGACCAGATGCCCACAGGGGAGAAAACCACTATGAAAAATCATGAATAAATTACTTTCAAAACACCTAAATAATCCTGAATAACACATGCACAGATGTGGTCACTGCTGAAGCCAGATTTCTTTAGTATGCTCTGGCCAAACGTAAAAAGTAAGACAACGTATTATGTGATGGTTGTTACAGATGGCAAGAGTTAACTTCCCTTCCGGTCCTTAATTACATAAGTTAACTTCCCTCCCATATTATTATCTGTTGCCCAGCTGTTTTAGCTGTCTTATTTTGCTTTTCTTGCCTAATATTTTCCTCATACAAGTCTGATTTCTCTATTCCATCTCTGTTGATTTGCCTTATACATTTTATTTGCCTTTCCATTATGGTTTTTATGTGTGATCTTTAACATCAGCTGCTCTCTATACCTCAGAATTGGTTTTCTTTCCTGTCACAAATATTCTCAACAATCACATCTCCATGTTTTCTAGATTCTTCACCATTTCATTACTCACTACTCAACATTTGATTTATACACAAGAACAGACTAGCACACACACATTTTCAGTCAACGAATGTTGATCCTTATTATGATACTTCTATGTACATGACATTGCTCGTTCTTGTAAAAACATCTTTGAATATGCCAATGCTTTTCTTTATCAATATATCTCAATGTTTCATGTCCTTTGTAGGACATAGCCATGAACCCACTACTCCAGGTTGATTTTCCAGGAAATTTTACATACAGTAGTTTGCCATTGCTTTCCATGTCAAAGTCAATGTTAAAATCCCCCTAAATCACCGCTAGAGCAATAGGAATTATAAGAGCTGACGTACTCTTATCCTTTCGGTGACTTGGACTGCTATTATTATCACAAGAACACAAGTGTCTATGTATGGGATTAATATGGCCAATTAAATTACTAATAATTTAACTCACTGTTTGAACAGCTGTAAATATGCGGATTACAATTTTGTTAAAGGTATAAGTATGTATGTATACATGCATGTATGTGTATACATACATATGTTTCTATGTGTGTATTGAGGTGTGTGTCTGTGTATATATGGGTGTGCGTCTGTCAGTCTGCCTGTCACATAATGGTGAAATATGATTTCTTTATGTTTGGTGTATGTTTACAGCATTCATTTTACAATGTTTGCTTTTTTTTTTCCAATGTAAACGTAAGATTCATGATAGATAATTGGTGTGTGAAAGATGAGTGTTTGGAAGGGTCAAATGTAAAACTGACCTGCAAGCCCAATTTGTGACCCTTTGAAAATAAAGTTTCTTCATTCTATAACCTGAAATAACACATGTACAGACCTACAAGCAGTTGGAATCAACGACTGGCAAGAGAAGGTCCACCAGAGAGATGAATGGAGACGGATTGTATTTGCAGCAAAGAACCTCAATGGCTCGGAACGCTGAAGAAGAAGAATAACCTGAAATAACAATATACACTATAATCCCGACTATAACCACAAAAGCTTGAACAGTATAAATACAATACAAAACAAACATGTAAACATATACAGAGCATCATCATTTTGTACTCACGGATTATACTATTCACTTTATTGGCTACTTCAAGCTTTCTGTCTACGTCAACTGGCTTTGATAAAACTACTTCACGACTTCTAGTTTGTGATGGTTTTGATTCTACATCTTTCCGACAAGCCTTGATTGCATGCTGCAGAGTTCGGATCCATTCTTCTCTCTCCTTCTTGCTGCGACACACCAGCTCATACATCTCTGGTGAAGCTGGGTTCTGGTTGATCACGTAGATACCCAGGCTGGCCTTGACATCTCCTTTCTCTCGCACCAAAAGATTGTGCAAAGGAAGGACACAAGACTGAAATAAAATATTTTATTCAGTTTGTAATAATGAATATTTGGTGAAATCATTAAAATAATGAATATTTGGTGAAATCATTAAAATAATGAATATTTGGTGAAATCATTAATATAATGAATATTTGGTGAAATCATTAAAATAATGAATATTTGGTGAAATCATTAAAATAATGAATATTTGGTGAAATCATTAAAATAATGAATATTTGGTGAAATCATTAAAATAATAACAAAATGAGCTTTTTGTTGAAACTAATATCTACAGTATAATGAGATCTTGCAAGTTAAATGATGAATACAGTGGTCTGAGATATGATAAATTGTACTTAATTCTTCATTAGACCTGACATTGAAATCCACACCTGGAAACTTGTATGAAAGAGTGGTCTGTCAGTTTTTTTTTTATATTTCTTTCTTCTGATGAAGAGCATACACATAGTTTTGAAATATTTTTTTTTAATCCCTGTACTAAGCGTTTCTGTTTTACACTCCTTCAAGTTATCATTTTATGATCCTTACAATTTATTTTAAAAAGTGCTTCCTAAAATAATCCTTAGTGAAACCGAAATATGAAAAGCAGAATGTTTATGAATGAAACATGCCACACTGGCCTAAATGTTGTTGATGTTAAAGAAATGTTGTTGATGTTAAAGAAATGTTGTTGATGTTAAAGAAATGTTGTTGATGTTAAAGAAATGTTGTTGATGTTAAAGAGATAAATATAATTTCTGCCATTGCTTCCATTTGGTTGACTGGGTCAAGGTGGACCTTTCCTTGTATGCAGATATCTCTGTTAGTTCATGTGCTGTTGAGGATCATTCAGGAAGCACTCAATCATAACACTGTAACCAACCATGCATGTCATAAGTGCCAGCCAAGGAGGGTTGGCCCAGAAGTGGCTACCTCATCTGATAGAAAACTGTGGCTTTATTTTTTGGGGAAACATAAAACAACATACACAGCTTGTGTTGTTTGTGTTTATGTCTTTAAATAAAAAAAAAAAAAGCAGTAATTCAGTCTCAAACTCATATTACTTTGCCACTGAATTCATTACTGTTGTCATAAACATGATCAAAATAATAAAGTATTTTTTGTGTTGCGTATCCCTTACGGGACGTTGCAGTCAACACCAGCATTTTCAGCTGCTGTTGATGTACTAGGCAAGTGTTACGTTCAGTAGTTTGCCATTGCTTTCTGAACGACCGGCCTCTATACCTTTTTCGAAAAAACCAGCACCGCCGTGTTTCGAACCCGGGTATACAGGCTCACAAACCGCGTTCGCAAGTCCTTCAGCCACTTCAGCCACAGAGACCGACATAATAAAGTATAGACATAACAATATCTTTCATACAAAACCATGTTATATAAATAACAACATTAATACAAAGCAATAAAAATATAAAAAAGACAAGTTAATCAGAAACAGCAGGAAACATCTGTAAAACATCAGCCTAAAATATCCAGATAAAAACATGAATGAGAAAATATAACCCAATAAAACAGCATGACATCAATAAAATAACAGCAAGAAACATTATCAAACACTTTAACATGAACATCAACCAATCAAATTAATATCAGTTAAATATAAAACTAAAAGTTAAAAAAATAATCTCATTATATTTTATTGGCTCTTACCTTATTGTCCTGTATAAAAAATGTGTATTTCTGCTCATTTTGCTGCAGGAAAACAACGATATCTGTTAGAACAACCGCCAGGATCTCAGCTACCCGCCACTGAGCACTCATCCAACCAATTTTCCCAACATGCAGCAGTTCTCGGTTGTTAACATTTAAGTCATTTCGCTATTGAAAACATTAAAAGCAAAAAATATATAAGTTAAGTGTACAAAAATAAGAAAAGTCAAGAGTATAAAATGTGAAAGTCAAGAATACATCATGTCACAATTAGAACTAGATTAGTAAGAGTTCTCAAAACCAGTCACATGTGCTTATCACAGTACAAGATCTCACACTAAGTTAGCTAGAGCACTTAGCGGCTTGCTATTTACATAATTTATTCCATTACACTCTGGATAAACACACAAGTGTTTAGTCTGTTTCAGCGGAGTCATTGCAAATTAAAAGTTATGAAAGATAAAGGTAAAGGGGCCTTGTACATGCATTGAGATCATTTATAGTTACACACAAATTATGCAGTATGATTTCACTCTTTCAGTCCCCAGCATTGAGTGATGTGTATTTCACTTATCTCTTTGAATCCCAACCATCAAAAACATGTGTGCTCTTGTCATATTTTACATTTAGTCGGAGCACACTAAAGAAATCTCTCCTTCACAATGGCGCTTCCATTGTACATTGAGCATCTGTAAAAGCCACGCACTTGTGAGTTTTCATATTTGTTATTTCCCCTCTTAGGCCTGTGCTGCTAACCCTCTCTGGACTAGGAGTTGAAGATGCAGATAAAATGACACAAGTCGCATGCCTTACGCTCCAAAGGTTGTGGGTTCATTTCCAGACTCTGTCTCTCAGTTCAAGAGTGCAGTTTATTCAGAGATCCCCCAGGGGTCAACGCTGGACTTACAGAGTCCATGCTCTGTGATGCTTTCAGTAGGTCACTCTTCAGAAAAAGACCAAGACATATGGGACAAAACCCACTGCAATAGAGTCTATCCACTTGCCTTTAAATACCCTGTTAAACCAGCTACTTGCGTGACATATTATATACTTTAAACAGAATTTGGTAAACATCTTCATACTTTGAACTGAATTTGGTAAACATGTTCATACCTTAAATTTCTTATTCTTGAAAATGACAGTCCTGGAATCCATTTTGCTCTGGATGTTGATTAATTTCTCATAGGATTCAACTTTTTTGTCCACCTGATGCAACACAGCCTTGCTGGCTAGAGAGGCCTGGCCCAATAGCCGTCTTTCTTTCTTATCTGTTGATCAGAGATTACAACAATACATAACCACTTGACCCACCCAAAAGAGAAACCTGGACCAATGCAGCAGTTTTTGCCCATGATGTTTATGAAGGTTTCCACTCAGGCATTGAAACCTTTGCTGCAGCGATTGATCTTGAGGACACGTACAACAGAGTACCATTGGATTTTCTAATGTTTCAGCTTCTTGACTCAAGATAAGTCCGTTTCTGCTTAGTTGGATCGCTGCAGCCCTCTTCCAACGGAAAGTAGTTTTTAGATGTGGCAGTTGGACTTTGAAACCAACAACAATATATCCAGGCCTACCACAGGGATCACCATTATCTCCAGTGCTGTTCAACGCCTACACAGTGAGAATCACCAGCGAGCAGATCACTGGACCGGGATGGACATTGTCATATGCCGACAATGTTTTAGTATATCGTCAGGGTAAGGATAGAGATCAGGTTGCTGTGGAACTGCAAACCGAACTCAAACGCCTAAGTACTTGGTGTGTTGAAGGTGGGGCAATGGTCAACCCAACAAAGGCAATAGTGACATGGTTCTCTTTGAATAATCATATTGTCAACACACCAACACCAACTGTTAATCTGTGTTCAGAGACTGTGGAAAGAATGCCAGCAATGAATTACCTGGGGATACGTTTTGATCGAAGCCTTGCTTATAATGAGCACATAGCTTGATAACAAAGGCCAAGCGGGGTTTGGCTGCAATGCAGGTGATGGCGACAGCAAACTGTGAGCAGCGCCATCTATGTCTTCTGTACGAGGGGTTGGTCATGTCTGTTTTTGAGTATGCAATGGCAATCCTGACTCTCAGCCGTAAGCAGATAGAAAGGATGGAAAGGATACAGAATGAAGCTATGCGCATTATTCTTGGATGTACAAGAGATACAGCATGCAGGGTGATGAGCTACCTTCTTGATTTTCCAACCATTGAAGACAGAACTCAAATTTACAGAGCACGTGCCTACCTCAGAGTTAACACAAACACACAACATCCACTGCATAGTGAAATTAGGAAGGTGAAGGGCAGCAGGTTAAAAAGAGGAAGGTCGTGGATGGGTCAAGCCGAAGACATTCTTCAACAGGTGTGTTCACTTGAGGACTTATAACCTGGCGATGAGTGGGTACAAGTGCCAACAGATTTCTGTACGTCCTTTTCAGTTTGCATCCAACTAGACAGAAAATGCAGACAAGACAATCCGGCTGGTGTGGAGGTGGAAGTACAAGCGTTGATTTTCGAAAATTCGTTAGACGGTGATGCTGTCATTTACACAGATGGGTCAGTCGTCTGACATGTGAGAAGCTCATGGGCTTTCACTGCGTGGGCCAGAGGGAGAATGGTGAAGAAGGACTCTGGTGCTTTTGTTGAGACCACAAGTAGCCTGACTATGGAAGTCATGGCAGTAAGTAAAGCAATAACATGGCTCAAGACACAGACATTCATTAGGGCATGTTTCCTTAGCGACTCAATGAACATGCTCAAGAGGATAGAGGTGGGGTGGATCTGAAGAGATTGGTTGCTGTCTCTGGAGAGGTCTCGGCTGGCAAAGATTAATTTCTTCTTCGTGCCAGGGCATGCGGGACTACAAGGAAATGAGCGGACTGACAAGCTCGCAGGTAAGGCTAAGGTGGAGGGCAGACGCGCCATGGACCAGGCTGACATTCTGAATGTTCTATGAGAAGTAAGACTTTTGCAAGAACCATGTGATGACTGCAAATCTGGAACCATGGTCTGGCCAAACAAGAACACTACGCAGGAAGCCAAAGAAGATTGATAAACCAACACAGAACTGGCGTCATTAGCCGCTACACGATGCAGGATTTGCTGAGGAGGGGATCCGAGCACTTATGGACTGAATGGTTCGATGTGCAATGAGGATGATCTGTCGACTAACTAACTAACATAACCACTTGCCTTATAACAGCATATGATTAATACGAGAAAAAACTAAACTAACCAACACCAAAATCAAGGGGGAGGGGGGGAAGGCAGCCAGAGAATGCAGTGACAACAAATGAGATAGCATGAACATGTAGTTCAAAACAATGTACTCCCTTAGTGATTATAAACACAGAAGCCACAAACAATATGTTGCACGATTTATTGCCTGTCATATTTCATCGCATCTCATCAGGTGGATACTGCAGTTATATACCATATGAAGTGAATACAGGAATTATACTTTGGCTGAAATACTTGAAACACGTATTCACTGATATTGTTCCAATTTGGGGCATTTTTTATGCCAAAAGTAATCACAAATTTAAAATGAAGTCTTTTTATCTGTGCAAAATTGGTTAGAACCATCTAATTGCTATTAGGCAATGTTGTTTGTCCATCAAGAATGATGATGACAATTCATTTCATCTAGTGGGATTGAAAGTATGTAGCTGTGAATTCTAAGATGGCTGATAAGGCGTATTTTGGCTCAAAATGTTCTTTGACAATGTGGGCAAAGAATGCTTGACGTTCCAGGAGGAGGATCTCCTGCAGTGGTTTTTATGTCCAGCCTTTTCTTCACAGCTCTTGCATTCCTGGTTGCTTCACAAGTGACTACACCCTTGCGTAATGATGTACGCCATGAATTTCGGTCTTTGGCAGCATCTCCCAGGTGTCATGATGAATTCTAAAAGTTTTCAGTGAGATTTTCAGAGTGTCTTTAAAGCGTTTCCTCTGGCCGCCTTGGGAGCATTTACCACAACGCAACTCGCCGTAAAAAATGTGTTTAGGGGAGCCTGTGATCTGGCATGCGAGTTAAGTGCCAGCCCAGCGAATCTGATTCTTCATTGATTAGGCAATAAACAAATAATAAATGATTACTTCAATACACCGGGGCTCTAGCAATTAAGCGATTCCAATCAATTTTGTGCAGACAGAAAGACTGTTTGAAATGTGTGGTTACCTGCAATTCGTTCATGCCACCATCTTAGCCCACCAAGTATCATTTCTCTAGGCCTGCCTCATCTCTTCTACCGTTAATCTGTCCAGTGACCACCATTTTTTCCAGTACCACTCTTCTCATCACATGACCAAAGAATACTGTTTGTATTCTGTATAATTGTGTGTAATGCTCTACATTCACTAGCTTCTTTCAGGCAATCACTGTTAGCTGCTCTAACCCTCAAAGGTATTTGCTACATTCATTTCAGAAACCACATCTCAGCTGCCTGTAGATTTTTCTGTTCACTATCCAAAAAGTGTCTGCTTTTATGAGGCTGAGTTGACCATAGAGTTGACCCTAGAGTTGACCCTAGAGTTCTATTAGTTAAAAATAATCCTACCTCTTCTGGGGATTGAACCCTTCTCATGTACTCGCTGGCTCCGTGGCAAAGGGTTTACGGACACAGTTCATAATTTCGCATACCGCTTTCAAAACATAACTGTGCGTGATTTGGCTGCAGACCACAATGCATTGGGTTTTTTATAAAATGATATGAATGCCGGACATAAACTTGCTAAGAGATCAAAATCAGCCATAAAATGCTGGGGCTGATGCGACATCCTATAAAGGATATGCAACTAACTTTTTAACTAATTTACTCCCACACTCGACTTCACCTCGACACCGCAAGGTACAAGAGGAACATGATGAGATGAGATGAGACTCCCACACTCATATAATAAAAGTAAAAGCTTAGAGGTTTCACTGTTACAATATATATTTTTAAGCTACCTTTGGTGTTTTTCAAAATGCTGTCAATTAAAATCCAGTATTTAGCCAGCCGCACAGTAACACCCAGAATGAAGTCTGGAATTTCCCGTTTTTCACAAGCTGGAAGGCTGTGGCAGTACTGAAATAGGAACAAATACGTTAGTTGTTTAACAGTGACAAGAACTGTTTATTGATTGTAAAACTAATTTAAAAGCATTTTTAAACATTGATTTGTTTTTTAAAAAGATAAAATCTTTAGATATTCTATGAAGAAAACCAAAATAATTATTTATCATATTTAGAAAATGCAAATAAATATGCAAATATCTTTGACAAGATATGCTATTTGATAATTCGTGCTCTCGATGATAATTTATATTCTTCTTCTTTTCCCCATTATACCCCTTGGAGTCCAAGCCCTCAATCCTATCACTCAAAGCCCTCAACCCACTCACTCCAGTCCCTCAACCCACTCACTCCAAACACTCAACCCACTCACTCCATGCCCTCAACCCACTCACTCCACGCCCTCAACCCACTCACTCCATGCCCTCAACCCACTCACTCCACGCCCCCAACCCACTCACTCCACGCCCCCAACCCACTCACTCCAGTCCCTCAACCCACTCACTCTAAGCCCTCAACCAACTCACTGCAAGCCCTCAACCCACTCACTCCAAGCCCTCAACCCACTCACTCCAAGCCCTCAACCCACTCACTCCAAGCCCTCAATCCAAGCCCTCAACCCACTCACTCCAAGCCCACAACCAACTAATGCTAAGCCCACAACCCACTCACTCCAAGCTCCCAACCCACTCACTCCAAACCCTCAACCCACTCACCCAAGCCCTCAACCTACTCACCCCAAGCCCTCAACCCACTCACTCAAAGCCCTCAACCCACTCACTTGAAGCCCTCAACCCACTCACTCCAAGCCCTCAACCCACTCACTCCAAGCTCTCAACCCACTCACCCAAGCCCTCAACCTACTCACCCCAAGCCCTCAACCCACTCACTTGAAGCCCTCAACCCACTCACTCCAAGCCCTCAACCCACTCACTCCAAGCCCTCAACCCACTCACTCCAAGCCCTCAACCCACTCACTCCAAGCCCTCAACCCACTTACTCCAAGCCCTCAACCCACTCACTCCAAGCCCTCAACCCACTCACTCCAATTCCTTTTCTTTGCTGGTCCCAGGCAGCTCTGCCCATGTTTTTTTTTTTTTAAGCGACTGATTTAAAGTTAGAACTGAATATTCTAAGTTTGGTGGTAAGTTCCATTTCTTTTCGCGTAATGACATACTTCTTCATATATAAGCAATCAACAAACACGAAGTTGTATGAGGTTGGTGAATAATTCTAAACTAGTAGAGAAGTTAGCAAGATGTTAAATCAGCAAGTAAGATCAAACAATAGCACGCATCGGTAATGGTTTAAATTATTGGAGTCCTCCTGGATTAGAGAGTATGTAGAGTGGAAATTATCAAACAATAGCACGCATCAGTAATGGTTTAAATTATTGGAGTCCTCCTGGATTAGAGAGTATATAGAGTGGAAATGCAGAAACAAGATTTTAAAAACGTGTACAAAGAATGTGACAATCCAGCAATAACATCATGTAATCATCAAATCCAACAGTATCGTTATTGTTATATTATCACTTAATATTATGCACTACTTACATAAGAAGTTTAGAAAATGATAAGGATCTACATCAAGAACAAGTTAATATTTTACATTTTAAAATTATACATTTTTAGATAACTGGAAGCAATTCTGAGTTTATTCTTTTGTAAGTGCTGTAGTGCTGACTTTTCTTTCTTTTTTTGTTTTTAAACACATTTCACTTGATTCTCACTAACAGCACACCATTCAGAAGTCCATTATAATTTACAGAATTAGTAAATGTGTACAGTAAACCAAATATGTAAAGATAAACATGCTTTGTAATGATAAACATACTATGGCAAATACATTAATCGCAAAGACAAAATTACCTTTGCAAATATTTGAAAGTTTCTGTCATTTTTAAGAAATTCTTTATACAGCTGCATTGCTTCTTTGTGTTTGCAGCAGAACACACCATAGACTGAAATCATCTTATCTGCCGCTGGTCCTTGGAACTGGAAACATACAAATAAATAAGCATTCTGGGTGTGAGATTATTATTATTTTAGCTTATTCAGCACCAAAGAATACTCTAGACATTTGCTGGTTACTTTCTGCATGATATCACTTCTTTAGCTTTCTGTGTTCCATCTACTTATTGTGCTAATCTATGCTCTGTATGTGTGTGTGTGTGTGTGTGTGTGCTTGTGTGTATGCGTGTGTGTGCTTGTGTGCGCTTGTGTGTCTATGTGTGTGTATGTGTGTAAATATGTGTATGTGCGTGTAAGTGTGTATATGTGCATATGTATGTGTGTGGGTGTATGTGCATGTGTATATGTGTGTAGGTATGTGTATATATGGGTGTCTATGTGTGTGAGTTTATATATGCGTGTATGTGTGAATATGTGTATGTGTGTGTATGTGGCTGTATGTGGGTGTATGTGGCTGTATGTGGGTGTAAGTGTAAATGTGGGTGTATGTGTGTATAAGTATGTGTTTGTGTGTATGTGTGTTTATATGTGTGTATGGGTGTGTGTGTGTGTATGTCTGTATATGTATGTACATGTGTGTAGTATGTGCATATGTGTGTATGGATGTGTATGTGTGTGTGGGTGTGTGTATGTGTGTGCTTATGCATATGTGTGTATGTGAATGTGTATGTTCATGTATGTTTGTGTATATGCATGTGTGTGTATGTGCGTGTATATGCATGTATGTGTTTGCATGTGTGTATGTGTATGTATTAGTGTGTATGTGTGTGTATCTGCATATGTGTGTATATTCATGTGTATGTGTGTATGTGTATGTATATGTATGAGTGTGTAAGTGTGTGTATGTTTGTATACATGTGTATATGTGTGGGTGTTTGAGTGCATGCATGTGTATATGTGTGTGTGTTAGTGTGTATGCATGTGTATGTGTGCGTATGCGTGTATGTTTGTTTATATCTGTACATGCATCGTGTATGTGTGTATATGGGTGTGTATGTGTGTGTTT
Source organism: Cepaea hortensis (assembly GCA_963921405.1). NCBI lineage: Eukaryota > Metazoa > Mollusca > Gastropoda > Stylommatophora > Helicidae > Cepaea > Cepaea hortensis. Next base: position 166,538,838 of record OY992878.1, read on the forward strand.
GTGTGTATGTATGTGTGTGTAAGTGTGTGTATGAGTGTGTGTATGAGTGTGTGTATGTGCATGTGTGTATGTGCATGTGTGTGTATATTTGTTTATGTATGTGTTTGTGTGTATGTATGCATGCATGCAGTGTATGTGAGGGAGCGTGTATTTTATGCTATTAAGTGTGTGCATAACTGTGAGAGCTTGTGCAAATAATGTAAATATATATGCAGGTATGTATGTGTGCGTATATGTTTATGAATGTACGTGTGTACGTGTGCCTGTCTGTCTCATAACATGGTAATATGCTTTGTTTATGTTTACAAAATCCATTTGACAATGTCTTTTTCCTATGTGAATGTAACATGCACAATTGATGAAAGAAAAATGAGTGATTCGAAGGGCCGAATGTAAGACAGGCCTGCGCGCCCAATTTGTAACCCTTTGAAAGTAAAAATTGTTCGTTTGTTCTCACACTATATGCATTTCATAGCTCTATGTGTCCGTTTACTTATGCTAATCTAATCTCATTAACTCTCGTAAGTAATGTGACGACAGTGAGAATCAGCAGTGGTTCGAATCACGTCTGTAACTTAAGGGGTATGTGAACCGGCCGCTCAGAAAGCAATGGCAAACTACTGAGCGTAATCTTGCCAAGAAATCAACAATCATCTGAAAGATGCTGATGTTGACAGCGATGTCCTGTAAAGGATATGCAAAACAAAACATTTTTAATCTACTCTCATAGGATATGTATTTCATAGCTCTATGTGTTCATTTACTTATTATGCTAATCTATTCTCACAGTATATGTATTTCATACCTTCATGTGTCCATGTACTTATTATGCTAATCTATTCTCACAGTATATGTATTTCATACCTTCATGTGTCCATGTACTTATTATGCTAATCTATTCTCACAGTATATGTATTTCATACCTTCATGTGTCCATGTACTTATTATGCCAATCTATTCTCACAGTATATGTATTTCATACCTTCATGTGTTCCATTTACTTATTATGCCAATCTCTCTCTAATTTCACAGCTCTATGTGTCTATTTGCTTGTTGAGATAATCCACTCTATCTTGATAATTACTTTAAATCTTGTTTTATATTATTATATATTTATCCTACAGATCCCATCATTTATCAGTTTACAATAACAGATTTTTGGGATAAAACAAGCTGAAATAACACTTGCCTGGGATTGCAGGAGTTAAATAAGGACAACACAGAAACACTGCCCCCCCCCCCCCCTGAAAAATTGAGCATAAGTGCAAACTTCCTCACCTGATCTACCAGAACATTACCCATCTCATCTAGGAGAAGGTCACCAATCTCATCCACAAATTCTCACCTAAACTAAGAGAAAGTCACCAATCTCATCCACAAATTCTCACCTAAACTAAGAGAAAGTCACCAATCTCATCCACAAATTCTCACCTGGTCTAGGAGAATGTCCCGATCTTATCCATAAATTTTCAACTGGTGTAAAATAATGTCCTAATCCCATCCACAAATTCTCACCTGCACTAAGAGAACATCACCAATCTCATCCACAAATTCTCACCTGCACTAAGAGAACATCACCAATCTCATCCACAAATCCTCACCTGCACTAAGAGAATATCACCAATCTCATCCACAAATTCTCACCTGCACTAAGAGAACATCACCAATCTCTTCCACAAATTCTCACCTAAACTAAGAGAAAGTCACCAATCTCATCCACAAATTCTCACCTAAACTAAGAGAAAGTCACCAATCTCATCCACAAATTCTCACCTGGTCTAGGAGAATGTCCCGATCTTATCCATAAATTTTCAACTGGTGTAAAATAATGTCCTAATCCCATCCACAAATTCTCACCTGCACTAAGAGAACATCACCAATCTCATCCACAAATTCTCACCTGCACTAAGAGAACATCACCAATCTCATCCACAAATTCTCACCTGCACTAAGAGAATATCACCAATCTCATCCACAAATTCTCACCTGCACTAAGAGAACATCACCAATCTCTTCCACAAATTCTCACCTAAACTAAGAGAAAGTCACCAATCTCATCCACAAATTCTCACCTAAACTAAGAGAAAGTCACCAATCTCATCCACAAATTCTCACCTGGTCTAGGAGAATGTCCCGATCTTATCCATAAATTTTCAACTGGTGTAAAATAATGTCCCAATCCCATCCACAAATTCTCACCTGCACTAAGAGAACATCATCAATCCCATCCACAAATTCTCACCTGATCTACCAGAATATCACCAAACTCATCTACAAATTCTTACCTGGTCCAGGAGGATGTCACCAATCTCGTTCACAAATCTGTCTTCATGTGTAGCTTGTCTGTTCATCAGTTGATGCAGGAATTTCTCGTGTATTTCCACAAGTTCGTCTATTCGAGGAAACAACCTACTCACTTGGTCTTCAGTATATTTCAGTTTTGTTATCATCGTATGAGCAAATATCTATCAATAAAGAGAGGGGAACATGTAAATAACATTTGGCAAAGCAAAAATAACTATATAATGTTATTGATAACATCTAACAAGTAGATTCAGAACACTGGAAATCCCACGATGCCATCAAATAAACGTAATGTTTATACATTTTGGTCTCTGAAAGAACTTGGTTTGCAAATTGACTACATGTTACATTTGCAGTAATTCTAGATACAGTCTTCATTGCAAATACAGTATTATATACTGATTCACTATCATAGGCAGGAATAGGAATTTAAGAGAAAGAAATGGATATAAACATCACACTAGACAACAGAATGCAAGAAAAGCAAGGGCACAACATAGACTTTATTAGGTGTAGTAGAATTCTGCCCTACTCATTGTGTTTTTGTACTTCAGGTGCAGATAATTAATGTGCCAACAGCTTTGTTTCTTAACATTGTCCAGTATGTCCTTGTAATCATATTGTACAATCTACAAATTGCAATGGTAGATAGATATGACCAAAAGTAGATTCAACATTTGACAATTCAATTACGGCAACTTTGGCAACCTGAGAACATGTGCCTAACAATTGTGGAAAGAGACCGAGCCATATGGGATAAAACAGAGGTGCAATAAAGTCAAACCTCTTGCCGTTTTTAAACCTTAGTTAAACTTAGACTTTAGAGAGACATCAGCGTGTATGCTGTGTGGCAATGCACGTGATGATGAATGTAACTAAAAGGGAACTAATCCCTACAGATTATAAGGATAGACTTAAGGAACTTGAAGGCTCAACGTTGCACCTTAAATGCATTTGTCTTGCATTTGGAAATATTGCGTTAAACATTCATCCAAATAATACGTTTTACCTAACATTTAACCAAACATTTGATAAAACATTCCACTAAACATTTGACCAAACATTTGAACAAATATGTGACCAATATAAAATAACATGTTAAACACGTACCTTCTGTATGATCTTCAGTCGATTCACATAGTGTCTCTCTGTATTGATCAGCTCTGTAGAATGAAAAAGTAGTAAGTTTGACACATTTTCTCTCAATACAAAAAGTGTGAAAACAAGTCAAACTCTACATTAAATGTGGAATAGCATCACAATATGAACTAGAACATGGCATAACAAATGTGGAATAGCATCACAATATGAACTAGAACATGATAAGAGTGGTAGTCTGCACTGGACGTGTCACATGATGATGATGATGGTCTATGAATAGCACTACAATACCATAACTATAACCGAGCTATGAATGACTCAGCTAGGCAGATATGTCAATCAGATTTATAAATAGCACTATAATACCATAGCTATATTTAAAAACAATTAAGTTGCATGTCCTTCATAGGACGTAGCAGTCAACCCCAGCATTTTCTGCTGTTCGTGATTCCTGGGCAAATTTTACGTTCAGTAGTTTGCCATTGCTTTCTGAACAACCGGTTCCTATACCTTTTTCGAAAAAACCAGCAACGCCGTGCTTCAAACCTGGGTATACGGGCACACAAACCGCGTTCGCAAGCCCTTAGCCACAGAGACCAGTACCATAGCTATAACCTAGCTATAAAAGATTCATCTAGGCAGATATATAAATCAGATTTATAAGAATAGAATTGTGTTAGTAATCCTTGGCTGTTGTCAATAACAGACAATGGAGGACTGAATTAAAACAGGATAAAGGAACATGAAATCTTACCTCTAATTGTGCTCTGCCTTTCGACATCTTTTTGAGTTAATTTCTTCACATTCTGAAATTAATTATGTACTTTTAAAATGACATTGCATAATCTATCATAAGCTGTCACATAATTTATCACAAGGTGTCTCATTATCAGTAGCTATCTCATAATCTATCAGGCTGTCACATAATCTATCATAAGGTGTCACATTACCAAAAGCTGTCACATAACCTATCATGTAATCTACCATAAGCTGTCACATAATTTATCAAACGCTGTAACATAATCTATCACAAGTTGTCACATTATCTTAAGCTGTCACATTATCATGTGGTGTCACATTATCTTAAGGTACCACAATCTATCATAACCTGTCACAGAATATATCATAATCTGTCACATAATCTATCATAAGCTGTCACATAATCTATCATGAACTTTGATTATTTTTTCAAAAGCCTGTCATAAACTGTCACATAAACTATCAGTAGCTGTCACATAAACTATCAGTAGCTGTCACATAAACCTTCATTAGTTGCCACAAAAACTGCCAGTAGCTGTCACTTACTATCAGTAGCTGTCACATAAACCTTCATTAGTTGTCACATAAACTGTCAGTAATGACCAGCTGAAAACGAACCTCTGCATCCACAGTGTAAATGTGGTCCCCGAGCTCATCTGCTGTCAGTTGTAAATCTGGTTCTTCATTTAGCCAGGGAATCACTGCAAACCAATAAAACCAATACAGTAAATATTTATGTGCCACAAATAATTACCACAATTTTGACCACACATTACAGGAAGGACACACCATTAACATGAATGTATTCATGATTAACAAGCTAGTTGGATGACACGTGCTAAAAAGCCAGTGCAATGTCATGTGCTACCTTATGGGTGTGAAGTGTTCAGTCAAAGTATGATGACACATGCTACCTTACAGGTGTAACGTGTTAGGTCAAGGTATCATGAGCTGGGGTGACTAGTTTCTTTCACTACCAGCTGTCCTTCTCAGAAAATTTTCAGAATATTATTGAAAATTATCCAAAATCAATTTGATGAGGCCAGGTCAACCGAGCCACGCTGGATGAGGCCAGGTCAACCGAGCCACGCTGGATGAGGCCAGGTCAACCGAGCCACGCTGGATGAGGCCAGGTCAACCGAGCCACGCTGGATGAGGCCTGGTCAACCGAGCCACGCTGGATGAGGCCAGGTCAACCAAGCCACGCTGGATGAGGCCTGGTCAACCGAGCCACGCTGGATGAGGCCAGGTCAACCAAGCCACGCTGGATGAGGCCTGGTCAACCGAGCCACGCTGGATGAGGCCAGGTCAACCAAGCCACGCTGGATGAGGCCGGGTCAACCAAGCCACGCTGGATGAGGCCGGGTCAACCAAGCCACGCTGGGTGAGGCCAGGTCAACCAAGCCACGCTGGATGAGGCCAGGTCAACCAAGCCACGCTGGATGAGGCCAGGTCAACCGAGCCACGCTGGATGAGGCCGGGTCAACCGAGCCATGCTGGATGAGGCCAGGTCAACCGAGCCACGCTGGATGAGGCCGGGTCAACCAAGCCACGCTGGATGAGGCCTGGTCAACCGAGCCACGCTGGATGAGGCCAGGTCAACCAAGCCACGCTGGATGAGGCCGGGTCAACCAAGCCACGCTGGATGAGGCCAGGTCAACCAAGCCACGCTGGGTGAGGCCAGGTCAACCAAGCCACGCTGGATGAGGCCAGGTCAACCAAGCCACGCTGGATGAGGCCAGGTCAACCGAGCCACGCTGGATGAGGCCGGGTCAACCGAGCCATGCTGGATGAGGCCAGGTCAACCGAGCCACGCTGGATGAGGCCGGGTCAACCGAGCCATGCTGGATGAGGCCAGGTCAACCAAGCCACGCTGGATGAGGCCAGGTCAACCAAGCCACGCTGGATGAGGCCAGGTCAACCAAGCCACGCTGGATGAGGCTGGGTCCACTAGAACATGGACAACGCTGGACAACCAACAGAATCCAGCTGCTGATGGGGATTGAACTCAGACCTTTGTTTCAGAATGCAGGAGCATTACTCACATTGCTACCATGGCCACCACGTTCATTATTCAAGGAAATGTAATAATAAGAGCAGGTCAGTACATCAGTTAATATAAACAGCCAAGAAAATATGTGATAGATGCCAGAAATGTGCACACACGTCATTAGTTGAAACGTACAAATGTCGTTGTCTACAACCAATATAATGTAGCAAGTCAAAGACCTTTTGATATGTCACTCCATCGGGCATTTGGTGCTAGACCCATATTGTTATAGACCAATCAGCATATGACGATATGTCATGTGATCAATATCAGTGTTTCCCCCTTTGCTTCCCAAGACATTCTTGGTACCCATGTGAGGCTAGGTCAACGACCTGGAAGCTCAGGTCACTAAAAATAAAATTCACACCTGCTCAGCCGGGGATCAAACCCACAACTACCAGATCAGCAAGCCAGTGTCTAGCCACCTCACCACTGCAGCTTTTGTTTGAGTCGGCAGCTGATGCTAACATTGACATATTTATGATCTGTGCAGTGGCAATGCTAACATGTATGTATTTAAGACCTGTGCCTGAGCAATTCTAACATTGATATAATTGTGACCTATACAGGGGAAATGCTGACATTGACATATTTGCAGCATGTGCTGAGACAGTGCTAAGATTGCTATATTTGTAATGTCAAATCAGGTAATGATAAGATTGCTATATTTCTAATGTCAAATCAGGTAATGATAAGATTGCTATATTTGTAGTGTCAAATCAGGTAATGATAAGATTGCTATATTTCTAATGTCAAATCAGGTAATCAACGACTGGCAAGAGAAGGTCCACCAGAGAGACGAATGGAGACGGATTGTATTTGCAGCAAAGAACCTCAATGGCTCGGAAAGCTGAAGAAGAAGAAGAAGAAATCAGGTAATGCTAAGATTGCTATATTTGTAGTGTCAAATCAGGTAATGCTAAGATTGCTATATTTGTAATATCAAATCAGGTAATGATAAGATTGCTATATTTGTAATGTCAAATCAGGTAATTATAAGATTGCTATATTTGTAATGTCAAATCAGGTAATGCTATGATTGCTATATTTGTAGTGTCAAATCAGATAATGCTAAGATTGCTATATTTGTAGTGTCAAATCAATAAATGCTAAGATTGCTATATTTGTAAAGGGTTAATGATGCAATGCCAAAATTGCTGTATTTCTGACATGAACTGAGCAAATGAACCAGCAATAAACATAGTAGCTTTCTAGTGTGGAAACTAAAACATTAAACATGATAGGCAATGTTTAGTTTAGTGGAGGTTTCCCCAGGGGATGCACACACTTAAATACATACATGGATGCATACACATGCATATTCAACCTACCTCCGTCTATTGACTCATAGGGCTCTCCTGTGGGTTTGGTCATGCTGAAAACAGAAATATTTACATATAAAATTTACTTCAAAATATTGTGGCTATAGAGTATGAACAGAAAGGGAGCGAGAGAGAGAGAGAGAGAGAGAGAGAGAGAGAGAGAGAGAGAGAGAGAGAGAGGAGGGAGGGAGAGGGGGGAGAGTGTTAGCGGGTAGGCAGACATTTAGATAGAGAGGACACAAGTAGGTCGGCAATCAGACATGTAGTTATGTATACCGGTATAGGGAGAGGGACAGAGAGACACAGAGAGAGAGAGAGAGAGAGAGAGAGAGAGAGAGAGAGAGAGAGAGATATGTAGGCAGACACCAGGCACACACAGAGGCAGGCAGCAAGCGCGCGCGCACACACACACACACATACACACAGAAAGTTAGGGGTCTCCGGAAACACTGCTCTCGTGGTCTGGAAAACGAACCGACGGCCTTCAGTGCCACACACAGATGGCTGAACCCTTCACCACATAGGCTCCCATAGAGAGTGGCAGTGAGAATGGCAGAGAGGGTGACAGAGAGTGACATCTAGTGACAGAGATATATATAGAGAGAGAGTGATAGAGAGACATAGAGACAGACAGAGAGACATAGAGACAGAAACAGACAGACACAGAGACAGAGAGTCAAGAGAGAGAGAGAGAGAGAGAGGGGGGAGGGGTAGAGAAAACAGAGAGAGAAAATTACATGTCTGTATACATATCTGAAGATTTGAATACAAAAAGCCAAGTGTTCACGTGGTACGCAGAGGCGCGAAAACAAGTGTTCACGTGGTACGCAGAGGTGCTCAGACTTTGACTCCAACAAATAAATCTCATCGACGGCACGGCATACACCCACGTGTCTGAACTTCATCGCCACTAGGAGGTAGAGAAGAGACACGACAGAAATAAGGAAGAAATCATCTACATTATTTCAACAGTGTCAATAAACTACTAATTCACGTAAAGTGTGACATGACAGCTCATTAAGCACGCACGCACAGTCACACTCACACACACGCCAACGGTACAATCAAAATCGTCATCAACGAGAAACGAACGAACTTTCAAAGGGTCACAATCTGTGCAACCAGTCCCGGTCCCGTCTTACATTCGACCCCTCCAACCACCCATCTCTCGTACATCCATTATCTATAGTAAATGTTACATTCACATAGACAGTGGGAGAAACAAGAATATGAGAGGATGAAACCACGTATCTGACAATCGAAATGCACCCAGGCACAAAACAGCACCCAGCATGTGATACATAGTACTGTGTTAGCACATCGGATAGGCTGTATCAATACACTCAGGCACAACACAACACCTAGCATGTGATACATAGTACTGTGGTAGAACATCGGACAGGCTGTATCAATACAGTACAGTGGTTGTGGGCTCCATCACAACAACATGGACGATCATGACGCTGTCACCCGGTGGAAGTTGATGTCCAGACGTTTTACTGATTCACGGCAATAGGATAATTAATCGTCTTTAGCCACTTCCCGTATCTGCCACGGGCGAATATATCTCCGAAATGTAATTGCGTTATTATAATATAATATATCTGCTACCGTATTAATAACTTTAACTGAATCAGTGCCGAGGGATAATACATCCCATTTGTATGGGATAAAGCGCCACACTAGTGTCGTATGTTATTTGTTTTGTTTCGTCGCATCTTCCGTGATTTCAATGCGCGGAGAAAGGAAATTGACACAATGCTTGGTCATTCGACTGTGTATCATGTTTGATCCAAACCTACGTTTTATTTCGCACTGAATCAGTTAAGCTATAACTATGATACACTACTACTTTCCATTCTCTGTCTTTCATCTTTCTTTGGTCCAAACTTACTTTTTATTTGGTACAGAATCGGTTAAGCTTTCCACGCGCATGTGTTTCTGTCTTTATCTCCCTCCCTTGTCTAGTATTTACCCCACATATGGCTAATTTCTCTGTTCCTCATAAACTTGATTGGTCTTTTCCTTGTTGTTTTGGTAAATGATCTATCTAATCACGCCTTCAGCTGTCAATACCTCGGCATGTCTTTTCTTCTTTGTCTACGCTATTCTCAATAGTCTTCTCAAATACCATATCACATGTGTATGGTCACATGAACATACAATATTTTCCCAAATGTAATATCTCCTTTGGGGGAACATAGGGACATGATTATTAATTAAATAATCTTCTTAATTATTTTTTTTTAAAAGGGCTCATGGTTCCCCAGGGGCCAGGGCCGCCCCATGAGGTTCCACGTCCCTGTGCCTCTGCTGGTGGCACTGGCAAGATCAAGTATAGGTACTGCACTTTGATCTTAGCCAAAAAAGCCGAGAAGCGCAAATACTACGTCTCCTTTGGGGGGGGGGGGGCATAAGAATAATATACATTGTTCTCAACTACCACACCACCTTGGGGGGGGGGGGGGGGGAGGGCCGGGCGGGGTGGAAATGGGGAGGGGGGATAGGAACATACACATACAGTGTGTGTGAGCATTGGCAGTATAGGCAGGCGATCAGTGTTATACCCGCCATTATCTCCCTCTATCAATGTTATACCCGCCGTTATCTCCCTCTATCATTGTTATACCCGCCGCTATCTCCCTCTATTAGTGTTATACCCGCCATTATCTCCCTCTATCAATGTTATACCCGCCGTTATCTCCCTCCCTCAGTGTTATACCTGCCGTTATCTCCCTCTATCAGTGTTATACCCGCCGTTATCTCCCTCTATCAGTGTTATACCCGCCGTTATCTCCCTCTATCAGTGTTATATCCGCCGTTATCTCCCTCTATCAGTGTTATACCCGCCATTACCCCCACCATCAATGTTATACTCGCCGTTATCTCCCCCCATCGGTGTTATACCCACTGTTATCTCTCATGGTTGAGACTGTTGAACTTCAATGTCACAGAAACACTCTTAGAACACAGTGGACCCAGAAGAAGACAAGTAGTGACGTGTTCACAGATGTGAACATGGACAGAGCCTGGCGTATAGACAGCCTCATGCCTGGGAAACAGACATAATCTGGCCCCAGTAAATACCACAGTGGTTGTTATAGAACTGCAATGGGGAGCATGGGAGCAGGGCCAGGGTTCGATCAGCACGAAGTTGGAAACAGGAGATTGAAGACACTTTGGGTATAGACATGCTCGAGGCAGGGGAACTAGCGCAGGATCGAGAGTCTTTTCTGCGGGCCGTGAGGAGAGCCATGTTCTGTGCAGATCTGATACATGATGATGATGATGATGATTATGATGATGATGATCATGATCATGATGATAAGTCTCCCGTGTCTCATCTCATCTCATCATGTTCTTCTTGTACCTTGTCGAGGTGAAGTATAAACAGCGGGAGAGTGCCCGTTTATGGGCTTCATGTATCGATGTTCCAATGGACTCTGTTATTCCCTCTGTCCATCATTTACATGGTCGGCCTCTTATTCTGCTTCCATTTGGTCTAAACATCTTTGCTTGCTGTTGTATATTCCAGCGTCGACCGATGCAGTACTCACCGAGATGTTATGATGATGATGATGATGATGATGTTAATCTCTCGTGTCGACCACTGCAATACTTACCAAATTATTCCACATGCTGCGTTCAGTTATGGAAACATATCGTCAATATGTGTGACAATGTGTCAACGACCTTACTTATTTGTTTATTTGAACACTATCTCCACACACAGAATGACATGTGATACACACTGATACTAAAAATGACAGTATACTATGTACAACTCACACAAATACAAATAACCACGACACACAGCGTACCCCAGTTCTGAATTACTAATGTGTTCCATATCTGCCACGACCCCATCTGGGGGTCCCATCAACGAATTCCTAAAACAACGAGGTCTCTGTTTTCTAAAGCTGAAATTCACCATCCTGTCTAAATTCATTGTTAATCAGCATTTATGAAAACGGTCACCGAACACAACAATATGCCATACATTGCCGTGTATCCATGCAGCGATATGAGAAACGTTAACAAAACAAATCGACGGTATGTGCAATAGCTGAAAGAGCCGATAGTAGCCAAGAATCAATAACAACTGCTCACGTCCAGGCATATAGGTTACAGAATAGTACAGAACGCATTCCTGGTGAAAACAGGACTGCGTGGGAAACGCCACAGCTGTTGACCAATCAAATTGCTGCGTTTAATCTTGGGGAGACAGGTCGGTTTTGTTTGGCTGTTGCCGGGCGCCCACCACCTTTGGTTACCTTAACTCTGTCGGTTACGTATTTCAATTATATTCGCCAGTTCATCAACGTTTCAGTGAAGCTGTTTGTGTTAGCATTAAGTAAAAAGTTAAACACTCACCTCATAGATGAAATAACAATCTTGTGATAGTATCTAGGTCAGGGAGTTCTAAATGTATTTATAGACAGATATTTATAGCTGCACTGTAAATTTTCTGTTTCTTTCAGTGCACTCAAAACAGGAGGTCAAGGAGAAAACAGACTTTGTATTCTCCCAGCTTTCTTATAATAGCTATATCAACATAATATATAACAAGGATGTTTTGTTAAAGGTTGTACAAGAAACGTTCTCTTCATTGTCTGTCTGTCTGCCTGCCTGCCTGTCTGCTTTCCCGCCTGTCTGTCTGCCTGTCTGTCCATCCTTTCATCCATCTGTCCAGTTGTCTTTCTGTATTTATGTCTACCTACCTACCTGTCTGTATGCCAATATATCTGTATATTTGTCCATCCATCTGTCCTTTCGCTATAAGGCAAATAAACTCATTGGGCAAATGCACCAATACTACAGAACAAACACGTATCAACAGGTACTCAGAAAGTACTCTACAACACAATCTTCATACCAACTCTATGCAAATAATGCCAAACTTGGACAATGATAGAAAAAGAGAAAAGAAAAATCATAACAACAGAAATGAGAATCATCAGAAGAACACTGAATGTATCAAGAAGAGAGAAAATCAGAAATGAAGAAATCAGGACTAATGTGGGGGTTATAGTAGCGCTAGTTTGGCCATATAACTAGATTACCTACCAACAGTATACCACAACAAGCAATGATGTACAAACCAAACGGAAGCAGAAGAAGAGGCCGGCCACGTAAAAGATGGACAGAAGGAATAGCCATAGGAACCTCACAACACGAAGCTCATAAACGGACACCCTCTCGCTGTTTATAATTCACCTCGACATCGCAAGGTACAAGAGAAACAAGATGAGATGAAATGATGCGATCGATAATTTCATACATCTGTCTGTCTGTCTGTCTGTCTGTCTGTCTGTCTGTCTCACTCTCTGTCTGTCTGTCTGTCTGTCTGTCTGTCTGTCTGTCTGTCTGTCTGTCTCACTCTCTGTCTGTCTGTCTGTCTTACTCTCTGTCTGTCTGTCTGTCTCACTCTCTGTCTGTCTGTCTCACTCTCTGTCTGTCTGTCTCACTCTCTGTCTGTCTGTCTGTCTAGATGTCTGTCTGTCTAGATGTCTGTCTGTCTGTCTGTCTGTCTGTCTCACTCTCTGTCTGTCTGTCTGTCTGTCTAGATGTCTGTCTGTCTGTCTGTCTGTCTGTCTCACTCTCTGTCTGTCTGTCTGTCTCACTCTCTGTCTGTCTGTCTCACTCTCTGTCTGTCTGTCTGTCTGTCTGTCTGTCTGTCTGTCTGACTCTCTGTCTGTCTGTCTCACTCTCTGTCTGTCTGTCTCACTCTCTGTCTGTCTGTCTGTCTAGATGTCTGTCTGTCTAGATGTCTGTCTGTCTGTCTCACTCTCTGTCTGTCTGTCTGTCTGTCTGTCTGACTCTCTGTCTGTCTGTCTCACTCTCTGTCTGTCTGTCTAGATGTCTGTCTGTCTAGATGTCTGTCTGTCTGTCTGTCTGTCTCACTCTCTGTCTGTCTGTCTGTCTGTCTGTCTGTCTCACTCTCTGTCTGTCTGTCTCACTCTCTGTCTGTCTGTCTGCATACCTACCTATCCACTCACCTAGATACTCACCCACCTACTCGTGTCTGTTTGTCTGTTGACCTCCCATCCATCCGTCTGTCAGTAGGTCTTCCATCCATCCACCTATCCATCCATCCATCCATCTGTCTATCTTTCTGTCAATGGGTCAGTAGTTCTGTGTCTGATAATGATACACACACGCACATACTTTGCCAGACCATCCACCCATCCATCCATCCGTCCGTCCGTCCGTCTGTCAGTATATAGAACCTATCTTTGTATATAGGCCTATCTTTATGTCTGTCTACCAATACACCCATCCGCCCTTCCGTCTGTCTGTCTGCCTGTCAGTGGGTCAGTAGGTCTGATATACACACAAACTTGTCCGGGTTATTGCTCTTAGTTTTCAGACGTGAAATATCAAGGCTATGATGTCACACAGTTGATAACAGTTCAGAATACGCAAACACGAAAGCAGGCATTATACAGAACGCCCTTCAGCCGAGCTCTGACACAGAAAACCAAACAACGCTGAGACAGCGTGTCTCCATCTCACATTTATCTGCCACAAATTCGCTCTTTTCAAGAAAATCCACAAACTAAACCGGTTATTTAAGAATCAACTCTTATCTGCAGAATTATCACCACTGCCGAGGAAAGTGTCAGAGTTATCTGCCCAGACTGACGGCCAATGAATGAGGTTCAGTAATTTGGCGTTTGAAGAGCGACTGTAGAAATGCAGTGCGAAGAAAAACACAAAATATAAGCTAAGAAGTTCGGCCGTTGAATAAAAAAAACACAGAGATACAGGAGAACGTTGCGATCGAAATCTTTGTCAACGGGACAACAAGAACAAAATGATTAACGAACAACGCAAATGGCGATGATGATTTGTTCACACATTTTACCCATAAGAAAGGCGGCATGAAAGCATAGAAAAGTGTAGACAACAAATCAGACAACACAAAACCATAGAAATGTATAGAGAGCATACAATACAACACAATACCACAGAAATGTATACATAGCAAACCAGACAACATAATACCTTTTTTTTTTTTTTTAAATACAGATAAAAAAAAAGTAAACGCCAGCATTTTTCAGCTGTTGTTGATGTACTAGGCAAGTGTTACGTTCAGTAGTTTGCCATTGCTTTCTGAATGACCGGCTCCCATACCAGCACGTTATAACACAACGCGACACGGTCTGCTGCATAAATCGGTCGCAGCTGAGCTTCGAACGCCTGTTACCCGGCTCACGAACCGCGTTCGCAAGCCTTTAGCCACGGAGCCGGCTGAAAGATACCACAATAAAAATATAAAAGTATAGATAACAAGCCAGACAATACAATACCATAGAAATGTATAGACAACAAACAGATGGGAGTCTCCGTGGCGAAGTGGTCAAGCCATCTCACTCGGGCTCCTTCGGTTCACGAGTGGGTGTTTTCGGAGACTCCTGAGGGTCGTCGCTGGAGCTACAGAGTTAGTGCTTTGTGCGACGCTTTCCGCGCTGTGGAAAGAGACGAGCCATCCATCCATCCATCCTACATGTGCCATGCCAATAAGCGTGGGCTGTCATGTTCTGCCATCTCACTCGATCACCAGATAAAAACCCGGTGCAATGAAGTCGACTCTGTCGACTTTTTAAGATAACAAACAAGATAATACAATACTATAGAACAATATAGATACCAGACAGCACAATACCATAGAGCAGAATAGATACCAGACAACGCAATGCCTTAGAGCAGAATAGACAGCAAACCAGACAGCACAATACCATAGAGCAGAATAGATAGCAGACAACACAATACCATAGAGCAGAATAGATAGCAGACAACACAATACCATAGAGCAGAATAGATAGCAGACAACACAATACCATAGAGCAGAATAGATAGCAAACAGCACAATACCATAGAGCAGAATAGATAGCAGACAACACAATACCATAGAGCAGAATAGATAGCAGACAACACAATACCATAGAGCAGAATAGATAGCAAACAGCACAATACCATAGAGCAGAATAGATAGCAAACAGCACAATACCAAAGAGCAGAATAGATAGCAAACAGCACAATACCAAAGAGCAGAATAGATAGCAAACAACACAATACCAAAGAGCAGAATAGATAGCAGACAACACAATACCATAGAGCAGAATAGATAGCAAACAGCACAATACCAAAGAGCAGAATAGATAGCAGACAACACAATACCAAAGAGCAGAATAGATAGCAGACAACACAATACCAAAGAGCAGAATAGATAGCAGACAACACAATACCATAGAGCAGAATAGATAGCAAACAGCACAATACCAAAGAGCAGAATAGATAGCAGACAACACAATACCAAAGAGCAGAATAGATAGCAGACAACACAATACCATAGAGCAGAATAGATAGCAAACAGCACAATACCAAAGAGCAGAATAGATAGCAGACAACACAATACCAAAGAGCAGAATAGATAGCAGACAACACAATACCAAAGAGCAGAATAGATAGCAGACAGCACAATACCATAGAGCAGAATAGATAGCAAACAACACAATACCATAGAGCAGAATAGATAGCAAACAACACAATACGATAGAGCAGAATAGATAGCAAACCACACAGCACAATACCATAGAGCAGAATAGATAGCAAACAAAACAGAACAATACCATAGAGCAGTATAGATAGCAGACAACACAATACCATAGAGCAGAATAGATAGCAAACAGCACAATACCAAAGAGCAGAATAGATAGCAGACAACACAATACCAAAGAGCAGAATAGATAGCAGACAGCACAATACCATAGAGCAGAATAGATAGCAAACAACACAATACGATAGAGCAGAATAGATAGCAAACCACACAGCACAATACCATAGAGCAGAATAGATAGCAAACAAAACAGAACAATACCATAGAGCAGTATAGATAGCAGACAACACAATACCATATAGCAGAATAGATAGCAAACCACACAGCACAATACCATAGAGCAGAACAGATAGCAAACCAGACAGAACAATACCATAGAGCAGAATAGATAGCAAACCAGACAGAACAATACCATAGAGCAGAATAGATAACAAACCAGACAGCACAATACCATAGAGCAGAATAGATAGCAAACCAGATAGCACAATACCATAGAGCAGAATAGATAGCAAACCAGATAGCACAATACCATAGAGCAGAATAGATAGCAAACCAGACAGCACAATACCATAGAGCAGAATCGATAGTAAACCAGACAGCACAATACCATAGAGCAGAATAGATAGCAAACCAGACAGCACAATACCATAGAGCAGAATAGATAGCAAACAAAACAGAACAATACCATAGAGCAGTATAGATAGCAGACAACACAATACCATAGAGCAGTATAGATAGCAGACAACACAATACCATAGAGCAGTATAGATAGCAGACAGCACAATACCATAGAGAAGTATAGATAGCAAACCAAACAGCACAATACCATAGAGCAGAATAGATAGCAAACCAGACAGAACAATACCATAGAGCAGAATAGATAGCAAACCACACAGCACAATACCAGAGAACAGAATAGATAGCAGACAACACAATACCATAGAGCAGAATAGATAGCAAACAACACAATACCAAAGAGCAGAATAGATAGCAAACAGCACAATACCAAAGAGCAGAATAGATAGCAAACAACACAATACCAAAGAGCAGAATAGATAGCAGACAACACAATACCATAGAGCAGAATAGATAGCAAACAGCACAATACCAAAGAGCAGAATAGATAGCAGACAACACAATACCAAAGAGCAGAATAGATAGCAAACAGCACAATACCAAAGAGCAGAATAGATAGCAGACAACACAATACCAAAGAGCAGAACAGATAGCAGACAACACAATACCATAGAGCAGAATAGATAGCAAACAGCACAATACCAAAGAGCAGAATAGATAGCAGACAACACAATACCAAAGAGCAGAATAGATAGCAGACAACACAATACCAAAGAGCAGAATAGATAGCAGACAGCACAATACCATAGAGCAGAATAGATAGCAAACAACACAATACCATAGAGCAGAATAGATAGCAAACAACACAATACGATAGAGCAGAATAGATAGCAAACCACACAGCACAATACCATAGAGCAGAATAGATAGCAAACAAAACAGAACAATACCATAGAGCAGTATAGATAGCAGACAACACAATACCATAGAGCAGAATAGATAGCAAACAGCACAATACCAAAGAGCAGAATAGATAGCAGACAACACAATACCAAAGAGCAGAATAGATAGCAGACAGCACAATACCATAGAGCAGAATAGATAGCAAACAACACAATACGATAGAGCAGAATAGATAGCAAACCACACAGCACAATACCATAGAGCAGAATAGATAGCAAACAAAACAGAACAATACCATAGAGCAGTATAGATAGCAGACAACACAATACCATATAGCAGAATAGATAGCAAACCACACAGCACAATACCATAGAGCAGAACAGATAGCAAACCAGACAGAACAATACCATAGAGCAGAATAGATAGCAAACCAGACAGAACAATACCATAGAGCAGAATAGATAACAAACCAGACAGCACAATACCATAGAGCAGAATAGATAGCAAACCAGATAGCACAATACCATAGAGCAGAATAGATAGCAAACCAGATAGCACAATACCATAGAGCAGACTAGATAGCAAACCAGACAGCACAATACCATAGAGCAGAATCGATAGTAAACCAGACAGCACAATACCATAGAGCAGAATAGATAGCAAACCAGACAGCACAATACCATAGAGCAGAATAGATAGCAAACAAAACAGAACAATACCATAGAGCAGTATAGATAGCAGACAACACAATACCATAGAGCAGTATAGATAGCAGACAACACAATACCATAGAGCAGTATAGATAGCAGACAACACAATACCATAGAGCAGTATAGATAGCAGACAGCACAATACCATAGAGAAGTATAGATAGCAAACCAAACAGCACAATATCATAGAGCAGAATAGATAGCAAACCAGACAGAACAATACCATAGAGCAGAATAGATAGCAAACCACACAGCACAATACCAGAGAACAGAATAGATAGCAGACAACACAATACCATAGAGCAGAATAGATAGCAAACAACACAATACCATAGAGCAGAATAGATAGCAAACCAGACAGAACAATACCATAGAGCAGAATAGATAGCAAACCAGACAGAACAATACCATAGAGCAGAATAGATAGCAAACCACACAGCACAATACCATAGAGCAGAATAGATAGCAGACAACACAATACCATAGAGCAGAATAGATAGCAAACCAGACAGCACAATACCATAGAGCAGAATAGATAGCAAACCAGACAGCACAATACCATAGAGCAGAATAGATAGCAAACAAAACAGAACAATTCCATAGAGCTGTATAGATAGTAAACCAGACAGCACAATACCATAGAGCTGTATAGATAGTAAACCAGACAGCACAATACCATAGAGCTGTATAGATAGTAAACCAGACAGCACAATACCATAGAGCTGTATAGATAGTAAACCAGACAGCACAATACCATAGAGCTGTATAGATAGTAAACCAGACAACACAATACCATAGAGCTGTATAGATAGTAAACCAGACAACACAATACCATAGAGCTGTATAGATAGTAAACCAGACAGCACAATACCATAGAGCTGTATAGATAGTAAACCAGACAGCACAATACCATAGAGCTGTATAGATAGTAAACCAGACAACACAATACCATAGAGCTGTATAGATAGTAAACCAGACAGCACAATACCATAGAGCTGTATAGATAGTAAACCAGACAGCACAATACCATAGAGCTGTATAGATAGTAAACCAGACAGCACAATACCATAGAGCAGTATAGATAGCAGACAACACAATACCATAGAGCTGTATAGATAGTAAACCAGACAGCACAATACCATAGAGCTGTATAGATAGTAAACCAGACAACACAATACCATAGAGCTGTATAGATAGTAAACCAGACATCACAATACCATAGAGCAGAATAGATAGGAAACCAGACATCACAATACCATAGAGCAGAATAGATAACAAACCAGACAGCAAAATACCATAGAGCAGAATAGATAGCAAACCAGACAGCACAATACCATAGAGCAGTATAGATAGCAGACAACACAATACCATGGAGCAGAATAGATAGCAAACCAGACAGCATAATACCATAGAGCAGAATAGATAGTAAACCACAAAGCACAATACCATAGAGCAGAATAGATAGCAAACCAGACAGCACAATACCATAGAGCAGAATAGATAGCAAACCAGACAGCACAATACCATAGAGCAGAATAGATAGCAAACCAGACAGCACAATACCATAGAGCAGAATAGATAGCAAACCAGACAGCACAATACCATAGAGCAGAATAGATAGCAAACCAGACAGCACAATACCATAGAGCAGAATAGATAACAAACAAAACAGAACAATACCATAGAGCAGAATAGATAGCAAACAACACAATACCATAGAGCTGTATAGATAGTAAACCAGACAGCACAATACCATAGAGAAGTATAGATAGCAGACAACACAATACCATAGAGCTGTATAGATAGCAGACAGCACAATACCATAGAGCAGAATAGATAGCAAACCAGACAGAACAATACCATAGAGCAGAATAGATAGCAAACAACACAATACCATAGAGCTGTATAGATAGTAAACCAGACAGCACAATACCATAGAGAAGTATAGATAGCAGACAACACAATACCATAGAGATGTATAGATAGCAGACAGCACAATACCATAGAGCAGAATAGATAGCAAACCAGACAGAACAATACCATAGAGCAGTATAGATAGCAGACAGCACAATACCATAGAGAAGTATAGATAGCAGACAACACAATACCATAGAGCTGTATAGATAGCAGACAGCACAATACCATAGAGCAGAATATATAGCAAACCAGACAGCACAATACCATAGAGCAGAATAGATAGCAAACAACACAATACCATAGAGCTGTATAGATAGTAAACCAGACAGCACAATACCATAGAGAAGTATAGATAGCAGACAACACAATACCATAGAGCTGTATAGATAGCAGACAGCACAATACCATAGAGCAGAATAGATAGCAAACCAGACAGCACAATACCATAGAGCAGAATAGATAGAAAACAACACAATACCATAGAGCTGTATAGATAGTAAACCAGACAGCACAATACCATAGAGAAGTATAGATAGCAGACAACACAATACCATAGAGCTGTATAGATAGCAGACAGCACAATACCATAGAGCAGAATAGATAGCAAACCAGACAGAACAATACCATAGAGCAGTATAGATAGCAGACAGCACAATACCATAGAGCAGAATAGATACCAGACAGCACAATACCATAGAGCAGAATAGATAGCAAACCAGACCGCACAATACCATAGAGCAGAATAGATAACTAACCAGACAGCACAATACCATAGAGCAGAATAGATAGCAAACAAAACAGAACAATACCATAGAGCAGTATAGATAGCAGACAGCACAATACCATAGAGCAGAATAGATAACAGACAGCACAATACCATAGAGCAGAATAAATAGCAGACAGCACAATACCATAGAGCAGAATAGATAGCAGACAGCACAATACCATAGAGCAGAATAGATAGCAAACAACACAATACCATAGAGCAGAATAAATAGCAAACAAAACAGAACAATACCATAGAGCAGAATAGATAGCAAACCAGACAGCACAATACCATAGAGCAGAATAGATAGCAGACAACACAATACCATAGAGCAGAATAGATAGCAGACAACACAATACCATAGAGCAGAATAGATAGCAGACAACACAATACCATAGAGCAGAATAGATAGCAGACAACACAATACCATAGAGCAGAATAGATAGCAGACAACACAATACCATAGAGCAGAATAGATAGTAGACAACACAATACCATATAGCTGTATAGATAGCAGACAACACAATACCATAGAGCAGAATAGATAGCAAACAGCACAATACCATAGAGTTGTATAGATAGCAGACAACACAATACCATAGAGCAGAATAGATAGCAGACAACACAATACCATAGAGCAGAATAGATAGCAAACAGCACAATACCATAGAGTTGTATAGATAGCAGACAACACAATACCATAGAGTTGTATAGATAGCAGACAACACAATACCATAGAGCAGAATAGATAGCAGACAACACAATACCATAGAGTTGTATAGATAGCAGACAACACAATACCATAGAGTTGTATAGATAGCAGACAACACAATACCATAGAGCAGAATAGATAGCAGACAACACAATACCATAGAGCAGAATAGATAGTAAACCAGACAGCACAATACCATAGAGCTGTATAGATAGCAAAC